>CM044324.1:35910000-36510000 GCA_024291935.2 Okapia johnstoni
AGGTGGTTCACCGGTCCCTCACTGGCCACGCCTCACCCCGGGAAAGGAGTGCTTCAGGCTACAAGACAGCAGGTGGTTTCTTGGGGTCCTTCAGGCAGGGATCCAAATCAGGCACTAGCTTGCAGCGTCTGGTGGGAACCCGCTTCCAGGGCTCTTACTGGGTCACATGAGGTCAACAAGTGGTGTCTCGTCTATGGAGGTATTGGAATAGTAAAGCAAGTTTTAAGTGACATGCTTTGGCGAAAGACATTACACGCAGAGGATCTTAACCTGCACTCAGTCGTGTTCGCCCCAGACTTGGTCAGGAGTCCGTGGTTCAGATTCATCTGCGTTGTTCACCAGATGCTGTTTTGGGCCCCTCACCCCACCCGGTCTATCGTCCCCTGTGTCTCTCTCTAGAGTTAGCATTCCAGATGTCCCAGGACAGACAGGGCGACAGAACATGATGGCAGTGCTCTCAGCTGCCGGGTAACAACAGGCCACCAACCTGTGCAGAGACTCTGGGAGGAGGGCAAGCAGCTAGACGCTGTGGACAGATGTTGCAGGCCTGACCCCAGGCCAGCTCTCCCCAAGAACTCAGTGCATCTTCCCCACCAAGACAGTAACACCTGCACACCAGGGCGTCTGGACTCGGTGAAATACAGCTGATATTCTGCTTCACAAAAGCTATGATTTTATGGACTAAAGAGCCCCTCCTCCCACACTATTGATCACAGAGGCTCACAAACTCCCTCCAGGAGGATTCTTCCATGGGTTGTTTTATCATTATGGCTATTAAGGTCCTTCCTAGCAAAGTGCTGAAATTGTGATAGAGAAATAGAAACCCTTTCTGCCTTCATGAAGGAAAACTGTTATTTCTATGGAATATATGAATTGCAAAATACCATAACATAAAGATTTGCAATGCATTTCTGTCGTATGGAAGAATTGAAGTTAGTCGGGTTTATTCAGATGTTGACAGAAAGCGGCTGCCTTCATGCCTCGCATGGATGATGATCACATGTATTTATAAACTTAAAATGGTGAATAAAAGACACTTGTCAACATAGCCCCTAGAAAACCCAGGGACTCTTGGCCCCTGGGAGCAGATGTGTGGGAGAAAAGGGAGGAGCTGACGCAAGGGAAACCGTGAAGGCCTAGATTGGCTTCAATCTGCAGGAGCCGGGGCGGGGAGTGTCAGGACGCCCCCAGAATGGGGGCCAGGGGTGGGAGTCATGAGCCTCGGCACCTGGACCCTCTCCTGTCCTGTGCAGATTTGAGCTGCAACTCCTGGGATCCTTCTTCAGGCTCCTGCACCCACCTGCCGTAGGCAGCTAGTGTAGCTGTTCTGACCTGAGCCCAGCCAGCTCCCCTGTCTGCAGGTGCAGAGGAGCAAAGCTGATGTTCAGGTGCTAAGCCAGGCTTGTCCATCTCCAGGACGAGGTCTAGGACACGCCTCCCCAAAATACAACACCTCGGCTTGTGGAGTGTTTCCAAGTGAAGAAGTCTGAGCAACAGCAGGTGCAGTGGGGGCTCTCTGGCCTCCCCTGAAGCAAGTCACCAGTGACCCTCGCACGAGAGCTGCCTCACCTCTGCCACGAGGAGAGGAACACCCCTGTCTCCAGGGCGCAGGGATCTACGCTGTCCTCCATAAAGCCTCTCCCAGGCCATGTTTTTGAGCTGGAAACCCCTCTGACTCATCTTTGGGGTCCCCAAGCCCTGTTAGAAAACACTAGTGATGTCTCCCCACATCACACTCCTTCCTGAGCCATGCATGGGGCACTCTGGGGCTCGCAGAAGCATCGTGGAGGAACAGGGTTTTGGTGGATGGAAAACATCTGCCACTTTTTCCTGCTCACACCCCTCTGTCTGTTCACACGGCCCTGGGTTGTCTCAGCCGTCTCAGGAAACCTGCCACAGGAGCAGCAACAGGCACGTTCCTAGATCGTGGCTTTGGAAAGTGGAAGTAGAGACTGAGAACAATAGGTGTGGAAGGGTATTTTTATCTCAGAGCCAGCTCTTTTCTCCCCCTGCTTCTAGGCTAGAATTGTTTTCCTAAATGTGAGGAAATGGAGAATGCAGATGAGTTGAGAGAAAATAAAACGAAACAAAAATCACTGAAATGCTGGTGGACTCCTGAGATGGGACCCCGGTCCCCCTTCCAAGGAGAGGGCAGGATTCTCAGACAGGCTGGGGCCCGGGCGAACAGACACCAAGGCTGCCTGCTTGCAGGTCGGTCCCGGGGAGACCCAGTCCTACAGACAGCCACTGGTGCAGAAACACGGGTCCAAGGGCCTGGCTACTCAGGCCAGCTTAGCGCCTGAAGTCCTGTGTGCCCAGGGTGGAGAGTGGGCAATAGCTTCATCTCCTCTGCCCAGGGGCAGGGACAGACGACAGTTGGACATGGAAATATCTTTTGGACATGGAAATATCTTTTGGACACGAACCAGGGGGACGGCAGCGTCAGCCCACAGCCTGACCAGGGAAGTCCCCAGAGACAAGATGCTTCCTTTTCTGGGAAGGCCTACTGCTTCGAAGAATTTCATTGTGCTGCCAGCTTGTTTCACCTGTTGTTTATTCTCCACAGTAGGCGTGTCTCTTTCCTTCCATGTTCCCCATGTGCGTGCAGGACTCTGTGTAAACACGTGAGACCTTCCCTCTGAGCTCTAGGCTTGGGTGAGGGCTCCCAGCTCCATCTGCAAGCCGAAGCCCCGGGTGGGGTGGGGGAGGCAGTCTGGGACTTGGGTCTGGGAATCCCTCACATAATAGAGCTATTCATCTGTGGACCCTCCTCCTCACATCGGGAGATGCTGGCTTCCCACGTCAGGGTGGCTGGAATAGATCATGTCTGTGTGCGTGTACAGTCATGCTCCAGGGGCCCTGATCCTGTGGGGAGCAGGGAGACAGGATTTAATTTGTGACAGGCTTTGTGGTCACCATGGGGTTGTCTGAAAGCACACCCTGAACTTGAACCAACCTGGGGGGATGGCTGTCCTGTTCCCCAGGACTCTTTAAAGCCTGGACCCAGCGTGGGGTCCGTGTAGTGACCGACTGGCCACACATCCACTCTCCATCCTCCTTAGCGAGTTGTCACAGGTGCTGCTGCCCGTAGGCAAGGTGGCCACCTCTAGTGGTTTGATCTGATTGCTTACAGAAATAACCAGCTACCTGAGTCGGGGGCCCCAGTGTTTGACCCAACACTTAAGGAAGATTCCCTTCTCTCGTGAATGTGAAGGACCCAGTTTTAGCTGAATCTGGGAGGCCAGGGCAGGGCCTAAAGTAGTTGCCTTTTCAATCTGGAAAGGCCCCTTTGAATTCTGGCTTCCACTTAAAACAGGCATCATCCTTTCCTTGCAGCTTTTCATATAGACGCTTTGCTGTTAGACCTTAGTTAGGGACCCAGATGCAGGGGGAACCTAGCCACGCCTGGAAACCCCTAAGCTGTCTTCTAGTTCTGGGGTGTGGGGTGGGCGGCAGACAGCTTCTTCCCTCTCCTGGGTGCGCTTCCCTGACCCTCTGTGAGAATGGAGCCCAGGCGGACACGCTGGGGCCCTGGTTGTGATATTTGAGGCTTCTCCCTGGATATCTTCTGTTCTCTATCAGTCAGTGGTCAGGGCGGTCACAGTACTTTGTCAGAGGCCTCCTTTGTAGGACCGGCAGTCAGAACGTCATCTCATGTTGGAGGAGGATCCCTCCTCCAGATGTCGGTCTTTTAGGTCTTCGGCTGAAGTTTCCCCAGAGATCCCCCACCATCTCTAAAGACCTGGAGCAGCACTGTCCAGATGTATTGTTCTGGTTGTGTGTTTGGGGTCCTGGCACTCAGAAGCAGACATTTCCTGAGACTTGGAGGATGACGGGACACGAAAGAAGGTATCCTTTAAACCTAACGCATGATCTAGCAGCGTGGCCAGAGTGGTGAGGAATCAGGGACACAGGACGTGTGTTCTCGGGGGCCTCCTTGTCTGCCGTGAGGTCCTGCCCCATCCTGTATTCCCCAGAAGGACCGGGTGCGACAGGCTGATGGGCCTGGTCTAGGATGGCCCTGGTCCACTGGGCCCCGTATCACAGGGTTGATGCCCAACAGACCTCCTGATGGAGCAGGTGCTGTTTCCTGTTGTGCCAGGGGTGTCGGGCATTACAGGGACGGTCCTGGACTGGCTTCTACCACTCCCCCTAATCGTCCCTGGGCCAGCCCTCAGGGTGTCCTCATCTTGTGCCCTTCATCTATGGGACACCAGTCTCCGGTTTGTCTCCCTTTAGGTGGGTCCTAATCCCCAGTTTATGTGAGAGATTCCTCCCCTGCAGGGGTCCAGGGCACTGGGGACATGGCAGGGACCCTGTGAGCGTGTGCTCACCCGGCTTACATTCTGGTGACTGTGAATGCCTGTGCTGACACCCCACGCTTTGACAACTCTTGTGACCCAGGGTACCCGACCTGCTTCAGGGATGAGTAAGTGGCACCGTGTTGACTGCGACTCCACAGCCTCTTCGCCGACATCCGGTGCTGGCCACGGTTCCTCGGGACTCAGGTGGAGGGCCGACGTAGGAGCCCCGGGCAGCCCCTCTCTCTTTCTCTGTGTGGACTGTGTGTGTCTGAGCACAGAGGTGGGATCAGCCATTACCGCCCCCTTTGGGAGTCCATTCTCCCTGCTATTGTCCCTCTTGTTTACATGCAGCACAAAGAGAGGGCCTTGTTTCCTCAGCTTCTTGTCCCTTTGGAGGGGCCGGGGACACTCGCGGTGTCAAGGGTCTCTGTGGGCCCAGATCCCTGTGACGTTGGAGGGTGGCAGCTAGTAGATGGGGCTGCCTTGGGGCGGCTTTCTCCTCTGACTTTCCTGCCTCCATCTCAGTTATTGGCACCCAGTAGGTGACCGCGACCAGGCAAGGGGTGGGGTATCTTGTTCTGTCCCCAGTTTCTGAAGTTGATGCCTAATGTTGGGGGCACTTTGGGTGAAGAAATACGACCTCCCAGTGACTCAGGGTCAATGTAGCACCGATTCGGGGCAGAGCCTTGGGCAAGACCAAATGTCTCCTCCCGCCCCTGGTCCCTGTCGTCCCCGGGTGTCTGGCACTGCAGGCAGACGTGTGTGAGTTTCCATCCCCTGCCTTCTCAAGGGTCACAGTTCCGGTTACCAGGGCTACGCTGTGTGCACACCCCACCCAGGTACGGGATGCTGAGCAGAGTTGTTCTGGATTTGGCCTAAATGCACCACACAGGTCAGTTCAGCGGGTGCTTCGTTTTGCCTTCCTGGAAAAAGGGCATGTCTCTGAGGTTTGCTCAGGTCGGACCGGGCACAGAAGAAACAAAGTCAGCCATGAACAGGAAATTCAGAGAGCTGGCTGACAAATACACAGGGGCTTATAATTCTGTCTGCTTCTGCATATGTCTGCAATTTTCCATATAAAATGCCCACCTCTGAGCAGCACACCCCATCTGCTCCCATCTGTGCCCCTTAGGACCTGTCAGAGCAGGTTGTCAGACCCATGGACTCTGTCTAAATTCCAGAAATAGTAAGAGCACTGCAGCTTTCAAACATAGCACCTGACATAATTAGGGAAAAAGTCTGTGTCCATGTGTCCAAGACCATTAAAGAGTTCAGGAAGCAGGCCAAAGTCGGGGGGGGGTGGGGTGGGAGGAATCTTTTCTTTTATTAAAGCTAACTGTTAGGGGTTTATCCCAAGTCCTTGTTATTTTATATATGAACTTTCTGAAACTCAAAATACTTCTATCCAGCAGAAGACTGTCCTCTCTTAGCACTATGACAAGGAGGAAGAAGGGTCAGGATGACTGGAAGGAGGGGTGGTCTCTGAGCCCCCATCACTGATCCGGGCAGCCATCATGAGGTGCCCCCCATGACAAAGAACAGTGCCCACCTCGGCCTCCCGGAAAGGCCTGCGAGTGGATCACATGGATCCGTTGAGCAGATCCCTGACTTTACACGGAAGTTCAGACACAGAATCAATGCCATTACCTTTGCAGGAACAGAGATGAAATGTTGGGGCAGGGATGGCAGAGGAGGGCTGACGTGCCGTGTGACAGCGTCTCCATATGGAAGGGGACCAGGCTGCTCCCACCTTGTCCCTTTGTCTTCATTCTGAGACTGAATTTAGGTTTCCTCCCGTTGTTATTCACATGGTCTTTGTCCTTTGCAAGAAGAGATTTATAAAAATTCATGGACTTTAAAAGAATGAACTGAAAGATGAAATCAGAGCAAGGGGAACTGTAAGGAAAGAAACAACAGCAGCAGTGGGTTTAGCCACAGAACACACACAAAGACCCTATTGTCTCCTTGGAGCTGAGCCCAGTATCAGGCTCTGCGCTGTCTGTGGACACTCCAGAGAGGAGAGCACACCAGCGACAGGCCATGGGGCGTGCACAGATACACACAAATGCCCTTCTTGGAAGACACATTCCCAGTCCTGGAACAAGATCACAGAGAAATTCCTCTTGAGAGTTTGTTGTTAGAGTTAGTCCTTCTTATCTTCCAGGGAATGCGCTTTGCAGTGGGAGGAGAGAACATGAAAAAGCAGAGTTAGTGACACAACTGCAAAGCAATTTTAAGTGGTCACAGCTTTTTTTTTATTTTGGAGAGTGTGCTTATTTAGGACATGTAGCTAAACACTGAGTCTACCTTCCTTAGGAAATCCTAAGACTAGACTCCTCCTTTAGATGTGTACATGGACAGCTGGCCTTATCTGCTCATGGGTGTTGTTTTGGAAAGTGGGCTGAGGTCAAAGGGCCTAGTACCAACCCTTTACCATCTCCATCATCAACACCATCACTCATGTCACCAGAATCATCCCCACCCCATTCCGGTCAGTAATACCATCACAGATGCCATCACAGCAGCAGCACCAGTGTCCCTGGCACTTGGGCAAATACACAGGGGAGTCAGGCATGAGCTTGTGATGCCCTGACATGAAATTGCACAGTACTATACTTGGAGACAAAAGCAGGAGAATGTTCATAACAGTATTTTACTGTAAATTATGGGTTTTGATACACAGTTTCAACTTTTCTCAAAGAGCTATTGAATCAAGCAATAGAGTGAGACTGAAGATGGAGGTGCAACCTCAGGGGAGAGGGGAAGACCAGTAACCACCAGCAAGTGCAACAAACAGGCAGACAGGGCCTGGATCCTGCCCCTGGGCTGGTAGTCGAACACCTGGGGTTGACAAGCACCAGATCTTGCATCTTTGAAGGTGAATAAAGAAACAACAAATGGCACAAGAACCTTTAAAAAAAAGTGTGTGAAGTGTGTGTGCACACACGTGTAGGAGGCAGAGCCCTCCTCTGCCATCCACCTCTAGAGTCATTTCCAGGGAAACACAGGCAGGTTGTCGGACACCTTTCGGCATTCCTCTCAGTTGACAGCTCCCAGGTAGGGCTCCCCCAGGAGAGGAGCACATGGTGATGGGGAAAAGGGGGGGAAGGAAAAGCAATGGAAAATGTGAGTCACGTTAGGGACAAGAATGGACTGGAAGCACCTCTTACGGCAGCAAACCTGAGTTTGAAAATAACCTCTACACAACTGGACCAAGAGGTTTATTTAGGACCAACACAGACCAAAAAAAAAAAAAAAAAAAAAAAAACAGTTAAACTGCTGAAAATTAAGCCAGTCACTTGGTCAGTAGGCTTGAGAACACAGAGGAAAAGGAAAGAGACCAAGTGTGGGTAAAACGAGCCAGGCTGTAAAAAGACAGGGAAACGGTTTACCAATCAACGACTTTCAAGGGGAGACTCCAGGGTGGAAAGAAAACGCAAAAAGAAAAAGGTTTTATTTCAAGGCATGCAGTTTACAGTGACTACAATATCCCAAGCGTATCACGTGGGGCACATACAAACAAACACACAGTAGTACTTAAGGGAGAATACTTACAGCAGATACTGACATAACTGGCACAGGATGGAGAAGATGAAAGTTTGGGGCAGGATATCAACCCAGTCCATGCAAGGACTCACCCAAAACACTAAATTCCATAGAATGAAGAAGCGAGGCAGTGGTTTTGATCTGGGGATTCTGTACCAGTCTGCAAAGATGGCGGAGTGAGAATTCGCTTTCCAAGAGGTCTGACGATGCAACGCCCAGACACCCTTTCTGAAAGGACGGGCCCCAATAGAGGAAAGGACAGAGTCTGTCTACAGGGATCTGGCCACTGTCGCTTGGGTGAGAGAAGAGACAGCTGCAGGCCAGTGTGGAGGTCAGTCTAACTCGGCCCAGATAAGCTGCTTTCCTCCTTTTTCTATTACAAAGTTCAGCTTGAATAGCAAACCTCACCACACAGTGCATTTTTCAATCTCATCTCCAAAGAGTGAGGTTTGTTTAAGTTGTTAGTAGCGTGTGACTTCATTTAAAGGAAAAACATCAAGTCCAATTACAGTAGCACCACAATGGACCTGTGTGAAAGCTGATTTGGTTTAAGAGCAATCTATTTTTTTCCCCAAACGACTGGTATCTTAGCAAGATATTTAGAAATAATAAACAGTTCCAAAGCTACACTGAAAAGCTGAAAAATACTCCATAATTTTGGCCCACACTCCTACCCTGCGGGTTTACGTTGGCGACGCCAACCTCTGTGGGCTGAGAACAAGGGCAGAAATAAACCTGAGGAGCAGCACAGACTACCAGAGCAACAGAGGGAATGATCTGGGGGGCATTTGCTCTCCAGCAGATGTGTGCCAGCCCTGGAGTTTCAGGTCATCTAGCGACAGTCCCCTTGGAGTGATGCCAAGCTCAAAAGCAGCCTCTCGTTGACCAGCAGAGTCTGACTTGAGGGCAGGAGTCTTGCTAGGCGTGTGCTGGGGAGGACAGACCCGCCGAGCTCAGAGGTTGTCAGGGGCAGAGCCGAGGGAGGGAGCCTGTGTCCTCACCTGGAGCGAGGGGCAGGGAGCTCTCTGAGGTCTCCTTCATAAGGACAGTTCTCATCCTGCGGGCTCCACCCTCATACCATCATCAACCCCCAAAGCCCCACCTCTTGACACCACCCCCTTGGGGTTACGTTTCTACACTTGAATTTGGGAATACCCAGGCCCTGGCAGAAGCACACAGGGGCTTCAGTATCTTAAGTGTCTTATTAGAGGCTTCAACAAAATAAGCGAGTAAGCACTATTTTCTCTTAATACAGCTGCTGGTAGAATCCAGCTGAGTCCCTTCAGCTACCACCCCTTGAAGGATCCCGCAAAGGGCACACGGAAGCTGGGATGTTCACCACACCCCAGCTCATAGCAGCTCCTCTACAGAGCAGAGCACTGCGGGGCCTGATGTCTAGACCTCCAGCCTTGCCCCCGCCCCCCAGGGAAGCACCAGCTGTCTCTGAAGTCACAACCCAAGGGCCTGGGGCGTTCGGAGAGGCCATGCTCCCTGACCTCTCCCCCAGCCCCACTTCTGTCTCCTTGCGTACCCCAGCTATGTCCATCTTGCACTGCATGTCTGGCACCCCAGCTGTGTCCATTTTGCATTGCATGTTTGTCTGTGATTCAGACCATAGTGATTGTTACCTGTGCTGAAGACCAGCCTTGAGAGTCCACCTTCTGAGGTAGCCTGTCACACCCGTGATGACCTCACACAGCATCCACCACCATGACTAATCTACAAGGGACACCGAGAGATCTGTTGTCTGTGTGTAAATGTACGGATTGGAACTGATTAGCTAAATTCACCAAGGAAGCTACTTCACAAAGGAAGTTTGTTAATTCATGATTAATTTTACCTCCCGTCATTTGCATTTCATTTGATGGACCATTATTAATGAGCTGACTGAGCATTAATGTGATTGGAATCTGAATTAATGCATTTTGATAACTTACTGTTTTCATCGGTTCAAGACAATAGGATTAGATGGACAGACTTCGTGTTCTTAGACCAGTGGATTCAGAACGAAAAGCCCATTTTACCATGAATGCACTCAAATCTCTGTGCAAAGTGGCTTGTCCTGGCCCAATCACTTTCTGTGCTGGTGACAAGTGGATAAGTTTTCTGGCCCTCACCACGGAAGTCTCACTTCTGTAAATGTGGAGACAAATCCTCCAGTGTCAGGAATGACAGTGTGTGCAGTTCAGGAGCTGGCCAGGATCTGATTCAGTCTCGATGCTGAATTCTAAGGTGTGGACTTCCATCTGGCTAGCGGCTGGCATCTTGAGTTACCCACTGAGTCCCATCCCTGTGGTCACCGGTGCGTCTATGTAAATGGAGTTGAGAGTGTGATGTATGGGCCACTCCTGCTGGCTGCTGCTGGTCAGCAGAGCGTCTGTTTTCTTCTCTATTGTAAACAGATGGGAGCCACACAAGATGGAATTAGAGTCATCATCCTGAGTGAGGTGAAGGTGTTAGTTGCTTGGTCGTGTCTGACTCTTTGCGACCCCATAGTCTGTAGCCCGCCAGGCTCCTCTGTCCACGGGATTTTTCAGGCAAGAATACTGGAGTGTGTTGCCATTCCCTTCTCCAGGTGATCTTCCTGACCCAGGGATCGAACCCAGGTCTTTCACACTGTGGGCAGATTCTCTACCATCTGAGCCAGCAGGAAAGTTTGAGGGTGAGTTGAATCAAGTTCAGTTTTCATTTCAGCTAAACCCCAAGCATCCGAAAATCTACATAACTGTGTTGGGCCTCACTAAGTGAAGTTTATACGCGAACAGCTTTTAGAATGTATTTGGTCAAATGGACTTCAAGTTTTAAATTATCTGATTTGAGCATTTTTACATGTCAGCAGCTCATTTAATTCAATTGAAAAATGCATTGTTTGTGTAAAGCCATATGTGAGATGTTACCCTGGTGAAAATTGGAAAATTAGACCATGATTGCCTTTGTATTATGAAGGCAGGTGTAGTTTCTCAGAAATGTGTGGTTGAGACCATGATCTTAATCTCCGTTGACATCTGAGTTAAACAACAACTGCTTACAAACTGATCCACCAGACCACGGCATGGGAATTTGGTGATGTGATGCCAAATCTCAAATGAGGCTGTTCCCTGCCTTTTATCCAGTGACTTAAACGGACTGGTTTCCTGCCTTAGGGAGATGAGTGCACCAGGTTAATACCCAGGAGATGCTGTCCCGCCAGACTGACCTGGGAACCTGCACAGAGAAGCTGAGGTGTGCAGCGGAGTCAGAAACACAGGGACACCCTTCAGAATAAAAGCAGCAATGGGTCAAAGGGGCTGGAAGGCAGACACTTTCTGACTGACTGGTAAGATTCTGTTGGTAAAGTGACAGCTATTTATCACAGCTGTGGTCCAAATTCTTGGTAAAAAAAAATCTACCTCCTTATGATTTTTTAATTCAGAATAAAAAAAAATTGAATGATGTTGGAAGGATGACTAGACACAGCACAGAGGATGTTCAGGGCGGTGAAACTACTTAGTGTGACACTGTGATGGTGGATACTTGTTCTTGGACGTTTGTCCAAACCCATGGGATGTACAGCACAGCGACCCCCAGTGTCAGCTCTGGACTTGGGTACTGATGACATGTCCATGTAGGGTCATCAGTGTAACAGGTGTGCCATCTGGTGGGATGTTGATGGTGGAGGAGGGGGACAGGAACGGGGCATGTGTGGGAAATCTCCATGCCTTCCTCTCCATTTTGCTCTGAACCTAAAACTGCTCTAAAAATCAAAAACCTTTTAAAAAAATCACTGTGATATGTAACTAAACCCCAAAGTACATCACTTCCGGAGACAGTGTGATCGGATATGGGAAGGGGAACTGAGAGTATTCAGCGGCTCTGGATCATCTCAACATGTTTATAAAACCAAAGAGTGGTTTTATACTCCATGCAAAAAAGCAATAGGGTAGAACACTTTAGTTGGAAAGAATTACTTCAACCAGTTATCTGCAAAGCCACTCAGAACCACTTACCAGCATCCACCTGCAACACAAAGCCTTTTTCCCAGGATGACTGTCAGGACTGCCAGCCACCTTGCATGGCTGGTGGCAGAGGTCACACCTGCTCATACATATGGACAGATACCCGGGCAGGCTGTCAGTGACAGGGTCCAGGCCTAGGGGTCATGCTGCAAAAGCGCTTCCGTCAGTGTGGCCCCAGGAGCCCATGGAATACATGGGCAGTGTCTTTACAGTCCTGTCAAGACGTGAGTTTTTGATAGAATGTTATTTCTGGTTCTCTGGGTACTGAGAGAGATTGATGGAGTGAGCATATAATATTATCAGCTTAAGGTAACCATGTCAGGGGCATTCTTTCACAGTGTCGTTTGCTTTGGGGTATATTCAAATACGTCTGCAAAGATGCATGGTACATATCTGAGTATTCTAAAGGGTCGGCAGGCAGATGAAATGTGTCTTCTGCTCACTCATTGTGACCAGGTTCTGATCTGTCTTTCCAGGTCACTGTGTGTGTGTGTGTGTTAGTCACTCAGTCGTGTCCGACTCTTTGCAATCCCACAGACTGTAGCCTGCCAGGCTCCTCATCCATGGAATTCTCTAGGCAAGAGTACTGGGGTGGGTAGCCATTCCCTTCTCCAAGGGATCTTCTCGACCCAGGGATCAAAACTGGCTCTCCCACATTGCAGACACATTCTTTACCATCTGAGCCACCAGCTCTCTGAGGTTGTTGGTATTTATGAATTTTAGTTCTTACTCAGACCTCTTGTGCTCTCCTGGGTCATGCCTCCACTGAATGTTATACTTCCCGTGTGTGAGTGTGTATTTGCTTTTTTAATTTAACTGTGGTAAAATATGCGTAACAAAACTCACCATCTTAACCATTTTTAAGTGTTTGCTCAGTGGCACTGAGTACATTCACACTGTTGTGCAGCCATCCCCTCCACTGTCTCCAGAACCAGTTTTCCCAAACTGAGACTCTGTCTCGGTTCAACACTGACTCTTTATCTCCCCTCCCCTGGCACCCACCATTCTATTTTTGTCTCTGATTTTCACCATCTTAGGGACCTCAGGCATCATGTTTGTACTTTTGCGTCTGGTTTCTTTCACTGAGCGTAATGTCCTCAAGCTTCATCCATGTTGTAGCCTCTCAGCACGTGCTTCCTTTTTGAGGCTGGATAATACTCCACTGTGTGCACAGACCGCACTCCTTTATCCACGCACCCGCCGCTGGGCACTTGTGAACTGTGCTGCTGAGAGCATGGGATGCAAGTATCTGCCAGAGACTCTGCTTTCAGTTCCTTGCGGTTCACACCACATAAAATAAGTAAGATACTGTCCAAAAAGGATTAAGTATATCTTCTTATTGGAGGAAGTGGAATTGCAGAGTTTGGCTCTAAGTTTGCCGTCTGCTTTTAATGCTTCTTCTTTTCCTGTTTTTTTTTTTTTAATTTTTCATTGTGTGGCCTACTGTATGATCTTTATATGTGCTTTGGTGTCCTTTCTTTTATGCTAATTTAAAGGTTTTTTGTTTTGCTAATAATTTATACTACATTACTTTGCCAACAAAGGTCCGTCTAGTCAAAGCTATGGTTTTTCCAGTAGTCATGTATAAATGTGAGAGTTGGACTATAAAGAAAGCTGAGTGCCAAAGAATTGATGCTTTTGAACTGTATTGTTGGAGAAGAATCTTGACAGTCCTTTGGACTGCAAGGAGATCCAACCAGTCCATCCTAAAGGAAATCAGTCCTGAATATTCATTGGAAGGACTGATGCTAAAGCTGAAACTCTAATACTTTGGCCACCTGATGCGGAGAACTGACTGATTTGAAAAGACCCTGATGCTGGGAAGATGGAGGGCAGGAGGAGAAGGGGACGACAGAGGATGAGATGGTTGGATGGCATCACAGACTTGATGGGCATGCGTTTGAGTAAGCTTTGGGAGTTTGAGGTTGGACAGGGAGGCCTGGCATACTGCAGTCCATGGGGTCACAAAGAGTCGGACATGACTGAGTGACTGAGCTGACTGACTGACTGACGTTTTACTTACAGTTTTTGTAGTTTTATATAGTTAGTTTTGCAGCTTTAAACTACCTGTGTGATATCCTTAATCCTCTTTGGACAGTATCTTGTTTATTGTACGTTATGTTGACAGCATAACAGCAGAATGTCATAAGTGAGACGCTGCGGCCCAGATAGCGTCAGGGGCGTGGGTGGCGGTACAAACAGGTAGTGTCTCTCTCCTGCTCTAGCCTGGAGTTGACACACATGGCATCAAAATGACAAGTGATTCAGGTAATATTCTGCTGTGTCACCGTAATCCTCACCATAGTTCTGGTCTTGTTCCTACATTTAACTGGCTTCAGGGCTCACGGCTTGTGTTTCATGTCAGCCTCTCCATTCCCTTCAGAGCCATGTTCCAGATGACCCCAGGAGGGGTCCCGAGGACTAGCCCCTGGGCCTTGCACACTCCAGGCGGCTTTACTCCCTCCCAAGAATGAGCATTGTTGGCGAGTGTGAGGGCCGCCAAATTTCCCTTAGGAACATCTCATTCTTTGTTTCCTTGGCCTGGACACCTAAAGGAACTTTCCTTCACCTTTCATAGATGCCTGTTCCTCACCCACGGTCAGTGTTTCCTTAGTGTCTGGCCTGTGGTCTGCACATGGCAATTTATGCTTCTTTCTGTATCAATCTGATTTAAGGCTCTGCCTTTCTGACTTCTTCCCCTTCTTGGCCTTGACATCATCTTGTCCAGCCCTCTGCCTCCAGTTAGGAGCCCTCCTCCTCAGTGCCGGCCCTTCCTACGGTGGCTGCACATCTGCCGTGACCTGCTTGTCCCTCAGATCGGGCAGAGGGACCAGAAGTGCCCACCTCTCCCCACCTGCCCAAGTGTCCCCCGTGTCCTGAGGGGAGCTTTTCTCTGATCTCAGCACTCACCCCAGCCCATCGGTTCCCCTTTGTCCAACTTCTCCCTTCTCTCTTTTTTTTTTCTGAAATAGTATCTTTCCTAGATGCCTGCTATTTTCTTTCTTGTTAAATTCACCTTTTAATAAAGGGAGTCTTTTTTGGACCAGCTGTTTACACAATATACAAATGAAGCTCTTGGTGACCAAGGGCAGTGTGAGTGTGTGCAGGTGTGTGCAGGTGTGCGAATGTGTGCCCATGTATGTGCGTGTGTGCAGGTATATGCATGTGTGCACAGGTGTACCCGTGTGCATGTGTGTGCGTGCATCATCTCTGTTGCCCCGCCTCAGCCAGCAGGGAGTGAGGACTGCACTGCTCCATCTGCGGCCTGTCCTCCCGCCCCAAACCCCGATCCGTGGCCTCTAGCAGAGGGTAAACTAGCGCTGCTGTTTAGAGAGACACCTGACACAGGCGCCCGGTGCTCAGGATGGTCAGTTGCTTGCTTCCTTGTGGGTTGTCTCTGCTCCTCTGGGTGCCGGGAGGTGTCTGTAGCGCCCGTCTTCCAGCCAGGCTCATGTCATGCGGGAAACTTGGGGCACTGCCAGCAGTGCCCTGGCTCCACCTGATCAAACCACGTTTGACGACCTTTCCTGTCACTGTGGTTCATGGTTGTGCTGTCTGCTTCACGGAAGAGAATCTGCTGTCTGGATTTCTTTTAATGAATGTTTAAAATTTTTTTAACATTATTTTATTCTTGGCTATGCTGCGTCTTGGTTGCTCCACAGGCTTTTCTCTAGTTGTGGCGAGTGGGGGCTTCTGCCTAGTTGCAATGTGCAGGCTTCTCATTGTGGTGGCTTCTCTTGTTGTGGAACAAAGGCTGGTGTGGCTCAGTAGTTGCAGCTCTCAGAAGCACAGGCTCAGTAGCTGCCATTGCACAGGCTTGAGTTGGCCCGAGGCACATGGGATCTTCCCAGACCAGGGACTGAACCCGGATCTCCTGCATTGGCAGGTGGATTCTTTACCACTAAGCCGTCAAGGAAGCCCCTGCTCTCTGGATTTGTTCTTGTTCTCTGGGGATCACTTTGGATGAGAAGATGATCGAGGTGTCTGTACTCTGCTGCCTTAAAATGGAGGCGGTATGTTGTTTTGTTTCTATTTATAAGCAATAAAAAGACCATCTACTCTAGGACATTTCTTTATTCATTATCATCCCACAGAAGTTGGTTTTGTTAACATTGCTAACTTTGGTATATATGAGGCATATAAAAATAAATAAGACCCAGCGGAAATGAAAGGAGAGACTTGAAGGTCTGTCTGTACAGCCATGTGCACAGCATGACTCACCACCACCAAGTATGCACACAACCCAAGTGTCCATCAACAGGTAACTCCATACACAGAATGATACTCAGCCTTAAAAAGGAAGAAAATTGTGACACAGGCTACAGCAGGCATGAATCTTGAGGATATCATGCTGAGTGAAGTAAACCAGGTGCAAAAGGACAAAACTTGTAGGATTCCTTTTATACTAGGGCCCCAGAGCACTCAGGTTCATAAGTAGAATATCAGGGACCGGGGGCAGAGAGGGTGAGGGACTAGGATTTACTGGGTAGGGAGCTTCCATGTGAGATGGGGCAAAAGTTCTGGAGATGGTGGTGGTGATGGTCGCACAACAATGTGAATGTCTTAATTCCCTTGAGCTGTACACTTAAAAAAAGATAAAGATGGAAAGCTTTATGTGTATATATTTTATCACAATTAAAAATGAGGAAAATAAGCAGAACACCATCGCAGGCTTCAGGAAAGCCCTGGAATGGCCAAGGATGAGGCTTGTTGGCAAGAGATGCCACTCCCCTGCAGACTTGTGCAATGTGGAGGCGTCAGGCCTCTGTCTGAGCCCCAAAGGACAGACTCTCCAGGTACTCTCAGGTTCTATGATGCCATGGCCTTGCTTGATGTTGCCCCAAATAGACCATAAATCTACCAGGGTTGTTATCACACGGCTCATGCTTTTGCACACACAGCTTTCCACCTACTCTCACCCCACCACCGCATCTGTGGACGGCTCTGTACACACAGGTGCAAACCAAGGTGGACAGAAATGGGGTTTTGGAGACCCATGCAGGGTTCAGGCCAGAGGTGCCTGCTGTGCCCAGTGACCAGAGCTGGCTTCCCTGCCTTGACCTTGGCAGGCACCCCGCTTGACGGGCCTCAAGCCCCGCCAGCCCCACCTTGAACATCTTCACGAAGCACAGGGTCCCCAGTTGTGCGGCTGGCTCTGGATAGGCTTTCACCCCGAGCGGTGAAGGTCAAGTCAGAGTTGCTTCATTTTCAAAGGAATCCAACCCTTGGCTTCACTATGAGGACAGCTGACCAGGGCTTTGAAATACTGAGAAGGACAGCACAGCAGGAGCCATAAACATGTCAGAGAGACGCCGCAGAAGCCTGCTTTCTTACGCCAGGCCCTCAGTGCAGGCTGGGATGAAGGATGAGTCTGGGAGCTGGCGCACAATGACCAAACTCGGACTGGTTGACATCACTTTCTGGCCTACGCACTTGGCTCTTTCTTTAGGCTTTATTTCTGTTCCTCACCCCTCCCCAAGGGCTCCTTTCTCTGATCACAGAATTTTACTAGCATTTTTGAGAAGAAACAGGAGGAGAGGAGAGAGGTTAGGTGGCCCCGTGGGTCTGGTTCTGCTTCAGTTGGCCGTTCCTCACTGAAACTTAGAGTAAATAGTTAACCATCTGGAAAGCAGGAAAAATAAAGAATACATTCCTGGCTCAGCATCTCTTGGCTGTTGTGTCACTGAGGGTGCCGTGGGTGCTCTGGGGAGCGCTTTCCATAAACCCTGGGGCTTCAGGTTACAAGACTGAAACGTCAAGGCGGTGGAGACCCCAGCCCGTGTCTGTGAACCAGGAAATGGGTCCTCGTCAGACACCCCGTTTGCTGGTATTTTATCTTGCCCCCCTCCAGCTTCCAGAACTGGGGGAAATGCACACCTGTTGTGTATAAGTTGCCCAAAGGGCTGGGATGCAAGGTCACCTGGGGATAAAGAGGCCTCAAGTGAGAAGAAATACATGACCCAAGGCAGTTTTGAGGGCTGTTTAAACAGTTCTGCAAACAAGGACAGCTAAGAGTCAATATTCATTGATGGTGCCCTGCCACAGATATTAGCATTTCAGTGTTCGTTAATTTTTTCACCTGATTGAAAAAGCAGTGTTCTCCATTTTCTTCTCATATACCAGACTCCTGTCTCTTTAAATCAGTGTATACGCCTGCCTGTAGCCTGGATGGGGCGAAGTGCGTTAGTCGTGATATGCATGCTGCCCAGGTCTGCAGGGTTGGGGTGTGTGTCCCTTTCACAAGCAAAGAGGAGGATGCTTTCCTCCTCAGTGCTCAAGGCAAATGGGAACCACAGGTTAATATCTCCATGTTATTAAAGGTCATCTTCTTTAATTAACATAATCAGGGGAAAATAATACACTTTGGAGGCCAAAAAAGTGGCATATCTTAGATCAAAGATTTTTCCTGGTGATTGTGTTTGATTATCTTTTAAAAACATGCATCATAAGAGTTTCTAGATGGCAGTAATTTGGTTCTTGGCTCTATTTACTTTGTATACTACTTACTCTGATTTTTAAATCATAAGGCAACAGGCGATTTCCTTTTATAATGTTTGTACTGTTGGTAATCCAGAGGGGAAACTATGTAAACTGTACATTTTCTTAATTCTAAATAGAATTATACCTGGACCTGCAATTACTTTTCTTAGGAACAACTTCAATGAGAACAGAGCTTAGCTTGTCCCCTGCTGCCCTGTGTTCCTTCCTGGTGCTGCCCTTCCATGTGGGAGAAGAAAAAAGGCCACGGCTCCCACACCTACATGTTCGTGTGTGTGTGTGTGCGCTCATGTGTGTCTTTGTGTATGTGTGTGTGGTGTGTATGTCTGTGTCTCTGCGTGTTATGTGTTTCTTTGTGTATCTGTGTGTCTGTGTGTGTACATGTGTTTGTCTTTGTATATGTGCCTCTCTGTTGTATGTGTATGTGTGTGTATGTGTGTGCACGTGTGTGTGTCGTGTGTGTGCATGTCTTTGTGTGTTGGTGTATGTGTCTCTCTGTGTGTGTTGTGTGTATACATGTGTATGTCTTTATGTGTATGCGCACGTGTCCCTGCGTGATGTGTGTGTGTGTGTGTGTGTGTGTACGCACACATATACCTGTGCTCTGAAGAACTGCAAGTCCCAGTGGGGTCAGGACTCTGAGTGTCCCATGGAAGGTCCCATGAGGCCCTGCACAGACTCTGCACCTTTCGGCGCCCCTGAGCTGTTGGCCTTGCTGAATCTCACGTTTTCAGGTATAGCAGGTGCAGAGAAGACCGTGGCTAAAGTAAACGTGATAACACACATGAAGTGTGGGCAGGCTGGCCATGTGCGATCAGGGTGCCCTTGGGTTGGTTATGGTGGGTGGGCAGCAGGGCTCAATGTGTGAATTGGGGGGACATGGTTCCACCCCTTCTTGGGGCCTGGAGACCCAGCCATCTGCCCTCCCACATCCTTCTGTAACCTGAGATCTCTACTCCCAGAGAGAGCCTGGAAGTTTTCCAAACGATGCTGCTCTGAAGGACCAAGGTGCCTGCAGAAACCCAGGCCAGAGCCACTTTGGCCTCCGTATCTAAGTCCCTGGGGTGGGAGAGCCGGCCTGAGAAGGTGAAAGGACTCCATCCCATGATCTGAGGAGGCCCTGAAGCTCAGAGTCCTGCATGGAGTCCTGGGGGCCCCACCTTGGAAAGATGGCTGCTTGCCTTTCATTTTACAGAGACTCTGAGGGTGAGGGATGACTGGGAAAGCAGTGGGGTCCAGAGCACCAGGCTGGGAGGCACTCACAGTGAGCCCAGTATAGGGGCAGAGGCCCCGAGCTCTCTCTGGCCGCTCACTGGCCCGATGGCAGTCAAAACAGTTCTCCAGGGCCTCTGCCCCCTCCAGCCAGGCCTCCTCTCCTGTCTCAGAAGACAGATGGCGTGGACAGAAACGCAGACTGAGCAACACTGCATGGTCATTTTCAAAAGACAAAGTTTAAAACCTTCAGAAGCTTTTAATCTGGCCTCGTAGTCAACAACTAGTCGGACCCCTGGCAGCAGCTGCGGCCTTGTTGTGCTGACACGCCTGCCCTGATGGGCGACACAAGAGGTTTTGTCCACACAGAGACCGACCTCTGCTTGAGACCCGGGTCCTGCTCCGTGGGGCAGTGAGCACTGAGGAGGTGACGGCCGGCCCCGTGGTGCTGCCTCTACACTGAAAATACTGGACCACGTAAAGGCCCTGCAGGGCACCGCTTGAGTTGGCTCCTGGCGGCATCCTGAAGGACCTCGGCATGCTGCTGCTTCTCAGTCATGAGGAGATGGCTCATGGGAAGAGCGAGGTTTGGGCAGAATCATAACAGAGCAGGAGCCTTGGCTTTGGAAGCTGTTCCCCTCCCTTGACTGTGAAGCTGCTGTGGGAAATGGAGAGCTTCATCCTCCAGAAAACCCCCAGGTCAGCACTGCTAGTGACCATGACAGAGCAAAGCACGTGCCTCCTCCCTTGTGAGACCAAGTGGTGTTGCTGGAAGGCCCTGGGGGTTTCCGAGCACCAACCACCTCCCATCCCGACCCCACCCCAGGACAGGCAGCACTGACCCACAGAGCCAGGCCACCCTGGGGAGCAGGACTGCCCACCCCCAGAGACCATCGTCTCCACACCCGATCAGAAAGACAGCCAACGGGAAAGCCCTGAAGTGAAAGCTTGGAACTGAGCAGAGTTTAAGTGTGGGGAAGGAGGGAGCTCAGATTTCAGAGGTGGTGGGAGGAAAAGGGTGAAATTCATTATCCCGGATGCTTCTGAACTGTGGTGTTGGAGAAGACTCTTGAGAGTCCCTTGGGCCGCAAGGAGAACAAACCTGTCAATCCTAAAGAAAATTAGTCCTGAATATTCATTAGAGGGACTGATGCTGAAGCTGAAACTCCAATACTTTGATCACATGATGCAAAGAACTGACTCATTAGAAAAGACCCTGATGCTGGGAAAGATGAGAGGCAGGAGGAGAAGGGGACAACAGAGGATGAGATGGTTGAATGGCATCATTAACTTGAAGTACAGGAGTTTGAGTAAACTCCAGGAGTTAGTGATGGACAGAGAGGCCTGGCCTGCTGCAGTCCATGAGGTCGCAAAGAGTCAGACATATCTTGAGTGACTGAACTGAGCTGAACAACACAGGTGAAAGTGGTGGTTGCTTGGTTGTGTCCAACTCTTTGCGATCCCGTGGACTGAAGTCTGCCAGTCTCCTCAGTCCATGGGATTCTCCAGGCAAGAACAGTGAAGTGGGTTCCATTCCCTTCTCTAGGCTAAACATATAAATAACCCTGAATGTGTAAGACAATGGAAGACTGCTCGGAGGCGGATTGCTGTGCAGAGTCAGAGGGCTTGGGAACAGAAGGAGGAAAGATGCTGGGTTGGACCATCTGCTGAGCCGCCGGGGTGAAGATCCTCTGTTCCTTTAGAGCCACAGCAGGAAGCAGACGGGTTCAATGCTGCTGTGTCTCTCATCACAGGCGCAGTGCAGGAACTGCCTGATCCATGTGATGTACAATCTTCTAACCCGTCCGGTCCTTGCTCACGGCAGTCATGCAGACGTGGGTTCATGATTGATTTGGCATGTATTAAATATTTCTTTTTCCATATGTAGTTTTTTCTTCTTCAACAAATTATGTCAGTGTCCTCATTTATCTTTGGCCTGTTTTCTTTGAAAGGATTTCTGTATCCCGTCTTCTAGTTTCATAATATTTTCAGTAGAGTAAGACCAGATTTGAGAGAAGTAAAGAGCTCATCAGTGGCTGTCTTAAGGGATGATGACTGAGGCCCTCCCTGTGCTGGGCTTTCCAGTGAAGGGGTCCACTTGGAGACACATGATCACTTTCTTCAGCTGTGGAAGTGCCATGGGCTTCCCTGGTGGCTTAGACAGTAAAGAATCCACCTGCAATGCAGCAGACCCAGGTTCAATCCCTAGGTCTAGAAGATCCCCTGGAGAAGGGGATGGCTACCCACTTCAGTGTTCTTGCCTGGAGACCCCCATGGACAGGGGAGCCTGGCAGGCTACAGAACATGGGTTGCAAAAGAGGACACTACAGAGCAACTGACCCTTGGCAGTTCTCACTTTCAGGAGAAAATGCTCTCCCTCAACTGTGGAAGTGCCCTGGGTCCTAGCACTGCCCTCCCCAGCCAGGCAGCGGGGTTCCCAGGACAGTGGGATCACGCCAGTAGGACCCCTTTGATGCCCTCAAGGTGGCAGAGGCTGGCACTAACACGCTTCTCAGCTGCTGGCATCTGGCTGGGACGCCCTGTAGCTTACTTTGTTGGAAACTTAGTTTTCCTTTTATTGTGTGGAATTCACACTTAAATTTCCTGTCTATTGTCTATACCCTAGTGAGTCCTTAGAGCACTGGGTTCTTTTCTTTATGACGGAGAATATGATCAAAGCTGCTTGACTCTCTTCTTAGTAAAAGTCTGGATGACATGCAAAAAAATGTACTGTTGATTTTAGGAGGTCAAAGTCCACTAATAATTCTTGAGATTTCCAGCTTGAAACAAGGTGAGCAAATACATTCCAAACCCCACGAAAACATTAGGAAAACTTTGGTTAAGAACATGTTGGTGGACTAACAGCAGATTCTCATAAACCAATAGCTGGCTCTGCCCGCTTGTGTACCCTTACCCCCAATTTACCTGGGAGGGATTAGAACCACCCCACCACCATGAATCACAGCCACGAGCAGTGTACAGTTTGTGTGCAGAAGTAATGAAATGCTGACCATGGGTGCTGGAGCAGGTGTTATTTATTACATTATGACGGAACATTCACTGTGTGTCAGATCAGGCTGGCATCCCTGGGCAGTGCCCAATGGGTAACCAGCTGCTGCCCAGTGCCCATCTGATCACACAGGGACACTGGAAGTGGACTTTGGGTTCTGTATTGGCTGCGTCACACCTTCACCACCACAGAATTTTAGGTCTTCTGTTTGCGTCCTTAAGCCCTGTTTATGGGCTTCCCTTGTAGCTCAGCTGGTAAAGAATCTGTCTGCAATGCGAGAGACCTAGGTCCGACCCCTGGGTTGGGAAAATCCCCTGGCGAAGGGAAAGGCTACCCACTCCAGTGTTTTGGCCTGGAGAATTCCATGGACTGTATGTATAGTCTGTAGGGACGCAGAATCAGACATGACTGAGTGACTTTCACTTCATTTCACTTATGTCCTTAAGACACTTCAGTTTGGGAGACAGAAAGATCCCAAGGGGAAAATTGATCACTGACTGCAAGAGTTCTTCTGCCCTAAGAAGGAAGCTGTTAGTTACATCCTAGCACACTTCTTACTTGCCTGGATCCTGACAGAGATCAGGACTTTCTATGTCTCTAAGAAAGGTGTTTCAAGACTGTAGCTTCAGTTAGTGATGTATTTGTTTTTAATAAAAAACAAAATGCATGTATCTCAACATCTCCCTGGGACAGTATTTGATACTTTGCTAGTTTGATTCTTCTGTGGACTGGAAGGATGGGGAAAAGCATTCATCAGCAGAGAGAAAATTAGACAGATAATCCGCCTCACTCCTGGAAATCGAGTCCTCTGACCCAGCCTGACCTTGGAGAAGGGCACGCTTTGTGTTGAGCTTGTCTTCTTCAATGACTGCCACCTTAATAATGCCTGATTCCTGCATTACCCCTGTGGGCGCCTCGTCTCTGCATCTGTACTGTGGTCAAAGGTTTCCGGATATTCCATTGTTATTGCCCCAAAGAAACATTCTCACTATTGTGCCTAACTCAGAACGCAGAACAATGAACATTTTTCAAAGAGGAAGAAATCTGGGAGATTTCTTTTCATTTCACAGACTTCTTAGTGGCCATTTCAGGAAATGGAGTGTACCCAGGCAACAGGAATTAAAGCAGGGTGGCGGGTACTTTTAGAGAAACAGGTAAAGAAAATCTTTGGGAAACAGAGTTGAGCTTGGCTGAAGCCGAATTGAATGTGTGTCACCGGGGCCCTTGTGTCCTCTGTGTCCCGTCAGGTGACACATTTACTACCTGCAGGGTCAGGAGTCACTCGGGCTGTTTGCCTGGAGTCCTTTGAAGATCAGAGGACGATGAGTGCGTTTCAGACATCATGGCAAACGTCTCCAAATGATTGTGCAGGCCCCCCCGGGCTTACATAAAAGATGCTTTATTCTCATCTGAGAGCGTGTGTGATGGCTGGGTGAGAACAGCAGTGATACCTGCGACAGGTGAGCCCCAGACATGAGGGCTCTGAATGGAAGGACACCTAGGGTCCTTTCCGTGGGACAGTATGGACCAGGGACCAGGCTGTCTGTGACGGAGCAACCTGCTGATGCTTCACTGAGTTACAGTGACCAGCACAAGGAGGAAGCTCACTCTCATGGGTGCTTTTTTTTTTTTGGCTGTGACGACTGCCATGTGGGATCTTAGTTCCCTGACCAGGGATGAACTCGACGCCCTGCAGGGGAAGTGCGAGGTATTAACCCCTGGATCCCAGGGAAGTCCTCACTGGTGCTGTCTGCATGAGTTTGGAGCGGGGAGCTCTCTCCAGGTTAACCCCAACCCTCTCAGCTCCCAGTGAACTGAGCCCGCGCCCCCACAGAGCAGTGGTCAGGCTCACGGCTTCCTCACCCCTGATGAGCTAGTCCCTCTCGCTAGAGCACCAGCCGCCCCACCTGGAACTAACCTGTTTATGTCTATTTTCAGAGCTTTGTGCATGGCCTGATACACGAATTTCCATGCCCCATACGTGTTCATTGAGTGAACGAGTAAATGAATCTATGAAGGAAAGGTAAGTGATTTATTATGTTCAGAAGTGCATCTACCCCGTGTGCATTGTTTAGAGGTGGAAGCAGCCCACAGGCAGTTATTACTCTTCCACCCTTCACTGTGCCCTGTGCCCTGGCCAGGCTGAAGTCCGAAAGAACCCTCACCGCTAGCCCCATCCCGAGCATTTGGGGCCCTTCCTTATCCACATATCCACTGTCTCTTTGAGCAGTTGATGGTGCTTCAGGTCCCTGACCCGTGTCCTCCCGTCCCCACCTCTCCATTCCCACCCAAGTACCACTGCCCCCAGCACCAGCTCTGCCCTAAGGTCACCACCCACTCAGCCCACTCTGAGCTGTCACCTGCCAGCCTGATATTCACAGCAGACGGTCCAGATGAGCTTCACGTGGTTGCGAGGCTCTGCATGTTCACCTGCCAGGAAGACCACTGTGAAGTGGGACCAGATTTGTCTGTAGATCCCACCTCTACCTCTGAGTCAGTCTTTCCTGGCTTGCTCCCCCCACCCCCGCCCTTCAGAAGGTTCCCCTTGAGGCCAGGAAGGAGCTGCCTGCCGCTGGGGAAGTGAGGGCTCCTTGTGGCATGAACGCAGGTCTGGGTTCTCGGGGATGTCGAGGACTGCCCCCTCGTGGTTTTCCCAGGGCCGTGTCCACGCTAGACTCCAGGGCCCAGCCCCGGGCCAGGTGCTCCCCACTCTGGATCTCAGAACCAAAATTCTTGGATGTGTCTGTTTCATTCTCTATCAAATTTGTGTTGAGGCATCCTGAGGTGCCAGACACTGCAGGTGGTGAGGATGACAGAGCCTCCATGGGGGGTGGGGGGCACAGTGGGGAGAAGACAGGCAGCTGCAGGATCCACAGGCAAGGTCCCTGCTGACGTGGGCCCCTCCCCGGGTGGATGGCCTCACCAGGAACAGAGCACCTGGGACCCTGAGCCGCCAAACCGCCTTCGCTGGGTCAGTCCTGCTCACATGGAAGGCGGGCTTGGGGCCTCAGCAAACTGTAGGCCCTGGCACCTGGGCCCCTACCTGGGTTCCCCCCAAGAGCGGCTGTGGGGTTCTGGTACACTCCAGAACTTAGGGCTGCTGTCGAGTTGTCTGTTGACAAGTCAAGTTGTCTTGAGGTTGTCCCTCAAGGGAGGAAAGCTCTGCAGTTGTGGGTCAGTGTGTCACATGTGTTTCCCCTCCTAACCCCAGCATGACCCCACACAGGGCAGTGCAGGTCTGTAAGGTCTGCAGGCGTCCGTCAGTCCATGATCAGATGGCCCAGGGCCCCAGGCAGCTGCTTGATCCTGAGAGGCCACAGTGAGGCACAGCGACAGGTGCCGCCCAGGAGACCTCTGGGAGCTCTCATTCTACCTTCTTTTAAAAATAATATTTACTCATTTGTGGCCATGCTGGGTCTTCATTGCTGCACCAGCTTGCTCTAGTTGTGGGGAGTGGAGGTACCTTCTAGTGTCTCTCGTTGCGGGGAGTCGGGGTACGCTCTATTTGGGGTGCTCGGGCTTAGCTGCTCTACAGCTGGTGAGATCCTCCCAGACCTGGGATTGAACCCGTGTCTCCTGCATTGGCAGGATTCTTTACCACTGAGCCACCTGGGAAGCCCTGATTTCACTTTCTTAAGGAGCCTCTGTGCTGTTCTTCAGAGTGGCTGTTAGCAATGTATATTCCCACCAACTGCAGAATTTATTGCTTGTAGCCTTTTTATGATCAATGCAAGGTGACACCTCATTGTAATTTTGATTTGCATTTTTCTGCTAACAAGCAATGTCAAGCATCTTTTCATGTGAGCTTTTGTTTAAAACACTGTGAGTAAAACTTACCTCTTGAAACTGGCTTCTTGAAGGTCCACCCTTTCTCTTTCAGTTATCTACCCCAGCACAGTGTTCGCAGGCAGGGGTCATTTACAGCCCCTTGGGCCTTGTGACTATTAAGAGTCAGTTTTAAAGTTATTATAGGCAATAGCCACAAGGAGACAGCATTTCTTCATGCCCAACTCTGGGTTCCTGGGGAACCAGAGCCTGACCTGGTGGGGGACCTGCGTGCTCCAGGAGGTGTCCTGGGCTGGAGCGGCAGGAGACCCCGGGCTGGACAGAGCATCTCTGTGCTTGTAGGGCTGCTTCTGGAGCTCAGCTCAAAGCAGAGGTGGGCCACGGGGGCCTCGTGTTCGCGGGGAGGGCGCTGAGGTGGGGAAGGGGTCTCTGTCCTTGCCTGCAGTGCTGGGGTGGACTCCAGCCTGTCCTTCCTGTCTCTGCCTCGCTTTGCCCTCATGGCACACAGGTGACCACCTGTTCTGTCCTGTGTCACCTGCCTGCCTCTGGGAGGGTCACTCTGGTTTCTGTTAAAACTAAACCCAGTGGGCAAGAGTATATCTGGGCTCCACAGAGGGGCCAGGGCTCTGGCTCTGTCCCCCACCCCCACCCCATGCACAGCCTTTCTGCTGCTTCTTCGCGGGCTGAGCCATCTCTAGCCGTGCTCACTGCCGGGTGTTGGGAGAACCGCCGGAGCTGGCCTTGGAGCAGCTGAGGCCCACCCGAGTGCCTCCCACACATCTTGCTGGTCACCTTGGCCTCTGCGGCCACACAGTGTCCCTCACCACCGGGTGGAGGGGATGGGCCGGGACCCGGTTAGAGCTGTCAGGCTCTGGGGTGGGGGACCCTGCAACCCCAGGATGAAGACGGTTCACAGGAGCCACTGAGCCCTCCAGCTCCGGTCCTCCCTCCACCAGGCACTTTTCTTTCCTGGTGAAATCAGATGAAATGAACCCAAAAATCAGCCTTCAAGGTGGGAGGCTCTGGAAGACCTTTGTTCTCAGCTCTCCTGCTTCCCTGACCTGGGGGGAGGACGGGGCCTTCCAGGAGAAACACCAGGGGACACCTGCACCCCAGGCCTCTGGGATCAGGGGACGCCTGCACCCTGGGCATCAGGGATCAGGGGACACCTGCACCCCGGGCATCAAGGATCAGGGGATGCCTGCACCCTGGGTCTCTGGGATCAGGGGACGTCTGCACCGTGGGCGTCTGGAATCAGGGGATGACTGCACCCCGGGTGTCAGGGATCAGGGGACGCCTGCACCCCGGGCATCAAGGATCAGGGGATGCCTGCACCCTGGGCATCAGGGATCAGGGGACGCCTGCACCGCGGGCCTCTGGGATCAGGGGACGTCTGCACCCTGGGCCTCTGGGGTCAGGGGATGACTGCACCCCGGGTGTCAGGGATCAGGGGATGCCTGCACCCCGGGCCTCTGGGATCAGGGGACGCCTGCACCCGGGCATCTGGGATCAGGGGACGCCTGCACCACGGGCGTCAGGGATCAGGGGACACCTGCACCCCGGGCGTCAGGGATCAGGGGACGCCTGCACCCCGGGCATCAGGGATCAAGGGATGCCTGCACCCTGGGCGTCTGGGATCAGGACCCACCCTTCGTGGATGACAGGCCCACAGGTCCTGCGGGCAGGGACCCCATCACCACAGACATGGTGTGGCTGCGGTCACTGCACAGAAGTGTCCCCGCGCTTGCTGGCCTGGATCTTGGGAAACCCCAGAAAGTCAGAGAAGGTGACAGAAGCCAATGCTGAGGCTGGAATCACACACACAGTTCACTGAATGGTGGAAATGTGACAGAGGCCAGAATGGGAACCACACTCAGCAAATGGACGTCTGGCAAACTGGACATTCTAGGAATGGGTCAGCCATGAATGAATTTTCAGTGGGTTGGCCCTTTTCTGGATTCATGGCCAGGGGCCAGGTGAGCAGAGCCTGTTCTTGGTTCCACAGGAATTATTATTTCACAGGGATGACTGCCAGGAGCAGCAGAGGACCCTTGTGATGGGGGTGTCCAGGCGGGGTGCTTGGGGGAGAGTCTCAGGAAGTACTGATGATTGACAAGAACTCACGGACCACTCTCGGATCCTCAGGGACGTGGCGGTCTCTGAGCCAGCTGCAGAGATGAGGACAGTGGTAGGAGGAGCAGATGTGTCCAGTCACACCTGCTCTGTGCAGGGACTCTGCATGAATCCACTCGCTGACCTTCACAACCCTTGACGTAAGGATTGTGATTTTCGCCCTGCTTCTCAGAAAAGGAAACTGTGTCATGTTCATAGGTTTTAATTTTCCAAAGCAAGAATCAACTTCTAAGAGTTTTATTAATTTTTATATCCACAACAACCACATATTTCCTGTATGAAATGTAGGAACATGTTTGGCACTTGGTCGTATAAACTTGACCGTCCTCTTATGAACTTCCTTTACATGAAGATCCTGTCATGCCTTTGTGTAAGCCCAGGCAAATGGCCCATGTTCCATAAATATTTATTAATTGCTTTATGTTTGCCTCTCAAAGCAATCACATCGAAGAGACTCAGTGTTACCTTCTTCCTGTATATTTCATGCCTTCTTGAAAGAAATGTAGATTGATTCAGGAAAAGTCAGTGACTGGAGGGAAAACAGCTTGAGAGAACAGGTGGGAGAAGTAGGAAGCTTTCATAAAATCACTTCAAGAGAGACTTTATTGTGATTTGGGGAGACGTTTGTTAAAACTGTCCGAGACTGAGCTAGGATGTTCTGCCTGCTTGTGGGATAAAATTCAGCTTAGAAATGAGAGTACAGGCAAGTGTGGGAATATGTGGATTCAAGTAGAAGGGTCCATCATGGGTTAATGGGACTGGTGTGTGTTTTTCAAAACGAAGAAACATAACTGAGGAAAAAACAAGACAGCAGTCATTCTGGGCTAACAAAAACAGAAGTGTTGTCAGACTCCACTTTCTACTGTAATAAGAGTGAAAACCTGGAGATGGAACTCACTATGGTATTTTCATTAATTGGGGATCTTAAGTACCAAAAGGTTAACTCCTGAACTTTAATCACCTAATATTCAATCCTTGTTATAATCTTTCTCCAAACCAGTCTCCCAGGAGTGGTTTCCCAAGTATGATACTGTGAAACTGTTCACAGTTCACTAAAATATTCAACACAAAATTCAATCTCAGATTAATACAAGTGCTGCACATGAATTACCCATGACAAATGGAGAAGTGAACCGAGAAACGAATTAACGTCCTCTGACCCACGGAGCTGCCTTGTCAGCCTCCTGCCCTGGACGGAGGGACTGCCTACGGGGGAGGGAGTGTGGGAACTGCTTCTGTCTGCAGGCGTGGTCAGCTTGTTGCCAAAGTCCTCAGTCCCTTGGCGATTCCCTGTTAAAATAGTTTCTCCTCAAAATGATTGCAATTTGAAGTTTGAATCTCTGGATGAGAGTGTGCTAAGAGACAATCTGATGTAGGTGAGCAGTGGCTGTGGTGGTGGCAGGAAGGCAGGCAGGCTGCGGAGGGTTGGGTCTGGTCATAGGAGTGATGCTGCAGAGCCATTCAAGTTTTCGACATCGCAGGAGCTGAAAGAGCACGGAAGTAGTGAGTCTGACCGTATCTCTGCAAACACGTACATGGAGAAGTGCTGGACATATGGGTAGCGGGAGAAGGGTCAGGCTTAGGGGTTGTTTCACACCAGTGGCCATGGGAGCCCGGTAAGGATGGGTGAGGAGTGCAGGCATTGGGAGAAGACCGTTGCAGGTGAGGGCACTGCAGGTACAGGCCCTGATGCAGGGAGGGCCGGGCGGGAACACGGATCGGCTTGTCAGGTCATTCTGGAGACCTGGGCTGGCACCAAGAAGTCCGGGCGCAGAGGGTGGCTTTCGGGCGGCACTCAGCTGACAGCCAAGGGCTCGTGAGGTAAAGACACAAGGAGACGTGCGCCCACGCGTGGAGGACACATTTCAGCCCCTGAAACCCCTGCTTCTCATGCAATGTTGAGCTGTCAGGGTGGTGGGAAGGGGCGCTGCCAGAAGGACCCTGAGTCGTCACGCCTTTGGGTCTGAGAGATGGGTCTGCTCATTCCTGAGATGCAGGTGGAGCTGCGTCCATGACGTCTAACGAGAAGCTGTCTTCCCAACAGGAAGGTCCTCTCGCCCAGGACTGGCCAGGGAACCTCAGAAACACAGAGTGTGTGAAGGATGGGAGGGGCGTTTCCACCCCCACAGCCAGAAAATCAGCAATGGTTTTGGACTTTGTAGCCCCAGGACTTTGGGCTGCCTGGAAAAGGAAATGGCTTAAAACGGGAAACGGTCAAAATCCAAGAGCGAAGAGCGCTTGGGCACGAGGGCTGACTGTCTGCTCTGCCGCTCGGCTTCCTGGAGGGACTGTCTGCCTGCTTCGCCAGCTGAAGAGGGGAGATGCCCTGCCGGTGAGTCCAGGAACGTCCTCAGAAAGGAGTTGGTTGCTTGAGTCTTTGATCCGCTCCTGAGCCAATTCCTGTCGGTGGAGGCACAAGAGCTCTGGCCTGCAGGGTGAGGACATGGACCGTTCACACGGAGAGGGCTGGAGGGTGTGTGCAGGAGGACTAGGACCAGGAGGGAAGTTCACGGACACCAAGGAGACAGACAGCCCTCGTGCACCTCCGACTCCCTTCTCCACCTCGGACTCCCTTCTCCGCCACAAAACACCGCTATCAATGTGTTTATTGTAAAATCACGATAGTACTTTGTTGAGGAATTTTGCATCTATTTTCATCAGTGATACTGGTCTGTGATTTTCTTTTTGGTGATGTCTTTGTCTCTGGGTATCGGGGATGGCCGCCTTGTAGAATGAAGTTAGGAGTGTTCCTTCCTCTGCAGTTTTTCAGAAGAGTTTGGGAAAGACAGGCACTGGTTCTTCTCTAAATGTTTGATAGAAGTCACCTGTGAAGCCATCTGGTCTGAGACTTCCGTTGTTGGAAGATTTTTAATCGCACTTTCAGTTTCATTACTTGTGATTGGTTTGTTCATATTTTCTATTTCTTCCAGGTTCCGTCTTGGAAGTTTGTACCTTTCTAAGAATTTGTCCTTTTCTTCCAGGCTATTCATTTTATTGGCATAGTATCAATAGTCTCTTTAGTTTCTTATGATCCTTTGTATTTCTGCAATGTCAGTGGTAATTTCTCCTTCATTTCTTATCTTATAGATTTGAATCCTCTCCCCATTTTTTCTTGAGGAGTCTTAATGTTTTTTAATTTTGGATATTTTCTTAGGATAGATTCCCCAAAAGTATAATGATGGAGACACACTTTATACTTTCGTAGTGATGGAGCAGGAAAGGAGGACGGATCTAGGGAGTAAGCAGCTTCTTACTCACTGTTGGACATGAGAGGAGGAAACTAATGCTATGAAACAAGAATTGTCATAGAACCGAGATGCAATAAAACATAAATAACGTTGTGAAGTACGTCTTAAGTGATATGTTGCAACACAGTCATTTAAATGATAGATTTTATATTCATTGCCTTCTCCAAAAAAGTCCTGTTTTATATTTACAGGGTTTTTTTTGATAATTGGGCCTTGCTTTTTATTTTTTAATGTTGATCTATTTAGGCTGTGCTGGGTCTTAGTTGTGACATTTGAACTTCTAGTTGCAGTATGTGGGATCTAGTTCCCTGCATTGGGTGCATGGAGTCTTAGCCACTGGACAGCCAGGGAAGCCCCTGTGTTTACAGATTTGCTTGGAGAAATGATCAAAGAACAAAGCAATAAAAAACTTTAAAAAAAAAAAAAAAAAAAGACGAAGAAGAAATCATCAGCGGTTCTAAACTCCCTGTTACTTTTGATTTATTTACAGCGACCATGGCTTTGTCTCACTTGTCTTTTTTACAGTGCCAGCCAAGCAGGCTGAAGTGGTCGTAGGTGTGAATAACTGTCATGAAAGCAATTTCAGTGAAAGTAAATAAACCGTGTCAAGGACGTATTTATGTAAAAGCAGAATCCTTGCCATGGAAATGGTGAAATTTAAGGAAAAGGCACCATCTAGTGGCTGAAAATCAAATTGAAGGCTTTGGGAAGACAGCTCTGCTGGAGAGGAAATCATTTTTTCTTTCCTGTAGATGACAGTCATTGCTAGGGGCTGAGGGACCCCTTTGGAGGAGTAATTCTGGTCCAGCGAGATACCTCGCAGACCCCCTGTGAGGAAGGACATGGGCTTCAGTAGTTGCAACTCACAGGCTCCAGACCATGGACCCACTAGTTGTGGCACCTGTGCTTAGTGGCCCTGTGATATGTGGGATCTTCCCGGACTGGGGATCAAACCCAGGTCCCCTGCGTTGCCAGTCAGGTTCTTAACCACTGGACCACCAGGGAAGCCCCAGACATTTCTAACTACAAAGCTTCATTCAGTACAGCAGCTTTTCTCCATGTAAAGGATAATCCTCTGCAGTCAAATGGAAATTCTACTTTATTCATTCATGAATATATGCACATGGTAAGCCATGCGAGGTAATAAAACGCCCACTCTCGGGAATATGAATTATTTTATCATTTGATCAATTGCTGAGTGCTGCTCTAAAGTGTCCTCAGTGGTTAATACTCCCACAAGTTACGTGGGAGGAGTTCCCAGAGATACCCACCCATTCTCAGACACTATGTCTTTGCCAACTGGATTGGCTAAAAATGGTTTCACACTTGTATTTTAATTTTCTTAGTTGTCAGTTTAAGGGTCTTTCTTTTTTGTTGGTCATTTGGAATTCTATTTTTGAGCCAACCTCCCCAATTTTAAAGAATTTTTAGTTATTTATTTTTGGCTGCACTGGGTCTTCATTGCTGTGCGTTGGCTTTCTCCAGCTGTGCCAAGTGGGGGGTACTCTCTAGGTGTGGCGCCCGGGTCTCTCATTGCGGTGGCTTCTTCTGCTGCAGAGCACAGGCTCTAGTTACCCCCGTGCCATGTGGGATCTTCTCGGACCAGAGACTGAACCTGTGTCCCCTGCATTGCAAGGCAGATTCATAACCACTGGATCACCAGGAAGTCCCTCGAAGTTTTTGATTATTGGTATTTTCCTACAAGATTTATGAGACTTATTTATATACTAAGGGCTCTTTCTGTCATGATACTTGCAAAAAAATTTTATGGTTTGTTGTTCTTTTGACTTTATATTGATATTTTGGTTTGCACGTATACTTTAAAATTTTATACTGACAAATGTGCCAGGTTTTCCTTTTATGGATTCTGGGGTTTTGTACTACGTGCTGTGCTTAGTCGCTTCAGTTGTGTCTGACTCTTTGCAACCTATGGACTGTAGCCTACCAAGCTCCTCTGTCCATGGGATTCTCCAGGCAAGAATACTGGGGTGGGTTGCCTCCAGGGGAATCCTCCAAACCCAGGAATCCAACCCATATCTCCAGTATCTCCTGCATTGCAGGCAAGTTCTTTACCCATTGAGCCATCTGGGAAGCCCATTGGCACACTAAAACCCCCTAAATCTTGTTCCCATTAGCTTGTTCCCATTTATACCATTAAATCTTGTTCCCGTTTTATACCATACTTATAAATATTTCCTAAGTTATGTTTTGCATTTGCTTATCTTTTATGTTTTTATGAGGTCATTTTACATTATACTCATTGATCCATCTGCAATCTCTTCTGTTGTAAAGAATGGGTCAGTATTAAGCTAATTTAATCTCAGTATCATTTCTTAAATAATCTTTTCCTCAATGATTTAAAATGTTTTTTATTGCACATGAAATTCCATATGTTCTGGGTCTGCTTCTGGACATGATACACTGGGTTTCTGAGGTCAGTCTGTTTCTTCCCTCTTGAGCAGTGGCCTTCTGTGCTGGTTTGTTAGGGACAAAGGGGACACATATCTCACCTGAGGCCTTAAACAACAGACGTTTGTTGTCTCCCAGTCCTGGAGGCTGGGAGTTCAAGATCAGGCTGTTGGCAGGGCTGGTTTCTCCAAGTCATTCACTCTGACAGCAAAATTTTGAGAAGATGAGTATTGGCATTTTAAGCCTTTTCCTGACTTGAAAATGTAATTCTGTCTCCCATTGGAGTAGTTCAGGCATCAGTGAGTGAACGCTGAGGGTGATGTGTAGGGGAAATCCTTTCTCTGCCTCGACTCCTGAAAATTGCGCCCCGAGTGACTTATTCTGAGGTCATTTTAATCTTCAGGACTTTTCTATTACAGGAAGCAGAGACAAAATCCAGACTGCATGTATTGAAAGCATAAGTGAGAAAAGTAAAACTTTTAAACCCTTAGAAGTATAATATCACTATGGCGTTGGAGTAGGTGCAGAGTTGAAATAGCAATTCAGTTTTTCTTCCCCCCATATAAATTACGAGATTTTTTGAATTTGTTCTCCAGTCACCTACTTCTAGGTGTCTATTCCTGGCTTTTTTATAGATTCCTTCAGCCTGTTTGCTTTCTCTCCCTATGTGCTTAATGCACACTGTCTTATTTGCTATAGCTTTGTTGACTTAAGTCTAAAAGTCCTTAATAAAAAACTTTTAAAGAATTCCTGCCAAAGTAAGTTTCCCACACTGTCCTTCAGAATTGCTTTGCCTCCTCTTGAGTCTTTTCTCTCACCTATATCTTAGGATCGTTGTGTGTTCCTCACCTGTCGGGATCTTTATCAGAATCCCACTGCATTTTTGCAGAGAAATGACGTTCTTATCCCACTGAGTTCCTATCTATGGAAATAGAACGTCTTGCCCTTTATTTAGGTCTTTATCAAATGCCTTTCATTAAAGTGTTATATTTGGTTCACAACTAAAATCTCCTTTTTGACACATTCCACTCAAATGCAAGTATATTTTTCCTACTCAAGTGAGAGCTTCAGTATGCATCTCTATTTCTTCCCTTTTTGGGGGGAGGGGGAGCATGCCACATCAGTTCCCCAACCAGGGATCAAACCTGCGCTCCTTCCTATGGAAGCCCAGGGTCCTAACTGGATCACCAGAGGGTCCCCTGGATTTTTTTTCTTACTTATCTATGATAGGTAGGTAGGTAGATAGACAGACAGACAGATGTAGATATTTACATAGATATGTGAAAGATGATGTATATCACTATTTTTACTATCTAAAGGAGAAGGGGACAGCAGAGAATGAGATAGATAGCGTCACCGACTCAGTGGACATGAATTTGAGCAAATTGAGGAAGACAGTGAAGGACAGAGGAGCCTAGCGAGCTGCAGCCTATGGGATCACAAAGAGTCAAACTCAACTTAGCAACTGAACAACAACAATAAACGTCTAATTATATAAATGTGTTAAATTTATTTAAGAAAACTCCTCTTGGTAGACCTGTATGTTGTTTAGTATTTGTTGTAGTCAAAAAGTGCTGCAGGGAATATCTCTATTTATACATCATTGTGCCCTTGAGAGAACATAGCTATAGGGTAATTTTCACATAGGGAAATTTCTGGTGAAAGAGTTGCCTTCTGCCTCTGTTGCCCACTTCTCCTGCCCTCAATCTTTCCTAGCATCAGGAGCTTTTTCCAGTGAGTCAACTCTTCGAATCAGGTGGCCAGAGTATTGGAGCTTCAGTTTTAGTCCTTCCAATGAATATCCAGGGTTGATTTTCTTTAGGACTGACTGGTTTGATCTCCTTGCTGTCAAAGGGACTCTCAAGAGTCTTCCCCATCGTGACAGTTTGAAGCAATTCTTTGGCACTCAGCCTTCTTTATGGTCCAATTCTCACATCCATAGATGACTACTGGAAAAACCATAGCTTTGACTATATGGACCTTTGTGGGCAAAGTGATGTGCATTTAACATTTGTATAAATGATGCCAAAGAACTTTCCAAAAGGTAAAAAATATATATATAGTACCACATAGCCCCCAGAGCATAAAAATTGATTCCTTTAACTTCACAGACCTCACTAGCCTTGAGTTTTATCAAACTGTTACATTTGATAATGTCCCATGGTTATTTTAATACACCTTTTCTAAAGCATTAATCCTGGTCCTTTTTCATAGTTATATCTATATTTGTAAAGTTTTTATATTATTATTCTTAAAGACATTAGCCAAGAGGAATCTCAAAAACATCTTAGGTTTTCTAAAACAACTACTTAAGACATCCAGAGTTAAACCAAGCTCAATGAAGAGGTGGCATGCATCAGGATGAATGTTAGGGAATGTACCTGGAAGCAAAAATGAAATAAAATCTGCCAAATTAACCTGAATTTCTGAATGGGTCATTTTAAACAGACAAAGTAAAACACAGCTGAAGTCAGTGTGTGACCAATGTCAAAATTAAGACCCACAATGATAAAACTATGGAACCTTAGGGTTGAAAGTCAACTGGGAGGAAATCAGGGCCTCTTTCTCTTTACAAATGGGCCCATTTTTACAAACCCAACAAAAGATAAAATGCTTTACACAGACTCTGTGGATGAAATGTTCAGTGATTGGCAAACAAGTGACATGGAATAAACATTTATTGAGTGAAAAAGTGAAAGAGTGCTAGAATTGCAGTCCAGTTTAATTCTGAGGCTCTTCCCCTGGTTTCAAGTTATCAGCACTGGGTTCTGTTGACATTTTGTCCCTTTCAGTCATGGCAACATCGGAGGCACTTTGCATTTTCAGCAGTCTCACTTGACTGCTTTTATGATGGATTCAGAAATAAAGGATTTGTAAAAGCATGCATTTTGTCAATGACATGCAATCCTGGAAAACAACATAGTCAGTCAAACCACTGCCTGTTTTTCTTCTGGAGGTAAAATAACCTTGACATCTTGGTATTCATTTGCTAGGACTTCATCACAATGTACCACAAACTAGGTGGCTTAGCACAACAAAAACTTACTATTTCGTAGTCCTGGAGGCCAGAACTCAGGGCTCAGGGTATCGGCAGATTGGTTCATCCTGAGGTTGTGAGGGCCAATCTGTTCTACTAGCTCTTCCCTCTGCTTTATGGTGTTGTCAAAATTCTTGGGCACCTTGGCTTGTAGAAGCATCACCCTGATCTCTGCCTTTATCTTCTTCATCATCACCCAGATCTTTGCCCTTATCTTCATCATCACCCTGATCTTTGCCATCATCACCCCAATCTCAGTCTTCATTTTCATCATCATCTCTTGCATCTTTGCCTTCATCTTCATCCATCACCCCCATCTTTGCCTTCAGTTTCACGCGATCGTCTGTGTCTATCTCAGTGTGGCCAACTGTCCCCCAGTGATAAGGACACCAGTCATACTGGATTATCATTTTAACTTTATTACCTCTGCACAGTTTTTCTGAATGAGGTCACATTCTGAGGTTTTTTTACGACATCAGCATATCTTTATGGGGAGATGCAATTCTACACCTGACACTCCAGTGTTAACTTGATTGTCTAAGTCCCAGTCACACTTTCCTGAGAATGCTCACTTGCTAATGTAACACAATGTTTCATTGTAATAAAGGATATTGCATAGACAATTTTTGATCTTTCTTTTTTACATGGCAGTGATTTGTGTTAACGTAAATTGAGACTACATATGAATACTAATATTATGTTGGTGCTTCTCAAAGTAATGATTTATAAATTCTTAGTGTGTATGTGCAGGTCGGCTATCAATGAGGTTTATCCTGTGGGAACATTCTACCAAGTGGCAATTACTGGGTTTATGTAGCATTTCTTCTTCAGAGATCAAAATACTAGAACCTTCAGTGCCTCAGTTTCCTGCACAATCACTATAGGGTTAACAATGCCCAGCTGTGTCTCCCAAGATCACAGAGAAGTTGTGGTGACTCAGTGACATTCATCAGCCAGATTCTCACAGTGTTCACGTCACAGCGTCTCACCATCACCCTTGCTTGTCCTGGACCCACGGGTGTCCCCTCTGAACAAAGAGGTGCTGTGGTTAACTGCAGAATCCTCTGTGCTGTGGAGAGGTTTCTGTAGACTTTGCTGACTATCTTCTAGGATGCTGGAAAAGCGTCATGTGTTCAGACCAACCGCACCTGTCTACTTAGCATTCTTTCTTTAGAGCCTAGAAGAAGGGGCCACGGGATTTGAGTTCCTTTGAAGTAGTGGGTGGGCAGGGGATGGGGTTGGGAGGAAAGAGGAAGTTGAGAGAAGGGAGGAAGCCAAAGCTTTGAGAAACTGAGGCCAGACTTGGGTCCTGCCTTCTTCCAAGTGCCCCCACCCCCAGCCCCCAGTGTTCCCACCAGCCTGCAGCCACCTACCTGGCCCACCCACTCATGCTCCACCCTCTTGGGGCCAGTCCCTGAGGTTCCAGAAGGCCACCTGTGTAGTCTCTCCAGGCACAAATCCAGGTGGGGAGCTGCCCTGAAGTTTGCTGTGACATTTTTTCTTTTTTTTAGTTTTTTAAAAACCTTTTTCGTTTTATATTGCATAGCATGACACACCTGGATAGCATGTTAAAAAAAGGAGACATTACTTTGCTGACAAAGTCTGTATAGTTAAAGCTATGGTCTTTCCAGTAGTCATGTATGGATATGAGAGTTGGATCATAAAGAAAGCTGAGTGCTGAATAATTGATTCTTTAGAACTGTGGTGTTGGAGAAGACTCTTGAGAGTCCCATGTACTGCAAGGACATCAAACCAGTCAATCCTAAAGGATATCAGTCCTGAATATTCACTGGAAGGACTGGTGCTGAAGCTGAAGCTTCAATAGTTCCACCTCCTGATGCGAAGAGCCAACTCACTGGAAAAGACCCTGATGCTAGGAAAGATTGAGGGCAAGAGGAGCAGGGAATGACAGAGGATAAGATGGTTTGATGGCATCACCAACTCAATGGACGTGAATTTGAGCAAGCTCTGGAAGATGGTGAAGGACAGGGAAGCCTGGCATGCTGCAGTCCATGGCATTGCAAACAGTTGGACACGACTGAGCGACTGAAAAACAAAAATTTTATATTGGTACTGATTAACAATGTTGTGATAGGTTTCAGGTGGACAGCAGAGGGACTCAGCCATACATATACATGCATCCATTCTGGCTGGGGACATTCTTGCTGGGACCATTCCTAAAAGCGTGACATCATGGAATCCTGGACCTGGAAAGCAGGCGATGCCAGCCTCGGACCCCATCCACGAAGCCACACACCCGGGGGTTAAGGCACCCGACAAGTGAAGCCCTACTCGGTCCACTGCCCTAGAGCTGCTGATGGACGCCTGAGCTGGCAGAGTGCCGGCGCCCAAACGTCTGTCCCAGAGACTTGCGTTACCTGTGGCCTGAGGACCAAGAAAGTCACTTGGCTCGGGGTAAGTCTGCCCTTCCCCCGAGCAGCCCTTCCTCTTCCTGCCCAGGCCCCACCCCCCCGCGCACAGGCCCCGCCCCCTTCCCCGCCAGCCTATCGGAGAGACCGTCTCTCCGCGCGCGGGCCAATTGGGGAAGCGGTCGGCTGGTCCCGCCCCGCGGCGTGCGTCGGGTTGCACGGGGTCACGCCGGCGGCGAGCTAGTCTGGCGGCATGTGGCGCGGCGGCTGGAGGACGCGGAGCGCGCTCCGGAGGCTGAGCGGCGGGTAAGAGGGCGGGGCTGGGGGCAGGGAGCGAGGGGACGGTGACGCGGGGAGGGGGCGGGGGGCCGGGGCGGCTGGGCTCCCCGACCCGGGGCCCTACGCACGGGGCTCAGGCTCCGAGAGCCGGCCCACAGCCGGGGCGCCCTAGCAGGCCGCGGTGCGAGGACGGCAGAGCGGGCCCCGCGGTGGCCTTCACCCCGGAGGGAGGGAGCCCCTCTCCAGTTACCGAGGCTGGGGAGCTGCCGCCAGCGAAGGCGGAGTGAAGCCGGCCAGGACCCAGCGCGGACCGGTGGTCAGGCCTCCGAGGCGGAGACCCCCTGAAGTGGGCTTACGCGAGCTACGCGAGGAGGCGGCGGGCAGGGCTCTCGCTGGGCATTTGCTCCTTTCCCCGCAAACGGGCGGGAAGCTTGAGCGCCTCTGTGGCCTTGAGAGTGGGGCCTCCGGGATGGAGGGCTGATCGCTCGGGCGTGTTCGAGTCTTCGCGGCCCCTGAACCGCGGCCCGCCAGGTTCATCTGTCCACGGGATTCTCCAGGCGAGAACGGTGGGGTGGGTTGCCATGCCCTCCTCCAGGGGATATTCCCGACCCAGGGATCGAACCCTAGTCTTGTGCATTGGAAGGTGGATTCTTCCCTGTCTGAGCCTCCAACTTCGTGTTTACTGAGTGGATTTATGGGGAAAAAAATACATTAATTTCAAACTGAATCAGCATCATTCCTTTTGACTTTGTAAAATGTAACTTTTTACTTTCTAAAGAAACATAAATTGTTTAGTTTCATGCTGATTCAGAGAATTATTTTATGGTGGAGTTTAGCTGCTGTTAGCCCAGGGAAGGAAACGGGGGTGTCTGTCGTTGGGCTGTCTTTATTGGGTATTTGGGTCAAAATCTTTTATCCCATAATTCTAGAATTGGCTAAATCCAGGACGGAAATGTTGGTTGTTTATAGACTAGACCCATACTATTGCATGATGTTGAATGAGTCAGTGTTTTCAGCCCATACTTTCTATAAAGAACATTTTTGTGAGATTTAACGTTAATGTGGAAAATACTATAAATTGTGTCCCTTTTACCCAGGTTAAGCTTACCCTTTACCCATGTAACTCTCCCTCTCTCTTAAATGAAATTGCTCTTCTGGTTTACAGAAATAACTTTGCTTTCTTCTGTATTTTTACCATCCCTGTATAGTCTTACAGTACGGTGTTACCTGGTTGGATGGCACCTTTTTTTTTTGCTTCAGCATCGTGTGCCCACATGTTTGATACATGCAGTTGTCGTCCGTTCATTCTTAGGGCTAAGTTTATCAACTGAATAGTTCAGTTTATCTGTTTTCTGTTACTGGACAGTTGGGCTGCTGGGGTTGGGGCCCTTGGGAAGGGTGTACACGTTGTGCATTTGTGCACCAGGGAGTGAGTGCAGGTCACAGGGCACATACGTTGAGGGGAATGAACTGCTCATCAAATAAGGACAGGGCTATTCTGAAGTCTCATTTCAGTGTGCACACCCAGTGGCCATGTGAGCCCCTGACAACACTAGATTGTTAATTCTCACTAATTTGGCAGGTGTGAGATGAAACTATTGTAGTCTGAGCTCATTGGGATACCGTGATCTTGACATGAGAATTGTATTTTTTCCCCAGAATCAAGGGAAATTGGTGACGTGATTGTATTACACTTACTTATGGACATATAGAAATAAAAGGTTTTCAACATTAAGTGTTTGATATTACGAGGCTTAGGTGAGTTGAGATACAATTGAAAGGACTTTAATGGAAACTGATTTTCTGAAATGCATTTAGAAGATACAGATTTTCATGTTTCTTAGAATTCTTTGTCACATGGCAGTGTTTTTGTTATGTTGCTGAATTATGTTAGCCAGTCTTCCAGCAGATAATCTGACTCCTTTCCTTAAATGTAGCATTGCCCACCTTGGAGCCTGGAGGTGGGGGAGCACCAAGGCCTGTGAGCGAGCGCTGCAGTACCACGTTGGAGAGAGGATCCACGGCTTCACCGTCAGCCAGGTGGGCCTGGGGGCGCCTCTTGTGTCAGCTCAGAGCAGAGATGTGGGGGGTGGGCTTGTTCATCTGTGTCCCCAGCCCCAGCTTCCTTCAGTGTCACAGCAGATTCGAAGGAACAGAGTTTGCAAGTGAAAGGGTTTCCTGACTCTCAGTTGAAAGCAGACCCCCTAACCCCTTCCCTGCGTGCCTGAGGCCTCACTTCTTTGCAGAGCTTCAGTTCAGTTCAGTTCAGTTCAGTCGCTCAGTCGTGTCCGACTCTTTGCGACCCCATGAATTGCAGCACGCCAGGCCTCTCTGTCCATCACCAACTCCCGGAGTCTACCCAAACCCATGTCCATCGAGTCGGTGATGCCATCCAACCATCTCATCCTCTGTCGTCCCCTTCTCCTCCCGCCCCCAATCCTACCCAGCATTAGGTGGTAAATAAACACAGTTTTGTTTCTGCATTGCTGATGACCTGTGCTGAAGACTGAAGGCCCCACATCTACTCAGGTTAAGTTCCTACCATCAACCAAGTTTGCTCCACAGCTGGGCAAAATCTTTCTGGTTTTGAGCCATTTGGGTTTCAGGATTATAGAAAAGAGATTGTGTGGGCCTATAGGTACTTAGTTTATGTTAAAATATCTTGTTTTGTTTGGCTTGAAATTTTTTTTTTCTTTAATGCTATAATTGACAATGATGTACAAGACATAGTCAACTGGATGTTGGTTTCACACTGTACTTTACACTAATAAAAACAAAGTCAGGCAGCTCACAGTCGGGAGGACTTGGGTGTGCAACAGGAAGACGCAGGAGGGTCTGCTGGGCACAGGCAGGGTGGGGATGGGTTTGTGGAGAAGTAAAGGAGAGCCACCATCGGTCTCCAGAAACAGGGGCAGGAGGTATTCAGGGCAGGGTCTCTAAACCACATAAAGGGGTTCATGGTTGTGGGGCCCCTAAAGAAGTCTCAAGAGACTTGGGATTTCTGTACAGTTCTGGTTAATAATACTTTCTTCAGAGGCATGATTCTTGTGGAAACGTAGTTTATAATAAACCATGGTCCTTTTTGAGAAATAATTACTGTGAGAGCTGTTTGTGAGGTAAACTGGTTTTATTTTTTTACTTTTAATTAACTTATTTTTGGCTGCACTGGATTTTTGTTGCTGTGTATGGGCTTTCTCAGGTGGCGCTAGTGATAAAGAACCTGTCTGCCAACGCAGGTTAGACTTAAGAGACGCCAGTTCGATCTCTGGGTCGGTAAGATCCCCTGGAGGAGGGCACAGCGACCCCCTCCAGTATTCTTTCCTGGAGAATCCCATGGACAGGGAGCCTGGCAGGCTGCAGTTCATGGAGTTGCAAAGAGTCGGACACAACTGAAGCGACTTAGCACACATGCACAGGCTTTCTCTAGTTGTGGTGAGCATGGGCTACTCTAGTTGCAGTGTGTGGGCTTCTTATTTCAGTGACTTCTCTTGTTGCAGAGGACGAGCTCAGGGCACGAGGGCTTCAGTAGTTGCAGCTCTCAGATTCAGTGGTTGTGGCTTCCAGGCTTTAGAACACAGGCTTCAGTAGTTTTGTCACATCGCCTTAGTTGCCCTATGGAATCTTTCCGGATCAGGGATCGAACCCATGTCCCCTTTCTTGGCAGGTGGGTCTAAACCACAGGACCACTAGAGAAGTCCAGAGGCAGACTGATTTTAAATATTAGGTTGGTGCAAACATAATTGCGGTTTTGGACCATGAAATTTAAATTACGATAACTAGGCTCAAATACATCTTTATAAATTAAAATAGGAACCATTACAATAAATACATTTTTGCTAACAAGACGTAAGTTTGTTTATTCCTGTCACATAAAAATTCATGCTTCAGGATTCAGTGAACTTTGGGGAAGCATTTTCTGCATCCTGTTGGTTGTGGAAGCATTTTCCTTGAGAAAGATTTGTCGAGATGCTTGAAGAAGTGATTATCAGTTGGCGAGGGGTCAGGTGAGTATGACAGATGAGGCAGAACTTTGTAGCCCAGTGTGTTCAACTTTTGAAGCATTGGTTCTGCAGCTTGCGATCGGGCATTGTCACGGAGAAGAATTGGGCTTTCTGTTGACCACTGCCTGCTGCAGGCATTGCAGTTTTCAGTGCATCTCATTGATTTGCTGAGCTTGCTTCTCAGATGTGATGGTTTTGCTGGGATTCAGAAAGCTGTAGTGGGTCAGACACGCAGCAGACCACCAAACAATGACCATGACCTTTTTTTGGTGCAAATTTGACTTTGGGAAGTGCTTTGGAGCTGCTTCTCCGTCCAACCACTGAGCTGGTTGTTGTATAAAATCCACTTTTCATCACATGTCGCAATCTGATTGAGAAATGATTCATCGTTGTTGTGTGGACTAAGAGAAGACAACACTTCAAAACAAGGATTTTTTTTGATTTGCAGTCAGCTCATGAGGCACCCATTTATCAAAGTTTTTCACTTTTCAGATTTTCTTCAAATGCTGAATGACTATAGAATGGTTAGTGTTGAGTTCTTTGGCAACTTCTTGTTTAGTTGTAAGAGGATCAGCTTTGATGATTGCTCTCAGTTGGTCATTGTTAACTTCCAGTGACCGGCCACTATATTCCTCATCTTCAAGGCTCTCATCTCCTTTGCAAAACTTCTTCAGCCTCCACTGCACTGTGTACATTCACTAGCGGTTCCTGGGCCAAATGCGTTGTTGACGTTGTGAGTCGTTTGGGCTGCTTTACGCCCATTTTGAACTCGAATAAGAAAATCGCTCAGATTTGCTTTTTGTCTAATCACATCTGACAGAAGTACAGTTGTGAACTCCAAGTTGTAAACAATTTCATTGCTGTAACTTAATGTGGGCATCAGTAGGCCACTTGAAGCACATAGTTTTTGTAGCAGGGCCCCCAGAGTAGGCTCAGGACAGCAGAACTTTCACCTCTGCCCTGCTAGGAAGTTGGAACGGTCAAGACAGGTCCCTGTCACACCCAGTGGTGGTCATGGTGACAAGGGGCTGAGGTTATGGGCAGGGCCTTGATGCAGTTGCTTCAGTACCAAGGACAGTGGAAGTTACTCAGTGCTTACAGACAAGACCTCCCCCAGGGGATGAGGAAGAGTTTGCTGTTTTTAAATAATAGAATAGTTCTTTTCATTTATTTGACTGTCCTGAGTCTGCTTTGCGTGGGCTTTCTCTGTTTGTGTTGAACGGAGCTCCTCTTCATTGTGGTGCATTCCAGGCGAGTCCACTCTCTTCCGGGGCAGCCCAGTGCGACACAAGGGGTCTGACTCCGGGCCCTGTGATCTTGGCAAATTGTCCCGTCAGCCCCAGGGTCAGTTTTCATCTGTAAGTGGGGTGGGATGCCTCCCTCCCGGGGTCGCCTGTGGCACACTCGGTAGATGCTAGCAGACAGTGGGCACTCGGGAGGGACGGTGGTGTTGTCCTCAGCCCCAGGTCTTAGCCTTCCTGGTCCATGGTCCCACAGATGCAGTGTCCCCATGCTGCACGCCTTTCCAGCCGAGTCGAGCTCCCCTCTTCCCTTGTTGTTGCAGGTGACGCCTGTCCCCGAACTGTCGCTGACAGCCGTGAAGCTCAGCCATGATGGCACGGGAGCACAGTACTTGCACCTGGCCCGCGAGGATGGAAACAACCTGTTCAGGTGTGTATGCGTCCGGGGCTCACAGTCTGGACGCCCTGCAGGGGCGTCTGCCGCACCTGCAGCGGTTCAGCAGGAACGGAGAGGAGGGGACTCTCCCCTCCGGCTCCTGCGGGTCAGGCAGGGATGCGGCTGGCCCACACCCCGAGGGGCTCTGACCATGCGGCTGTGTCTCCAGTGTGCAGTTCCGCACCACCCCCACCGACAGCAGCGGCACCCCCCACATCCTGGAGCACACGGTCCTGTGCGGCTCTCAGAGGTACCCTTGCCGAGACCCCTTCTTCAAGATGCTGAACCGGTCGCTGTCCACATTCATGAATGCCTTCACGGGTGAGACACGGGCTTGGCCAGGGCTGCCTGGTCTCAGATCTGGGGGGGTGGCAGCCTGGAGGCTGGAGTCGAGGTCCCAATCCCTGTCTGGAGGCCGTTTGATGCATAATCCCTTAGGAAAGCCACACTGGGGTTGATTATAAAGCCTGGGATTTTAGGGAAAATGCATCTGAATTTTTTCTGGAAAAGGTGACGGCTGTTTTCTTTAGGGAATAATGCTATAACGAGCGGTTAGCAGGGCTGTTGTCTGGGTTGTGGGTGCAGGAAGCAGGGGGTGTGGGCTGGCAGCAGGCACCTTGTGGGCAACCCTATGCCCCCACCCCCCAGTGGGTGCTGCTTCCTCTGTGCCCCTGACAGCGTGGACCTGCTGTGAGGCTGAAACAGACAGTGCTGACATGAACCTGGGGGAACCGCCGTGTTTAAAACCCTCCTCTTCTTTGTGTCTAGCTAGTGATTACACCCTGTACCCATTTTCCACACAAAACCCCAAGGACTTCCAGAACCTCCTATCTGTGTATTTGGACGCAGCCTTTTTTCCATGCTTGCGGGAACTGGACTTCTGGTATGTAGCGATTGGTTCATTGATCTTTAGTTCAGCGATAGAGTCACCGTTACCATGTAATCATCTGTCACTCTTCAGGCAGGAAGGATGGCGACTGGAACATGAGGACCCGAATGACCCCCAGACGCCCTTGGTCTTTAAAGGCGTCGTCTTCAATGAAATGAAGGGAGCATTTGTGAGTGTTTCCCTCTCTCATGCTGTGTTAAATTATCCTACTGTATAAAATGTTGGAGTACAAACAGTCTTTGCAGATGGCTGGCATCTTGTTATGTCACTTAATATCCTCACTGTGAGAACCTGCGTTAGTGCAGACAGTGTGGTGAGCTGGCACCACTGGGCAATGAGCTGGACGGCAGTTCTCAGTAGGGATGTGGGGACCACGGTGACCTCTGGTCTTTGGGGCATGGCCACATGAAAACCGTGTTCCTGACAATCCTGAGACCTTGGTTTTCCGCTCTTTCCTGCCCCGGTGTAGGATGGGGTTCACAGATACAATGTCTCTCAAGTTATGGTAAAGATGATCCCATGCAGTGAATGTTGCAGGAAGGCAGGTCACAGGGATTTTTTGTTTCCTGACACTGTACTTTGGGGTTCAAGTGTGCAGTAGCACTGTGTCTAAAAAAACAATGTACACATCTTAATTAGCACTTCATGGCTGAAAGGAGCATCTGGGTGGGTACTTGGGGGGTGTCAGCAGGGGGACTCCTGTGATGTGGCTACTTTGTTGAATCACGTGAACAGTGTGTGTGTCGGTTTTCACATTCATGTGTATTTTTACTTGAAGACAGATAATGAGAGGATATTCTCACAGCACCTTCAGAACCGCCTGCTTCCTGACCACACATACTCGGTGGTCTCCGGAGGGGACCCCCTGTGCATCCCCGACCTCACATGGGAGCAGCTCAGACAGTTCCACGCCATGCACTACCACCCCAGCAATGCCAGGTGATGCTGCCTGGGAAGCCTGGTGCCGGGTTGCTTTCCCCCAGTGTCCTGCTTCTTTTGAGTTGGGCTTGGGAGGCTTCCTTCATGACCACGAGCAGTGGACGGAAGCGTGCTGTGCGCAGATGCGCCCCCAGACCCACAAGGCGAGACCCCTGCCTGCCGCCTCTGTAGCTCAACCTCAGGCTGATGGTGTGACGGGAGGTTGTGGTCCTCCTCTCAGGGCTGACGCAGTTCTGGAGAGATGCCCCCAGAGAGGTAGCTGTGTCATTCAACCTCTGATCAGTTGCCTGTTTCAGGTATGATTAATAATAAAATGCTGACAGTTTGCAAGGACTTCCCTGGTGGCTCAGTGGTAAAGAACCCGCCCGCAGTGCGGGAGACGTGGGTTCGTTCCCTGGGTCAGGAAGATCCCCTGAACAAGGAAATGGCAACCCACTCCAGTATGCTTTCTTGGGAAATCCCATGGATAGAGGAGCCTGGTGGACTACAGTTCATGGGGTTGCAAAGAGTCAGATATGACTTAGTGACTAAACAACAGTAGTTTACAAATACTTTAAGCAGTCATGTAAAGTCATTTGCAAAACTATTTTAAGTGTAAAATTTAAAAAATTTAATTACGAAAACTCCTAATCATCCAGGAGAGTGTAGGGAATAGATCAGTGAACCCCATGTGCTTAGCCTGTAGCTCCGTCCTCTGGGTGTGTACATAGACACGTGTAGACACAAGCAACTAGACATGAATAGATACACACAGACATGTATATGTGTATAGACATACACGGATACACATAGATGTTTACAAGGATGTTCTCTTATGTGAGATAACACTGTTTTCACATTTAACAGAATAAATGATTGAATAAAACCACCTGTTCCTTAACTGAGATTGATTTCCAGTTGTCCCTGAGATGTTTGATCAGTCGAGGCCCATAGGCAGCCTTTCCTTGCTGTGTCCTTTAAGCACCCTTTCTGGTGGGACGGTGCCCCCTCATGGACCATAATGACCTCATGGAAATATTTTCATATGTGTATATATTTAAGACCATGTGATCACCAGATGAAATTTAAAAACTTTTTAGTGCTCAAATTGTCCCCACAGTGGCCTAAGGAAGTTCCTTGACAGTCATCCTTGACATCTTCAGTGACTTCTGATTTCTGCTCTGGCCCCAAAGGCAGGCCTCCTCCTGCTCCAGACCCGTGGTCATTCCTCCAGGGGTCCTAGGGCTGAACCAGTCAGGCGTGTGGGGACCAGTGTGCACAGCCAGGTGCTCCTCACTGCTGGCTTCGCACTGTCTAAGCTCTGAGGGGGAGGCTGACGGGATCTGTAGGATACTAGCTCCCAGGTCCTTAATCATAGCTCAGACTGTGTTCTGCTAAAAAGATGAGGTCTGCACTATGCTCTTTACTCCAGTGAGTAATGTGTTGTCCATGGGCGATCTGAGATTTGTGACCCAGATTTGACGTTTGTGACGTTTTAAATTTTGTTGTTAGTCTTAGATGGATTATTGTGGTGCTGTAGCTTAGGTTTTAGGAGAAGGCAATGGCACACCACTCCAGTACTCTTGCCTGGAAAATCCCATGGACGGAGGAGCCTGGTAGGCTGCAGTCCATGGGGTCGCTAAGAGTCAGACACGACTCAGCGACTTCACTTTCACTTTTCCCTTTCATGCACTGCAGAAGGAAATGGCAACCCACTCCAGTATTCTTGCCTGGAGAATCCCAGGGACGGCGGAGCCTGGTGGGCTGCCTTCTGTGGGGTTGCACAGAGTCGGACACGACTGAAGCGACTTAGCAGCAGCAGCAGCAGCAGCTTAGGTTTTAAGTATTTTAATGTGTAGTTTATTTGTTTTTTGTAACACATTTATAGTAGATTCAAAATGAAGAGCAGTTTTTACCAGATTTTATTTAATTAATCCTTTTTGTACAATCTGTGCTTTGTTTGAACCACATCTTGAGAAAAGAGCAGAAGCCTCTCTATTCAGTGTTGTGGTTAAATTAAGTGAAACAAGTGTTTCTGTGTTAAGTTGACATCAGTGTGGGGACTGGCGTGTTCTGGCCGTTAGATCCTGTACACCCTCCAGTTCAGACAAAGCCTGATGTAGACTAAGGTGCTTTCTCAAACTTCAGGTTCTTCACTTACGGTAACTTTCCACTGGAGCAGCATCTGAAGCAAATTCACGAAGAGGCCCTGAGTAAATTTCAGAGAGTTGAGCCACGGACGTCGGTTCCAGCCCAGAAGCCCTGGGATGAGCCGGTGAGAGCTGGGTCCGAGTCACAGGTCAGCAGGCCTGTGAGCATGTGACACGAAGGCGGGGTGTGTGTTCCTAGGGTTTCCAGCGCCACGGACCTGCCGTGGGTGTGAGGGTTCCCTGGCCGGAAGAGCGGTGATCCTTGTGGAAGCACAGTTGCCCTGACGAGAAGCACGGGCGATGTCCTGCAAGTTGGGTGCCCTTGCCCATCTGCGCCTGTTGACCCGCGCCTATGCCCTTGCAGAGGGAGTTCCAGATCACGTGCGCCCCGGACTCGCTGGCTGAAGGTCCCTCGGGGCAGATGACCATCAGCGTCAGCTTCCTCCTACCGGAGTGAGTGTGTGAGGCTCACACCGCCCACCCTGTGGGGATGCACCCCTGGGAGCATGTGGGTGGGGGGGTTTGGGCCTCCAGTGGTATAATTAGATGTGGGGTGTCTTTAACAGCTTCAGGACAGTTTGAGTTTAGTATTGGGGTCACAGTGCCTCTGCACGTGAGAAGAGCCCTGTGAACTCTGATCTTGAGAAGCTTTGTTCACACAAGATTGACCCCATGGCCTGGCCTGAGGAGTGTGGGCAGGGAGGGCTCCCGCTGCACTGTCACAGTTTGCTTATGGTGTGGGACCCCCAAGGTCCCACAGTGTAAGAGCTTTGCAAGTCAAGAAATGCTCTTTTGCCCATGTAACTATTAAAATAGAGGTTGAATTGCAAGAATTTCTAGTAGAATTTCAGCTGTTTTAGAAAATGTGTTTATTGTGGTTTTAGTAGTTTTGAAAACATTTCCACGGGCCAACCATTTCCCTCTCTTTCCCCCCCCTTTATAAATGAAGCATCACCAACACATTTGAAGCCTTCACGCTGAGCCTTCTGTCTTCACTCCTGATCAGTGGCCCCAACTCCCCCTTCTACAAAGCCCTCATTGAATCCGGACTTGGCACCGACTTCTCTCCTGACGTTGGGTGCGTGTCACTGTCAGATCAGATCGTTACTCCGCGGTGAGGGGCACTTCTGACACCTGATAGTGTCTGGACACATTTTGGGCTGGTCACCGCAGGGCAGCGGTTACTGACTGCTCGTGGGGTGTGGGTGGGGTAGGTCAGTGGTATAGGTGGCTCCACACCCTGTCGTCAGAGAAGGCAATGGCACCCCACTCCAGTACTCTTGCCTGGAAAATCCCATGGATGGAGGAGCCTGGTAGGCTACAGTCCATGGGGTCGCTAAGAGTCGGACATGACTGAGCGACTTCCCTTTCACTTTTCCCTTTCATGCACTGGAGAAGGAAATGGCAACCCACTCCAGTATTCTTGCCTGGAGAATCCCAGGGACGACGGAGCCTCGTGGGCTGCCGTCTATGGGGTCGCACAGGGTCGAACACGACTGAAGTGACTTAGCAGCAGCAGCAGCACACCCTGTGGTTAAGAGAGGGCCCTCTTCCTGCCCCAGCTGTGCTTCCAGTGGGCAATTGACAAAAAAAGCCCAACAAGGTAACTCTTCCAAGAGTGGCATGCTGCTGCCTGCTTGAAAAGTCAGGCCATTAGAAGTCCTTTGAAATCATAGCATTTGGTAAAACTCTCTAGATTTGTTCTGCTTTGAAATTTTAATTGTGGTGGTTTTTGGAAAAACTAAAAGGACGTGAGTGTGAGTGTGAGCCATCATATCTGAGCAGCGGATACCTGAGGAGCTGCCCTCCTGGCTTCTTCTGGCCAAGTCCTGTAGAGGCTCTGATCTCGGTGAAGCGTCTCCGCAACCAGCGATGGAGGGGCGTGCAGATTCTGACATGACACCTGCTTTCGTTCCAGGTACAGTGGCTGCACGCGGGAGGCCTACTTCAGTGTGGGCCTGCAGGGCATTGCAGAGAAGGACGTCCAGACGGTCCGGGACATCGTGGACCGGACGCTAGATGACGTCATCGAGTACGTGCGGCATCTGCAGGGCTGGGCTGGGTCCTCGCTCCCAAACACAGGCTCACATCATACGCACTCCTTCATGCAGCTGTTTGAATGTCACCTTTGTGGCCTTGTTGTTCAGACACATGGATTTTTCAGCGTCTGAGTTCTTGATGTTTCTGTAGGAAGGGATTTGAAGAGGATCGCATTGAAGCGTTACTTCATAAAATTGAAATACAGATGAAGCACCAGTCTGTCAGCTTTGGACTCACCCTGACATCTGTGCGTATTTTTAAACTCCTCAGCCTCTTTTTTTTGTTAGTTTGTGGGGGTTTTTTAATTTATTCATTTTTGGCTGTGCTGGGTCTTCATTGCCGTGTGGGCTTTTCTCTAGTTGTGGTATGCAGGCTTCTCATTGTGGTCGCTTCTCTTGTTGCAGAGCACGGGCTCTAGGTGCTTGGGCTTCAGTAGCTGCAGCGTGTGGCTCAGTAATTGTGAGGCCCAGGCTTAGTTGCTTCACAGTATGTGGGATCCTCCCGGATCAGGGATCAAACCTGTGTCTCCTGCATTGGCAGGCAGATTCTTATCCGCTGAGTCACCAGGGAAGCCCAGTTAGTGGTTCTTGAAAATACAGATTGTTATTCACAGCACCTTTCATTTGAACTGGGAAGTTGTGGTGTATGGATCTGATATAAAATCACTGTTAATTTAGTTTTGTAATACATCGTTCGTGTTTTTATTTGCTTACTTCATTAGCTTTCCGATGTCTTATTTTTTAATAGATTTAGAGAGTGCTTTAAATGGATACGGATTTATCTGACTTCATAATTATATTTTCCATAAAGTAATTTTAAAATCTATGCTTTCTAATTTGTTAGAGGGGAAAATCATGAGTTCTTCGTCTAGCCAAAAAGTGATTTAATTTTCTTCATGAGCAGTCATCTGTGGTATTTTTAAGTCTAGAAGCTGAGTCCTGATGAAAAGGCAGGCTTGGATGTTTGCTGGGCAGACACAGGGTTTGCAGGTTACTGTGGCTCGTTGTGACTCCTCTGCATGCCCCCCGCAATAGTACATTGCTTCCTGCTGGAACCACGATGGGGACCCCATAGAGCTCCTGAAGCTCGGAAGTCAGGTGGCTCAGTTCCGAAAGTGCCTGGAGGAAAATCCAAGGTTTTTGCAAGGAAAAGTAAAACAGTATTTTAAGGTAAGAACGTTGAGAATTTATGTCTGTAATTTTGAAGTTGAATTTTATAATAAGGGAACATTAGGAATATACTTTGCATTGTATAAGTCGATTACTGACAATATGGGATTTAATTTTTTAATTGTTGATTAAAAATGTAAATGGTCACATTAGCTTTAAAAGTTCTGTTTTCCAACAATCAAATATTGTTTTCCAACAATATTTTCCAGATATTCATGCAGGTGAGTTTTTGTGTAGGAGTGTGTGGGGGGCTGTTTAACGGAGCATCTGCCTGTATTGCTTTGGTGAGGAGGGTGCTTCTTGGCTTGCGGGATCTTGGCTCCCCGACCAGGGATTGAACCTGGACCCCAGGGGGTCGCCCTGTATTTTTGTTCTGTTTTGCTAATAGATTGTATAGAACATGAGAAGAGTTGCCCAAGTGTGTGAATGTTCTGGTTGTTTTTACCAAGGATTCTTTGGTGCTCATTTGTCTCCACAGACTCGTGGGCTTTTGTGCTTTGTGTGTGTTCCCTGGTGGACCGTCACTGATGGAGGGGAATGTCATCTCCCCCATTGCCCTGGGTGGATGGGGGTGGGGAGGACTGTCCTGTGGTGAGTGGGGTCGTGGTCCTGGGCACCCGCGCCGGGGGTGGGGCACATGCTGTGGCCGTTCGTCCTGCGTCTGATCACAAGCCATTTTGCACACAGTGCTTGATGTGCTGTGGTCGTCCCACTCTGTGGTGTCGCACTTGAGCTTTCTGTGGGCATGTGTGTCTAGTGGCTGCAGTAAGTCAAGGGGCCCAGTGTCACCTAAGTCATGTTAGATCAGCATCTATTTTGTCCTCATGGTTTATAAAATAGTGGAGAGTTTAGTTTTGGTTTGAGAAGTTAGTAGTACGATGAAGACTTGGTAAAAAAATTATTTTATTCTGTTATCTTCAGCTTAGACTAAAGCCAAAGGTTTATTATGGTATTAAAATGTGCAGGTGGTTTCTTTGTACAACCAAGGTGTAAAGGCACTGTTGAATGTCGATGCGTTTGTGGTTAAGATGTAGGAACTACAGTGACTGTGCTGCAGACGGTAACAGCTTGGCGTGTGGACCTCATGGTCCCTGCAGAGCAGGTGGCCTCAAGGATTGCTTGTGGCTCCCAGGCTCTGCGTGCACAGCCCCATGGTGGGGAAGTTCTGTTGTCATCACCGTGAGAAATGGGAAAACGGAACTGTGGGGCTAGGTGTACCTTGCTGGAGGCTGGCTCAGTGCTGGATTCCAAAAGACCTTGTTTTTAATTGACTTTTTTCTTGCTCTGGTTGTTGCAGAATAATCGGCACAAGCTGACTTTATCCATGAAACCAGACGACAAGTATTCCGAGAAGCAAGCACAGATGGAAACAGAAAAACTGCAGCAAAAGGTCACTTCTCTTTCCCCGGAAGACAAGCAGCAGATCTATGAGAAAGGTCAGGTCTGGCAGCTGCCCTGCCCTCACCCAGCCCCACCGAGCTTCCAGCGCTAAGGAGGCGGCTGGTTTCAGGCAGCAGGTCTCTGCTGGCTGCCCGCAGAGTTCTCTGTTAACCCCAGAAAGACTGACCTTCTCCTCAGAAACTACACCCTCTGATTCAGCAGGAGAGGCAGGAGTTCTGGGAGAGAGGTGGCTTCACAGGGTTTATGCATTTACACACTTCACAGACGCCTTCTCCTTACCGAGGCTCTGTAAGCCACTGCGTGTGTACTTCGTGGCAGTCTGCAGCTGACTGCAGACAGGTCCTGGGGACGGAGTGCGCTATGGGCTCATGGTTGGCAGGTCTCGGGGGGATGCAAGCTTTGCATTCTTCACAGAGCCCCCGTGGGTACCTGTAGTGCAGGCACTGTGAAGACAGAAATGGATCTGTGGTTTCTAAAGTGGTAAACCTGCACCGCCTGTAAAGCCCAGCGGTCCTACTCCTGAGCGTTCACCCAAGAGAAGTGAAAGCGTCTGTCCACACAGGCCTTGACATGTCCCACATGTGTTCACACAGAGAGGTAACTGAGGTGTCCACATGGTGGGATTCTGCTCAGCTGTAACGAGGGCCAGAACACTGGAACACGCAGGGTTGTGAGTCACAGGCCATGAGGCCAGAGCGGGTGGGGCTGCCTCTGGGGTGGTGGCCCTGCCATCGATGGTGGCGTGCTGCTCACGTTGTGCGTTTGGCAGAGCCACTGGGTTCTATACGGCAGTTGCAGGTTGTAGCGTATGACGTTTACATAGGTACACAGTACACAGAAATACATATACATCCACCTGCCCTCCCACCCCTGAAAAGTTGGCTGGGATTACACGAAGAATTTATCAGACATGTCAGCAGGTGGAGTTGACTCTAGTGTGACTTGATCATGCTGAGTTTGAGGTGATTTGATTTTGTAAAAACAGTTAATGTCGATGTGTAACGTGTTTAATCTCTGAGTTCTTTATGTATGCAGAGAGTTACTTTAAGCTCTTCCATAAATTTGTTCTTAATTAAAGTGTAAATGAGGTATAGTTGATTTACAATGGTGTATTAGTTTCCGGTATACAGCAGAGGGGTTCCGTTTCTTTTTCAGATTCTTTTCCATTGTAGTTTATCACAGACTATTGAATATAGTTCTCTGTGCTATTACAGTAGGTCCTTGTTGGTTATGTACTTTAGTGGTGTGTATACGTTCATTCCACTCTCCTAATTTATCCCTCCCCACCTCCCTTTGCCTTTTGGTAACCATAACTTTATTATTTTTTTTTTAAATAATTTTATTTATTTTTGACTGTGCTGGGTCTTCGTCTCCGCAAGGGCTTTTCTCCAGTTGCGGCAAGCAGGGGCTGCTCTCTAGCTGTGACCAGACTTCTCATTGTGGTGGCGTCTCTTGTTGCAGACCACAGGCTCTGGGGCGCATGGACTTGGTCATTGTGGCCCTCAGGCACTGGAGCACAGGCTCAGTTGCTCTGTGGCATGTGGGATCTTCCCTCATCAGGGATCAAACCCGTGTCTTCTGTATTGGCAGGTGGATTCTTTACCACTGAGCCACCAGGAAAGCCTCCTAATTTTTTTTTTTTTTAATTGAAGAGTAACTGACATAACATCGTATTAGTTCCAGATGTATAACATAATGATTTGATGTATTTATATGTTGTGAGATGATTACCACAGTTCGTCCAGTTAATCTCTATTGTTGTTCAGTCGCTCAGTCGTCTCCAGCTCTTTGAGAGCCCATAAACTGCAGCACACCAGGCTTCCCTGTCCCTCACCATCTCCCGGAGTTTGCCCAAGTTCGTGTTCATTGAATTGGTGATGCCATCCAACCATCTCATCTTCAGCCGCTCTCTCCTGCCTTCAGTGTTTCCCAGCATCAGGGTCTTTTCCAGTGAGTTGGCTCTTCACGTCAGGGGGCCAAACTGTTGGAGCTTCAGCTTCAGCATCAGTCTTTCCAACGAATATTCAGGACTGATTTCCTTTAGGATTGATTGGTTGGATCTCCTTGCAGTCCATGGGACTCTCAAGAGTCTTCTCCAACACCACAGTTCAAAAGCATCAATTCTTCAGTGCTCAGCCTTCTTTATGGTTCAACTCTCACATCCGTATGTGGCTACTGGAAAGACCATAGATTTGACTATACGGACCTTTGTTGGCATAGTGATGTTTTTGCTTTTTAATACACCGTCTAGGTTTATCATAGCTTTCTTTCCAAGAAGCAGTCCTCTTCTAATTTCTTGGCTGCAGTCACCATCCACAGTGATTTTGGAGCCCAAGAAATCTGTCACTGTTTCCATCTTTTCCCCTTCTATTTGCCATGAAGTGATGGGACCAGATGCCATGATCTTAGCTTTTTTTTAATACTGACTTTTAAAGCAGCTTTTTCACTCTTCCTCTTGCACCCTCAATCAAGAGGCTCTTTAGCTCCTCTTCCCTTTCTGCTATTAGTGTGGTATCATCTGCATATCTGAGGTTGTTGATATTTCTCTGAGCAATCTTGATTCCAGCTTGTGCCTCATCCAGTCTGGCATTTCGCATGATGTATTCTGCATAGAAGTTAAATAAACAGGGTGACAGTGTACAGCCACGTCATGCTTGTTTCTCAATTTTGAATCAGTAATTTGTTCCATATAAGGTTCTAACTGTTGCTTCTTGACCTGCATACATGTTTCTTAGGAGACAGGTGAGGTGGTCTAGTATTCGTATCTCTTTAAGAGTTTTCCAGTTTGTTATGATACACACAGTCAAAGGCTGTGGATGGGTGGACAGTGGGAGAAATGGATAAAAGGGGTCAAAGCTACCCCTCAATGAAATAGAAGTAGATGTTTTTCTGGAATTCCCTTGGTTTCTCTGTGATGCAGCAAATGCTAGCAATTTGATCTCTGGTCCCTCTGCCTTTTCTAAATTAGCTTGAACATCTGAAAGTTCTCAGTTCATGTAGTGCTGAAGCCTAGCTTGAAGGATTTTGAGTATAACTTTACTAGCATGGAAAGTGAGTACAGTTGTCCAGTAGTAGGAGCATTCTTCAGTACTACCCTTCTTGGGAACTGGGTTGAAGATTGACCTTTTCCAGTCCTTTGGCCACTTCTGGGTTTTCCAAATTTGCTGGCATATTGAGTGCAGCACTTTCATAAACATCATCTTTTAGGATTTGAAATAGCTCAGCTGGAATTCATCACCTCCAATAGCTTTGTTCATAGTGTTGCTTCCTAAGGCCCACTTGACTTCGCACTCCACAATGTCTGGCTCTGGGTGAGTGATCACACCACTGTGGTTATCCGGGTCATGAAGATCTTTTTTTGTACAGTTCTTCTGTGTTTTGTTGCCATTGCTCCTTGATCTCTTCTGCTTCTACTAGTTCTTTACCGTTTCTGTCCTTTATTGTGGGCACAATAATAGACACACGGTAACCTCTATTATCATACCTAGAATTTTTCGTGTTGTGATGAGAACTTTTAAATTCCCTTAGCAATTTTCAAATCTAAATTCAGTATTATTAGCTTCAGTAACCATGCCATACATGACATGCCTGGAACTTACAGCTGCAGGCTTGTAGCTCTGACCCCTTTCATCCATTTCTCCCACCACCCACCTCTGGCAGCCACAGTCTGTTCTCTGTTTATAAGAGCTTGCTTTTTTGTGTTTTTATTGTTTAGATTCTCCATGTCAGTGAGATCATAGATATTTCTCTGACTTACTTCACTGAGTGTAATACCCTCAAGCTTCATCCACATTGTTGCAAATGGCAATTTTTGCTTCTGTCTCATGACTGAGTGTGGTATTCTGGGGTGTGTGGTGTCGGGTGGGGTGGTTGTGTGTATGTGTGCATTTTTACCCATTCATCATCTGTGGGCATTTAGGTTGTCGTTTCCACATCCTAACTATTGTAAGTAGTGCTGTGCTGCCATGGACATTGGGGTGTGTGTCTCCTTTGCAGTTAGTGTTTTTATATTCTTCAGATAGATAACCAGGAGCAGGGTTGCTGGGCCATAAGGTAGTTCTGATTTTACTACTTTGAGAAGCCACCACACTATTTCTCCTAGTGGCTGCACCAGGTCCCATTTCCACACACAGTGCACAAGGGTCCCTTTCATCCACAGACACGCCAGCAGTTGCTGTATCTCTTGTCTGCCCTTCTGACAGCTGTGAGGTGAGGGTTCGTGTGTTTTGATTTGCATTTCCCTGGTGAGTGGTTTTGGGCACCTCTTCCTGTACCTGTTGGCCATCTTTGTTTTTGGAAAAATGCCTGTTCAGTCCTCAGCCCATTTTTTAATTGGATGGTGTTTGCGACTGAGTTCTTTGGATATTTTGGGTATCTTACCAGGTAACATTAGATTTGCCAATACTTTTCCTGCTATGTAGGCAGCCTCTTTATGTTGACAGTGTCCTTTGCTGTCAGGTTTTTAGTTTGATGTGGTCCATCCATTTTCCAAGCTGTTTGTGGCACAGAAGGTAATTCCACAACCAAGCACAGAGACGTGTGTTCCCTGAGTTACCAGGCGCCTGGCCTGGCCGTGGAGGTGTCTTGTGTTAAGAAAACTCGTATGTTCCAGCCCACACCTGCCTGTGGAGGGATGGCGGCCCTGGTTACAAGATCACGGCAGAGTGATCTGGAGACATAGGACACAGCCTAGTGCATTTACCATTGCATCAGGTCACTTTGAGTGTGGACTGGGTGCAAAGAATCTGTGAATCGGGGTCCAGTCTGCAGATAAGCACCAGTGAGAAGTGGGAATGGGAGGTTAGTTTGTTGGAAAAGTCAGTCTTCCAGTTTTGGGCCTGCATCGTGTGTACCGTGTGCAGAGGCATGGCTGGGCCACCGGGGCCTGTGGTGGAGCAGGTACCCGCTGCCCCTGCCCCATGCTCTCCAGGACAGAGGGCGCAAGGGAGCTTTCTCAGGACACGAGGACATGTCTGAGGCGCAGCGGTTGGGGTGCTCCACTTGACGGGGAAAAAGGCCAGGTGGGGGCCTTGAAGGTGTGGGGGCTCCAAGAAGTATGTGGAGCTGGCTCCCTGGCCTGCGTGGGGCCAGGTGGGGGCCTGGTGCTGGAGACTCAGGATGGGGATGAGGTGACTCAGGCTGACAGGACTTCACCCTGTGATACCCCCTCCCCACGGGCTGCCTGGTCTGAGCAAGAACTTGAGGAGAGGGTGTCCGTCCGTTTCCCATCACCTCCCCATCACATCAGTGTAAGATCAGGGCCTGAAAGTGTGTTCACCCATGTCTTTATTTGTGCACTTTATGTGATCACACAGCATATTGCCAAGATGAGTGAAAATGAAATACAAGTATATGAGTACAGAGTTAGTGCACTTCAACCCACAAGCTCAGTCTGTGGTATAAAACGGGGGTCGGAACTGCTTGCACAAACTCCCTCCCCGAGCAAACCTGTCCTCTGAAATCACTGAGGATGAGCTGGGGAGACGACTGCTGCTGGGTGCTTACTGTGCTGCTGTCTGGTTCTGGCAACCTCCGGCCCCAGCTCTGTGGGGCTCCCTGCGCCCAGGGGAGACTACAGAAACTAATGGACAGGAGAGGGACAGAGCAGGGCCTTCTAAGGGCCGGCCTGGATGCTCACTGCCACTCCCCGCCCCCCCCCCCCGCCGATAGGTTTGGAACTGCAGGCTCAGCAGAGTCAGCCTCCGGACGCGTCGTGTCTGCCGGCACTCAGGGTGTCGGACATCGAGCCCCACATCCCAGTCACGGAGCTGGAGGTGGTGCAAGCAGGTCAGTGGCGGGTCCCAGTGTCCCTGGGAGGAGAGTCACCGGTGGGCGTCCTTGCAGGACGTTTGAGCCCCCGTTTCTGGTCCTGGGTCTGGCAGTGCTGAGCGCCCTGCTTCTGGATCCCACCGTGTATATGTTCACATGGCTCTCAAGGGCCTGCTGTCTTCCGGGCACCCCCTTGCCCCCGCCCTCTCCGCAGCCCAGTCGGGCAGGGGTCCGGAGGCCCACAGCGCTGGGTGTTGCCTTGTGGGATGCAGAGGGGTCGCTGCTGTTCCCTGTTGCTCACTTCCCCTGGACGCAGGACCCTCACCCGTGCTGCTGATGCTGCTCCCCGTGGCCATGACGCGACAGCCTCTCCTGCCCGAGCAGGTCTGACCCCAGCACTGGGCCTCATGGTGCCCATGTCTAGTCAGGGTTCTTGCTGTGCGCGAGCACCCCTGACACATGATATGTCTATTGTTACTCGTGTGTGAGTGTCAGCAAAGCCCCTCCTCTGGCCCAGGCTTCTGGGAAGCCTGGTCAGCGTCCCCCTCAGGTCTGGTTTATCAGTGAAATTCATTGAGTCAGTGTTGTGGTTCATCATCAGTAGTGCTCAGCTCCGCTGCAGGTCAGGCACTGCATTCGGGATATGAAAATGAGAATACAGGGTAGTGCCCGAGGGGCCTGGGGGGTGAGTGGATATGGGGTGGGTGGGGTGAGGTTATGTGGGTGTGTGTTGTGGGAGGGGCCGCCAGCATCCCCCCATGCCCAGGATTTGAGTGCAGGTGGCGGTGCTGGACCACAGGTGGTCAGACATCCCAAGAGCATCCCTGCTCTGCTCTTGTTCCTCACAAAGCAACTCAAGATTTCCAACTCAAGATTTACTTTTGCCTTAACGAAAGTATGCAGGGAAAGTTGTCTGAATGATGTACGGCGAACGAATAGTGTTTTTTTGCTAATAAGATATAAAATTTAAAGCTCCATCCTTGAAAACTTTTTCGCATTTTAAAAATATTACATGACGGTTACGTGGTTAAAACTTTGCTGGTAAGAATATGAAGAAGTGCCCTTGTTCCCACAGCTGGGGACACGCCAGTTCAGTACTGCGCACAGCCCACCAACGGCGTGGTCTACTTCAGAGCCTTCTCCAGCCTCAACGCCCTGCCCGAGGAGCTGCGGCCCTACGTGCCGCTCTTCTGCAGCGTCCTCACCAAGTAAGGGGCCGGACGAGGCGAACGCGCACCTCTAGAGCTCGGCATGTCTCCCCTGGTTACTTGGGCGTGTTCGCTGTGTGTCCTGATTCAGTGTATCAGTGTCACTCATCAGTGAACGGTTTTATTTTGCAAACCTTGTAGTGTTGTTACGGAGAAGGCAATGACAACCCACTCCAGTACTCTTGCCTGGAAAATCCCATGGATAGAGGAGCCTGGTAGGCTGCAGTCCATGGGGTCACTAAGAGTCGGACACGACTGAGCGACTTCACTTTCACTTTTCACTTTCGTGCATTGGAGAAGGCAGTGGCAACCCACTCCAGTGTTCTTGCCTGGAGAATCCCAGGGACGGGGGAGCCTGGTGGGCTGCCGTCTATGGGATTGCACAGAGTCGGACACAACTGAAGCGACTTAGCAGCAGCAGCAGCAGTGTTGTTACAGTAAAGTGGGTGGTGTATTTGTTGAGAATTTTCCTTCTGGACATCATACTTTCTTCCTATAACGTAGTACATTAAAATGCATTTGTAAACTGTGAACGTAATACACAGCTATCTCAACTAGGTTCTTTTTAAGATAATGAAGAGAATAATTCTTCTCATCAGAAGCTTTAAGCTTTAAACGTGACATGTAGGGCTGGGGTCACCCGTAGAACCTTTCCACCACTCCCCACCCTTCATTAGTATGACTCCCGCCGCCTGCCTTCCGGGGCAGAGGGTTCCGGGAGAGCCCGGTCATCACCTTGGCTTCAGTTAGTTATTGCACTTGGGGCAGCGATGAGGGTGTTCTCCCAAGGCGTCATCCATGTTGAAGTGACTTCTTGAGAGTGCAGAGAAGCTTGTTTTTCAGGTCTCCCACCCCCAAGACTGCCTGTACCTGAGGGGCTGCAGAGCTTGGGGTGGGGGAGCCCAGCTACTGGGCAGGCATCGCTGTGGGCGGGGGACCCAGTCGGGCGACTCCCTGCCCAGAGGACCCTCCGCCCCGTGACTCCGCGCTCTCCCTGTACAGGCTGGGCTGCGGCAGCCTCGACTACCGGGAGCTGGCCCAGCAGGTGGAGCTGAAGACGGGTGGCCTGGCCACCGCCCCCCAGGTGCTCCCTGACGACTCACACCTCGACACCTACGAGCAGGTGACCATTTCCTCAGGCGCAGGCTGGTGGGGGTTGGTTTTTGCGGTATCTTTTTTTCTTTTTCAAGAAGGTCAGAATTCTTTCTTCTCTCCTGGTTTAGGGTGTGCTCTTCTCCTCCTTCTGCCTCGATAGAAACCTAGCAGACATGATGCATCTGTGGACTGAGATACTGAACAAGTAGGTGTTTGCAAAGACATGACCCCAGACATACCAGAGACCCAGTCCTGTGAGCAGACACTTGGCCCTGTTGTGATTGGTTCCAGGCCTGGTCCTGTGGTCCCTGGTGGAGTCTCGACATTTTCCTCCCCTGAGAACTTGCCTTTGGCAAGTTTCCCACTGGGGAAAGGGGCGTGGCTGGGTCCCAGGGCTCATCAGGGCTTTCTCCACCACAGCCCCCACCTTGAGGAGGAGGAGCACTTCCGTGTGCTGGTGAGGATGGCCGCCCAGGAGCTGTCCAACGGGGTCCCCGACTCAGGCCATCTCTACGCGTCCATCAGGGCGGGCAGGACGCTGGCACCCGCGGGGGACCTGCAGGAGACCTTTGGGGGGATGGACCAGGTGAGGCGCTCAGGCTGGCCAGCTCTCCAGGGCTCTAACAGATTGGCCAACGTGAACTGGCCAGGTTTCGGGGGGAGAGGGGAAAATGTTCTCTCTCACTTTATTTTCTCAAGCCCACAGCTCCATTCCCTTGAGCTGGGCAAGTGCGAATCCCATGCGCACACAGAACCGTACACACACACACTCGAGTCCCTGTGTAAGGATGTCTGGTCCAGGCTCTCCCTGTGGGGTCTCTGACTCAGGTGCTGCTGATGAAGAGAATTGCAGAGATGACCGACCTGCAGCCCATCTTGGGAAAGCTCCTGCGCATCTGGAAACACCTGCTTAGCTGTGACAGCCTGAGGTAGGGCCGCGCTGGCCTCCAAACCGCGCTTAACATCCTTGTTGCTGAGTGTGGTGTGGAGATGCTTTTCAGAGGCAGTGCTTGGGGGCAGCCACAGCGTGCATCCTAGAGTCCAGGTCTTCTAAGTGTTTGTCAGACGCTTTTTTATGATAGTGTCTGATTCAGTGGAGGTTGGAGGAACCACAGAGAAATGTTTTCTGAGAGGGTGGAGAACTGCCACCACCCTCTTGACTACTTAACACTGCTACTTGAATGAAGGTTTATCCTCCTCTGAACAGTGTGTGTTCTGAGACCAAGGCCCCGAAGGCACTGTGGGTGGGTCTGTTCTCTGCACCTCCTTGTCCTCAGGGACACAGCTCTGCTGAGGACACAGAGCTCTGAGCCGGCTGAGAGCAGGGTCAGGTTTTTTCGTACCCAGAAAGCATGCAGCAAAGGAAGATGGCTATGATGTTTGGCTTTTGGTTTATTCAGCTTTTGTTTGTACAGTTACATGTACATGTTTTTACACTTTGGTAATCTTTTCACAGTAATGGTTCTGTGCACACACTGTTTTAAACAGATGTTCTGTGAACGCGACTGCCCAGCAGATGTCGCAGGTGGAGGGCGCTGTGGAGGCCTTCCTGAGGAGCCTCAGCCAGAGCGAGAAGGAGCAGAGGCTCGTGTGCCCACATGTGGTGGAGGTGAGGCTGGGGGCCCGCCCTGGGGCCCAAGGACGAGGGGACTTCTGGTCCCGAGCTTCACAATGGAAGAATACTCAGGCCACAGAGCCTATACTGCTTGAACTCTAAGCGTCTGGGCTGTTTCTGGAATGTACCTGACCCACTCACATGCGTTTCAGGGTGTACTCATTTCTCTGGGAAACGTTTCACTTCCAGAAACCTGCACCCAAGGCATCCGGCAGGAGCTGCCCGGTCATAAGGAGGCTGGTGACGGTGAGTCCCTTCCTCTCACACCCTGCCCACTCCGCTGCCCCTCCAATGGCCAGCCCGTGTCTGGGACCACCAGGTGCTGTCTGTGTGGACGCCTCGTGTTCAGTCCGCCTCTGTTCCAACATCACTGCTGTATGGGGATCACTTCACCTCCTAGCCCTCCCCACCCCTCTGCCGATGACCCTAGGAAAGGCAAAGGCGCTTATCCTGGGAAAATGACCAGGTGACACACGCTCAGGGCCCTGGGAGGCAGTGGGGTGAGGTGACCCAAGGGCTCTGGGAGGGCTGGGATGTGTCCCCTCCACCCCGCTGAAGTTGTGTGGGGCGAGGTTGCCAGTGCTGTTATGTGTGGACGGGGTTGCTGCTGCTGCCCGGGGCATCACAGTCAGAGCTCTGGGTCCTTGAGGGTCCTGGCCACGCGGCGCTGACACGGCCTGGCCTCTGCCCCAGGACCCCACCTTCAAGCCCTGCCAAATGAAGACGCACTTCCTGCTCCCGTTCCCCGTGAACTACGTTGCCGAGTGCGTCAGGACCGCCCCATATACAGCCCCGGACCACGCCAGGTGCATGGGGCTGGGCCCTCAGGAGCAGCACTGTGTGTGGCTCTGTTGAGTAGCAAGATGTGGGTTTAGAAACAATCAGACACCACCTTCCCTGGGTGTGGGGACTTAACTGCCCATACATCACAGAAATAGAAGTTCCTGAAAAAAGACGTGTGGACGGGTTGGATTCCTACCCCCCCTCCCCAGCCCCGTCCCTGCCAGGGAGCAGAGCTGTCTGCGGGCCCCCACCTCTCCCAGGAGCTCAGGCTCACCCTCCACATGCGCCCCCTGCCATAGTGAAGACCCAGGGTGGGGCGGTGTGCTGTCATTGCTTACGGTGGACGTTGTGGGGACACGGGCCTGATAGACTTTCCCCACTGGAGCGTGTTTTCCAAGGGAGGGACACGCTGACGGTGGAGGCCACTCACCTAAGGCGCCCAGGTGCCACGGCAGTGCAGGGGGGAGTAGGCCCGTCCCTGTCCTCTTGTCACCCAGCCTCATCTTGCTCGCATTTTTCTTGCCCTCGTGGATCATGCTGTGTTATGTTCAGTCTTGCCCTTCCAGCTGTGCTGTTGTTAATGTGCATCTTTTTATCTTTTCAGCCTCAAGATCCTGGCACGGTTGATGACTGCTAAATTCTTACACACAGAAATTCGAGAAAAAGGTGGTGCTTACGGTGGAGGCGCCCGGCTCGGCTACGGTGGGATGTTCACGCTGTACTCGTACAGGTGGGTCTGAGCGCGCTGCACACAGGGCCTCACACGCAGAGCCAGCTTCAGAAAGACATTCCCCTGTTCTCACCACACCAGCAGTGGGGACAGACAATCCTGGGAACCCTGGGCCTGAAACAGCTCTGGGGTTAGTGACCAGGGTATGTGGGAGATGACCTGGGAACTCTCAGGGCCAGGCTGGGTCCTCAGGACCGCAGACTCTCCTGCCCGCTCATGTCTCCATCCTGTGGGCCCCGCTGCCCGAGAGCAGGACTGACACCTCAGGGAAGGGGGGGGCTTCCTTCTGCTCCTCACAGGCTGGACGTGGTCGTGGTTGTGCGGGGGCCATGGGTCTCCATGGACAGAAACAAGGCGTTTTTCACAGATGCCCGTGTGAGTGAGGACCTTGGAGGATTCTGTGTTCAGGGAGGATGCCGGAGATCGGCCTCCACAGGGGCCATTGTTATGTCTGGGGTGTCTTGACGTGTGTCTTCTGTTCCCTCTGGCCAGTCCTTGTTCTGGTGGCAGAGGTGTCATTAGCGGGGTGACAGGCTGGGTCTCCAGGGACAGTGTTGGTGGCTTGTGCGGCCACTCATCAGTGTCCAGAGCACTGGGCTGTCTGTACCATGTGAAAACAGCCGCTGATGACCCCAAAGTGTGGACAAACTGCGTCATACTTGGTTATCCCTTGGTAAATGTGAGTGAGTGACCCCTCGGGTCTCCAGGGATCCACGTTCCACGGAAACACTGCAGTCCTTCGTGAAGGCCATCGACTGGGCCAAGGCCGGGAGGTTCACCCAGCAGGACATCGACGAGGCAAAGCTCTCGGTTTTCTCCACCGTGGATGCTCCAGTGGCACCTTCAGATAAAGGTGCGTGGTGTAGCAGACGCACCTGGAGCCATGGTGCCCGAGCTCGTCCTCCCAAGACTGTGCTTCCACCTTTGCCCAACGTCTCAGCCGAGTCGGGAGGAGCGGGCATGAGGGGCAGTACTGAGACCTGTGGTGGAAGCGGGGCGTGAAGGCCGGGGGTGGCTGCGTGTCCCCACAACCACCCTGTCCCATCCCCTGTACTCACTCTCAGGCCTGGACCACTTCCTGTACGGCCTGTCGGACGAGATGAAGCAGATACACCGTGAGCAGCTCTTCGCTGTCAGCCACGAAGACCTGGTCAACGTGAGCAACAAGTGAGTGGGAGCCGGGTGGTTAGTGTCCAGTCCCTGTGACCCCATGGCACCTGAGTGACTGCTGCCCCCCTGCCTCCAGGTACCTGGGCGCCGGGAGAAGCACACACGGCGTGGCTCTGCTTGGACCAGACAATGCGAGCATCGCTAAGGACCCATTGTGGGTCATAAGACAGCGGTGACTAGACAACGCGAGCATCGCCAAGGACCTGTCGTGCTCATAAGACAGCGGTGACCCTGCCTCCTGATGCCGAGTGCATTGCTTTCCACCTTTTAAGTTATTTTTTTAACAAAACTCTTGATCACGTGTATATATTATCTATATATCAAATATATATGATCGGTATATACATGGTATCATTTGATATCATTCTTAAAATTTTGCCTAAGGTCTTGCCTGGCAAGTCAGATGAAAACTCTTCTGTCTTAAAGAAGGAAACTGATTACGAAGAAATTAACTGAAATCATCACTCACTAGATGCCAGAGATGGAGTATTTATAGTCTTGAGACTTTCTAAAGCTTTAAGTGCTCTTTTACCTTACTGTCCTAGTGTGCATGCCTTTTAAAACTATAAGGTAAACTCTGACCTACCTGTGCTTTAGCCATTATTTTATATGTAAATGACTATTTGCTGAAGTAGTTTTTAGGGACTTTACGGAGAAACGCATGAGGTGTCCTGATGCTGGCCTCCACTCACTGGCTGCAGGGCAACCGTGTCGTCAGGCTCTGCTCTGAAGCGCACTGACTTTCCCCTGTTCCCCCTCCTCCTCCAGGCACACAGGGCGGGGGCAGGGGCCCCTTCTCTGCAGACTCTGGGGCGCATGCCCCCGCTCCCCCTTGGCAGCATCACCTTCCCTGGGCCAGGGCCATCCGTGCGCTGGGTATCACCTACGTGTTGCAGGTCAGAGCACCGCCTATTTCCTCCAGTGACTCTGCCCTTGCCTGTGGCCAGCTCCTATTCCCTAGAAAACACGTGCCTGTTTCTGCCAACAGAACCCTGACAGCCACCCGCACACCCCGAGGTCTTCAACTTCCCCGTAAAATAAAGACAGGGCACGGTGGTTGGAGTTGTAGCAAACGTTTAATTCTGCAGGACCTGCAGGTTGTGAAGCAGGAGACAGGACAGCACAGGCAGCCCGCGTACTAGGGCCTGGGGTCAGGCTTCACGTAGACGATGCTCGCGTAAAGTGCTCATAAATAATTGGACCACAACAGCAGGCAGGCGGCAGCTAGATGGCAGCCGGCTCCTCGGGGCCATGGGGCTGCACAGGCTCCAGCTGGCTGGCATCCGACACCTCGAAGCTGACCTTGTACTTGGCCAGGATCTTCATGAGGGGCCGCAGCTTCAACCACCACTGCTCCTTGGGGATCCGGTGCCTGCGGGGGAGACCAGGCTGAGCAGGGGTGGGGCCCACCTGGCAGGCCTGCCCCCTGCCCCTGACCTCAGGCGCTTACTCAAAGTCTGTCTCCTTCTTCAGCTCCGCCACGGGCTGGAAAAGCAGTTTTCTCTTGCTGATTCCCAGCACACACACAGAGTCCTCACTTAAAAATTTTTTTCCTATAAAAGGTAGAAAGATGATGTAAGAAAACGAGAGGTGAGGTCTAGATATTGGCACAAATAACCAAGGTCTGGAGAGCAGGGGGCATGGAGAGCTGTAGGTACTGCAGAGAAGAGGGTAAATTGTGTATTTTCATGCCAAACTTCACAGATTCAAAACACAAGCAGGTCTGTAAACATGGAAGACATGCAGCCATCAGCTCTCCCTACAGCAGAAGCAGAGCCGGGACACAGGCAGAGGTTTATCAAACATCCAAAATCAGGACTCTTAGAAATGCTCTCCCCAGGGAACCCCCAGGCCTCTTGGACGCTAGAACAAGCCTGCCCTGTATGCAGAGGGGAACAGAGGGGATGCAGCCTAGGGTGTCAGGGGTACACCCCAGGGAGGCAAGATGAGTGTAACATGAGCAAGTCAGCTAAAGAAAATCAAGGGTCCATCCATCTCATTCAATGCAGAAGTGTGTCCTAGCCTTCACGACTGAAACAATTCTTAGCAAACATCAGAGCATCCAGTATCCACCAAAAACCGTCAGCAAGTAAGTTGCAGAAAGACTTCACTTAAATATTAGTGAGAATTCTGAGTCATGAAGCACTGAGGTGTTCCCTGTGTTATCCAGGAGACAAGACAGGAGTTCTGTCACTACGTCTGTTGGGGTTTCTCTGGAGGAAACGCATCCACAAAAAGTCAGGGAAAAAAGATTTGCATGCAGATGCTGTGTGTGTAAAAACCAAGAAAAGATGCAGCCATGCAGATTCTGTGTGTGAGAAGACCAAGAAAAGATACATCCATGCGGATGCTGTGAGAAAACCAAGAAAACACGCATTTACACATAATTACTACAATTTACATCAGTGTATAAAATTAAAGTTGTATTTCTGTACGCCAGCAGTAAGAAATTGTAATACCCTTTACAGTAATATATTTTTAAAATCACTAAGTCAGGAATAAACTTAATAGCTTTATGGAAAACAATGCTTTAGTAACAAAGGGTGTACATATATGGAGATTAAATTGTTCATGAATTAGAAGATAAATATTTTTAAAATGTCAATTCTTCCAAATTATTTGTTATCTATGTAATTTGTTATTTACATGTAATCCCCACCTCCAAAAATCCAACAGAACTGATGGATACAAAGAGTCAGGCATAGCTGAAACTGGAAGAAAGCCCAGGTAGGACCACCTGGTGACAGTAACTGTTCACCAAGCTGGAATATTGGCAAGATTGCTAACTGCCAGGAAAAGAACCAAACAATCCAGAAACGGTCCCTTAAGTTTCTGGGTTCCTATTCTTGGATGGAGATTAATTGTACTGCAGATTGGGGGGAATGGATTTTTCAGTGGCTAGCGCCCAAGTAATTATTCACATGGAAAAAAAATTAAGACCTTAAATGTTACACCAGTTCAAGTGGGCTAAAAACCAAATGTAAAAGGTGAGTATTTTAGTAACAAAAAGCTCAAACCTTCAAGGACAAAGTTAAAAAAAACTGACTACGTTACTAAATTAAGAGTTCTTCATTAAAAAATAACAGAAAATGGCAGGGTTTGCCAAATGGGAGATACATGTCTGCAACCTGTGACTCAGAATATAAAACATGGGCCTTCTCCAACATACAATATCAAAAATGCTTAAAATGCTTTTAAATTCTAGGAAGTAACACGGCCCAAACAATCAGATGACATGAAGCAATAACAGAATAAACAAGAGTGCTGGACCAGCAGGAGGGGCCTGGCATCTCCCTGCTGACCTGGAGGGTCAGCCTCCTGCAGCCATAGGGGGACCGGACACTCACCATCAACAGCAACAGCTCAGAGGTGACATGGATGGGTGAGCCCCAGGGAGGGCGGGGTCCCACCAGTGAGCGTGTGATGGGCGAGACTGGTCTGGGGAACTGGCCTAGCTGGGCCTGGGCAGCAGCTGTGACCCTGGGGCCACTTGCTCAGGGCCAGGTGGGTCCCAGGCCATATCAGAGACCAGCTCCCCTCATGTAAACCACAAAACCAGAGCCTTTGAAGGTTTAATCCTGCAAAGTCAGACCCTGAAGGAAGGATCGCAAGGCTGCTGCCCCAGGGAGGGGCTCAGAGGTGGAGGGAGGACCCACCGGGGAGGAAGCCAGCCAGGTGCCTTCTGGTCCCTTGCTGTCTTCCCCGAAAAGAGAGGCCATAAAGGAATAAGGAAGGTGCCAAGCGTCTTAGGTAAAAGCCAACTCGGCGTCAGCACAGCAGAGAAACAGGGAAGGTCACAGCGGGTCTGGGGCCCTCAGAGCGGGCAGTTTCTGTTTCCTTAAGTACATTTATTCCTAGTTATAACCCGAGTCACAGGCAGCAGCTGCAGAAGTCGCGTGCAGCCCAAGGCCAGATGGACACAGGGCAGAAACGCGCCTGCACAGAGGACGGCCCTCCCAACCCACGCCGCCTGCCACCATTCGGTACCTTTCCCTACGGACTCCCTCAGCTTCGAGCTGATCCACTGCATGGCTCTGGCGGAAATTTTGGTTCCAAAGTTTCTGTCGAACGGAGAAGGTGCCCCACCCTGTGGGTGGTCAGAGTTACACGAGAGTTAGACACCAGCACCTTCCTGGCTGTTAGCTTTTAAAATGGAACAGAAGTTACAATGACTAACAAAATTCATGTCCTATTTCTAAGAAACTATAGTTTGTAACTATGAGTTTGGGGATCTGTTTCTATCTCCTTGTACGTGGCTGGGACCAGACAAACCACAAGAGAAACCCTGTCACTCCTGCAGCCAAAGCCCCCAGGTCAGGTGTTGCTGCTTCCCGAGGAGGAGGCGGCTTTTAATCAACCAGACCCCTTGCATCAGCATCTTCATCAGGACCCCTTCAGCTTGTTTTGGGGAGGCTGTGGGGAAGGGTCATAGTTCTCTTAAGAAACTGGTCCACTCTCTGGGCTTGCTTTCAGAAAGACCTACATACACCTACCATACACCCCATCATGTAACTTCAGGGCAGTCAGTGAGTTTGTGGACCCTGAACTACAAGCTCCTGAGACAAGGACTGAGAGGTGGTGATGGGCAGGGCTGCTGTCAGGGGACCGGGTCCCGTGACTACTCCCACTGCCTGCCCTGTCTGAGGTGCGCTGACATGCGTACCCCAAGATTCTGTCCAGATCACTCTGATTTCATGCAGGTCTCGAAGAATTGTCATTTGTCTGACACTCCAGTTTAAATGGGTATGAAGGCCTGATACTGAATCAAAGTATACTGAAGAAAAGTTATGACCAGCCTAGACAGCATATTAAAAAGCAGAGACATCACTTTGCCAACAAAGGTCCATCTAGTCAAAGCTATGGTTTTTCCAGTTGTCATGTATGGATGTGAGAGTTGAACTCTAAAGAAAGCTGAGCGTCGAAGAATTGACGCTTTTGAATTGTGTTGGAGAAGACTCTTTGAGAGTCCCTTGTACTGCAAGGAGCTCCAACCAGTCCATCCTAAAGGAGATCAGTCCTGCGTGTTCACTGGAAGGACTGATGTTGAAGCTGAAACTCCAATACTTTGGCCACCTCATGCAAAGAACTGACTCATTTGAAAAGACCCTGATGCTGGGAAAGATTGAAGGCGGGAGGAGAAGGGGACGACAGAGGATGAGATGGTTGGGTGGCATCACCGACTCAATGGACATGAGTTTGAGTAAGCTCCAGGAGGTGGTGATGGACAGGGAGGCCTGGCGTGCTGCAGTCCATGAGGTGGCAAAGAGTCAGACACAACTGAGCGACTGAACTGACTGACTGAATCAAGTACTTAATTTGAATGCGTCTTTCTACTTAACTGGTGTCATTATGTATATGGAAGTGGACGGTTTTCTGACAAAGCCTATCTGCTTAACTGTCAGAACAGAAAGTGTTCCTGAGGCTGATGATAGGTGGTATAATGACATAGTTCAGATGCCAATTTTAATCCCTGTGGAACTGACTTAGGAATACACTTCCTTTTCGCAAAATGGCTACCACAGGCCATCCAAGTGAGAAAAGGCGTGCAGCCCTGCCCCGCCTGCGGCCCACCTGTTGCATGTGGCCCAGCACGTTCTTCCTGCAGTCGAACACGCCCTTGCCCTCCTCGGAGTAGAGCTGGTAGATGAAGTCAGTGGTGTAGTTCTCGCTGCAGCTCTCGTTCCTGCAACACACAAGCCCAGGGTCGTCCCGCCCCTGCAACCATGCCACCCTCACTGCTTATCACCATGGCAGCGTCGTGACAGAAACCACTGAAAGAATCTTAAAAACAGAAACTGACGACCAGGCAAAACTGGATCTCTAAAAATGGCCCTTGAGTCATTTAAACGCCCGCCAGTCTGAACATGGAGCAGAGCGAGACCGTGTGGAGGAAGAGCAGCCGCACTCGGGGGCTGCGGGCCGTTACCTGAGCACGAGCCCCCTCTGGATGCTGGTCTTCATCTTCTCTGTCAGGTGCTCCACGTTGGACTAGGAAAGTCAGGACACTGTGATTAGGCGCCTGCTGTGTGCCAGGCACTGCCCCAAGTGTGGCCGGCACGGCTGCTCTGAGCTGACCTTGTGGCAGAGGGGACAGTGGACAGTGACGTGTCGGCTAGTGACACCCACCAGGGACAGCGGCCCATGGAGACCACGGCCGCGGCGGGAGGAGGGGGCCGGTGTCAGCGCGCTGCTCGGTGTCCACAGGCGACACCTGAGAGGTGAGCCGTCCCGTGGACACATCACTGTGTGCTCTGTGCGCTCAGCTAAGGCTGCTCCCCTCTCCCCCGGCCTGCCCCCGCGCCTGCGTGTCTCAGAGGGACACGGCTGTCACCCAGCTTTACACAGAGACTCCTGACCGTGCCTAACAGGCATGTTCTAGCAGGAGAATTTTCTAAGGAAGGACATGGCTTGAGAGAGGACGTATGCGAGAAAAAGGCAGCGAGGACACATGAGCACAGGTTCCAAAGGAAGCCGGCTGCAGGAGAGCAGGCTGACTGTGAGCTTCCTGTCCTGATTTTGGGGGTGACACTCCCTGGGCTGCGTCCTGGCCAGGGCAAGCCTCCCCGGGGGCACTGGGCAGCCCTCCCCACGTCATCCTCCCCGTGTCCTTGGCAACAGGGGACCAGGGCTCCTCCGGGCTGGGGTCTATCCTCCAGTGCTGCAGAGTTCCCCCAGCTCAGACCCACAGGGACCCCGAGCTCTGGCTGCCTGCACACCCCTGAGGCCTGGACGTGGTTTGCCATGAGCCAGCAAGGCCCCAGGTGCCTAGCACGTCTGTGTCCCTGCAGGTGTAGGGCCTCCAGGGAGGGCATTAACTGCTTCCCAGGTGAGCGTGTAAGAGACAGCTACAAGCTCGGAGTACGAGCAGCAGGTGCCCTGGAACCTGTTCCAGGGGTCACCCTGTCCCTGCACATGGAGGGAGCTCTAGTGCCTCGCTGGTGTCTGTGATGTTGAGGGGGGGTGGTTCCTGAGACCCTAGATCTGTCGAGCAGTGGCCCCCAGGGGCCCCACGTCCACGCACCTGCAGGTCCCGGATGTCGAAGGGCTCCTCGAAGATGTAGGCGGCATCGGCACCAGCCGCCAGTCCCCCCATGTTGGCCAGGTAGCCACAGAAGCCCCCCATGGTCTCGATGATGAACACGCGCCGCTTGGTCCCGCTGGCCGACTGCTTGATGCGGTCACACGTCTGCATGAGGGAACATGGTCAGGAGACGCGGACACTGCCCCGTGGCTGGCCCTGACCTCGGGCGGTGTGCTAGGCCCTGGGCCCTGGGCTCTCAGGGCTTGTCAGCAGGCATGTCCCTGCTCTGTTTTCTCCTGAAAAGCTCTGGGGACACGTGGGGGAAAGAAGAGAGGTTTTGTGCACCAAATTGTGGGGAGACCTTTGCTCCAAGACTTTGGTTTAAACGTGGACGAGCACTGTGATAATCAGACGGGCCCCATTCAGTCAACCCTGACGACCCTTCTGGTATCTGTGATGGATCACCACCCTCCCTCAAAACAGACTGATCTCATCCAAACCCAGGGTGTGCTTCAGCGGCCGGGCAGCTCCGCGTTCTCCAGGAGCCCAGACAGGAAAAGAAATCACATCAACGCGCCCATTTCATCCTCCCGGTGCTCAGGCCTGGGGGTGCCCGGCCGGGAGGGGAGCCCCACAGGGCCGCAGTGTCCACAGGTCCTTCACGCGGCATTTGAGCACTGAAACCTGCCCACCTGGCCTCTGTCTCAGGAGTTCAGGGTGGGGGATGCACAGGCCCCATGGGCTGCAGGTCTCGTGCGCTCCCCACCTGACCCAGAACAGCAGCTCTCACCACCAGCCGGCAAAGCACCTCTCCTGTGAGGCCCAAGCACCCAAGTCTCGGCTCCACCCACATGTGCCCGTAGGCCTCGACGGCAGAGGTCCCGGTGACAGCCTCCCTGCCTAACCATCAGCTCAGAACCTGTGCTCAGCTGCTGTTTCCTGAGGATCTGTGCCCAGCTGAGATGGGAACCCTCCAGCACAGGGGGCTCTGCACCTCTGGGGGAGGACACGGGTTTCACTGCCCACGGCACAGGCCAGGCAGGCAGGGTGCCGATGGGCGAGGGTCAGTGCTGATGGACGCCAGGTGGGCAGGGCTTGGAGACACTGGTCCCTTGGAGCCTGGGTGACACCAGCCTGCTGAGGCCCCACTCGGATGGGGCTGGGAGGGACTGCGGGTGAAGCCCCCCAGGAAGGGCGTCTCCTCCCCACCTCTCCGTGACTGGGCTCCACTGGACTCTCATACCCCAATAACCAGGTACCTCTGCCCACCCCCCTCCCTCTGCGTCCTGTCTCCTCCAACACCACGCTGCCGCTGGTCACCTGGGGGCACCTCGGGGCTTTTGTCCTGGTGGGCAGGAGCAGGCTCACCCAGAGTCCCCCGAGGGAACAGCCCACCGAGAGTCGGCACAGGTGGGCTCCCCGAGACAGGCTGGGCAGGAACTGTGTGCTAACCCGAGCTGATGAGAAACGGCTCATTTGCCCTGGAAGATCCAACAGGTCCCCCTTCCGGTTCTCCTTGAGTGGGAAAGACAGACCCTACGGGACCCCTGACAGGCTGTCTCCTTGAGCAAACACGAAGATCTTACCTCCACAACCACGTTCAGGCCCGTGTCACAGCCTATGCTCAGGTCTGTGCCTGGGACATTGTTGCTAATGGTGGCGGGCACCACACAAACGGGAATGCAAAACTCGGGGTGGCTGTCGCGTTCCTTCGACAGCTCCAGCGAGCTCTGGAAAGCCTGAGCGGAGCGGGGGCAGGTCAGCAGGGAACCCACATCCATGATGGCCGATGGGGAGGAAGCTGCAGGGGGGAGACCTGGCGGGGCTCAGGGTGCAGGGGGAGACCAGCAGGGCGGCTCGGGGTACAAGGGGAGACCAGTAGTGGGGACTTGGGGTGCAGGGGAGACCAGCAGGGGAACTTGGGGTGTAGGGGAGGCCAGCAGTGGGACTCGGGGTGCAGGGGAGACCAGTAGTGGGGGACTGGGGGTGCAGGGGAGACCAGCAGTGGGGGACTCAGGGTGCAGGGGGAGACTAGCAGTGGGACTCGGGGTTCAGGGGAGACCAGTGATGTGGGACTCGGGGTGCAGGGGAGACCAGCGGTGGGGGGCTTGGGGTGCAAGGGGGACACCAGCAGGGGGGATTCAGGGTGCAGGGGGAGACCAGCAGGGGGGCTCGGGGTGCAAGGGGAGACCAGTCGTGGGGACTCGGGGTGCAGGGGAGACCAGCAGGGGAACTTAGGGTATAGGGGGAGACCAGCAGTGGGATTCTGGGTGCAGGGGAGACCAGCAGTGTGGGACATGGGGTGCACGGGAGACCAGCAGGAGAACTTAGGGTATAGGGGGAGACCGGCAGTGGGATTCTGGGTACAGGGGAGACCAGCAGTGGGGGACTCGGGGTGCAGAGGAGACCAGCAGTGGGGGACTCGGGGTGCAGAGGAGACCAGCAATGGGAGACTCGGGGTGCAGGGGAGACCAGCAGTGGGGGACTCGGGGTGCAGGGGGAGACCAGCAGTGGGACTCGGCGTGCAGGGGGAAACCAGCAGGGGGACTCGGGGTGCAGGGGGAGACCAGCAGTGGGACTCAGGGTGCAGAGGAGACCAGCAGGGGGGACTTGGGTGCAGGCCCAGAGCACACAGGCCCGGGTAGGCGGGCAGCAGAGCAGGGCCAAGGCGGCGCGGGGTTAGTGGTAGATGAGCAGCCAGGCCTTTCTGGCATCAGGAGGAGATGTGGGCGGCCACTTGGTGGGACCTTAGGGGCCAGGCTTCCAGGACCCCTTGGAGAGGTAGTGCCGGACGGCTGGGGAGGCGGACGCCTGCGGAGCCCCCTCTGCCCAGGCCATGTGACCCTCACAGAGAGCCCCGGAGGGTTCAGGATCCCTGGGAAACCGTTGGGCTCTGATGTCAGAAAAGCCGGCTGCTCTCACGCACACGACCAGGGCCCGGACCTCCTGCCTCCGCGTTAGTGCAAGTAGCTCGTTAGTGTCCCGGTCCACCACCCACCCCTGAGGCCATAGCTCCCCATGGCCAGACACTCGCAGAACCTGGGCCTCTGCCCTGTCTTTATTCCTCCCACCTGGAGCCACTTCCGATGCCTTGTGTGGGGAAATTCCCGGCAGGATGACCTGGGATTTCCAGAGAGCATGGCTCTCTGCCAGCCCTGCCTCTTCCATCCCCAGACTCCCAGACAGGCTGGGTTCTGGGGACTACGGCCCTAGGATGTGTGGATGGTGGGCCCATGCTGGGTGAGCCCAGGGAGTGGCCGTGAGGAAGGTCAGGGGGTTGCTCACCTGCCCCGCGCCCCACCACCGTCCTCAATCACCTCCCACCCAGACCAGCCCAGATCCCCACAGGGAACCTCCCCAGCCCCCATGCAGCTCAGGGCCATTGTGGGGCTGCCCGGATGCCCGCTGGCCGGAGGGGTCGTGAGCCCCGCGGTTAGACAGGCTCCCAGGCTGTCTGCACCCCCAGGACGCTCTGGGTGGGGGGCACCCAGCATAGGTGGCGGGCGGGGTGCCAGCACCTTGAAATCTGACAGCGGTTCTACACCTGTATGTTCTTCCCACCCTCTTTCTGACCCCCATCACTCCCTGCTTTTCCGCGGATCTCTGGAAAATGAGACAGACACTCAAAGCCAGGAGAACCCTGTCCAGGACATGAGCCCAGGGCCCTGGGGGCAATGCTGGGTGAGCCAGCCGCCTGGGAAGCACTGAGCTCACGTCAACTGCGGCTCCGAGGGGACCAGTGTGTGGCCCAGAGAAGGAGACACAGCCCCAGCTTTGGCTTCAGACTCCCTGAACCCGAGCCCTGAGGACCAGCTCTGCCTTGGGGCCCCGGGACCTTGTGATGGAGTAAGTCCCCCGGGATCTGTTTCCAGGAGCGCATCCATAAGCTCGGCACACAGACTGACGAGGAGGGGACGTGAGGACAAGGGTTAAGTGTCCAGAGGACGTGCCACCTGATGACACCAGGCCACCTTGGGGTTCACTCCCTCAGCCCCCTGGGACATTCCGGCTGAGGACCCTGGGCTGCAGGGTCATCCTGACATCACAGGGTCAGCAGCATCCAGGCCGATACTCGCCAGACACCACGCCCCACCTCCCCACCCCCGGCCGCCCAGTTCTGACGGCCAGGGTGTCCCCCAACGTCGCAGACATCCCCTGGGGACAAAGTCACCACCAGACCACCCCGGCCTCTGAGCAGAAGAAAGCGGCTGGGACAGGAAGTGCCCGGGGCTGTCCTCGAGGCCAGGAGGTGGCACTGCCACCATCAGGGCATCCAGACCCCAGATTCCAGGCCACGGAGGCCTGTCCTGAGAGCACGGCTGACCAGACAGACGAACAGATGCTGAGCTGGCTCTGGAAGCCCGAGAGCCTCCTGCCTCCGGGGGAGGCTTGGGAAGGATGACCCTCGGGCCCTCCCCCAGCAAGGTCCTGCCTGCTGCCCCCTTCTTGAATGTGCCCGGCCCAGCCGAGGGCCAACCAAACCCAGGACTCTTGAGAGATTCAACTGCACTGCGGCTAAACACACACAAGCTGGGGAACCAGCTGGCCTCCCGTCCCCCAGCTCCAGGACCCACTGAGCAGGCCCAGCGGAGGGTCAGCCCGACCACCACCTGACCACTGGGCATGAACTTAGCAGCAAAGAAGCACCCCCAACTTGTGGGGTGGCCCTGGCCCGTCACCAACGGTGACCCTGGCTCCGAGAAGCTCCAGTAAAGAAAAGCCCGTGGGTTAAGGGCCACGTAATAAATCTCAAAACCCCTTGAATGGAAGCAGGATGGACCACGTGGAGTTTCCCCAGACCTGTCCTGGTTTTCAGATTTTCAACAACCCACGTGTGGGGAATCTCTATCACTTAGAAAAGTAATTCTTCGTAGCAGAGAGCCTGGGATTAAGAAGTGGGAGCACCCTGTCCTGCTGAGAGTGTGTGAAAGGTCACAGGGGACACACACCGACCCTGGTCAGGACTCACCAATGACCATCCCTGGAGTTCCTGCCACCCCCGGGGTTTCATTAGGTGACAATCAGGACACGGACTCTGGCTGCTTCTACTGCAAGCGTGGCGAGAGCAGACTCAGACCCAGCTATGACACACGACCTTTCAACTCAGAGCTTGAACAGCGAGCGGTCAGAGGCTGAGTAAGTCCCACGGCAGCGGAAGCACAGACAGCATCCCCGGGGGCAAAGGGGCGGGCACGCGGGTGAGGAGGTCCAGTACTCGGACACCGGCCAAGGCCACGCCAGAAGGCTTTTTAGTACAGAAACTGCAGAAAGTTGAAGAGGTTCAGGAAAGCAAGGAACCAGCACCAAGCATTGCTTACAGCATACATCCTACTTTAAAAGGTTTTCTTTTATTTACGGGTACTGGAGACAGATTTGATGCCCATTGGTTTAAGGGAAAAAAGCTAGAAATACAGACACGAGGCCTGTGTCTCCCAAGGAAAATAAAACGTGAGAATTTACCAGAAAATTCTAGACACTGAATTGAAAGAAAAAAAAAAAAGAGCTATGCATTCTGATCCTTACTGATCTTTAAACGCTCAAGCAATTTCCCAGGTGTGATTTAAATTTACGATAATTAAAATGTATTTCTATGCTTTGTATGGACTTTAGAGGGATAAAAAAACATTCAAGTACCATCAGTATTCTTTTACATATGGTTTATCGTCTCCAGTCCACAAAGAGGAGGAGGAGGACAATTGTTTAAAAGGATCCAGGTCAGTGAATGAACTCACAAAATCTTCAGTGCAGCTTCTACCCTCAAACACCAAAGCAAGGGCCCCTGGACCCAGGTTTCATCACAATAACACAATAACATGTTATAGGCTTGGGGGAAATTTAGCTCAGCCAGAAAACAAAGTGGGTGGGTTTAGTCAAATATCCATATCACTGTGACTCAAAACTAGCTGAACTACAGATGATGTAAGGGAAACGGAGGTGAAAATCTTTGGGGGCCGAATTGTAGATTGTCAGGCTTTTTTTTTTTTTCTTTTTTGGCCATGTCAGCATGCAGGACCATAGTTCCCCAATCAGGGATCAAACCTGCGCCCACTGCCTTGGGAGTCTTAGCCACTGCGCCTCCAGGAAAGTCCCTTTATTTTAAAAAGAAAAACTTTTCAGCAGACCCCTGGACCAGTCTGTCTCGAGCACACAGTACATAAAAGCGGGCCGGCGCCCGGGTTAGTTCCGCAGCCCCTGCCCTGCTGCCCACACTCACGTCGGTGATGGTGTTGAGGGCGGTATCTGCCCCGATGCTGAAGTCGGAGCCGGGCACGTTGTTGGAGACGGTGGCGGGGACCATGACCATGGGGACACAGAACTCCTCGTGTTTCTCCCGGGCGGCCAACAGCTCCAGCAGCCCCAGGTAGGCCTGCAGGCGAGTGTGTGAGGTGGGGGGCGCGTGGGGGTTGGGGAGCAGGTGGCCAAGCATTGCCATCCAGGCAACGGCCCAGGGCCAGACTAAGCTGCTCACGGGTGAGCGTCTGACTGTTTGAGGTTCTCATGTTTTCTTTAAAGGAAACGTCAAGGTCATCATGAGGCTGATATTAAAAATGAAGGTGGACAATCCAACAGGTAGTTAAAAGATAATAATCTGGCCCCATAACTGCCCTCCTCTCTGAGTAACCAATGGGCTTCCAACTCGAGAGAGAGGGTCATCTCCACAGACCCGGCAGGCGTGAGGACTCACTGAGCAGAGAGCCCAGCCACGGGGTTGGGTGGGCGAGTGGCCCCGAGTCCTGCATCACCAGTGCTCAGTGGCAGCTGGGCCCGCGGCTCCACGGCCCCCGGTCCTGATGAGGAGCAGATGGCAGGGTGCTCATGGGAGCCGGCGCAGGGTCCCCTCTCAAACCCACAGCGCCGGCAAGCAGGGGAGCAGACGTACCTCGAATCCACCGATGATCAAGAGTGCGCTGATGCTGTGGGTTCGCATCTGTGCCGCAATGTCCTTCAGGTACTTCCCAGGGAGGGTGCTGGGGAGGTTCAAGGGCACGAGCTCAGGCAGGGCCCCCTCTGCACCCCACCCCCTGAGGCCAAGGGGCATGACACTCAGGGGGTAGGGGGCACCCCGGGCCACGTGGCTGGGGGACAGCATGGCCGGGGAGCCACCCACAGTGGGCGCAGCCAGGAGTCAGGTCTCAGGAGGGTCATTTCAAAAGAAAGCGGGAAGAAACTTTGCGGCTGCCTCACAGCTGGACCTCAGAAACCCCCTCCGCCTGGTTAGGGACACAGTGAACCATGGAAGCTATCAAACGTTCACAGCGGTAATCATCTGGATGGAAATGTCCAGTTTTCAAGTCACGTACAGAGTACACACACCTCGTCCAGAGTAATCTCACTCAAAGTCATCTCCACGCACACCTGCTCACCTTGTCCCATTTCACCCTCTGTCCACTCACGGCCGCAAGTGGAGGAGGCAAAGGATACTCGGCGGTCCTGAGAGCCCGCCTGGCACCCACCCCAACCTTTCCGCTGTGCCCCCTGAGCATCAAGGCTTCACTCTCGGAAGGTGGTGAACTTCGCTCTCGGAAGGTGTACAGAGGTCGTAGGGCTGGGTGCTCAGTGCACACGAGTGGATGTGGAGTCGACTAGAGGGTCCCCCAGCGTCTAAACATCGTGAGAACGTGCTGCCAGCAACCCCTCCAGCCCTGCCGCCCCCAGAGCAGCCCCCAGGAGGGTGGGGCTCATGAAACAGATGAGTTGCGGAGTCACAGTAGGTCTGAAGAGGCCCAGGAGGCAGCCAGGGGGCCCCATCCCCTGCGTGGAGCTCCGCCATCAGAACACCATCTCTGAGGGCGTTGGGGGGACAGGACCACAAGAGCTCTGGACACCTAAGTCAGCTCCGCGGAGCACTGGTGGCAGGGTACCCAGCTTCAGGGCAGGGCAGAAGCTGGGATGATTCCCTTGGACAACAGGCTACCACTCGTGCGGAATCCAACGCCCCCTAGAGCCCAGGTACCCACTACTGTCCTTCCATATAACATGAGACACGCAATGATGGCTGCACTCAGAGATGAGAGAGCAAACAGCCTCATGTTAAATCAGTGCCTTGGCGGGAACACATCCGAGCCCCACTGTGCCCACAACAGGAGCAGCCGCAGTTCAGAAACCTGCGGTTTTGTGCGGAGCCCCTAACGTCCTCCCTTGGGCGGTGGGGACCTGGTGGCTGGGCTCCCTGGACACTGAGCCATATCCAGCTTCTCTGCAGGGCGTGGTCACTGCAGCTCACACGCCCGCATCTGCACTGCCCCACATGGGATGAGGGCTTTCTGCCACCACCGGCTTCTTCCGATGAGGGAAACAAGGAACCAGTGAGGAAGCCCTCCCAGGCCCTCCGCTTGGTGTCTCTTCGAGGCCATGTCTCACCGGCTCCCCACACCTGGTCTGGGTCCCTCCCAGAATGTGGCCCGGACGCGAGCCAGTGCCAATCCCTTCCCTCCCGGATCCTGGACGGGACATGAATGCCGCATAGTTCCTCTCCCTGCGAAGTGGTGCCCTGCTCCCCGAGAGCAGGTCAGGATCAAGATGGGAGAATTACCGTTTCGTCCCAAGGATGGAGCCGCCTTGGCCCGTCCAGCCTCCGACGTCCCCCCAGCCGATCTTCTTTATCTAAGGTGCAAATGCATAGAGAAACAGCTGAAGTGAACAAGTAAAGGGAAGGAGAAGGCTTTAAAAACAGCTCCGAGTCTGCACCTCTGACAGGTGGCGTGTCTGTAAGGATTTGAGGAGCATGAAGAAACAGCTTTCCCTGCGAGGCGGGAGGAGCCGGGGCCTGAGCTGGACCCCTGGGTCCCATAGTTAGGGGTGCCAGCATCCCAAGTGCACCTCCCCACTACCTTGTGGGCACCTGCTCACCTTCTCACCTAATGTCCCAGTTCTGGGATCCCAGAGACGCAGTCCCCACCACCTCAGAAATCCAGAACCTGCCTTTCACCAAAGCCCTTCCCCATGGGCGCCCCCAGGACCCACCTGGCCTTTGGCGAAGCCCTCGAAGCCGTCATACACGGCGAACATCTTGTGTCCCTCAGAGATGCCCACGCGCACGGCGGCGCGCACAGCCGCGTTCATGCCGGCAGCGGGAGCGCCCACGTTCACGACGCCCACATTGCAGTTGCTCTGCAAGTCGGGGGGGAGGGGTGCAGGTCACCGACTAGGTGCACCCCTCAACCCCCTGGCACCGCTGCACCCTGAGCGCACGTGCAAGTGAGGGGCTGGTGCGGGGACTCTGGGGCCACAAGGTCCGGCTGGGCGGGGGTGGGAGGGACACACTGGAGGGGCACAGGGTGGTTTCCGCGAAGCGGGGACCAAGCCGGGCAGGACACAGGCCTTGCCAGAAGCAGAGGAGAGGAGGGTCAGGGTCTCCTACCTTTGGGATTTCAGAGTCTGGCACCTTGATGGCCAGCCTCTTGTAGGTGTTGAGGTTGTTCTCGAAGCTCCTGGAAGAAAAGGCTGGAGTCAGACCACAGGCTAGAGAGCCGGACAGAGCAGATGGGCTCTCCCAGGGAGAAGGGGCCCCAGACGATGTCTGCGCGGGGCGCAGGTGGCTGTGGTGCGGGCTTTGTGTCCAGAGAGGAGCCCCGGGTGGTCCCAGAGACTGGGATGGACACTGTGTGAGGGGGCTGAGGGTGCTGTGTCCAGGACGCAGGTAGTTTCTTTCCTGGAATGCTAGCAGCCACATGTCAGGCTCTCTCTCAGCTTCTGAACAACCCCCCACCTCAACAAAAAACAAACACATTTCCCTCTAATTAGTCACCCAGACCATTCACCAGCAGAAGCAGTGCCTCCTGTCTCATTTCTGGCTTCTTATGTTGAGACAGAAGCAGCACGACCTGGGCACATGCTGAGGAACAGAGGCTTCAGGGAAAAAGTTTTCAGAACAGTCACCTTCCTCGGAGTTGCACGGCATCCTTAAATCTCCTCTCATCCATCGCCTTTTGTACCTCCTGGGTCTGTAAGGAAGAAAGAACGTGTCAGGACTCAGTGTGTCCCCGGATCCGGGCCAGGGACACAGAGCCAGCTGGGCCCTTCCATCCCAGGTTCGTTCGGGTCCGACTTGGCAGCTGGGGTCAGCGAGCACACACCACCTGGCCACCACCCAACCTGCTTCGTAGAAAAGGACTAGAGGCACCGCCAGGGTCAGTGGGTCTGGAGATCTCAGGGATCCTGCCCCTTGAGAGCAAGGCCAGGAGGTGAGTCTCCCAGGCCAGGCTCTGAACGATCCCCTTTGACTCTGGTGAAGAAAGAGCAAACAAACCACCTGGCTCCCCAGGGAGCAGGGGCAGAAGGACGGGGTTGGGGGCAGGCTGTCCTGGAGCCAGAGCACTTGGGGTCCAGCACTGACTTCCCCCTTCAGCCCCAGGATCCCAGGCAAGTCACCCCTCTCTCTGAACTTCAGTTTCCTCAGCTGTGTGGTAAGAAAAACGCCCCCTACTTCTACTGTCATCTGTGATGGTGACCACACGCCAGGCCCTTAGGAAGAGACCCAGCGAGCAGCAGCTGGTCAGGGAGGGGCCGGCTGTGGCCTTGCGACCGTCAGGCTGAGACACCATGATGCACGGTCGTTCAAGGACAAACCAGTGGTATCGCCCGCCTCTATCTCCAGACAGACAGAGACTGGACAGAAGAAATGTGCTCACAGTAAACCACTGCATGTCATTCCATGTTCTGTTCTTCTGAGCCACAGCCTCACACTCCACACATGACACACGTATACACATACATAACACATGCGCACACTCATACACACACATGACATGCACACAGGCATGACGTGTAGACATGCACACACATGACGTGCATACACAACACATGCACTCATACACACGCATGATGTGCACACTCATACACACATATGCATGGCATGTACACAGACACGTGCACACACATTCCCACATGCACATGTGCACACACATGACACATGCACACACACACATACAGGCATAGCACGTGCACACAGACACATGCAGGACACATGTATACAAGCATGCACACACATACATCACACATGCACTCACACATGCACACTCATACACGTGCATGGCACGTGCACACTCATACACATGTATGACATGTGCACACAAACGTGCACCCACATGCATGACATGTGCACACTCATAAGCACACATGAAATGTGCATACTCATACACATGTGTGACATGTGCACGCGTGTGTGCACATACATGCACAACACATGCACACACTCAGACACACATGCACACACAGGCACACATGAATGATACATGTACACACTCAGATGCACACACGTGCACACACACAGGACTCACTGCCACAGGCTTTTGGAAAGTATGTTTCTAAGGTTTCTTTCAACAAGTCCCTTGACTTAATCATCTCTCTGTACACATTATAAAATACACACACCTCAGAGCCACTGAGAAGATGAAATAAATCAATAGTCATGAAGACACTTTGAAAAATAAATGGTAACAATCTCTAATGCAACTCCACAGCCACCTCACCTAGTGGACAGTCCACAGGGAAATGGGCCTGAGGAGGTGCTGCACGTCGGGGTGTCACCTGAGGGAGGCCCCCCGTCATGTCACATCACAGATGTGAGGGTCTCAGGGATGAGAGGGCGGGAGGGGCTGACCCTGGAGAGGCTGGACAGTGTCCCTCCTGCCCTGTGAAGACCCTGGTCCCAGCAGGGCTGTCTCCGGCCTCACGGGAAGTGCACAGGCGCCCAGAGGATGCCCCCCTCATAGGATAGGCTAGACTTGCCATGGAGGTGGCATGCTCGTGTCACAGGACTGAGACAGGAGCCAGCACCCCGTCCTGCCGTCCACCCCCCGGGGGTGGGGGCTCCTGGGGAAGGTCACTCCCTTGTGCGGTGAACCCGGCCCGTGCCCACGCTCACCATCTGTACACACTCCATCAGTGGCAGCCGCACCGCCTGGTTCCCGCTCAGCGACACCACGCAGGCCGGCGTCTCGGGGGTGGCCTGCAGGAGGGCGACCACGGCCTCCACCCCCATGCGGCTGGCCTGGAAACGTCACGATGGTCAGAGCTGGCCCTCCGCCTGCCTGGAGCCCAGCTTGCTGCCCTAGGCAGAGGCCTGCCTGGTTCAGACAAGACCAGCTGCATCCTCAGCTTCCCCCTTGCTTCTCCTGCCCCGAGTCTCTGTTAGTCACTCAGTCCTTCCCCCTTACTTCTAACCCCCCTCCAACAAAGAGCTCAACTCCTGTAAGAACTGGCCAGTGGGGCTGGGGGCTCAGAGGCGTGCAAAGCAGGAAAGAGAGACTGCACTCTGAGTCTCTGTGGTCCCTGGGTCCATTTCTAGAAAGCTGCACATGAACACTGCCTTTCCACCTTCTGGGTGTTGTCCCCCATGTTTGGTGGGGTCTCCCGGTGGATGGCTGGGGGCCAAGGAATCCCCCCTGGTGAGTAAGTCTCCCAGGGACTTCAGGGAAAAGCCACCCAGCACTGTGGGCAGAGACGCCCTTCACTGATGGTTCCACCATGTCACCCAGTCTTCATAGCAACCTGGTCCCTCTGCGATCCCAGAAGCTTTTCTTGCCTTGGGACATGCCTGGCCAGCTCCAGCCTCACTCACCAGAATCCTGTCAAAAGCTGATGGTGTCCCACCTCTCTGCACGTGTCCAAGGATGGTCACTCGTGTGTCGTAGCCCAGCTGCGTGACCACGAGCTGAGGGGAAACAGGACACGGCTGGGCATGTCATCTCGTCCAAGACAGGGGGCTGGGAACCGGGAAAGGGCTCTACCCTTTATGTACATCTACGTGCAAGAATATCCTAGTTTCTAAATTTTACTTCCTGAAAGAATGCTCAACAGCTTGCCGAAATCACTTTTTTTTAAAAAAAAAAGAATGCTTTAACTGCAGGTAAAACCATTGTCTCTCCTACATTGCCAGTGAACATAACTAAAACAGGTTTTTAAAGATACTATTTCTATAGCTTGTATTTAAAAGCATGGATACTTTATAAAAATGTAAACTTTTCCATGAATCACCTTAAATTTGTAAGGTTGTATTTGAAAACCACAACACAGTAACTCCAGGCGTCCCCTCAGGCCAGGGCCAAGAGAACCCAGCCGGGTGGCCATGCCAGGTCCCCAGTCCCCTGTGGCCCTCATTTATCTATGAAAACGTCGGGGCTGGGGCGTGGGACTCCCATGGTCCCCCCTCCCCGGCCCTGATACTCCATAGTCCAATCTCAACTTCAGTTAAGTGGGAAAGAAAATCTTTGCTCTGATCGTACAGGTAAACAGCTGGTCAGGGGCACAGAAAAGGCGGAGATGCCAACTTGCAAAGCCATGCTGATGGGCAGCTTCCACAAGAGCCCATGGGTGTCTCCCCAGCGCTACGTCCAGAACCTGCCCGGTTACCTGGGTGACCTAGGAGCCCAGTCAGTCCCTCCCAGGCTGGACAAGCCAGCACCGGACAAGCAGCCCTGCAACCACAGGAGCATGCGGCTGGCCCCCCCACAGGGTGGAGGGGTGGTCACTAAGGCCAGCAGAGCACTTCCTCCGTGAGTAAGGCTCAGCTGATGCTCCAGCAGGAGAGAGGATGGCTGTGCTGACCCCGCGGCTCCTGGAACCTTCTAACCCCGCCCAATCTCACGTCTTCTGTCTCTGTCAGGAGAGCCTGGGGCCTTCGAGAATGTTCCCGACAGTATTCCAGAGGCACGGGCTCCCTAGAAGTCAGGAGCTGCAAGATCCTCATGCCAGTGAAGCCACAGTCATCATGAAGGTGTTTACAACCATCAAGAAAAACAGGAATACCTACCTAACAGCACCCCGCTCCAAACTTCACCCCGCCCGAGTGTTGGAACCGCCCATTGTCGGGCAGGCGTGGCGTGGAGCACACTAACCTCCTTGATCTGCTCTGAGGTGATGGGTTTGTTCTGGGTGTCGATGGCCCCTTCGGCCACAATGATGATGTTCAACCTTTTCTTCCGGGCACGGTTCTAGGAGATAGGAGACGAAACCCTCTGATGCCTAAACCACTCTGAACGGGGGCCTCTGCCCAACTGACTGGGCTCTCTCCAGGGACACACGGTCACCCGGTTTTATCAGCAGTGCTTCCTAAGGACACGAGCACGTCCAGGTGCCCGGGGTGAGCAGGTGGGACAGGCCGGCAGATGCAGGAGGTCAAAAGTCCCCAGTGCCTCTGACCTGGACTCCCAGTCAGCGATGAGCCCCAAGGCTGGGCTCCCAGGTCTTTCCTGCAGACGAGGCCTGCCAGCTCCCCCAGAAGACAGAGCTTCCTGTCATCTTGCTGGGAACCCGGCCCCAGCCTGGCCTTCACGAAGCAGAGAACCGCCCATGTCCCCAGGCCAGAAGCAAGGGACAGTGAGCCCATGGGTTACTTCAGTGCTAATGGTCACCCCGGGACCTGTGCAGCTGACTCCAGCCTCAAAGGGGTGATTCCTCCCAGCTCTGTGTGCATGTGTGCTAAGCTGCTCAGTCGTATCCAACTCTGTGACTCCATGGACTGTAGCCCGCCAGGCTCCTCTGTCCATGGGATTCTCCAGGCAAGAATTCTGGAGTGGGTAGCTTATCCCTTCTCCAGGGGATCTTCCTAGCCAATGCTATAATTCAAGAGCCAATGTAGACTTTAGAGTATTGCAAAAAATATATCTTTGGACTGTAGCCTTCCCTTCTCCAGGGGATCTTCCCCACCTGGGGATCAACTTCCCAGCCAAAGGATGGCTTTATCAAGTCTCTTACACAGGTTTTTGAGTCAAAGAGTATTGGGTTAGTTGCTGGAAATGCGCTCTTGGAACCCATCGCCTTGAAGGCAATGGCCATGTCTCATGGATCATGGGTCCTGGTTGCATGCGGTGCTTATGTGCTTGCTGAGTACAATGATAAATGGCCTCTGCCACAGGTTTCCCTTTTTTGGAAACAGAACAGTGATGAGATGGTCATGAAAATAAGAGAAGGGAAAGTCCACACACTGGGGTGGGGTTTCTGTCCTGAAAGCCACCCTTGTTTTCTGTGAGGCCTCGCAGAGGAAATCTGCCTGACACCAGTGATCCACGGTGTGAGACAAGCACAGTCCACAGATAAAAGAAAGGAAAGGCCTGAGCCAAACCCACAGTGAGGCCAGCGCTAGGAGGGGGGATTCCCTCCGGGGAGCAAGCTGTTCGGGCCCGGCCTGCAGAGAGCTGGGGGACTCAGGGAGGAGTCGACTCACAGGCCTCCTGCCCCTTTTCCCAGGGGACGGCGGCACCGTGTTCCTCAGACCCCGGCTCTCACGTGGCCTCCTCCAGGGATGGCTGAGCGCCTGCTTTGCACAAGCGGCTCAAAAGCTCAGCTGCTTCTCCCTTGCCTGTCTCTGCCACAGCGGGAGGTGGACAGATGGGACGCCCCCAGGTCACAGCCACAAGTCCGAAGCCACTCTGAGCAGAAAGCCTCCACAGGCTGAAAGCTCTGTCCACACAGAACATGCCCACGGTCACCAGGCTGCGGGCCAGGCAGCGCGACCAGAGGCTGGCAGCCACAGGGGGCAGAAGGCGAGTTACCTCTGAGAGCTTGACACACATGTTTTCCTGCCAGCCTTCCTCTGGTGGGGACTCAGGAAGGAAGACCCAGTCGGCCCCGCAGGCCAGAGCGCTCACCAGGGCCAGGTACCTGCGGGCAGAGAGAGGGGCTTTCACAAGGCGGTGGGCCGGGCCCCCCTGCCCAGGACAGTCCCACAGACAGGACATGCCCCTCCTGGGACGCTCATGCTGGGGTGTGGGCTCCCCGGGGACCTCCCCACCCCGACTGCATCCATGTGTCCATACCCACAGTGTCTCCCCATCACTTCCAGGACGAAGGTCCGCTGGTGGCTGGAGAGAGACAGAGGAGTGTCCACTTAGCACGGCCGGGCAGACGGCAGGGCCCCAGCTGTCCCCCTCAGACTACCCCCTCTGCACACAAGCAAACACTATGGGGAGTGTATTTCATGCTCTTCTGAGCGAAGGGGCTGCAGCAGTGAGCGCCCCTGGCTGTGTTCTCAGGCCAGGCACACTCCACCAGGACATGCATGTATGCTCTTCCCAGGACGAGGGCTCCACTGGGCAGAGTCATGCTTCTCCGGCCAGAACCACAGGCCGGACGTCCCTGCATCAGCTCGGGAGATGAGAGGGACGGAGTCAGGTCTGCACCCGGGGACCACGGCCTTTCCACGAACGGGAAACTAACTGCCACCAGTAACCCTGGGAACCCAAACGGGGGCCGAGGTTTGTCTCCAGCCACGGTTCCCTGGGTGTGGCATGAGGCGGTGGCAAGTGGCTGGTCCACGACAGAGGAATATGTTCCAGTGTCTCTCTCATTTGACTCTCATGAAGATGCTTTGGAAGCCTGAGGGAGCCAGGGAAGGCGTGATGGGAAAGGTTCAGCCCTGAGCCTACAACCCGGGATGCAGGGTCACTCCTCATCCATCGGCGGGAACTCCAGATGAGGACGGCGCAGGGCGGGAGCTTGCCCAGCTCTGACCAGGGCCGTGCAAACCTGGGGCTCTATGGTCCACCACTCCTGCAGGGGAGCTTTGTGCAGGACTTGACGTAATGATGACTTATTTTTTTTGTTTTTCTAAATTATCTGCAATAAATGCATTTCTTTCATAATCAGAAAGCAGTGACTCTTAAAAATTGAAAATAAAGAGTAAACCAGGAAAACCACTGATTGCGCCAATACAAAATTGTTTCTAATATCAAGCGACAAGGCTTGTGGAACTGTCTGGAGCTGGCACTGAGGTCTACACAGCCCCCTCCCGCTGGTCTCCGCGATTCCCACCTCTGGGCGGTCGTCATGATGGCGTCCACCACCTCAATGATGCGGTGTAGAGCCGAGTCCGTGCCGATGGTCATGTCGGTGCCGCAGAAGTCGTTGTCGATGGAGCCCACCATCCCCACCACGTTGAGGTGCCCGTGCTTCTGCAGCTGCTCCATGCTGATCTTGCCTATGTGAGGACAAGCCGCACGCCCGGGATGAGGCGGGGGAGGGCGCGCTCCTACACGCATCTCCTACCCACTGCATCACGTCCATGGGACCTAACCCTGCACGCTGACGGACATAAGGGACAGATGGTGGTGGAGGCGAGGACACAGAGGGGAGCGGTCACCTGCCACCCAGACAGGAGCACCAACCCAGGAACAGAAGCTGGAGGAGGGAAGGAGTGCACACACAGACGGGTGGAAAAGATGTGACTTCTGTCTGACAGTGGCCTGGCTCTGAATATGGCAGGTCACCATGCCAGAAGCCCATCCTCAAGGATGTGGTACAACTGGTACCCTGACTCCTGACAGGCATGTGGGGCCCCATTATTTGGTAGATGTACTTGGGGCTCTCAGGAAAGACCACCAGGGTTGGCAGAGCTGCTTAAATGGAACAAAGGTCAAGGTCAAGGCGGGGGCAGCAACCACCCTCCCCCTCAAGTCACCACCGTGCCCACCTGCCTGACACCAGACGTGGTGCAGAAGCATCACGAGACCCTTGGTGCTGGCACGAGAGCCACCCTCCATTCCCCAGACAGACTTCATGGAACGTGTGAGTCGTCACTCTAGTTCAAGCTTACGTCTTTCACAAGGTTTCTATTAATATTACTTCAGTTGGCTTCCTCTGGTCATATTTTAAATTAAGTTGGAATTATATAAAAACACATTTAAAAGATAAAAATCACAGGATATACAGGATTCTTGAAAATCCTTTCCTATACAGCTTCGGAGGCGATAAAGGACCAAGTCTTGTACCACTGGCTGGAGGGACCCCAGGGGAGCTGGCTGGGGCAGCCGCAGGCGTCTGAGGGCTGGTGTGAGCGGGGCCATCCTCGTGGCCAGGTGGCTTCACCTCGAGCCCCTGACCCTCCTCTGTAAAGCGGGGATTGGCACAGAAGCTCCGGATGGTTGTCCTGAGTGGGCACAAAACCACCAGGGTCAAAGTGGAGCCGTGCCTGGCACGTAGAATGTTGGAATAAATGTTATTCTTATAATCACTTTTGTTATTATCTGAGCCACAAGTCTGAGTCCTGAGGTGGCGGCTTTGAGGTCTGCAGCACCGCCAGCAACAAACACCTGTGGGACAGTTCATGGGGCAGGATGTCAGCAGTGGGAGCACTCTGAAGGGGAAGGGTGGGCCACAGAGACGCACCGTCACGGGACAGCTCTGCCAGCAGCCCGCTCCACTCCGTCTGGAAGATGTGGGCCCCGGTGAGGCTGCCGTCCCCGCCGATCACACACAGGCTGGTGATGCCCAGCTGAACCAAGTTACATGCGGCCTTCAGGCGGCCTTCCCGAGAACGGAAGTCCTGGCAGCGGGCACTGCCGATGATGGTCCCTCCCTGGAAGAGAAAGAAACCTGTTTATCTGTCTCCTCCCAACTGCACAGACCCCTGAGCATGTGCATGCTGGGTATAAACATAGGACTTGGCGTAGATTTCCCGCCTTTCGTCTTTTCAGTGGATCAACCGTGGGAGTTTGGAGTCTTTCCATTTTTAGCTCCGAATTGGAATTCATTGGCTAAAAATGCAGGACCACTCCCACAGGGGACAGAGTAGGCCAGGAAAACAAGGGTGCAGCCATCAGCTAAACACACGGAGCACAGAGAAGTTCATAAGAGGATGATGGCCATCCCGTGGGGAGGGGGTACCCCGCACCTCTCTGAGCCTAAGGCAGGCCTGGGCTGGTCACAAGCCATGGCCAGAGAAGCCCTGTGTCCAGCAGCCCCAGGTAACACGGCTCCCCTTCTTCGTCAGGCTCACCACAAGTGCCAGCAAAATAGAAATCTGAGTTCTGGCCATTCCCCACAGGAGCAACCAGAAAATTACAGCTTAGGGACATTTAATATCCGCAAGGAAGGACTATTGGGCTCTAAATAATACCTGCCCTCAAAAAATACAGGGGCAACTTATCAAAAATAATTAAAAACAGGGCAAACTGTCAAGAAGAAAATATCAGCTACATACAGTTCACAATATTAAAGCACATGAGAAATGGCTCAATATGGCAAATTATCAGAGATGAGATCACAACGACAATGAGGTATCACCTCAGAGAAATGGAAAAGGACACGATCAAAAATCCACAGAACTACACTGTGGGGGTAAGAACAGCGGACCCTTTAATGATTCTGGTGGATGTAGCTGTTAACAGCAGTATGGAAGTGTATTTAGAAGGCATTAATATAAACAAACAGAGCTGCCCTGTGATCTGGCTTTCCCACTCCTAACAGCATATGAGGAGAAGACCAGATTTGGAGAAAACCATGCAGGCACGGCAGCAGCTTTACAACAGCAAAGACATGGAAGTAAACACACTATGCCCAGATGAATGGATAAAAACAAGTGATACATATACACAGTGGAATATGACTCAGCCATGAAAAGGAATGAAAGCATGCCATTTGCATGAGCATGTACAATCTCAGGATAATCATACCAAGTGAAGTAAGAATCAGAAAGACAAAACTCCAAGATACCACAACCAGGTGGAATCTAAAAATGGTGACAAATGAACTCCTTCAGAAAGCAGAACCAGCCTCACAGACTTAAAAACGTATGGTTACCAAGAGGGAAAGGTGGTGGGCAGGGAGAAACTAGCAGGTTGAGGTTATTTGATAAATAATGGTGTGTATGTATTAATCAAAAAATCCAACTGTATAGCGCAGGAATCCTATAAAACACTCAGTAATAACTGATATGGGAAGAGAACCAGAAAAACATATATGACTAAGTACAAGGGAATCAAGTGGCTGTACACCTGAAAAATCAAAACCACACAATATGGTAAATCACCTATATACTCCCATTCAAAACAAACAGTAAAAGAAGAGAGAAACGCAGGCTCTGTCCCCCTCAGGCCTTGGTGACCCGGGCTGGGGTCACACCCCTGGAGCACTTGGGTCCCCAGGCTGGACCGTCCTGGGCTGAGGGAGTGGGAGGACGTGCCGGCCCACGAGCCCTCCCCGATGGACCCTCTGCATGAGCTGCAGTCTCGGATGCGGGGCGCAGCCCCTCCTACAGAGAGTCCAGGCCTCCTGCTCCCACAGGAAGGGGCGGCCTCAGGGCTGCAGGAGCTCTGGACAGTCCCCTGGGTTCCATGGCTCTGCTGGTGGGGTTCCCACCTCCAGCCTCCTTCCTGAGGGCACCTCCACCCATGGATGACAGCACCCTACCCAGACTGCTGTTGCAGGAATGGAGAGGTGTCCAAGGGACAAAGGGTAAGGGGGAGAAGTCAGGAGACACAGCCTTGGGGGGTTCCTCTGACACATCCACTCTAAGGGGCAACTAGGAACAGGACTTTCCCTAAGGTCAGCTTCCTGAGAAACCAGAGTTGGGCATGGAGAAATGCCGCCGCCTTGTGACCACTGTTGGTAACAACACCTTGAAAATAGGCGCTGCTGGTATCTTCATGTTCTAGAAGCCCTGGAGCTGGAAAGGACACCTGCCCTCAACAAATGCCCTGGGGTAAATCATCAGAAAAGATTTCACAACAGGGCTGGTTTTCAAGAAGCCAATGTCGAGAGGTAAACTGTACTCACACAAATAAAAGGAGCATGGTAAGATACTCCACATCAGTTATCAATTGCAAATGAAAACTACAATGAGGAATCACCTCACACCTGTCAGAAGGGCCATCATTAAAAAGATCTACAAAGAACAAATGGTGCAGAGGGCCTGGGGGAATGGGGAATCCACCTCCACTCTTGGTGGGGTGTAAACATGTGCAGCCTTTATGAGAGCAGCATGTGGGTTCCTTAAAAAACCCTGCAGGAGCCAGTAATCCCACCCCTGGGCTGAGATACAAGAAATCGCCATGCAAACTGACATGTGTACCCTGTCTTCAGGGCAGCACTCTCTACAAGAGCCAAGACCCTGAATCCACCAACATGTCCAGCGACAGAAACATGAAGTCTTAAGTGCCACCTCTGTACCATAGAGTACGCTTAGTCATATAAATGAGGAAAATGCCATTACAAGAAGCAAGAATCAACTGAGGGATTAACGTATGCACTGATGCAACCCAGAGCAGGACAAGCATCCTGTCTCTTACAGGGGAAATGAATAAATCCATGCAAGAGAACTAACTTACACGGAAAGACAGCATTAGAAAACAGACTTATGGTTATTAATAAAAACCTAGGTGGAGGGATAAAGTAGGAGGTTAAGATTCATACATACACATATTATGTATCAAACAGATGATCAAAGACGACCTACTGCAGAGCACAGGAAACTGTACTGAACACAATACAACCTACTGGGAAAAGAACCCCATAGAGAACAGACACAGGTCTATGCATTACTAAATGAAGGTCCTGTACCACCTAAAACCAACACTGCATCGGAAATCAACCCTACTCCAACAAAATATAAAAATGAAATTACCAGGGAAAAAGAAAATAGTGTTGGGCATGAAGAGATGCTGCCGCCTGGTAACAGCAACAACTTCAAAACCTGTGCAGATGGGCTCTTAGTGACACAGGCCTAAGGGGCTTGCCCAGTCCCCATCTCTCAGAGAGAGATACGCTTCACTTAAATTATTTCACCTGATTGATGATTGTCACTTATAACTTTATTGCTACTTCTCTCTTGGGTATTCCTTTGGGAAAAGTGCATGGATTTGTTACATATTCTAATGTACTGTCTACTGATGATAAGATAAAGTCAAGCATGTATCTGCTGATACTTTTTAAGTTAACCTGTCTTTATACTTAGAAATGTCTGTTAACAGTAGGCTTCCCTGATGGCTGAGACGGTGAAGAATCTGCCCGCAAAGCAGAAGATCCACGTTGGATCCCTGTGTCGGGAAGATCCCCTGGAGAAGGAAATGGCAACCCGCTCAGTATTCTTGCCTTTAGAATTCCACGGACAGAGGAGCCTGGCGGGCTACAGCCCATGGGCTCGCAAAGAGTCAGACACCACTGAGTTACTATTACCTCAAAGGGCTGTTAGTAAAAAAAACAAAACAAAACAAAACACCTGCCCTCCACAAATGTCCTGGGGTAGTCAATGAAATAGAATTCACACAGGGCAAACCTTCAAGAAGCCAATTACAAGAGGTAAGGGTCACTCACACTGTTTAAAAAATCACAAGAAAAAATTTCAACATCATTTAAAAATTTTGAGAAATGCACATCAAAATTACAAGGCATCACCTCACATGGGTCAGAATGGCCATTGGCAAAAAGCCTGCCAAGTAGGACCGCTACAGAAGGTGTGGAGGAAACAGAGTCCATCTGCGAGGAAGCTGGGAACCTAAACTGGGAAGAGCCACAGGGCGGACAGTGTACAGGTCCTTAAACAGTTACAAACAGGATGAAATGAGAGGATTCCCTAACCCCGCACACAATAGTTAACTTGGAATAAATGGAAGCTCTAAATGTAAGGATCCTATAAAAACTCTTGAGAAAAATACAGGCAGCACACACTGAAATTTATGGCAGCAAGTTCTTTTTGGATCCACAGCTCAGAATCATGAAACTAAAACAAAAATTAACATATGGGACCTAATTACCCTTCAAAGAGTTTGCACAGCAAGGAAACCATAAAACAGACAGCCATCAAAATGGGAAAAAATATTTGCAAAAGGATATTGCCCCCAAAGAATTCATCTCCAACACATACAAACAGTTGATGCAACTCAGTAACAACAAAAACAATGCAAAGACAAACGAGCCAAAGATCTAAATGGACATTTCTGCAAAGAAGGCATATAGATGGCCATAAAGACAGGGAAAAGAGGGTCAGCATCGCTGATTATTCAAGAAATGAAAGTCAAAAGTCCAGTGAGGTATCACTTACACCCGTCAGAATGGCTATCACAAAAAATCTGCAAGAGTAAAAGAGGGTGTGTATCAGGGAAACCCTTCTACACTGTTGGTGGGAAGGTAAATCAGTACCTGCATTATGGGGACTGCAGGCAAGGTCTTTAGAAAACTGAGCACCGAAGTCCTTTGTGATCCAGCTTTCCCAGGCTCGGGGGAGATCCAGACAAAGACACCTGAGCCCCAGTGATCATGGCAGCACTATGTACAACAGCCAAGTAAGGGAAGCAACCTAAGTGCTGAAGGACAGACGAACGGACACATAAGATGGGGTACAAATACATGCAATTTACTCAGCCACAGAAAGAGATGAAATAGTGCCATGTCCAGCCATGAGAAAGGAAGTAGAGCCAACCATACTAAGTGAAGTCATAGAGACAGGGAAAGTCACATGCCATGTATCACTCCCAGGTTAAATCAAAACGCAGATACAAATGACTTCTTCACAAAACAGAAACAGCCTCACAGACTTACAAAAGCAACCTATGGCTGCTAAAAGGGAAAGGTGCTGGGCAGGAAGAAATTAGGTTGAGATGATTTTATAAATACTAGTGTGTTTATGTTAATCAACAAAAACCAACTGATCAGTACAAGTAACCCTACTCAACACTTTGTAATAACAGACATGGGAAGAGACCCAGAATAACATGTACACAACTGTACACAAGTGAATCAAGTTACTGTACACCTTAAAAAAAAAAGCCATACATTTTAGGTCACCTATATACTCCCATTCAAAATACACATTAACATGAAAAAAGGAAAAAAAGAAAGAGAAATGCAGGCTCTGTCCCCCTCAGGCCTTAGTGACCGGGGCTGGGGTCACACCCCTGGAGCACTTGGGTCCCCAGGCTGGACCATCCTGGGCTGAGGGAGTGGGAGGACGTGCCGGCCCACAAGCCCTTCCCGATGGACCCCTGCATGAGCTGCAGTCTCGGATGTGGGGCACAGCCCCTCCTACAGAGAGTCCAGGCCTCTTGCCCCTACAGGAAGGGGCGGCCTCAGGGCTGCAGGAGCTCTGGACAGTTCCCTGGGCTCCATGGCTCTGCTGGTGGGGTTCCCACCTCCAGCCTCCTTCCTGAGGGCACCCCCACCCACGGATGACAGCACCCTCCCCAGACTGCTGTTGCAGGAATGGGGAGGTGTCCGGGGGACAAAGAGTAAGGGGGAGAAGTCAGGAGACACAGCCTTGGGGGGTTCCTCTGACACATCCACTCTAAGGGGCAACCAGGAACTGGACTTTCCCTAAGGTCAGCTTCCTGAGAAACCCGAGTTGGGCGTGGAGAAATGCCGCCGCCTTGTGACCACTGTTGGTAACAACACCTTAAAAATAGGCGCTGCTGGGATCTTCATGTTCAAGACTCACTGGGGCTGGAAATGAGACCTGTGCTCAATATATTTCCTGGAGTAAATCATCAGAAAAGATCATAACAGGGTCAACTTCCAATAAGCCAATGATACTCACCTAAATAAAAAGAACATGGTAAGATACTGCACATCACTGATTATTAGAGAAATGCAAATGAAAACTACATTGAGGTACCATTCACACCTTTCAGGATGGCCATCATCAAAGATATCTACAGAGAATAAGTGCTGCAGAGGGCCTGGGGGACGGGGGGTCTGTCTGCACTCTTGGTGGGGTGTAAGCGGGTACAGCCACTATGGAGAGCATTGTGGAGGTTCCTGAAGAAATGAAAAACAGTTCCCGTGTGATATGGCAATCCCACACCTAGGCGTATTTGGGGAAAAAACAAGAATTCACCAAGAAACACATGCCCGATTTTCACTGCAGCAATATTTACAATATCCAGTGCATGGAAGCAACCTAAACGTCCATCTACAGAGGAATGGATAAAGATGTGGTACATATATACAATGGAATACAGTCAGCCGTAAGCAGCAATGAAATAATGTGATTTGCAGACAAGTGGATAGACCTAGAGATTGTATTACAGAGTGAGGTCAGAAAGAGAAAAACTAATACAGTACTGCTTATACAAGGAATCTAGAAAAATGATACCAATGAACTTATCTGCAAGGCAGAAATAGTAAGAGGTGTGGTGAACAAACTTATGATTACGGTGGGGGGGGGAGATGAACTGGGAGACTGGGATTGACCCATATACACTACTGATACCATGTTTACAATAACTATTGAGAACCTACTGTATAACCCAGAGAACTCTACCCAGTGCTCTTGGTGACCTGAATGGGAAGGAAACTCAAAAAAGAGGGAGTCTATGTATACATATTATAACTGATTCACCTTGCACAGCAGAAACACAACATTGTAGAACAACTGTATGCCAATAAAAATTCTAAAAAAGTCAAGACAAGTCACAGATTAATATTAACACATACATTTCAAAAGATCAAACCACAAGTAAAACACTTTTCATGAAGTCCATTCTTTCCACGTAATCTCTTTATTTCTGAATCGACTTGGAGCCTTCACTGAGCTGCATTGTTCCCGGAATTTATTGGGCATAACATATTCAGGCAGGCTTCTTTTCAATTCCGTGTAAGAACTGTTTTGCCTGCAGTTGTAATTATCTCATCATTGCGCACACCAAGGAAGTCAGCCCTGAGTCAGGGGAGATGCTGTGTCCCCACTAAAGCCACAGCCCTCAGAGGCTGCCAGTCAGGGGCCTTCCCAGGCCACGGTCACTGATGCCAAACAGTGCCCCAAACCCAACAGGCAAAGAGATGCACCACTAAACACGCAGCACCAACAAACCAAAACTGTCTCAACACTGATCTGCTCTAAAAAAAAAAAATCCTCAAAAGTACCACTAACCATCAAACACAACTTGTTCTTGCAAGGATAATTCCTCAGTGTGCATGATGCAAAGCTGTTTTTTAAAAAAATTAAATGGAAAATTAAGAACATGTTCTTTCCATGATGCCAGGCAGCACATTCACCTGTTTTAAGTGTTCCTGGAATACAAGCAGGAAAGGTTTCAGACCAGAGAGAACTCAGAGAACCGAAGAGGACCAGCGCAGCACGTACCACTTGCAGGATGCTGGAGACGCTCTCCCAGTCGGCTTCCACAATGTTGCTGCCGCCGTCCACCATGCCCTGGTAGCCCTGAGGAGGGAAGGACAGCGTTAAGACCAGGTTCGACTGAGTTGACACATTAACCGATTCATGAGCAACATAAAACAGAAATGCCAGTGACAATGAAGAAACTCAGGAGACAGCGTGACACGAGTTATAGGGGTGATGCTAATGCTCTTCCCAGGTGCAGAACTGTGGGAGAGCCTCTCAAATGTCACATCCAGTAACGGGAATGTCTGCCCAGACTAATTCAGGGTGCTACAGAGAGAGAGGCATTCTGCCTGTTGTCCACTGGCTCCCAAGAGGTTGAAAAGGGACAGAATGACCCCAACACCATCGGTGATTCCACACAAACTTGCTGAGAACAGTAGTGTCAATCACACAGAGTACAGGAACACATCTGTCCGGTAACCTGGGAGGATCCACGACTCTCCAGGCACGTGAACAGGGTCTGAAGGCACAGCTGATGCCACCCACCCCCATCCGCCTCTCCTTGGGGCTGATGCCAGTTCATGACCCCGAGCGAGACCCTAAGTGGGTCTGGACAGCCGTGAACGTTTGGCCGGAAGACCAGAGACAGTGGCCTTTCAACTTGAAGTGCAGCCCATTTTCCCCACAGAATATACAAGATCAACAACAACGGAAATGTTCACTTGCATCTCTGTCTACGTGACTCACTTTCCAGGGCATTTTACCCCTGAAAAGGAAAAGGTATTGGCTGTTTAGAAAAGTTTATAATAATTATTGTTGTGGATTTCTATCCCTGGAGAAGGGAATGGCAACCCACTCCAGTATTTGTGCCTGGAGAATTCCATGGACAGAGGAGCCTGTGGGCTACAGTCCATGGGGTCGCAGAGTCGGACACAACTGAGTGACTAACGCTTTCATTTCATTATACACAGTGTAATTACATACATTATATATAGCACATTATACATAAATATTGTACATAAATACATATACACCTGCAAGTGTGTGTCTAGTCTAGGGTTACACACATGACGATGCTTCCTCAGCCTCAGGACAGGCTGGGACAGGGGTACCCACAGCCCTGCCTTCACGCTGAAGAAGTGGCATTTCCTCCAGACACATCTCGGGCTGACTCCAAGGATCACTTTTATCTTTTTGTCCCCATCTCCCTTCTCTCTTTCTGGAAACCACAGAGGGTGTACGTTTTTAGCCTGCTTCATTGAAAGCCCTGAGCCCAGTGTGGCTGTCACCCTGGAAGGCGAGGGTGATAAGCCTGAGTGTGATGCGATCCAGGCCTCCTCGAGGAGAGGGAGCGCTTATCAGAGGTGCTATTTCAGTTGTGTCCTGGTATGTCAGCTACCTGAGGCAGGCGCTGGCTTGCAGGGCACTCTGCTGCTCCAGAAGCGGACGCAAAACCAGGCCCTCTCCCCTTCTACGGGACTCCAGGGAGCTTGTTTCCATAGAATATTAAAAACAGAGGACAGACAGGCAGCTAGCAGATGGTGGATAGATCATAGACGGCAGGTGCTGGGCAAGCTAGGTAGGAGGTAATTGATAGGTGATACATGGGAGAGGTCGGTAAAAAGGCTATGGTTTGTTTTTTCCAGTGGTCATGTACGGACGTGAGAGCTGGACCATAAAGAAGGCTGAGCATTGAAGAACTGATGCTTTCTAACTGTGGTGCTGGAGAAGACTCTTGAGAGTCCCTTGGACTGCAAGATCTAACTAGTCAATCCTAAAGGAAATCAGTCCTGAATATTCATTGGAAGGACTGATGCTGAGCTGAAACTCCAACACTTTGGTGGTATGCTGCTGAAAACTGCCCCGTTGGGAGTTGATGATTTCTGAGAATTTAAATATGGATTTAATTAAAAAAAAAAATCTGCAAATCCTTCTGCTCCTAGAGTAAGAACATGGAAAACTGTTCTACAGACCATAACACTTATTCTGAAACATTAAATGTTCTCCAGAAAGGGTTTGGTTATTTTGTGCAGCCTAGATACACACAATAAAGAAAGTGACTAAGGAACAGGGGATGAGCTTGCCAGCGTTGCTCTCCAAACCTCTCATTGTGCCCATGGGCTGGGCCATAGGAAGTGACTCACCCTGTTAACTGCAAACTTGTTAGGACCATGGAACATCTGAAGAAGAACTACCTACTGCGGTTTTAAATTGTCTTTTGGTAACATGGAAGATGTTACTGAGAAAGGAAGACTAGTTTTACACAGATGTTACTGTAATTTATCAGTTCTGATGAGCTTTTTCAACTCTCCTTACAAGGTTGAATACTTATTCCAACTTAGCTGGAGCCCAAAATATTTTCTAAAATTCTCTTTCGGAATCTGCCTTTCTGAGCCAGTTCTATGACTCACACAAGAAAAACAAACTGTAAACCCTTTGAAGCTTGCTTAGTTTTGGACCAAAAGTAACACCATCTCATTGGTGCTGGTCATAAAACGACCCAGGAGACCCTCAGCTCTCTGATCCGGTCCAATACCGATCACGTCCGAGGCTCTGAAGCCACCTTAACTCACTGTCAGATAAGTTTGAACAAAACAGGTACAGTCTCCCAGCTGGTTATGGAGGAAATGGTGCCACACGTAGGGGTATTTTTAAGCATCTGTTAAATCTGTTCTAATAGTATAAGAGCTGGACACCTGGGTGGTTTTCTCTTAAAAGAAATCTCATGAGTGCTGTTTAAAGACCGAGAGCAAAATTCCAATCTTGGGCTACAACAAAGCTGGCTTTTAAAAATTAGTGTTTGGTCATGCCTGTATGCTTGCCAGATTTTGGTTCTCTGACCAGGGCTCGAACCTGTGCCCCCTGCAGTGGAAGTACAGAGTCCTAACCACTGGACTGCTAAGGAAGCCCCTAAAAATGTATTTTTAATTTATCATATTTTCTGGGAGGTATAATTTCTTTGGTGTGGGGATGGTATCACCTGCGTTTGCATAAGGCCAGACTCAAATTTTAGATATTTACTATGTAGAGTCCTTTGTGTATCAATTGCACCTTAATAAAACTCAAAAAAAAAGATATTTGCAATAATTATACAAATTGAAGACAAAGATGAAGGAAAGTTACTGGTATTTTAACTCTACCTGGTGGCAACTTGGCCTTCATTTTTCTGACTACTCTTAAAGAGAAGATGTCTAATAGTCCCTTCTACTGGTAGTCCACTGAATTAGCTGACTTCTTTTATACGGAAGCTTTGAGACCAATTCTGCCCTGAAGCCGGGTAAGAGGCTCTGCTCCGTTCAGACTAGGCTGTTTCTTTTCTAAAAGAAAAGTGTCGCATGGGTCCTCATATCTTCTCAACGTGGCAGTGCTTTTCCTAAATCCTGGACTCTTTGGGGAGCAACATGGTTTGAATGGTAAGCCTTTCAAGGACCAGAGGAGACAACTGCTAAAAAGCTTACCGGGCTTCAGAAGTATTTCCTAGATACTGTAACCACCTACATTCAGAGGCTTCTCCAGGGGTCTCAAGCAAACACCCACGTTTGTTTCCCACAGAATGAAGGTTTCCCAAGTCAATTCATCGTTAATAAAGCTTCTCATGTATAGCATTTGAGAGCCAGCACACAGATCGGCTCTGAACTGCTCAAGGGCCAACAAGTCCATGGTGTTGGACCAGCTGTGGGCGCCGGAGAGGCGGGCGGGGACAGCTCTCCACGCGGACGGCTTTCGAGGTGCAGGAACGATGGTTCTATTCATCCGCAGGAGAGTCAATGCCGAACCTTGAGACCACATACTCCCCACACCCAGGCCCAGGGCCTGCGCAGCCCCACCAGGTCCTAAAGGCACAGACACTCCAGTCCAGAGGATCAGCCGTCACCCCTGCTTGCTGACTTCACAGCTTAGGGGAAAACGCCCTTGGCTTTGTCCTCGGTGAGATGTGGTCAACTCCAAAATTCTCAGCAGCTTGGAACAGGACAGTCACGGCACAGCCCTGCACTTTGTGCTTTTGAAACCTGATAATAAACTGATGTGATTTATTGAGCCCTCTGGCGTTATTAGATTTCTAAGCCAAAGCTCATAATACACAGTTCCTGGTAAATCAAAAGTCATAGCAGGATAAAGCCAGCCCTCTTATCTCAGTGACTTACTGCTTAATTAGTGATATCAGCGGGTGGGGCGGAGGCAGCGGGACACATGATCATTTTTGCAACTTGAGCACTAAAATGAGAGCTAGCTAGGGCTTGACGGTCTGAGGCCAAGGGAGTGATGCCTACAGCGTGGGGGTCAAGCCAGGTCACACACGAGGGATTCTGCTCGGGCCTGGTGGGGAGCAATGTGTGGTTACAGAGGTGCCCCTCGTGGCTCAGACGGTGAAGAATCTGCCTGCCGATGCAGGACACTCGAGTTCAATCCCTGGGTCAGGAAGATCCCCTGAAGGAGGACATGGCTACTCACTCCAGTATTCTTGCCTGGAGAATCCCATGGACAGAGGAGCCTGGTGGGCTATGGTCCATGGGGTCGCAAAGAGTCGGACATGACCGAGCAACTAACACTTTCACGCTCAGGGCTGTGATGGGTCACTACTCCGGGTGGGCACAAGTCAGCCTCCTGCCGAGAAGGTGGGTCTCCCGCTGCGTCCTCCAGGTCACCGGCCTGCTGTGAATTAACTTAAGGAGATGGACTGACCTGGCACGGGGCACGTTGGCCGAAGGGCCAGGCGGCACTGCCTCCCTCTCAGCCACCCAGCGAAGCTTCTGCCTACCTCCCAGCACCACTGTGGCTGTTTTTAGTTAGTGGTTAAGGAGTTCTGTCTTTAAGGAAGTTAAAATGCAGAAACAGGAAGTGTAAAAACCTCAAGGAGATGAGACAATGGGACTGTGGTCAGCTCCTTGGCCTTCACGGAACTGTTGAGGGGGCAGGCAGAGGCAGTGACCACGGGTGACAGAAAAGGACAAGCGTGTCCTCAAAGCAGACCTTCGAACCTGCTCTCTGTGCGGGCGGCGGTGTCACCATCCGCCGTGCCCGCGTGGCCCGGGACCACAGGACACCATCACAGCCACCTGTGTCCCCCTTCCTCCAGCTTCGAATCCCCTGAGGGGTGAGCCCCCTCCACTACAAAGCAGAGCCTGGGCTTCTGGGCAAGTTGGCCCGCTCTGCCCTGCCTGGGAAAGTGAGCTTTGTTGCTGTTTAGTCACAACGTGACAATTCTCACTTGAAAACTGTCAAAGTGGACAGTTCATCATATCCAAGAAGAAAATAAAGTGTTAAATGGAGGCGAGGAAGGGAGACAGGGCTCCTCTAAAGCTTATTCATGCTCCTACAACATCCGGCTGGGAAGCTCAGGCCCCAGGCGAGTGCAGTTCAGACTGCAAGCTGGGCTGAGGGGCCCCAAGCTCCGGTGAGAAAACCACTCACTGGACCTCCTCTGACGGCTGGCGAGACGAGAACATTAACTCCTGGTCTTGCTCCGATGTCACTGTTCTTTTATAGTTCAAAGTCCTGCCTCACCTAATGCACTTATAATGTATTGTCTGTAATAATAACATCAGCTGCTTAAAGTGAAGCTCCACTTCCAGCTTGTCTTCAATGTGTGGAGGATGATGGGTGAACCCTGATATTCACAAATGCTGGGCTTGAGCAGGGCAAGCCGCTAAGAGTTCCTTTAAAGAGGAAGACTTTTGCATTAGTCATAGTTAAAGAGCTATAACCAGAATGGTGACTTTTTGTAATCTTCGGTAAAGTGTTAGTCCCTCAGTCATGTCTGACTCCTTGTGACCTTGTGGATTATAGCCCTCCAGGCTCCTCTGTCCATCTCCTCTGGGGCTCTCCAGGCAAGAATACAGGAGGGGATAGGCATTCCCTTCTTCAGGGGATCTTCCTGACCCAGGGATCAAACCCAGGTCTTCTGAATTGCAAACCCAGGTCTTCTGATTCTTTACCATCTGAGCCACCAGGAAATCTTTGGGAAAAGTGAAAGTCACTCAGTTGTGTCAGACTCTTTGCGACACCATGGACTATTCAGTCCATGGAATTCTCCAGGCCAGAATACTGCAGTAGGTAGCCTTTCCCTCCCCCAGGGGATCTTCCCAACCCAGGGAGCGAACCCAGGTCTCCTGCATTGCAGGTGGATTCTTTACCAGATGAGCCACAAGGGAAGACCAAGAATACTGGAGTGGGTAGTCTATCCCTTCTCCAGCACGTCTTCCCGACCCAGGAATCGAACCAGGGTCTCCTGCATTGCAGGCAAATTCTTTACCAACTGAGCTATCAGGGAAGCCATCTTCGAGAAAACGAGCATCTCATTTTGAGCTCGTATATTAAATGAAACACAACGAGACCATTTCCACAGCCAAAACCAGAGCAGCAGGCAACATACGGACTCTCCCCGCTCCACTTCTTATCCACCTAGACCTGGGACTGTCCACCCTGAGCAAAAGGCACGTGATGCACTTGCCTTCACTGCCTCCAAGAAGCTGAAGGCACCTGTACGTTTCTAAGGAAAAGTCCTATCTTAAGAAGGAGAAAACACAAACAAATCTACAGCAGGCTAGGTGGAGAGAATGGGTTAATCCACACCCCGCCCCATCCCTCCCGGAAGGCGCCCAAGGGCTGGCATGCACCACACGTAGACACATCCCAGATTTACAGAAAGCCCAGTGGCAGCCAGACAGAACACGTCCGTGCCAGACCCTCAGCAGAAATACCAGTGTTTTCTGATCAATACCCTTCCCACATGCTTTCTGCCCAAGAAAAGCCAAAGCACCTTCATTTCAATAATTGATGCGGACCTGTTTAACTGTTTTGATGTTGGCAACCTCCAAAGTTCCAGCTAAACTTAGAAACTCAACTAGGGATGGAAAAATGTGTTGGATAAGTTACCAAATGATGCTTTAAAACACGAACTCGTTCTCTAAATTTGAGCCCTATTGGGTACAGGACGGTGGTCCCCAACCAGGGGACAACTGCTGACTTCTAGAGACATTTCTGGCTGTCACTGCTGTAGACTGGGGGTGGCCTGGCTTCCAAGGGGCTGAGGCAGGGATGCTCTAACCACCACACACAGCCAAGCCATGCTCCCCAAACCTGGATCCTGCAGGTGCCAGCAGTGCTACAGCCAGGAAAGAAGCCATGTCTGTCGGGACGTGATCCAGACACATGGATGTCCACAGTCCTGAGATGGTCCACAGAGAGGTGAATCATCTGAGCCCCCGATTCTGCACCTGGCCACAACCAGCAGAGTCAGCGGCAGCTGGAACATGATGACCCCTGCCTGAGTTTGTGCAGAAAGTCCTTCCAAGTGTAGAAGGTGATGGACAAGGAAACAGGCCCAGAAGGTGAGCATGTGGATCTCCTGTCACTTAGCTATGGACGTGGGCCCTCAACCGTTCCCCCTGGCCTGCAGGTCAGAGACGTGCGGGACTCAGAAGCTGGGGTTTTCAGCAGCAGCACGAATGTCCCAGTCACCTGGCACCATTGGGAGCGTGAAAAGGCCTTACCCGCATCCTGGGACAGTCATGCTAGGCGGTGGGCACTGTCACAGGCAGCCCCATCAAAGGCTGCTGCCCAAATGAACTCAGGCAAACTTCAGAGATTTTTGGATTCAGAACTGCAGGGTCCTCATCCTCACACCTGCAGTGAGGGATGACTGTATTCAGGGGGATGGTACTGATACCATTCATGCCCAGGCCCTGGATCAAAGCCGACTGAGAACTCCTGTCTCAAGTGGGCCCTGAGGGGAGGCTGACCCCAAGGACTCCCTTCCACAGGGGTGGAAAGAACAGGCCCCATTCACCAGAATCGCTCTCCTTTTGGGGTGGGGGAGGGGTGTCATGAGAAACATGGCATCAACTCCAAAGAGGCGATTTTGGTTCAACCGTACCCACCTATTTCTATTTCTATTTCCTTCCAGAATGTAAGGCCCTCAAGTTATGGTCATTCGTAGCACCGACCCCGAAAGGCAGCACTCAGCTGGACACCAAGATGCCCATAAAGTGATTATTATGAGAATTAGAGTCACTGGTACAGCTCTGCCCAGGGTTCTCTCTGACTTCTTCCTGACTGAGGAACTGCAGAATGCCCTGCTCCTGTGAAGGGGGTCTGTTCAGACTCAGGAGGCCTTGCGGCCCACACGAGGGAGGGCAGGATGCCGAGCTCCCAGGGGCCCACTGTGTCCTCGTGCCCCCTCACCCCAACTCCGAGAGGTCATGAAGAGCTCGGCCCAAGGACGTCAGCAGAGGACCCGGTTACCCGTGAGGAAAGCGGCTTCTGGGCGTCAAGACTCCTCCAGAGAGACCTCACACCTCCTTTGAAGGAAGCCCAGGTGTGTGCAGGCCCAGGCCACCTGATGCACTTCAATTCCTTCATTAAGCAAAGTACAAAGTCTGGTGAGTGTATGTCTGGATACAACAAAATATCCCCTGAATACAGACACAGCCGCAGGACACGGTGCCAATTAGAAACCAACGAAAACCCTCAGCCTGAGAAGGGCGACTTTAAGTTGAGCAGTTACAGTGTGGGTTCCAGTACCCACAGACACCCTCTCCCCACCACCCCACAGTCACACCAGACACAGGTGCGGCCCCTGGCTGAAGGCAGGGCGTCACCGGCCGTCAGCATCAAGCCCTGTGGACGCAGGATGTTGAGTGGCGTCCCTGGCTCACGAGATGCCCCTCATCTTAGGAGGACCCAAAACCGTCTCCAAGGTAACAAAGCCTGGAGGTGAGACACACCCCCATCACTGCTTTGCTGTGCATGCCAGCTCCTGTCCCAGCCCCGCCAGTGACTGAGAAGTGACACAGAGGAAATGTACCGCCCACAACCCCTCGGGTTCTTCAGTGAAGTAACTCAACTGATTTCCCTCACCTTCTGGCAAGGCGGGCTTAAAGATCCCAGGAGGGACGGAACTACACCCCACCACCACCCTCACCAAGGGAGGAAACTAGAAGGACAGCTGGCCAGGCAATCAAAGGCTTCCTGGGGAACATGCTGGAACCAGAAGCTGGAGGACTGTTCATCTCCAGTGAGTCTGAAACAACATCATTACACGTAACAGAAAAGCCAGATCTGAGGGGGCTCCGCCCCCAGGACAAGTTTAACTGTGGTGTTCACACATCAGGAACTCCTATCAGCCCAGGCTGCAGGGCCCACACTCAAGTTCTAAGGCACACAACCCCGCCCCAAAGCGAAATAAAACAAAAGGGCAGTGGGCGAGAGGGAACAAAGGACCACTTTGGCAGGACCTGTAAGAGAACCATCCCTTTTAACCTGGCCAGATGCTGTATCTTGGGATCACAGAAATGATGCAAAATATAGAGCGGGTTCAAATATTAATCTAGGGCTTGCTGTGTTAGGAGAGCTGAAAAATGAGTGGTGATCTATACATATTTCAGTAGCATGAGAACACGAGGTAAATGATGAGACATCAGGTTGATGGAATTTTACAGACATAGAAAATTATTACAACATAGTGGCAGGTAAAACACACAGTACACAAAATATATTTGCCATGATGTTAATAACGTAAATATTTCCTTCCAGTCTTTAACATAATAATACTAGGAGGAATCAGAATAAAATGCTAACAGTGATTTGGGAAGAATTAAGCAATTTTAAAAAACCATTCTCTAATTTCCATTTTTAGAAAGCTTTATTATATTTTATGAATTTAAAAACTAATGATAAGTTATTTTTTCTAATAGTTGTTGAAATAAACCATGTGGTCAAAGCTACAGGGGTGCCTTCCCGACAAACACAACTTACTTCTAAGCTGCCAGGACCTCAAAAGCAGGATAATCAACCATCCCTGCTGTTTGCTTTCAGGAGCTCCATTTTGAAGTTAAGGCATAAACAGACAGTAGGGAGGTAGCCTGGGTTTTACATTTATGATGAAAAGTCCAAAAAGGCTGCTTTTTCCCATTTACCTTAATGTTTATTCACATTCAGGCTGTATTTTCAGTAAATTTATCTATAGGGATAGGAACAAATAAATACGACCAGCTCGAGATCCTTAATCTACTAAGTTGATGTCAAAATGGCATTTTGAGCCCTGTTTCAATTATTTATTAGGAGCCCTGCTCCCTAAGACAAATCTCACAGACATGCATCTAGACCAGGGGGTGTGACCCCAGCGTCCCCAGGAGGCTCTCCAGGTACCTGGGCTCCCCCGCTGGTACCTTGTGTGCCTGTCACCCCTTGCCTGTGGTCAGCAGCCCTGGGCAGGCACGAGGCCCACAGAGAAAGCGGGACGAGACACGACACTGACCTCATAGATGAAGTACACCTTGGCGCCCACGTATATCCCCATGCGCACGACGGCCCGGACAGCAGCGTTCATGCCTGCAGAGGAAGGCAGACAGTTGTTACTGATGAAGCCCTAGTTAACTAACTGTGACAGTGGGAAAACTGTGCACCCTCTCGGAAGGCTCTTCTTGTGAACAGTGGTCCCAACGTGAACCCCCAGGACTAGTGCAGGGAGCGGGGGACAGGAGTACAGAGACCAATGTGTCGCAGGCTAGACCGCAGGGAGCATCACAACGGAGCCGGGATGTTTGTTTAGAATTTCGCTGCAAACACACTTAGGACATTCGAGACCTCAACCTGGTATGAATCTGCAGGTGGGTGATTCCATCCAATTGCAGAACAACAGAGAGGAGAGATGCTTTCTTATAGGTAGCCAAATTCAAAGAAAAAGGGACTGAAGAGGCCCATTGGTCTGGGGAGGAGATGAAACACTATCACCCACTGCCAGTGTTAAAGAATAAAATTTTAATCAGTGGCCTTAAACACAAAACGAATCACACAATCCTATTAAAAGAAAGCTCAAGTTAAGCCAATATGCTATAAGTAATACCTAATCAAGATAAAATTTAGGCCATTTTCCATATTTCCCCAGAGCCTTAATGGAAATTAAAAGTGCGAAGTATCCTTGTATAAAACTGCTACACCCCATTTGGATGGCATCATCAACTCAGTGGACATGAGTTTGAGCAAACTATGGGAGACAGTGAAGGACAGGGAAGCCTGGTGTGCTGCAGTCCGTGGGATCACAAAGAATCAGACATGACTTAGCAACTGAACAACAAGATCACATTCTGCTTTCCACTGAAGCCCCATTTCTGGGCAGCCATCTGTGAAATGGACCATAATCTAGACCTATGTGAACAGGTCAGGATTTCCTGTCTCATCACCCCAGGTGATGAGTGAAGCCATCAGGAGGTCAGTGAGAAGGGAGGACCATTCCTCTCTAAAAGGAGGCAGCCTTGAGTCTCGGAAAACTCATTGCCCCTGGGCCCCCAAGAGGTTTCGATCTGAATCCTTCGTAAATTTAAATTTCAGGGACAAACACTGGGACTAAAGGTGTTGGAGAAGGTGGACTATAAAGTAAGCGGTGCTATAGGTAAATAAAGCAACAAATGAAGGCGCCTGGGGTCCCAGGAATACACTCCACAGACAAGGAGACTAAGTTTGTATGTATTTGGAGGGTAAACTGGCTCAGAAGATGATTACGAATTTTCAAATTTCTTTGAACCAGGTCTGGAAATGTGGGATAAGACTGCTGCCTCTGAAAGGTGACAATTTTGAAAGGTTACCAGGTTCGTGGAGCTGAAAAAGCTGGAGATAAATCCACGTTAAACAAAAAAAAAATGCATGTTAAACAAATAAACCCACGTTAAATAAATAAATGCACGCTAAATGTGGCTGTCCCACTGCTCCCAGCTGGGCGCTCACACCCGCCCATCTCACCACAGCCTCGGGCCTCGACCCCACGGACAAGCGAGCCTCCTCGTGCCCTCCCCACAGACCCTGTGATTCCAGAACTTCATTCTGTGGCCCTGGAATCGAGAGCCTGACCACCAAACACTGGGGCCCCACCAGCTCTTCGTCACTGGGACGCCAGCACGAATGACACTGACTCCTGGCCACCCCCCCACTGCCGTCCCTTCTGAAGACCTCTTGGTGCTGGTGGGGGGTGTTCTAAAGGCAGGAATAAAGAGGACATGGGGGATTTTAAAACATGCAAGTGGGGAAGACAGGGCAGGAGAAATGGCAAGCCGGAGACTGCCAGAGGTGACCCCAGGGGACCCCCAAGTGAAATAAAAACAAGCTGGGTGACCACTACCCGACCACCTTCATGCTGGCCCCACGGCCTGAGTTCCTCCCCTGCCCTGTGGGGCTGACCCGGACTCACCTGGGAACCCGACCTGTCCCCTCGGGGCTGGTCCCCTCAGCCTGCAGCAGGCCCCGTGAGGCGGGGTCTGGGGAGGGTCCCGAGCACCCATGTCTAGCAAGAAGATGGAAGCCCTGGCGTCTGAGCAGCTCAGTGCCCAGCCCCCAGGGCTTTTATTCGAGGACAGTTAAGAGTAATCTGCTGCAAGGCAGGCTTTTCCCAGCAGCCCCCATGGCCCCTTCTGACTGGGCCCTGAGCCGAGCCATCCTGCTTGGGGCTCAGTGATGACCAGGGCTGAGTGCTCCGCACACCTGGGTGGGTGCGTCCACAAAGCCCTGGGGACCTGGTCCTCCTGGGATCCCAGGGAGTCAGCCCCTGAGTGAATACATTAATAGCTGAGGGAACAAAACGAGTAAAAGGCAAAGCTGGGGTATAAGCCCTGCTCTTCCCCTTACTGTAACGTAAAAACCATTGTACTAATAACTGCCTCTAGAAGGAAGGAAACTTAGAGGAAAAAACGCCCATTGGGCCTGGCTTCTTGTGTAAATGTTTGTGGAGAGGCCGGCTGTCCGCTTGAACTTGGGGCCCACAGGGCCTGCTGCCTGGCGCTGGCCCCGCAGGTGGGTGCCTTCCAGAAAGTGTCCAGAGGACAGAAGCAGAGGGCAACAGGAAGGGCCAGTTTCCACCGGCCGTCTCTGTGACACACGAGTCCAGGCTGGGCTTGGTGTCTGAGGCCTCCTGGGTGAGCAGCCCCAGGTTCCAGGGCTCTCCAGCAGCTGTTTTTAGTAAACCTTCAGACACAGTCAGTTTCCTTCCTTTTCCTTTTGGTTTTGTTTTGGCAGCCAGGCCCCATAATTCAAACAACCTCCATAACTGTTTCCATGGGAACCATCATCCTGCTACCAAGAAAGTGCCTTAGTCTTTGGAGAGTAACCTCTTCGTCCCTCGCAAAAATTAAAACCCTGGTCCTCAGGGAATGACTGGACTTGTTATGGGAACCAAAAGTAAACCTTGAAAAACCCAGGGAGCAGCTAAGAGGGAAATGTGAGCAAATTAGGTGTGATAGAAAGAAGAGACCGTTAGACTGTCTTCCTGCCATGACATATCCTCAAGTAGCTTCTTATTTTAAAAGCATGGTGCATGTAAGATAGTCATTAATGTAACTTCTTCCTTCTGGTTGGGGAGGCCAGTGACCTCTAAGGGAAGCTTCTAAGATTCCGTTATGATAAAATTTAAACTTCGTGTAATTTATAAGAAATGAGGATTATGTTGATTCTAATAAAATAATAGGGGCTGTTTTATTTCCCCATGGTCTGAAAAGCCTAATAAACATCTTTGCTCAGCCCTTTTGGACTATGCTGAGCCGTTTCCCCTGCATATTTCTCAGGGCCCACAACCACTCCCTGACTAATTTCAACATTTAAATTCTCTTTTGAAAAATAAGATCCAGTGCTTAATCTTACTGGCTTCTCCCTGATACCATGGGGTTTTCACCTTTGTACCAAAGCGAGGACGTCAGCACAGGTCAGAAAACAAACTTAAAAAGCAGTTTATCTTGCTCTTGCTACTGCAGCCCTCCACAAATCTTCCCTGTTTTAGTAATTCAGGTGTGGAAAGGACAAACAGTCCATAGGAGAAGGTGTCCCTGTGACCAATTACCAACCTCGCCTTCTCAGCACCCTGCTGTATCTAATCACCGGGCCCTGTGTCAGACACCAGTGAGACAAACCCTGAGGGGTGTCGACTGTCTGGCCATCCAGGACACGTGGATGGGTGTCTTCTCTCTGCCGGCACTGCTGCGCAATCCACTGACACAGTGGTGGACCTGGTAGCCTAGTGGGCTTCCCCCGTGGCTCAGCAGTTAAAGAATCCGCCTACAGTGCAGGAGCCGCAGGAGACACGGGTTCGATCCCTGGGTCAGGAAGATCCCCTGGAGGAGGGCATGGCAGCCCACTCCAGCACTTGACTGGAGAATCCTATGGACAAAGGAGCCTGGCAGGCTACAGTCCATGGGGTCACAAAGAGTCAAGACACGACTGAAGTGACATAGCACACACACACGCACGTGGTGGCCTAGTGGTTGGCATCCCAGGCTTTCACTGTGCAGGACCTGGGTTCAATCCCAGGTTGAACTGAGATCCCGAAAGCCATGTGGCAAGGCACAAAAAAAAAAGAGTGCATTTGGTTAGTGAAGGCTTAATTCACCAAAATGACTTCATGAGAAAAGATAGCCAGAAGACAGACAGACTAGTCACCTCCATCTTGTAGAAGGAAGCAGTCTATTCTAGCTGAGGTTCCAGGAGGGAGATTCAGCAAACATCTGGCTACCTGCCAAGTGCCCCCAGTATTGCCCTGGGCGCCAGAAACACCCGGTGAATGGACACACGTCCTGGGCCGCTGCTTCCCACTGCAGCCACGTGGCCCAGTCAGCTCATCTCAGAGCTCACTTGCTCGTGTGTGAAACATATGAGTTACTGCATGGAAGCACTGGTGGCTACTGCTAAGCAAATGATCACTAAATGTTAGTTACTCTTTTTTGTTTAAATTTTATTGGAGTATAGTTGATTTACAGTGTTTTGTTTCAGGTGCACAGCAAAGTGATTCCGTTACATGTATACATATATCCACTCCTTTTCAGACTCTCTTTCCTTGTAGATTGTTACAGAATATTGAGTAAAATTCCCTGTGCTATAGAGCAGGTTTTTGTTGGTCATCTATTTTGTATGCAGTAGTGTGTGTATGTTAATCCCAAACTCCTAATTTATTATCCGCCCCCCTCGTTTCCCCTTTGGGCACCATAAATTTGTTTTTGAAATCTGTGGGTCGGCTTCTGTTTTGTAAATAAGCTCATTTGTGTATTTTTTTTTTAAAATTAGATTCCACACGAGTAATATTGTGTATTTGTCTTTCTCTGTCTGACTTGTTCAGTCGCAAAGCCGTGCTTAGTATGATAATCTCTAGGTCCATCTGTTGCGCTGCAAATGGCATTATTTCGTTCTTTTTTTTATGGCTAACACTTCCTATTAGTAGAAAGGCTTATACAGACTTCACCTACATGTTTTTGTTGTGCAGTCGCTAAGTCCTGTCCAACTCTTTTCCACCCCATGGACTGCAGCACACAGGCTTCCCTGTCCTTCACTATCTCAGAGTTTGCTCACACTCATGTCCATTGAGTCGGTGATGCCAGGCAACCATCTCACCCTGTCGCTCTCTTCTCCTCCTGCCCTCAAGCTTTCCCAGCATCAGGGTCTTTTCCAATGCTTTGCATCAGGTGGCCAAAGTACTGGAGCTTCAGTTTCAGCATCAATCCTTCCAATGAATATTCAGTGTTGATTTCCATCAGCTTTCTGTAAACACTGGCCTATTTTGCTATAGGTCAAAAAGGACTGTTTTTCTGTTCAGTCTACCCTGTAGGTCCATTTCTCTGCACTTTCATCTGTACCGGGCCGTCCAGAAGCCCTCAATTTGAGTCTAAGGCAAGGAGTCATTTTCGGCATATGACACAGTCTTGCTTCGGGGGTGGGTACCTTGTTATGGTAAGTCTGTGCACTGACCTGAAACTTATTGTAGGTTAAAGTGAAAATCAGCTGAAATTTGCAGGCATTCCTCCTGACAATGAAAGCAACCCAAAGAATGAAAATAATAATAATTAGCCTTAGAAATAGCCTTCCTCCGTGGCCAGGGCTGGGGGAGTCAGGAATATAGCTGGAGGATTTTCGTTTTGTTCAACAATCATATAATATAAATTCCATTGGAAATAAGCGCTTCATCACTTTAGTCTCAGGTGTGACATCAATTTAGCCACCCTGATGCTCTCATTGTACAAATGCATTTTATGTTCTACTTGCAAAGCTGCTTAAAAATCATTTGTATAATCTATGCAATATCTTCTTTCTCTTTTGACTGGTAAGTAGGGCAGTTTGTCTCATGTTTAAGTATCTATCTGAAATTTTAGGTTATTTCCTTTAGATGATTACAGTTTACTTCTTCATTAATTTCATGAGGAAATCATTAAGACATTTTATACCAATTAAGTAGTTTATATATTTCTAGTAAGAAAAATTTCACACAGTGATCCTGTATTCCAATGTACTTTGTTAAAGCACAGTCTTAAACTCCATTTGAGTCTTTTAAAATTTTTAACTTCTTTTGTCTCTAATTTGAGGGAAAAAATTTTTTTAAATACTTCTTTCTAATTTGAGGGAAAATATTTTTACTTGTGGCAAATTAATTACTTCTTCATAATCTGCAAAATAGAAAGAAAAATGCCAGTTGCCTTACTAATGAAAAGTTTGGTGTTATGAAGAAAAAAATCACCTGTATAATTTTGAGCAAACTTGGCTTCTGAGTATTAATTAGATGTTACAGCCTTAAGAGCAGGGCTTACTGGAAAACATTTGGGATTGAGACTGAACTTGGCTTAAATCCTGCCAAGGGCCACCTAAGAGCCTGTCACCTTAACAAGGTTACTTCTCTCCCCACCTCCAAAACGAAGACAGTAATCAGGCCTGGAGATGAAAACCACAAAGCTCCTAGGACATGAACTGTGCTCAGGAACCAGCAGCTATAGCCTTCTCCACATGGAATTTTATCTTTGTTTCACATCTGAGTAAAAAACTATCCTGAAATTAAGACTTGTGGTTATTCTCCTTGGTCTTCAGCTGCCAGCAAACCTCTCTTATCTCAGGGAAAATCAAGCATGGATATCATAGAGTCAAGACAAAATGGCAGAGCATGGGGGAGTAACATCATCTCTAGGAATCACCTCCTCAAGGAGCTTAAGTCCGCTGCTGCGGAGACCAGCCCGTGGTGCACATAGCAAGGCAAGCTTTCTCAAAAAGAAATGCATGCCTCTGTTCAGTCAGGTCCCAGATAGGATCGAACAGGAGGTGGCACTTGGCATGAAGTCCAAGAAGAAACAGACAACAGTCTCAACTCTGCCCCAGCGAAGATGCCCAAACGCTGGGCCACCGGGGGGCTCTCAAGCAGGGACCACCCAGAGGAGCCGGTTCCGGGCATCAGGACAACTCTCATCAACCTGATCATACACCGACCAAGCCATCTCATGTTATCATATAATTCTGATTCTCAAAGTATCCTTTTCCACTGAGGAGAAGAGGTGTGGACTTACTGACCTCTATTATGCATAACTGCTCACAGGTGACACAGATAAGTAGCAGAGAAAATGCTGATTCTGTCTATTGCATCATCACCTCAATTGCCTTTACACCAGCTACCAGGTAGCTGAGCAAATTTATGAAAAAGGACTCAAGTGAATGACCTACATTTTTTTTTTTTTTTGAACAGACACAGCACCTTAATTCTAAATGACTTTGCAACTCTGACCTTGAAAGCTGGAGGATTAAGAGACCAGTTCCTTTTTCTATGCTGGCATTTTATTCTTTTTCCAAGCCCAGGGTAAGAGTGACTCAGGATGCTTCCTAACTTGGGTAGCCCACGTCTCGGGACGCAGGTGCTTTCTGAAGAGCGTGGACCAGGAAGCCCCTCTTAGCCCAGCAGCGACCCGGCCGGGACCCCATCCTGCACATCAGGTAAGTAACGTGGGCGATGTCATCAATTTCACTCTGCCATTTCCCCGCCCCCAGTCTTCGCTGTATCACATTTTTTCTCTTCACTGGGGCCACTTTACTAGAATACCAAATTAGACCAGCCTGCACGGGCTCACCCGGCTTGTGGGGCGGGGGCGGTGACAAATGCGGCGCGCACCACCTTCAACAGGACAGGGAGGGGCTCTCCAGGAACCCCGCGGTCCCCTGGCCTCCTGCCGGCCGTGCGCGGGGTGTCACGGGTCGGGGGCACGGGGCGCATGGGCGGCGACTGGCCCGGCATCACGTACGCGCGCGGGGCAGGCGGGGCTGCGGCCATAGCTCCCCACCTGCACTCCCCCCCTTCCCGGCCCGCCCCTTTCAAGGACGAAGGGAAGGTCACGGGCAGCGTGGGCGGAGGCGAGGGCGCGGGCCACCCGCTTAAGCATCCCTGCACCGCATGTGGTGAGATGAGGTGAGAACGAGGCATGGGGCTTTTCAGCTCATCTGGACAGGAAGAAGGGGGTAAAAAAAATGCCAGAAGCTGGCTCGGGAGGCGTCTCTGGCCTGCGGTCCTGCAGGTTCCTAGCGCGTGGGCAGAGCCCCGCTCCTTTCTAGCGGTTGGCTCGCCCCACCAGAGGATCTACGAGGATCAGGAATCCCTGGGCCCCCACGTGCGCCCGGAGCTAGGGGCGCGGCCGTGTCATCCCCAATTCGGCTGTCCGCGGGCCCCAACCTCGGGGCCCCATTTCCCCCGAGACCAGCTTCCAGGTTCGCGGGTGGAGGGCGGCGACCGAGTCCGCGCTCCCGGCGCTGCCAACACCCCGGAGTCCCCGCTTCCTGGTCCTTCCCATCCAGGGGAGGCTGGCGGGGAAGGCCTAGTGACCCGCTTCGGTTTTCGGTTTGGTGACGAGCCGGAAGGAGACAGGAGATGAGGGCGGCGGAAAACCGTTTTTAAAATCTCCCAGCGGAAACGCCAAGCGGTGCCGGGCGGCCCGGCTACCCCGGGCGGGGACCCCGTGCCTCCGCTGCCGCGCGCCGCGGGACAGCAGCGGGGACCCCGCCCGCGCCGCGCAGGGGTCGCGGGGCTGCAGACGCGTCCCGGGGACGCAGCGGTCTTCCCCGCGACCCCAGGTGTGGGGAGTCAGGGACGGAGCCGGGGCGGCCGCAGCGGCATCGGAAGTGGCCGCGCTGTAGCCAAGCCTGGGAGGGGGCGTCCGGCTTCATCCTGCCTCGCGGAAGCAGAGGGACCTCCGAACGAGGTCCAGGCGACCCCGTCGCCAGTCGTAATTTAGAAAATAAACGTGGAGGTGGAAAACTGACTTTCCGGGTAAGGGACTCCTGCGCCCTCCGCGTGGGTCCCGCAGTGACTCCTTCCGAGGCCGCACCGGCTCCCTCCCCGGGAAGGCACCTCCGAGGTTCCCAGGCGCCGGGCTTCTCCCCACTGTCACTTACCCCTGGTACCCTCCTCCTCCTTGCTCCTCTCGGGCCCCCCATCCCTTCTCCTCGGCACCTCATCCTTTCTTCCCGGCACCCCCACGTCCCTTCTCATTGGTCCCCTCCCTGCGCCCCCTGCCCGGGACCGGGGACCCGGGGACCCGGTGGCGCACCTTGGGCATCCCCGCCGCTGGTCAGTACGCCGATGGCCTTGCCGGCCCCGGAGAGTTGCTCCAGGAACTTTCGGAAGGAGCCCTTGGGGGTCGGGGGGCTGTCGTGGCCGTCCATCGTGAACAGGCCGGAGACCGCGCTCTGGAGGTCCCTGGGTAGGCACTGCGCCGCGCCCGCGCCGCCGCCACGGGAACCGCCGGCCACGCCCGCGCGGCTCGCGCCAATGGGCGGCCTGGGGCGGGCGCGGGGACGCGGGGGCGGTGGCGCGGGGCGGGGCTGGGGGCGCCTGATTGAGGGGAGCTCGGGGGGCTAGGGAGCCTGGTCGGCAGGAAGGACCACTCCGGGACGAGCCACATGGTTGGGGAGTGCGGTTTGCATCGCAGATGGGAGGAGCTTTACGAGCCGGAAGCGCCTCGGAGGGAGGGGACACCCCGCAGGTGGGAGGGGACACCCCACAGGTGGGAGGGGTGGGCGGAGCATCTCTGGTGGGGGCCGTGGAGAGGGCACCGTCGGAGTGCTGGCCGCGGAGGTGGGCGGACGGGGAAGGGGCATCCCGGCAACGGGAGGGTGCGGGGGGCATGGCGGAACTATAGGTGGGCGGGGTCACCGTGGTCGCGGGAACGCGGCAGGTGGGCGAGAGCATCCTGCGCGGGGAGCCCAGGAGGCCGGGTGGGGGTGCGGGGCTCCGCACGTGGGGCACCGGGTCACTGGCGGTTGGGGGGGTCCGAACCGTCTCCGAGGCGCGCGCCCGTTCCCGCAGGGTTCCTGCCCGGGTGGCTCTCGCGGCCCGGGCGCCCCAGCCTTTCCTCCGGCATGCGGATCGTCGAGTCGGTGAGCGTCGCCTGCGGGCGAGGACGAAGCGCCGGCTCGGTCCCCACAGGGGCTCTGGCCGCACGACGAGGAGGCGGACTGGGGTCGTGGAGGACGCGCGGGGACTCTGGCGACCGCTGGCGCCGGGCTGGGCGCGGGAAGGGAAGGGGCGGGGGAAGGGCAGGAAGGTCTTGGCGAGGCGATAAGACCCTGGAAGCCGCGGTGTCCGAGGTCGCCGGCCGGATATTCTATGCCCCGCCGGGCACTCCCGGACCGAGGTGCTAGTGTTTGGTCCGCTGGGTGATGGATGAATAGGGAGCTTGGTCCCCGTCAGTTCCTGCCGCGGGTGTAGACGGATGCGCAGTTTCGGAGCGCACAGCGCTGAGCTTGGGGTACGGTCTCCCCCAGAAAAGAGTTTCATAAGCGGCCGCATCATCAGTCCCTTGTGGGGACCGCACAGTATCCCCTTACTGCTTGCGCAGCAAATGTGCGTTGAGTGGACACAGGGAAAAGAGGTTAGGTCAAGGCCATCCCGTCCACCCATACCAGCCTGACAGCGGTTTACTTCTGGCTGCCCTGGACAGAGCAGTGTGTGCACACTTCTATCTGGCAATTGCCTTATCCTCCTGTCCTCTCTCTGATCATCACAGTTTTTTTGCAGAAAAGATACAAATACCTGCCATGGATAAGGCCAGACGTCTGATCTCTACCCTGGACCAGAAGTGATGGAGCAACTTCTAACCCCCCCGTGGTCATTTGAATCACCTGGCCTGGTTTTTCCCGCTCCACCAGAACCGCAGAAGCCCAGTTTCTGGGAATGCTGCCTGCAAAGATGTATTTTCAACAAGTCGCAGCACATTCTGATGACTGCAGGGTCTGAGCACACCTGCTCCACAGAGTGAAACTGAGCGGCAGTGCTGAGAAGATACTGGGCATCGGAAGGCTGCCCTTCACTGTCCTGGCCCAGAGAACGGAGCCAGGTTCCCATTTCTCCAGCCAGAGGTGTCTCCGGTCCAGGATTTGTGCTCCAGAATCATCCATCCCTTTCTGGAGCATTCTGCACTTTGAATTTTAACCCCAAAGCCTTTATCTTCTTATAAAATTGACATTTTTGTAATTTAGAGGGTTGGTCATTTGTCATTGAGTTGTCTGTAATATATTGAGTTGGCCAAACAGTTTGTAAGATGGTATGGAAAAACCTGAATGAACTTTTTGGCCAACCCAATAAAAAATAATAGATACAAACTAAGAGTCCAAACAATGGGTTAAGTACATTTTAATGCAAATATACATGTGGTCTTCTATTGCTGGTATGATTATGAAGACAAATCTCCATTTACATGGAAGTATATTTAGGATATGTTAATAAATGAAGAAGAGTCAGAAGTACCATTAAACTGTGTGTATGTGTGCGCACACACGCATATGTAAATTTAGATATTTTATTTTCCTTTCTTCTGCTTATTATGAGACTTCCCACACTATGCAGTGGTAAAGAACCCCTCTGCCAATGCAGGAGACATAAAAGACTCTAGTTCCATCCCTAGGTTGAGAACATCCCCTGGAGAAGGTCATGGCATCCTCTCCAGTATTCTTGCCTGGAGAATCCCACAGACAGGAGTATGATGGGCTACAGTCCATAGGGATAGGGTTGCTAACAGTCGGACATGACTGAAGCGACTTAGCACGCACAGAATCTATGGAAAGACACAGCCATCTCTCCCTTCTTTTTCTTTTGCAGTGTGTTTATTTTAGTATTTCTTCAGCTGGTGGTGGGGTTTTTTTGTTTGGCCTTAGAAGAGGCTTCTCTGATACAAGAGGGATAATCACATGCCATGTTGAGGTCACAGCTTACCTCCAATGTGTTGGTTCTCCACTGCTGCCTAAAAAATTACCCTGAGCTTCTGTGGCTTATATGACTACTTATATCACAGGCTTATCATCCTAGAGAGGGCTTGCAGGCGGGTTTTGCTGGGCCCTCTGCTCGGGGTCTCAGAGGCTGCAGAGGTGTCACCAGGGTCCCTATTCTCCTCTGATCCCTCATCTTAGCAACTCCCTTCTGTCCTAGCCCCTGAGCCAATTTCAAGCTAATCTATAACCACAGCTCCCCCACCATCTGCCATTTTCCTGGTGCCTCATCTTCTTGCCCCTTCTTCCCTAGACTTGGGAAAGTCCAAGATTAAATGAAACGGATTGCTAAACAAGGAAATGCCTTCAACCCCTGTCCCTCCCCAGCCCTACAGTTGTCTTTCAGTGTCCTTGTCCAAACTTAAAAATAATTCTGCTTTATCTCCGGCAGATAAACTTTAAATTATATATAAAACCGTTGGATGCTTTTCAAGACCTTGATGCAGAACCATGTTGTCCTGGACCAATTAGAGTCAATTTCCAGACACCGGGGGAAAAAATGGAAAGAAAGCCAGACTCATTATTTCTGCAGATTATGTGGCCAATAAGAGTTTAACCCCTCTGGGAAATGTCACTGGTGATGTGAACTGGACCCTCTCAGAGAACAACTGTTTGCTTCTCCGTGCGGTGTTGAAAGCTGGTTCACGGCGACTTCCTCATACTTCTAACACTTTTCTTGCAACAGGAGAGCACAGGTGCTGATAAGGCAGAATAAACTTCGTAATTGCTGAGTTACTTCAGGAAACAGAGGAAAGGAGAGATGGATGGTTCTTTTGAAAAATGAGTTACATAGGGATTTCCCAGTTAGGAAAGGAAATTATGATTTTGGCAGCATTGCTATGTGATGGTTAATTTTATGTGTCAACTTGGCTGGATCATCAGTGCCCAGATAGTTGGCAAAACACTGTGTCTGGATGTGACTGTGAAGATCTTTCCAATGAGATTAACGTTTGAATCTTTCCCATGAGATTAACATTTGAATCAGTGAACTGAGCAAAGCGATCTCCTCTGCATGTGGGGGTGGGGGGCCTTAGCCAGCCCATCTAGGGTCTGAGTAAAGGTGAGCTTGTGGCCTTTCTCTCTCCCTAGATGTTATCAGATGTATCAATATACATGTCCCGCTGGTTCTGCTTCACTGGAGAATCCTGGCAAGTCAGTCAGCTTAAATACATTTGTTCTGTGTTTTAGTTGTGAAATGCTGTTGTCCACACACAGGCCTGTGTCCCCAGTGGCATTTTACATGTTCAAGTTTGTAATAACGGATCTTAAAGCGCCCTTCCTCCCACATCAGAACTGAAGCGGTTCATGGCCAGCAGTCAAGGGTAAACATGCCGAAGAACCCAAAACCACAGCTATGAAATGTAGTGCTTTTTCAGTTTGCAGACGGGCCCACATGGACCATGCGTATGTGAGTGGTAGTGCTGGCTTGTAGCAGGGGTTTTGAGGTTTTTTGGCAAATAAAACATCTGAGATTCCCATACAAACTACACATCTCTTCCTCCACCCAGACATACACATGTACACAGACAACCCCTGCTTGTTGCATACTGTTTAGGGAACTCCCGAGCCTGGTGACTCGGGCAGACAGAGGGCAGAGGATGGAGTCTGGCCCCACATCCCAGGGGCAGAACGTTGAGTCCTCTTGAGCAGCCTCCCTCTGGCCACTCCTTGTTCAGCCTTGGGGCCCCATCTGATCTCAGAGCCTAAGCCAAACCCAGGCCAGATGGGGACTGAGAGCCAGTTCCTGGGGTCTCAGTCCTGTGTCTGGGGTGTCTCCCTGCTGGGGTCTCAGTCCTGCGTCTGGGGGACTCTCCCTGCACCCCCCACCCCGTGATGCTGTTTGGAAAGCATCATTCAGAGCGCCAGCTCTCCCTCCACTGATGATGTGGTCCTGTGATCCTGCCTGGGGCAGACTATTCTTGAGTCTATAAAACCTTTTTACCAGAATGGGCCGTCCATTTAGGGCCATATTTTGGCAAATGAGGCACCTCTGCAGCAGACAGGGCTGATCATTTCTCACCTGACTTGTACTGAGTCCCTTCTGCCCTGCGGTCTGCTTCTCTGTTCCTCTCTCCGCCCCTGGGGCTGGTGGGGAGCTGGTCACAGGAGCTGCACTCCAGGTCACCAGGGGGCCGAGGACACAGCCTAGCCCTCAAGACCCCCCTCCAGCCTTTAATCCCGGAGCCCATTGGAAGGACTCCAGGAGTTTCTGGGGTCAACGAGGCATCAGGGGGAGAGAGTTTGCACTGTGAAGACAAAGGGAGCTGAGAGATGCGGGCAGAGACAGAGACACACAAAGAAGGAGAGACAGATACAGAAAGGCAGAGAGAGAAAGCAAAAACACAACATTCCTTATGTTTGCTTGTGACAGCCACCAAAAATGTTTAAAATTGTCACCATTCCCTCAGGTTCCCCAAGTCCGCCTCTGAAACTTCTGAATGTCATCAACTGTCAGTCCAAACAACCAGCGAATAAAACAGCTTGTGAAACCAATCACTCGACTTTTTCTTGATATTTTTCTGAACTCTATGGTGGTATTTCCTCACACCGCCTCCTAATGCCCTCTGTAAATTGGATTTTCTTGGTTGTGATTTTACATGAGTTAATGGAGAACACAAATAATGATGGTGAATGTACATGAAGAGAAGATGAAGCCCTTCAGGAATGTTATGTTCGTAGAACCGATTTCTGTCCTCCTGGGCTCCTCCTCACGGAGAGTGTTGGGGCTCCTTTACTCACAGTTACAATGAGGACGTTAGCATTTAGACTTGCTTTGTGGCAGATAAAATGCCAGATAATAAGCATGAATTTCAAGGTTTCTCCTTGGATCCAGATGGTCCACTTTTCAAATTTTTATTATACTGGTTTGGTGCCTTCTATGTCCTATGTCCCAGAGATTCTGGAAGGAAGAAACTTTGGGAACTCTGGTTAGTCCCATGCAATCTATTCCATGCCCTTTAGCATATTCTGACTCAGAATTATTGACTCACAGGACTTGAAGCTCCTCAAGGATGCTCCTTGCCCTGCCAAGTTCTGAGGGGCTGAGAATACCTGCCAGCTCACAGTTTAGACCTAGTAGGAAGGGCAGAAAACAGCCTGAAGATGGATTCCCTTAGCAAAGAAGACAAAATTATTCTAGTCACTAGAAACATGAAGATAGTTCGTCTAGCCATGGGGGGTTGCTGAGGACTTGGTTTTAATTTTTTTTTTTAAGTCATTCAGTTGTGTCCGACTCTTTGCAACCCCATGGACTATACAGTCCATGGAATTCTCCAGGCCATAATACTGCAGTGGGTACCTTTCTCTTCTCCAGGAGATCTTCCCGACCCAGGGATGGAACCCAGGTCTCCCGCATTGCAGGTGGATTCTTAACCAGCTGAGCCACAAGGGAAGCCCAAGAACACTGGAGTGAGTAGCCTATCCCTTCTCCAGTGGATCTTCCCGACCCAGGAATCGAACCAGGGTCTCCTGCATTGCAGGTTGCTGAGGACTTGGTTAAGTACCAATATTCAAAATAGCATCTTCTGGGAGGAAGGGACAGTTAGGTAGGGCATCTGGGGAGAGCATGTACACCCTGCCATATTTAAAATAGATAACCAACAAGGGTCTACTGTGTAGCACAGGGAAATCTGCTCAATGTCAGGTGGCAGCCTGGTGAGAGCAGGGAGAATGGATGCGTGTATATGTATGGCTGAGTCCCCTTGCTGTTCACCTGAAACTATCACAACAGTCTTTATTAATTGGCCAGTACAAAATAAAAAGTTAAAAGAACCCCAAAACAGCGTCTTCAATAAGCCAGCACTCACGGAACAGAGGTGAAGGGCAGGGTCCTCCCTGCTCCACATGTTAGAGCCTCAGATCCTCCCAGGAAGGGGATCCTGGGGATCCCAGCTCTCACTTCCGGGCCTGAGGGCCCCACGCCCAGTCCCAGGCAGGTGGGAGGGGAGTGAGCCTCACCTGACCCGGCCTCCCAGGCTGGAACACACTCACTTCCTGAGGTTCCTGCACCAGAGCCTCATAGAGAGACCTTTGTTCCCATGGCTGTCGCTTCTGGGGCAGGAGGTGCCCCGCTTCGGTCTCCCACTCTGCCTCCAAGAGTCCGACCTCAGTGTAGGGTTCAGAAACTTGCTTTTTAAAACTTATTCTCAGACTTTTTTTTTTAAGTCAGCCAACTAGAAAAAAAAAAGGACACATCTAAAGTAAGGTGAGTCAGATGCAAGTGGGAATTTCAGGTGATGAAATATGCATGTGGATAAACACACCATGCTCAAGGCCTGTTGTGCAGGGAGCTTCCCCGCTCGCCAAGAACCATGCAAGCAAAATAAATGTAAACAGCAAGGAAATGCTAGGATTCTCTGTCAGCTTCTACTTTTTGATAAATGCGTTTTACAGACTTTCTTTTACTTTTTAATTGGAGGACAATTGCTTTACAATGTTGTGTTGGTTTCTGCCATACAACGGTGTATAGACTTTCTTCTAGAGACTGGGAGTCATAGAAGTAAGACAACAGGACCTCTTGCGAGCAGTGTGGGCTTTCCCAGGGGGGCAGGAGAATTAGGAGCCCGTTTGGTATAAATGAAATGAGGACGAAGGATGATGGATTATCTGAGCAGAATTTTCTACCAAAATATGAAATGGAAAAGGGGTAGGTGGGGCAGGGAGAGAGAGACACAGCAATTTATCACTCCCCGTCAGAGACCCTGGCCGATTGTCCAGACCCCCCGCACCCCATCCCCTCCCCAACCCCCAGCATTTTGGGGAGAGGCTGGTGCAGCTGGTGCTGAAGCTCTTTTTCTAGAACATTCTACTCTCCCGCAGTTCTTGATCCGCTGTTCGCTCTCCATTTTGAAAGCCAGGCCGTGTGATGGGAGCTTGTTTTCGTCTCTTGTTAGCTATGTCCTGGTGATGTTCCAGGAATGACTTCAATCTTATTAGCAAGGGGGCCCTCAGATCTCTTTCCCTGAGACAGGCTCCTGGAAGTCTTCCCTGGAGGAGGCTGGTTCTAGGCTGTTTATGAGTTCCTGAGAGCTCCTTCAGGTTCACTGTTCCCTGACTCCTGTCTCTTCAGTACTGTGTAAGCGTGTGCAGACACACATACACGTGTGTGCACACACACACCCCAGGAGGGTCGACAAGCTTCCTGCGTCCCTAGCTTTCAGGGGCTGAAGCAGGGGGAGCTGTCGTCCCTTGTTCTACTCCCAGCCACGTGCCAGCCTATTTTCTGGGATCGGGAGACCTTGTTCAAGGGGCCTCTATCTGGGCCTTGGCCTCCTCCGCCTCCTGCTGGCCTGCCCTGTCAGTGTTGCCCGGTCTCTGCCGCTGTCTCTGCCACCACCTCTGGGTCTGCAGCTCAGAAAGAGGACCATGCTGAGCAATAGTGAGTTTGGGGGTCCCGCCAGGGCCCTGGGGCTTCAAGCTGGCTCCCAGGAGGGTGATGTGACCTGTGACTAGGGGACAGGTAAGGGCTGGGGACGCTCTAGCCAGACGGAGGCCACGGGAAGGAAGGATGTGCGTGAGGACAAAGTGAGTGAGGTTTGTGTGGGTGCTGGGCTGGGGGGTGGCCCAGAGGGGAGGGGTGTCGGGAAGCCGGGGGAAAGGCAGCCAGCAGGTTGGCGGGGGGCAGATGGGGGAGCACAAATGAAGGGGGCTGGCAGGGAGAGTGGCTGGCAGCTGGGCAGGTGCTAGCCCTGGAGGGACCCTGAGCATCTAGGCTTCAGGGAGCTGCCCCTTGGGTTCCCTTGGAGACAGGAGGGACTGTCCTTGTGCTAGGCTGGGTGCCCTGGAGTCAGGGCTTCTTGGCAAGGCTGGAACTGTCCCCACACACCCCTGCTGGTCGCCCTTGGGGCCAGGACAGACCTGGGCTGTCAGGTCTGCAGTACTGGGCATGAGGTGCTGAAATTAATACACCCCGTCCTCCTTCCAGACCTTGGGGTTCCTGTACTTTTTTTTAGGGCAGATAGGGGCTGTCACTCAATGAGGGCCTGTGACTTTCCACCAAAAAACACATCAGAGTGAAATGCAGAGTGCTGCCAAGAAGTCTGTGTCTGCCACTTCCTCCCAGCCCCTCTCCCCAGGGGGCCCTGACTTCCTTGTACCAGGGCCAAACCCCGAGCTGTGAGCCAGCACCCTGGACCCCTTCAGAGGAGTCCATCTGGGGTGGGGTTGGCAGATTCCAGGGCCAGGGTGGGCAGGAGGAGAATGCTTAGACAGGCGGGGCTGCAGTCTCTGTGGTCACAAAGCTGTCACTCAGGCCTCTCTTTAGGCAGTGGGGAGGGGCTGCAGGTGGCAGGGCCTGGCCTCAGGGGTGAGGGGGGGATGGTGGAATCAGCTTGAGGTGGGCAGCGGGAGGGAGGGTGGTGGTGACCAGAGTATTTCCTTTAATGCAAAGGAGGACAGATGATATGTGAACACCCCGCCTTTAGTAACAGTAGCTGCTGCTTTTTCGAAACCCTTCCAGAGGTGTGTTGGTCAGATGAGACTCCTTTCCTGGAATGACTCATGGTTTGCAAACATGGCTTTGTTGTAGTACAAGCAGAAATGCAGTTTTCCTCTCCTGAGAACAAGGAAAGTAAAGGGAACAGTGAACAGGCCAGAGAAGAAACGTGAGCGGGCCTGAAAGAGTTAATCACTCCTACTTTTGCTTTAACTGTTGCTGATCTGCAGTGACAGTTAGGAGGAGCCAAGCTAGCTCCCCCTAATACTATGTAAATTACATCCTGCCCTGGTATTTGCTCTCCCGCACTCTCCCAGCAAATCACCCATAGTAGCTGTCTGCATTGCAGAAAGAAGATAACCCCCCAGAGACAAATGGGCCCAATTACCGGTGGCCTGACGCCATGAAAAATGCAAGACCTTCTTTACTTTGAGCCTTATCATTTACTCTAAGACAGTGATACCCCGGTTCCCCTAGGTGGGGGGAGGGCACAGTTCTTGAGGTGCTAGCCTGCCCCTCTTCCAGCCTAGGATTAAAGCTATCTTTCTATTTCCTCCAAACCCTGTCTCCATATGTTTTATTCGGCATCGGTGGGCAGAGAAAGCCAAGATTTTGGCAGTTGTGGTTTGAGCGCGTTCTGGGTCAGTGGACTTGTTAAAAAGATCATTTGAAAGCCGCACGCTTATCTGGGGCACAATGCAGGTCTTCTCTTTCTCCCCACCTCCCGCCCTTCCCTCCCTCTCCGAGTCTTCTGAGTCTTCTTGTTCCTCCCTGAAGGCTGGGGCCAGGCCCCAAAGGGCCACTTAGTAGGACAAGGAGCAGGATGATATGACATCCAGCCTGGGGACAGGGAGTTTGAGGACAGGGACGTATGTGCTCAGTGTCCCAGGGACCTGGTCCCCACGTGAGCTGAACTTGGACCGTCCCTCCAGAGTGTGAGCTGAGCTCCGTGTGCATTTCCATCTTTACTGTTGATAATAATGGGAATCTAGATACGCCATCTTTGCTCCGTCCCCTAGCTCAGGTTGGAATTTAGAGAATATATACATACCTGAAAAGCAATTTCAAACAAGCTTTGTGTAAGTGTTACCATGCTGGAATATTGAGAAGGTAAAATCCGGACCAAGCAGATGGGATTGCATTGGCAAGAGTCCTTCCCTTGCTCCAGCTCAGCCTGTCTGGAAACCCTGAGATCTAAACTTAGCCAAAGCTGTTCACTGCAGTCAGAGAAACTCTGTGTGTGTGTGTGTGTGTGTGTGTGTGTGTGTGTCTGTGTGTGTGTGCGCGCGCGTGTGTGATGTGATGCAATACTACATTCTTTTTCGGATTTGTCTCAAGATATTAAAAACAACCCTTTGGGATTTGTTTCCATCTCTCTTCACTGCCTCTACACCCCTGCTCAAAGCATGGTCTCTGTCCCAGGAATCCACGCCCCGGGGCCTGATAGAGATGCAGTTTCTAAGACCTCATTCTCCAAGTGATTTTATGCATCTTAAAATGTTAGAGGCACTCTCATCACTAAGCTTTTATTTATTTATTTTTGTGTGTGTGTGTGTGCTCAGTCGTGTCCTACTCTTTCAATCCCATGGACTGTTGTCCACCAGGCTCCTCTGTCCATAGGATTCTCCAGGCGAGGATACTAGAGTGGGTTGTCATGCCCTCCTCCAGGGGAGCTTCCCAACCCAGGGACTGAACCCACACCTCTTTGGTCTGCTGCACCTGCAGGCGGGTTCTTTGCCACTGTGCCACCTGGGAAACCCCCAAGTCTTCCAGAAGACCCCCAAGCTTTGGATGCCCACCATTCCTCACAGCGTTCTCTGTCTTTATCCTGCTCTTCCTGGAACAGATACACAAGCCTCTGACATCTCCTCACCCTCCTCACCACATGATGGCCCCAGAGCCCTGGATGCAGAGACCTAAGCCACCCTTCATACCTCATACTGATTCCCTGATTAAAACGTTAGGAGAACACATCAATTCTACTCAATAAATTTCAAGCGCACAGTGCAGTATTAACTGCAGCCACCATGCGCTACACTAGGTCCCCAGAATGTATTCTTCATACTGCTGTGCATCAGTTATACCTCGATAAAAGGTTAGAAGAGAACAAATAATTCCCCTAAAGAATAGACTTGAAATCGATGTATTTCCCAGGAATTTTTCCCCTATGTAATCAGGGATTAATAGATCCCCATTAGATCACATAGCCTTTCTCCATTCAGTAAAAAGGTTTTCTTAGACATAGTGTAGATTTTAAATAAATTTATTCTTTTTTTTTAGGACACCAAAATTTACAGAAGTACCCTTGAGCTCAGTATTTTAAATGACTCTTCCTTTAAATTTGAAGGTTGTAATGCTTTATCATAAATGTTTAAGGCTTACATAGGACAAAGCATGTTTGATTTTTTGCCATTCTGTTAGCACTCTCTTTTTTTTTCTTTCTTTATTGAGGTGTAATTGAAGCACAGCACACTGCACTTACTGATACTATGAACTGATGAGTTCTGATCTGTGTGCAGCAAGAACTCAGTGGGGTGTCCATCACCCCAAGACTTTTCCTGAGCCCTCTCCCCCCCCCCCCGACCCCGCCAACTGAACAGAAAGAGAAACCTTCTCTTGTTTACATTTTCTAGAATTTTATAAAAAGGAAGTAATGTGCTATGCACACTATTTTTGCCGGCGTTTCTTACTGAGCATTCTGATTTTGAGATTCAGCCATGTCTTAGCATATATTGAAAACTCTCCTTTCTATTACTGAGTAATTTTCCGTTGTACGGGCATCACTTGTTCATGGGTGTTGGATTGTTTCCAGGTTTTTGTTAGCACAAATAAAGCTGCCGTAGGCACTGGTGTACAAGCCTTTGTGTAGGAGTCTGCTATCATTTCTTTGGGGTCATTACCAGGGAGGAGGAATGACTGGGTGATATGGAAATGTATGTTTAATTTTAAAATAGACTACCAAATTGTATGCCAAACTGGCCACATTTTACCATTTTACATCCCTGCCTGCAGTGTGGGAGGTGCCAGTTGCTCCACATCCTTGCCAACCCTTGGCAGAGTCAGTCTTTTACATTGTAACGCTTCTGGGGGTATGTGGAGGGATCTCCTAATGGTATTGAATTACATCTCCCTAACCACCAAGAATATTTAGGATCTTTTCATATGTTTATCTGCCATCTGTGTATCACTTCTAGAGAAAGGTCTGTTCAAATCTTTTACCCACTTTTCAATTGGGTTGGTATTTTTTTTTTCTTATTATTATTGCATTGTGAGAATTGTTTGTCAACTGTAGGTATAAGTCCTTTGTCAGATACATGTTTCACACATAATTTCTTCCAGCCTTTACCTTGAAGATCAAAGCTGTTGACTTTTTTTTTTAATTAAAAGAATATATTTTTTTTGCCTGCCTTGGGTCTCTGTTGCTGTCACAGATTTTCTCTAGTTGCCACTAGCAGGGGCTACTCTCCAGCTGAGATGCTCAGGCTTCTCTCATTGCGAGCCAGACTCCAAGGTGTGGGGGCTTCAGTAGTCATGGTACCCAGGCTTCATTGCCCCAAAGTATGTTGAATCTTCCTGGACCAGGGATTGAACCTGTGTCCCCTGCATTGGCAGGCAGATGACCCACCAGAGAAGCCCTGATAGCATGTTGCAAACCCATCACGATACAAGTTTTCAGAGGACATTTGGCTGAAGTTCCAGCTTCCTAGTTTCATAAACTGGTTTTGCGTGTTTATGGGTCACACCAGTCAAATTACATTTCACTGAAAGTTACATTCCACCTGCTCTACGATGAGGCACTGTTTTGTATACTGACAGAAACAAACAGAAAAGCCTTAAGTTGTACTACAGATCCTACTTGGAGATAGTAAAATGTTCAATAATGAGCTTCACGGTACTAAGGGGAAAGAGTAATTGTTAGAAAGATAACAAAGAGGGATGGTTCACGGTGGTCGCACAGTCCCCAGGATGGCACAATTTGTCTCGACCTCATGAACAAGCAGAATTTCTTCCCCTGGAACTGATCGCTACTGCTTCTCTATGAAAACTAGGAAATGTGCCTTTACATGCCAGATCCATAGACAGCCCCTGGGACCAGCTTTCACTTTTTTCTTTTCTTCCTTGTTCTTGGAGATACTCAGCTTCTCTCAGCGGGAAGGAGCCCTTGGAGGAGAGCCTGTGTGTTCTGCTGGGCCCGTGGGCACGGACTTGCTGGGTGCTCCCCTCTTTCTGGTTCAGATCCCGCAGCAGTCTTCCCTCTGACATTGGGACAGTTCACTAACCTTCACCGTGGCCCTTTCCTCATTAGTTAATCTGCTCATCACAGGACAGAATCACCAGATGGACAGCTAGAGAGATACAGGCAATCTCCTCAGGGTTTTAGAATTATGTTATTGTCGTATAAAGGGAGCTGAAGCTTATTTAGCATATGATGTGTGCAAGACACTGGTTTCAGCAATGCATGTGTATGATTTTATTTAACTCTCATCACCATCTTATAAAGCAGAGCTTTCAGGACCCATACTTCATCGCTGTGGAAGCTGAAGGTCAGAGCTGCTCCCAACTCTCAGGTGGCCACACAGCAGTTCAGGAGCCAGAACTAGGGTCCACCCGGCCTGACAGCAGAGCTCAACTACCAGGCGTCGCCCATCCTCCATCCCACCCTGGCCCCTCCTCCTGGATGCTGGTTACTGGGCCACAGAGTCTAGCTGCAATTCTAGAAAAGTCCTTCCCCACTATTTAGTTTCTGGTGAAGAAAGCCTTAAAATTAATTTCAAATTTGTCTATATTTAAATAGATGGTATTTGATCACCAGTTCTTCCCTTGTGGCTAAGTGGTAAAGAATCCTCCTGGCAAGCAGGAGACGTGGGTTCAATCCCTGGGTTAGGAGGATCCCCTGGAGAAGGAAATGGCAGCCCACTACAGTATTCTTGCCTGGAGAATCCCAAGGACAAAGGACCCTGGTGGGCTGCAGTCCAAGGTGTTGCAAAGAGTTGGACATATCTTTGCGGCTAATCAGTGACAAGAGCAGGTTGGATTACTATCTTTTATTCATGACCCATCTTTACTTCTTTAATTGTTATGAGACAGTGATAGAAAATGAAATTGTTTATTCCCCAGTATTTGATATTTTTGTGGCTTCTGATGCACTGACCTTTGGTATGAATCTACATGAATGTTCTTGAGTCTAAGAGATTCTAGACTGTCCCATTATAGGGACACTTAATGGCAACACACTCCAGTGTTTTTGCCTGGGAAATCCCATGGACAGAGGAGCCCGGTGGGCTATAGTCTTTGGGGTTGCAGAGTCAGACACGACTGAAGTGACTAAGCATGCATGAATGTGTACTGTTCTGAATTGCCAATTTGTTCTGTGTTCCTCCTCCAGTACCTCCCTGGCTGTGGGCTTGTATTCTGTTTCCATTTGCTTTTCACTAAAATCCCTGGAAGTCTTATTCCCCAATGCTCTGAAATGATGCAGTCCTTACAGGCATTTGTTCAGACACTCATGCTTCCTTAGTGTGTTAAACAAGCCTTTTTTTCCTGATGCGTTGACATCTGGGGCCTAAGGGTCCTGGAGGAACTGACCACTACCCTGGGCTTGGCCGGGAGTAGCTGTTTCTAGACACTTTGAAGGACTTGTCTGAGGGTGTACCTTTTTGTATGCAAACCAATCAACTCAGAGCCCACCCTGCAAACCACCTCTTTCTTGAGCTTTTATATGCCTGGTCTTTCTCCCTCTGCCTTAATTACTGGGCCAGGCATCTGACAACCAGCCTCTTCTCCCCTGAATCCACAGAAATTATTCAAAGTACCAATCCTAAATCTACTTGCCCTTCCACTGTGGGCTCTTACCCACGTACCCCTACTCCCTCTGCCTCCCCAATCCCCGCTCCTGGCCCCTCTGTGGCCACCCCGCCCAGAGCCCTGCATGGTGTGGCAGGGGGCCCCTCCTCTTGGGGCCATGAGGAGCAAACCATCTTGTCAAGGGCAATGTCTCCTGACCTGTTGGCCCTACCATCCCTGAATAATAATAAAACCTGTATTTTAAAACACTTCTCCAGAAATTATCTTTCTCCCCAAGGGAAATATGTGCAAATGGGCCTAGAGAGAGATGAGGGATATGTTCTGTACAATGTGAAAATATGGAGTCTGTGTTATATTCAAACAGAAACAGTTTAGGCTGAAGCTATGGAATTCTGTATCTTACGCTCCAACAGATTTGCTTTGAGGATGATACGGCTCATTATTGCTTCAGTGATTATAAGATAATGTATCTGTACAAAATATTTTCCCTTAGCAGCATATAATGTACACAGCCATGCATTTATTGTAGTAAATGCAGAACATTAGTCACTTGTAAATGTAGACCATCAGTATTTTATTTCAGATTCTTAAATTTCAAATTTGCTGAAAAATCTCCCTGACTCAGAAGTCAACTGCTTTTCAGCACAGATGGTGTTGTCCTGTTTAAAAAAGGTAGTTATTCATCATAGTTAGGTTGCAGCTCTCTTTTGTAATGCTGAAGCAATAATGTTGCATGGGGTCCTCTAGTGGATGGTTCTCATTATACATCTGGTCAGCCAAAATGTAACTATAATCATCAAGTCTCAGATGCTTTATAATTGTGTTTAACCCACATGACATTGAGCTCGAAATAAACAGCAGTGTTTTTGAATAGTACTGGTGTGTGTGTGTGTGTGAGAGAGAGTCTAGTGTTCGTCCTACATGTAGGACTTGTCATGTGTGTGTGCTCTGTTGCTCAGTCACTCCTGACTCTTTGTGACCCCATGGACAGTAGCCTCCCAGGCTCCTCTGTCCCTGGATTTCCCAGGCAAGATTACTGGAGTGGTTGCCATTTCCTTCTCCAGGGGAATCTTCCCAACCCAAGGATTGAACCCATATCTCTTGGCGTTTCCTGCATTGGCAGGCAGTTATTAATCACTGTACCACTTGGGAAGCCAGGACATGTCACAGTGCTACTCAAACAAAGGACTCATTCTCAATCTCTCTTCTAAGTAAAAAGTTGTTTCCTAATAAAATGAGCTTAAAACCCCACCCCCGTTGCCATAGCGGAAAGAGGAAAACAAATCCTCCTACAGGGAGTGAAGACACACTCAGATGAGAGCTGCATCATTCCTATCAGCATGAGCCAAGTCTGCCAGAACGTGCCAGAGAGAAGCACAGTTAAGCATAAATCAACTGCATACACGAACTGTGCTTTGGACAAGTTTATAGGCACAGACTACATTTTGGAATAGAAGCCTTGGAAGGAGAAGTAGACATCTCAGTGTGATGGGGTCTGAGAAATAAGTGGGATCCAGGTCCTTGACCAGGAGAGAATGTTCCTGAATAATGGAAGATAAAGGTGATCATCAATTATTGAGAAGCTGTGAGTGACTAGAACCAAAGTCCCTTTCATATCTCTATGCTTCATATTCCACTGAATACTATGAATAATTTGTGACTTTTTGTTTTCAGGAACTTCCACTTAAATAAACTGCTCTAGATGTCCTGGGTTGACACTGGCTGTTGGTAATGAAAAATCTGATGCTAAGGAATGTAGAACATCGCGCTAACATCCCCCTGCACAGAACCTGGGCTTTAGGAAGATGATTTCAGACTGAGACTGTTGTGTTATATAAATATACTGTGTTCTTCTTTTTTATTTTTTTTAACAGAAAACTTTCTATTTTGTATTGGGGTATAGCCAATTAACAATGTTGTGATAGTTCCAGGTAAACAGGGAAGGGACTCAGCCATACTTACAGGTATCCGCTCTCTCCCAAACTCCCCTCCCATCCAGGCTGCCACATAACACCGACCTGTGGTACATGGCAGGTCCGTGTTGGTTACCCATTTAAAATACAGCAGTGTGTATATGCTGCATCATTACGCAGCCCTAAGTGTTTCTCCGGGCCTAAAGAAGGCAGTATTTGCCTTGGAGAGACATGAATTAATTATGGCTCTGAGTCCTCTGAGGAGTCTCTTTTAAGATGATGCTGAGTCATGATGAATGCCTCTTGGAGCTGAGCTCTGCCTCTGGACGTGAAGTTCCCATGTTTATAGAAAAATTGATTCATTAAATATTAAAATGGGGAGAGGGGAAAGATTCCTAAAAGAAAGACTTGACTTAAAACTACACACAGAGAACACCCCAAGGCTTAGGAACAATTTGTCTAATGGTTACAGGAGTGATTGGGTTCTGATGTGATCATTGAAAACATTGGAAATTTTGTGATGTATTAATTTCAAGTTTTTTAACTTTTTTAGAAGGGGAATCTGAGAATGTCCACACTGAAAGGTCTCGTTCTCAGCTTCACCTCTCTTAGTCACAGTGACCAAATGGAATTCCGAGTTATACACAAAGGACTGGTTTTCCTAATCCTTGGAGGAAAGGGTCATTTTGACTCACTTGATGCCTCCGGATTCCTCAAATTCTCTTATCAAAACAAACAAAGCTATTTTAAAATTATCCAGTGACAAATAGGAACTTACAACTACAACCCTTTACTGTGTCTTGTTTGTTTCTACTCTGTGAAACAAGAATTAATGCCTCGTACATTTGACCTTGAGATCTTTGAGATTTTTTTCCTGAGTATCTGTTCTACTTATTTGACCCATGACAGTATTTGTACGCTTAAGTGTCTTCATAAGGGCTCCACGTTGTACTGGTGTTGCTGTCAAAATCCTGGCTTTCTTTGCCCACTGAAGCTGAACAAAAAAATTATGGAAACAGAGTTTGGAGGAAAGAAAAAGGTGGTTTTAATACTCAGCTGGCAGAGGAGGGACATACAGCAAGCTCGTGCCTCAACTGCACCCCCCTTCCCCCTCCCCACCCCTCACCCCTTATCATGAGGAGTCTGGGGGTATATAAGATGAGGGCTCACAGTCAGGGGGAGGTGATGAGGAAGAAAGGTGTAAGGACCTTATATTCTTCTCTTGTGTTGTTTCACAAAAAACGGTCATAGGCTGATGTCAGGTAGCCAGGTAATTGGGTCCACTGTCTTTTGTGTATGTATTGCTTCCCTCTTTCTGTAATGCAAAAAGAGAAAAACTATGAGGGGTGGTCTTTGAAGAGAGCTATAACGGTGAGCCCCAGACACAGGATGTAATTAACATGGAGCTAGAGGACGGTAGCAAGCTTAGTCACAGACAACAGATGAGGATCAGTTAAAGTAAAATGTAGGAATGATCAGGCCTGCTCACTGTCCTCTTTATTTTCTTTGTTTTCAGGAAAGAAAGACTCATTCCTCTTTTTTCCTTTTCACTGCAACCCTGGGAGACATGGGCTGTATCCATCATTGAGGGTAGACAACAAACTCATGGGTTTAGTCTTTTGCATACTTTCTTCCCCCTCCCATGGTGGTTATGCTTATAAATCACAGCCAACAAATACTATGCAGATACTGATATGATGCAAGTCAGATTAGTGTTGCCCCCATTGGGGAGCTTTTGTTGAAGAAGCTCAGCACAGCAGGGCTGGGTCTCAGTCACAGGCTGTCAACTTGAGTGTGTCTTTGGCAATGGGCGCATCAAGCTGAACAGTTTCCCAGTGATCCTGGGGCTTGGGGCCAAGTGCTAGCCAAGCCCTTTGGCCATGTCTGACTCCTGTGACCATCCTCATAACCTTGCGAGCAAAGTCCTGTTCGTTTCCATTAACTGGGCAAGGGCACTGAGTGACTGACATCCGTGACCTTACTCAAGACCACCTCTGGGACGGGCGGGTGTGGGCAGTGTGGCCCGAGCGCCAGCCACACTCTCTGCCGCTGCTCTCGAGGCCCTCCTCACACAACAGTGACGCACCTTTAAATATAACAACAATTCACAGATAACGAGCTTGGGCTTTGGAGTCAGACTTTGGTTGGCATCTAGCTGAGCCGCTTGCTAGCAAGGTGAGCCTTTGATCTGTGTCTTCTTATCTATGAAGCAAAAATAAGCCAACCCGTCGGGCTACTGACTTAATTAGAGACAGGGCACTAACCAGCCAGCCTGGCACTTGGGCTTTTGTCGCCCTTCAGAAAGAGCTATTAATAACAATTGATTAAATATTAACAACAAGGCATAAAAGCACAGAAAAAAGAACAGCTGATAACAAAGAATTTTGGAAACTACCTTCATGCATACAAATAATCAAGCCACAAAATATCCATTCTTCCTGTCCACCAGCATCTGTATATTACAGAGGCAGCATCTCTGGGCCCCAGGCCTCTCAGGTGTGGGTGAACAGGAGTGGTACCATATTGATGGTCTCCTCTTCCTCCCCAGATACATCCTTTTTTATTTTTTTTAAGTTCAGTCCCTTTACTTTTTTATTTATGTATATACTTATCTATTTCTGGTTGTATTGGATCTTCGTTGCTACACACGGGTTTTATCTAGTTGCAGAGAACACGGTCTCCTCTCTAGCTGCAGTGCGTGGGCTTCTCCTTGTGGAGGCTTCTCTTGTTGTGGAGCACGTGTCTAGGCATGCAGGCTTCAGTAGCTGCAGCACATAGGCCCAGTAGCTATGGCTCACAAGCCCTAGAGCATGGGTCCAGTAGCTGTGGTGCACAGGCTTAGTTGCTCTGCGGCACTTGGGATCTTCCTGGACCAAGGATCAAACCCGTGTCCTCTGCATTGGCAGGTAGATATTCACCCACTGTACCATCGGGGAAGTCCCATATCCTTGATCAGGTTCAAAGTACATTCCAAGGTATTTGTGGAATAACACACTATTGGTGCAGAAATTTTATGTTTTCACTCTTTGACAGGTTCAAAGGAAAGAACACTGCATCTTGAGTCCTAGAAGTTAACATAAATCTAATAACTCCCCCCTTAACCTCCATTTTTTCCCTCCTGAACTACATTCACATCTATGCAGCATTTTCGGTGTTATGTTTTGTATTCTACTTTGTAACATGTACACGTCATATTTGATACTAGTTTGTAAGTTGCTTTCCACGGTCAGGGCCATTGCAAACTTGATTTCTACCATCACCCAGCACAGAGTTTTAGGTACTAATGGTTTATCAATTGTGTCTTTAGCTTTTTGGTACAAACCACAGGATGTGCGCTCAGTAATTTGAATTGTCCCTCTAAACTAATCAGTAAGGTAAGTGTCCTTGTTTCTTCTCAAACTTAAAGGTGATGGTTAAGACACCAAGGGAGTCAAAGCAGTAGATTATGTTTTAAGTCAAGAAGCAATTCTTTCATGTCTATAAAGAATCAATACCATTATCCCTTCTGTAAACAATCCCTTAGGTTTTAAATTATTTACATGTTGGTGTTCTGAGTCATTGTTGTTCACTGGTATTATCTGATGTTCTAATGTGACAGTGAAGCCCGTTAAACCTTATATGTCTGGTTTAATGGCAAACATGTGGAGGGAGTTCTTTTTGGATCGACTCTAACAATTTACCATTTTTACACTTTAAATGTAATACAGTGGCAGTGTAGAGCCAACTAAGATCTGATAGCAAGAACAAAATCTTTGTTTCCTTTATTACAATTATTTTTGACTCTGGTCCCTCCTGGGTCCTCGTGATGGGTAGGATGGTGGGATGGTGTAGTTTGCACATGGGGAGCTCGTAACTGGGGCCATAGACATTCCTTTGAGAGAAGCCACTGGTCTGAGGAGGGTCACATTCACTCTGCATTTTGTTTCCAGTGCCCGGTAGGTGGAAGCTTCCAGGATGCCTTTGGCCATGTCTCCAGTCCTGGAGGACTGATAGAAAAGGAAACTTGTCTTTGCATTTTCAGTAAATCTGTCCCTGGGAAGAGTGACTTGGAAGCGACCGGATGCCTGTTAAGTTTCTTCTGGAGATCGTTTAACTGAGTCACACACACACACAAAAAATAGGTCATGCAGTAAATCATGCTCTTTATCAGAAACGAAACCAGAATGTTAAGCTCTAATCACAAAAAAGAGTGAACTTTGGTTTTGAAAATAGAGAAGTTGTCCATTGATTTCATTCAACGTTCACAGCAGATCCTAAATCAATAAAGCATTGCTTTTCCTTGAAACATTTCTGTCATCTTCTCAGTCATCATAAAGCCAAGCTCCCATGGGTCTTATGTCTTATGCAGGTACTTGGCTAAGAGCTGGACCCTACAACAGATCACACTGATTTCTTCATTTTGCAGAAGGTGAAATCATGGCACAGAGAGGTTATGTAACAAGCCTCTAGGTTGCACAGCTAGAAAAGCTGCACCTGGGATTCAGATCTGGCCCCAGATTGGTCATGTCAACTGCAGTACAATATTGCCTCTCAGACAGGAGTGAGGCAGGTAAGCACAGGTACAGGTACTGTGACATCGCAGCTGGTAGAGCTAGGACTGTGTCTAGTCTACTCTGAGCCCAAGGTCACCTTCAGCACTTGCTGTGGTTAGAGATCCCCACCAGGCTCGCTCCAAGGTGCTCACGGTCCTTGTTCTGGTCTAGTTTTTTGCCCAGGTGATTGTAGGAAGCAGTTTAACTCCTTTCTGGTCTCAGGTGAATGAGTGAATTAGCATGCTACCTCTGGAGTAGGGCATGACCACCCACTCCAGGATTCTTGCCTGAAGAACCTCATGGACAGAAGATCCTCAGTTTCCTATTGCTGTTATAACAAATGACCACAAACTCAGTGTCTCAAAACAGCACACAAGGACTTCCTGGTGGTCCAAAGGCTAAAACTCTGCACTTCCAATGCAGGGGGTCCAATCCCTGGTCAGGAAACTAGATCCCCACATGCCACAACTAAGACCCGGCACAGCCAAATAAATAAAAATAAGCAAATATTAAAAAACCCAAACAGCACACATTTCAGTCTTGCAATTCTGGGATTAGACGTCCAGAGTGGGTTTCACTGGGCTAAAACCAAGGGTTTGGCTGGGCTAGTTCCTCCTGAGGGTCCTGGAGAACCTGGTCCTTCCTGTTCCCCTCTGCTCTGGGCTCCTCTCTCTCCAAAGCCGGGATGTAGCCCCTTCTCTCTGGTTTCTCTCCCACGAGGGCCCCTGTGGTCACACTGCTTCTAGGACAACCTTGCCATCTCACCACCCTTAACACGATCCTGCTGATGCAGTCCTTTCCTCCATTAGGTTCATGCTCACAGGCTCCAGCGATCAGGGTGGGGGCATGACTCTGCTCATTTTAAGGTGTGTAGGAGTGAGTGTGCTGAGTTGCTTCAGTCATGTCTGACTCTGTGTGACCCCATGGACTGTAGCCCACCAGGCTCCTCTGTCCGTGGGATTCTCCAGGCAAGAATCCTGGAGTGGGCTGCCACGCCCTCCTCCAGGGGATCTTCTAGACCTAGGAATCAAACCTGCATCTCTTACGCCTCCTGCACTGGCAGGCATGTTCTTTACCACAGCGCCACCTGGGAAGCCCATGTAGGTAACTTAGGTCCACACAAAATCTACAAGGCTCTGAAAGGTTGGTTCATACCCAATTTCCTTGGTTTTTTTTTGCTTTACGTTTTTGACCTTAAGTTCTTATTTTCCTCTCCTGCTAGAGCAGCTGATGGAGAATGACGTAAATTAAAAAAGTAAATATTCAAGTGAGATATCATATTAATAGCTGAGCTTGGTTGTCTTTGCACCCAAGATATGCACCCAGAGGAATAACCTGGCCAGCTCTGGGCAGCCCCACCCCATAGAGGGGCAGAATATGACTTTCTCTCATTTCCAAGTATTACGCAGGTGAGATGCGGGTTTACTGTGTGGATTCTGTGGCTGAGGTGAGTCATGTGAGCAGTGCTCCCTCTCTCCCTGCCCTCCTCACACCCCACCTACTCTGTCAGTGATGCTGCACAGAGAACGAGTGCTAAGTCAGATGGGCATCTTTGCCCTGCACTGGGGGAGCATCTCCTTCAGTCCTGGACCACTCAGTTCCTCCTGTCCTCACAAATCTTCTCACTGCACTCAGGAACAGAACTGAGTTTCTCTCCTGTTTCCTCCGACATGGCTGGAATGAGAGGCCAGCGCTGTCTTCTCTTCCTCATTATGCCTTCCTGAGTCTATGGAAAATTACATTAGAAGTCGGGGGCGGGGGAGACACATTTCCGAGATGGAAAAACAACTTGGTTCACACTTTGGAGGATGTGGCTTTGGGTGGTTCTCAACCCCGAGTCTCTTTCTTTTCAAACGCCTGCCTGCTTGTTTCCTCGTGGTCATTCAGTCCAGCTAGGAAAACCAGAGGCCACAGAAATAGGTGAATAAATAAAGACAACTCAATGTGTCCATGTTTGTGTGGTTATTGCTTTTCATTCCATTTTCCCCTTCTTGCAGGTGATTTCTCTGATGGTCTGTTCTCCTAGCCGGCTATGATGGTTTATTCCATGTATCTCATTTTCTGTGACAGATGGAATAAATGTGCCCAGAAATGTGCTCTAATACTGTTCTTGATGTTTCTGTGAAACTGTTTATGGGTGAGGGTAATGTTGAAATGGTCAGACGCTGAGTAAAGCAGGTGCCCCCCCCACCAATGTGGTGGGCCTTGTCCAATCAGTTGAAGCCCTGGATGGAGCAGTGACTGAACTCCCTGGACCCAAGAGGGAATTGTCCAGCAGACATCCTTGAGCTCCAGCTGCCCTGGCCTCCAGTCAACTGGCCTCCCCCATCCTGAGGGGGTTTACCAAGTCTCCACAAACACATGAGCCAATTTCTTGAAATAAATTTCTCTCTCTCTCTCTCTCTCTCTCTCTCTCTCTCTATATATATATATATATATATATATATATATATATATATATATATATATATATATATATTCTGTTGGTTCTCTTTGGTTCTGTTTCGCTGGAGAACCCTTGCCTTTTTCTCAAACATTTAACCTGCTTTTGAAGACAGGACGGGGTGACCCTTCCTGAGCTGGGAGGGGCAGAAATGACAAGCGCAGAGTCAGTACTGGGCTTTGCACTCTGATGAGGTGGGTATGGGGCAGAGGGCCTCCTCCCAGGTGGCCAGGCTCAGTGTCCACCCTGTCACTTGCCACCTGGGTGGGTGTGTGTGGCTCGTGTGACAGACTCCGTGAAGCAGCATGAGCTGCTTCCAGCATGGTACCGTAGGTATCGCTGGGCAGATGCACCATCATGCGGATAATTAGGAAAAAGTCAGCCAGGTTTTGCTCTAGAAAGTGTGCTGGAGTTCCTCTGTGAATTCCTTTGTGAATTGTGAATTCCTTCCTCACAATTCCTTTGTGAGGAATCAGGAGAGGCTGCTGTAGAAATGTCCCTGTCTTGACTGTATTGTGAAAAGGAGCATTTATAGTGACAAAAAAATTGTTTAAAAGGTTTGACCTTATACACAGGGAATTAAGCATTTAATGGACTGAATGTTACATTACCTCGTGTGAACTTGCTTGAGGTTTCATAATTCTCCCTGGATAAGGTAAGCTTTCATAATTCACAGCTGAGATTTTTTTTGGAGAAAATTTTATTTTATTAAAATTTTATTTGTTTAATTTTGGGTCATGCTGTATGGCATGTGGAATCTTGGCTTTCCAACCAGCTATCCAATCCATGCCCCCTGCAGTGGGAGCACAGAGTCCTAACCACTGGACTCCCAGAGAATCCCCTTAGATACGCCTTTAAATAAAAATCTTTCATGAGTGAATATTTGGAATGTTACCATAGGGTCTCAATGTATGTTAAGAGATTAACATTACTAACTCAACACAAAAAAATAAATCCAAATAAAAAATAGGAGAAGGAGCTGACGGCATTTCTCCAAAAAGGATACACAAGTGGCCAAAAAGGCCATGAAGAGATGTTTGACATCGCTTATCACTGGGGAAATGCAAATCAAACCCATAGTGAGATACCACTTACACATGTCAGAATGGCTATTACCAAAAACAAAAAAACCCAAAAAACTTAAAACAGAAAATAACAAGTGTTGTGAAGACGTGGAGATTGGAACAGTTGTACTCTTCTGGTGGGCATGAAAACAGTACAGCCACCATAAAAACAGAATGATAGCTTCTCAAAAATTAAATATACAATTACTACTATATGATCCAGCAGGTCCACTTATGGGTATTTATCCAAAATGGTGGTAAACAGAGACTCAAGCAGATATTTGCACACCCATGTTCATAGCATTACTCACAATAGCTAAAGCATGGTAGTGGTGGTGGTTTAGTGGCTAAGCCATGTCCAGCTCTTCCAATCCCATGGACTGTAGCCCATCAGGCTCCTCTGTCCATGGGATTTCCCAGACAAGGATATTGCAGTTGGTTGCCATTCCCTTCTTCAGGGGATCTTTCCAACCCAGCGATTGAACTCGAGTCTCTTGTGTCTCCTGCATTTCAGGCAGATTCTTTACTGACTGAGCCACCAGGGAAGCCCGCTAAAACATGGAAGCCACCCAGTGTCTACTGGCAGATTAATAGAGAAGCAAAACTGGGTAGAAACACACAGTGGAATATTATTCGGCTTTGAAAAAGAAGGAAATTCTGACACATGTTACAACATAGATGAAGACTTTATGTTAAGTGAAAAAAGCCAGTCACAAAAAGACAAATACTGTATGAATCCATGAGGAATCATTACATGAGGTCCCTAGAGGAATCAAGTAATAGACACAGAAAGTAGGATGGTGGGGGCCAGGGTCTGGGGATAAGGGGGAGCAGGGAGTTGTTGAGCAGTAGGGACAGACTTTCAGTTTGGGAAGCTGAGAAAGGTCTGGTGATGACGGTGGTGATGGTTTACAACAATGTGAATTAACTTAATGCCACTGAGTGCAGACTTAAAATTGATTAAAATGGTAAACTTTATGTTATGTATATTTTACCAAGATAATAAAAAGACATTATTTCTTTCAATCTTAGCCTCCTGTTGTATTTTTTTTTTTTTAGACTCTGACAATGTCACACTTTCAGTTCCTGAAAGCAGTTTCTTCATAAACTGACTATACTGGACGGTTTCCCAATGTGTTAATCATCTCTGCTAAAAATACAGCTGTGCACTAGGAATGTTTTCCAGGAAGTCTAAGAATCCTAGATTGAAGTTGTGTTTTATGGTCCCTGAGCAATAATGGCCTTGTTCAAAGTTTCAGGGAGGCGACATTGAGCGTTTAGCCCTGTGTGCATGGCTTTAGGGTTTCGAACCATGAGCCTTGGCTGCTACACTGCCCACATGACCCTAGACATAAAAAAAAAAGGCACAAGGCTCTCTTATTTACTCTCATGTACCCTTGGAAGCCTAAAATCAATTTTTGGTGAATAAATTATTGAATGTCTTTTCCACTTCACTTCTGGGTGAATTAATCTTGGAGACATTAAATTCTTTCTTTTGGATACTGAATCCGTGTTCTGGGTCCTCGCTGCTATCTGTGTTCAAGATACTGAAGCTGTGTTCTGATACAGTTCTGGGCTGTATGCTGGGACCTGGTGACTCCAGCCTCACCTCAGAGGGCTGGCAGCTTAGCCCTTGATCTTGGAGTCCAGCCTCCAGAGCTGGAGAAGTCTATGTCGGTAGTTTGTAAGCCTCCCAGTCTGTGTTCTGTCACAGCAGGCTGCACGGAACCCAGGCACTGCCACATTTTCCACGGCCCAACCTCCCTCAGCCTGTCGGTAAGAGGGATGAACACTAGAATCTGCTCCTTTGGGAGCCTCTCACTTCATCAAATGAGGTGACTTCCAACAGCACCTGCCCTGTGCAGCCCTGGACACACCTGAGCTCCCTCTGGGTCCCCAGCTCCATGCACTGTGACCCCTTGTACCAATGTAGATAAAATTCTGTAGAATTGGTGGTTATAACTGGTTCATATGATCCACGTTAACTTTTGAAAGTCTCACACTAATGCAAACCAGTAGTCATGTATGGATGTGAGAGTTGGACCATAAAGAAAGCTGAGCGGAATAATTGATGCTTTTGAACTGCGGTGTTGGAGAAAACTCTTGCGAGTCCCTTGGATTGCAAGGAGATCCAACCAGTCCATCCTAAAGGAAATCAGTCCTGAATATCCATTGGAAGGACTGATGCTGAAGCTGAAACTCCAATACTCTGGCCACCTGATGCAAAGAACTGACTCATTGGAAAAGACCCTGATTCTGGGAAAGATTGAAGGTGGAAGGAGAAGGGGACAACAGAAGATGAGCTGGTTGGATGGCATCACCGACTCGGTGGACATGAGTTTGAGTAAGCTCTGGGAGTTGGTGATGGACAGGGAAGCCTGGTGTGCTGCAGTCCATGGGGTCGTAAAGAGTTGGACCCGACTGAGCAACCGAAACTGAATTGAGCTGAATGCAAACCTTGCCCTCTCCCGCTAGAGGGCAGGCAGCTCTGGAGGCAAACTATGACCCCTTCATAGTTTAGCCTAGGCAAACTAGGCAAACTAGGACCCCTTGGAATCCTTTTATTTCAAGTCACTCCTGTAGCACAAGAAATCACGTGCTGTGGTGAAGGCCTCCTTATGTCCAGTGTTGTTGGATAAATAATACACCTTGGGCACTTTTGCTTGTGTCACCCTGACGTTTCCTGGATGCGCAGACTTGCATGTGACCACCAGAGGGAGCACTACGCTGGACCACGCACGCATGCACAGCCTGGTCCCATTCATCCCGTCCTCCACAGGAGGATGCCCACAGCTCAGCCTCTGACCCCGCCAGCTGTGTCCAGCAAGAAGGCTAATCAGGAAAACACAAATGAACGAGGGACAGAGCGGGCAGGTTCTTGGGCTGACAGCATCCCTCGGACTGGCACAAATCAGGAGCACCAGCAACAGATTGTTCTTTTCTCCAAGAAAGCAAAAGAGACCAACACCGTGAATTGTCATGGAAATGCAAACTTTTCCCGCCTGGGAGCCGTGGTTGATGCTGCCCTAGGTGGAGAACGGCAGACTCAGTGCCCACTACTTGGAATTGTAGGGTTCACCCTGGGAATTGCTGGGTCACCAGATCTCCTCTGACCTGTTACCACCCCTTGACCTGGTCCAGTGAGACTGTGGCTCCCCTCATCCCGAGCCTGGGTACCTGAGTCTGGCAGGGTCTCAGCTGGTTGGATCCATCATGGCCCTGAGGGTCCCCCCACCCCGGCCAGGAGACCCGCGGGACATGTGTGCTGTGCGGAGTGAGTCCTGCTGAGAGCTGAGTGGGCAGGCCATCCCCTCCCACATGCCAGCAGTGTTCCCAGGCTTGGCACCCACGGCCCACTGGCCTCACACAGCCACACAGGAGGGCACAAACAGAGCCCAGACAGAGCAGGTCAGGGCCTCACCAGGAGTGGGGCACAGAGCTGGGCTGAGAGTACCACGGGACTGAAACCCTGGCTGGGTCACCTTCCCAAGTTTATTACTCAGTCTGGGACTCAGTTTAGTTATCGGTTAGGAAGAAACCCCCTTCCACAGGCAGGATGCTGAGCCGGACAGCCCTGGACCTGCCCTGTCTTCATAACCCTGAATGGCATCCTTCTGACCACCCCGCGCTCACAGCCACTTGCTCTCTGGGTCCAAGTGTAACTATTTGTCTTCCAAATTTTACTTATTTATTTATTTTTGATAGATAAAAATTGTGCCTATTGAAGGTGTATGATGTGGTTTGATACATGTGCGTTGTGAAATGATCGCCACAATCGAGCTAATTAACACACATTAACACATCCATCACCTTCCATAATTATGTTATTTTCTTTTTGTGGTGAGAACACTTAAGATCCACTCTTCCACTCTTTTAGCAAATTTCAAGTATACAATGTACTACTGCTAACATACTATTGACTATGGGATTTTTGCAGAAACCAAAACCTGTGAGCTAATATGTCTCCGGTCAAAAGTGTGTTAACTAGAGTCTCAGCTGTGGTTCAACCCCAGGGCTTATAAACCCGATGATGGAAGTGTGTGCCCTTTGACCACCACCCTCCTGACCCCCAGCCCCGGCCCCTGGAGACCACCCCTCCACTCTCTACTCTTGGAGTTTGATTTTTTTTGTTTAGATCCCACAGGCTAAACCACACTCTCTGAAAGGTGATTATCTGCTTAAAAAAGAGAAGAATGCAAAATAACGATATCATGTGTCAGAAAACCTGTACAAACAAGGGGCTGGGATCCGGTGGACTCCTGGACTCTGGAGGACACGCTTGGGTCTGTGCCAGGACCGTCAGGAGGGTGGCTCTTTCCCTGCCCACGTGGGTCCTCCTGGCATCTCCTCCGGAAAGCTTCGAGCCTTTCCTGAGGGACACAGGGACTCCAGGGCAGGCTGGGGACTCAAATCCACATGGTTGGTAGCACTGATTTCCTGGGATGGCCTGTGTCCTTCTGCATCCAATAGATGGCGGGGAGCTGCCTGACACTGACCCTCAGAGAAATGATGTAGCACCCAGGTAACTCCCAGGAAACCCTGTGGTGCCAGAGAGCAGAAACCTCACCCGTGAGAGGGCGGGGCGGGGGGGGAGCAAAGCCTGGATGGAGTGACTGACAGGCTTTGTAACTGACAGTGCCAGGCCCAGCGGAGCTCCTGGCACAAGGCCTCTGTGTCCCCCCTTTCTGTGATTACAGGGAACAGCCTTCATTCAGCCTCCACGACCTTCCCTGAGTCCCGGTGGGGAGATTCAAGCAGTTGTTAACTAGGGAAAGGAGGGGAGGTGAGACCAGGGAGAAGCAGTCAAGAGCAGCCTTGGGGCAGGGTCCTGGTTTCCCATCAATGGATACACACAACCATGTCTTTGAGCTCTTTTGCTCAAGACTGAAAACCCTCTAGGCGGGAAAAGTCAACGATTAATGATGGTATGGCTGCCCACAAGCATGGAGACCCCAGACCAGCTGACCTGAAGGTTGACAATGCTGACCCCTACTTACCTCACCACCCACCCATCAGAAGAATGTCCGTGGACTGGTCATGCCTTCTTTAAACAATTACTATAAAACTTCTTGCTATCTCCCCAAGTTGGGATATTTGGTTTTGAGGGCCTGAACTCACCGTGTCTTCCTGTGTCTGGCAAAGCGGTAAAGCTATCCTTTCCTACTTCACCCAAAACTCTGTCCCTGAGGTTTGATTTGGCACCAGTGTACAGATAAGCCGAACTTTCGGCATCATGACCACAGAGAGTGGGGTCTGTGTGCTGCTCAGTGAGCACAGGGTAGAGGGCAGGGTGAGCTGGGAATGACCGTCACGGTTCCTGCCCTGATCTCAGATGGCCTGGGGATCGCGTCCCCATCTGCCAAGGGGGCTAGAAACAGTCCTGCCTCAGAGGCTGTTCCGAGGATTAGGTGAGTTCATATTTGCAGAGGGCTTAAAACAGTGGCTGGCAAGCAGTATACACAATAGAAAGGTTTACTCAATGCAGAAAATAATGAAAATCAATGACCTGTATATTGAAAATCCCAAGGAATCCACTAAAAATTGTGAGAAGTAATAAATGAGTTCAGCCAGGTTGCGGGATAGAAGATCAATATTTAAAAATCAGTTGTGTTTCTATGAACTTGCAATGAACATCCTGAAAATGAAATTAAGGGAACGACTCCACTCACAATAGCCTGAAAAAGAATAAAATATTAGGAATAAATTTAACAAAAGATGTACAAGGCAGGTGTTTGAAAACTACCAATATTGAAAGAAACTCGAGAAAATCTAAGTACAGACATACCTCATTTTATCCGGCTTTGCTTCATTGTGTTTTTCACAAACTGAAGGTTTATGTCAGCTCGGCATCCAGCAAGTCTAACAGCAGCATTTTCCCCACTGAATTTTCTCACTTCATGTTTCTGTGTCACATTTTGGTGGTTCTCACAATGTTTCAACTGTTTTTGTTATTGTTATATTTGCTACGGGATCTGTGGTCTGTGGTCTTTGATGTTACTCCTTTGACTTGCTGAAGTCTCAGATGATGGTCAGCATTTTTTGAGTAATAATGTATTATTTAAGGCATGTATGTTATTTTTTGACAAAATGCTATTGTACACTTAATAGACTACAGTATAAACTAGATTTTTATATGCACTAGGAAGCCCCCAATTTTTTATGACTTACTTTATTGGGCTTCCCCGATGACTCAGACAGTAAAGAAACTACTTATAATTCAGGAGACCCGGGTTCAATCCTTGGATCAGGAAGATCCCCTGCAGAAGGGCATGGAAACACTCCAGTATTCTTGCCTGGAGGACTCCATGGACAGAGGAGTCTGGTGGGCTACAGTCCATGGGGTTGAAAAGAGTCAGATAAGACTAAGCAGCTAACACTTTCACTTTCATCATGCTTTCAAGAAACAGTCAATGGATGGAAATATAATTTTCATATTTTTATGAAACTGCAGTACTCTCCCAAAAGATCTACAGATTCAATGCAATCCCTATCAGAACCCTAGCTCTCTGCCCTGTAGAAATCGATAGGCTGCTTCTAAAATTTATATGAAAATTGCAAAGGACCCAGAATAGCCAAAAGAATCCCGAAGAAGAACAAATTTAGGGGATTCACATTTCCCGATTTTAAAACATACTTAAAAGCAATGGTGACCGAACACTGTAGTGTTGATAGGAGGGTTGATCAGTGGAATAGAACTGAGGGTCTCTAAGTGGATTCTCACATACACAGTGAGTTGATTTTTGTAAATGTGACACTGACTCAGTTCTGCAGCTCGGGAAAACAGAGCTATTGGGGTCTGCAGTGAACACAGGGAGAGCGATGGGGACAGATTCAAGTCCAGACGACCAGCGTCCCAGTCTGACCACTTCCAATTTTCATGAGAAATTGGGATCTTAAAAAATGTGGCAAAACAACTATTCTCCAATAAAATTTTTTTTAAATGTGAAATCTCTAGGCAACATTTAACTGATAAGTGGATAAAACTGTAAGCTTTCAGAAGAATGTTCTGTACCACTATTTTTATTTTAACAGAACAGAGAAGAGAGGGCAGAACCACTCAAAAGATTTAACAAATAAAATTCACAGCATACAAAGAAGCCTCTCTTTGGCAAATGATAAAGAGACATGTCTATCAGAACAGACTCTCAAGAGCTTCTCATGATTTTCGATGCATTTCAGGACTGGAAACCTGTTTTGGGGTAGAAACAGCTCTGTTCTGTGCTGGAATCAACATTTGCAAGCCACACTGGACCCTGGAGAGCCTCACGCGCATGCGGAAAATTCAGGAATGGCCCCCTCCACTCTCTGAAATGCACCTGCCGGATGTAGGAAATAGTCCCCCATGGCCCCGCAAGGCAGCATGTTTGACTCGGAGGCCCACGTGCTTCAGATGGTACTCGAGGACATATTCCGTGTAAGCACTCATTCTGGCAGCTGCGAGACTGGTGGTCCTGGGCAAACCCGAGGGTTTTCTTAAATGTAATTTCTAGAATGAGATCACACTCCCCAGACTGCGTCTGATTTCTTCTGGGAAATCAGCAGGCTAGTGGAAAGGAGCACCTGACCACGTTCTCTAAGCTCACAGGAAAGTGATAGAGGGCTATTCTTCCAAACAGGGATGTGTGTTGGTTACGGGCATACAGATGGGCTAATTAAAAATTATACTGAGAGTCTCGTTTTTAAGTTTGATATTGTCGTTCAGTACATATTATGTTTTCCTCACAGTCCATATGTCCCATATATGTTCATTGTAATGAAAACTATTGAAACACTTACCCTCTGTACAGACACGCATTTCTCGGTGACATGCTTTGTCTGTCTGTTTCTGTTCCAATTTCTCTCTCTCTGTCTCCCTCAGATGTATATCAAGGCATATTAAGTTTTCCTGGCTCAGTGGTAAAGAATCTGCCTACCAATGCAGGAGGTGCAGGAGATGCAGGTTCGATCTCTGGGTCGGTAAGATCTCCTGGAGAAGGACATGGCAACCACTCCAGTATTCTTTCCTGGAGAATTCCATGGACAGAGAAGCCTGGTGGGCTACAGTCAATGGGGTCACAAAGAGTCAGACATGACTGAGTGGTTGAGCTCACATGCACAAGTTAAGACTAGACAATTTGGCAGTGGAATTCTAAAGAAATATGATACTCTCTCTCTAAAAAAACCTCTGATATTGATGATAAGTTTAGACATTTTCTTTTTTTGTAGATATATTATTAATGACTTGAAATCACATAGTTTTTAAATAAAACATTACACATAGTCTATTCCTTAGGTTATGTACATAGCATTTAGAGTCAGCAAACTAATTCAATACGTAAATATATTTAAGATATTTTAATACAGCATCTGCTGTCCTCTGTAATACAGATTGAAATCTTCATCAGTATTTTATTTTAAAGTATCATGATGAGAAGTGTAGTTGTGTACTGACTTAGTTTTGTGTGCAATTGATTGATTTCTTGGTTGCGTAAAACACACATATCCTGTTTGCATATGAAATGGGTTGGAAGGATGAGGAGGCTGTGTCACTGTATTAGTAAAGGCTCTTTATTGAGCATCACAAAAGTGCAACGTGAACTGGGTCGATGAACACATGGTAGTGGTTGATTGTTTATTTTTTTTTGACTCCCATCCAGAAGTCCAGGGTGGCTCCAAAGCAGCTCAGCTGATCCAGGCTGATGCTATCAGAGCTCCTACCCCTTCCGTCTCCAGGTTCTGCCTCATCCTTAGGTGGGTGGGCTTCACTTGGTGGGAAAGATAGGGGACAGGAAAGGTAGTGATCCCAAAGGGAAACAACTGTCCTCGGCTTGTGTACATCTCAGAATGATGGGGTCTGGGACGGCGACCCCCTGCTTTGTGTCCCGATGAGTCATGGAAGAATCTGAAGTTAGTCAGTCATGCTGGCGGTCTTCCTGCAGAGAGAAAACCTGAGCTCCATTTAACCAACCGTGTGTCTTTCTGATACAAAGGGATTTACCCTTGAAAGTGAAGGTGAACTTTACACGAGAGGATAAAGGACACCCGACAAGGGAGGAGAAAATAAAATCACAGGAGAGTGAGAACAGGCAGGGAAAATAGAGGAAAAGCAACACTGTGACCAGGAAAACCAGGAACACAAGGCTTCCAGGAATGGCTGGAGCTCCCCATGGGCGGACAGAGAGGAGCCGTCCACTTCACAACTGAGGGCTGGAGACAGACGCAAGGGGGTCTGGGGGTGATTCACGTTACAAGGTCCGCTGGGCTCCACCTCTTCTGTCACCCTTTCCCTATTTCAGTTCCCTTTCAGAGAACACGAGAAGTCTTTAAACACAGGAAACCAGCTCTTTGTCAATATTTAAAGAGCAAGTTTCATCTTGGCAAAGATGTAAAAACCTGTAATAATGTGTTTTCTGTTTCCTGACTTCAGTTACTGTTAAGGCCTGGCAAGAATGAGTGATAATGTAGAGATTTCATGATCATGGTCATTTAATTTTTAATTGTCACTACTGGTTTTATTTTTTATTATTGTGTCATGACTCGCTTTTACAGGGAAGTGGGAAAAGTGAAAGTGACAGTCTCTCAGTCAAGTCTGACTCTTTGTGACCCCATGAACTATACAGTCCATGGAATTCTCCAGGCCAGAATACTGGAGTGGGTAGCCTTTCCCTTCTCCAGGGGATCTTCCCAACACAGGGATCAAACCCAGGTCTCCTGCACTGCAGGCAGATTCTTTACCAACTGAGCTTTCAGGGAAGCCCCACAGTGAGGTGAGAACAGTGCAAATTAAATACTAGATGTGAAACCAGTCAGAGGAGAGAAAAGAGAAGGTGGACATTTAGACAGGGGCTCAATTTTCCAACATTAGGGGCTCTGAGAGCTTCTTACTCCAAGAGGGGGCTGGGGTGGGAGGCGGGGGTCTGAGAGGAGGAAGGGGCAGGAGAATCAGATCAACAGGAGTGGATGCAGGTTTACTGTAAGTGGCCGGCAGGCTGTCGTGGAGGCTGGGCAGGCTCTGAGCTGACCTCACCTGTCCTGACCTGCCATCTGCAAGCTGCAGGCCCAGGAAGGGCAGTGGGTGGTATGGCAAAAGGCCTGGAGCCGGAACACAGGACAAGTCACCAGGAGACCCGCCTCCTCGCCCAGCAGGCCACCCCCGAAGGGAAGAGCCTGCACCCTGCTCCCTGGAGGCCAGGACTTCGTAGTTGCTCTTGGCCAGGCCCTCCCCTCCTGATGAAAAGGCAATCAGCAAAAAGGAATTCCTTCATCCCACACCTAAATCTTGTCACAAGCATTGCCTCGGGCTGGTGGCCTGACAGCAGATGTGGTGAGATGACACAGCAACAAATAATAAAGGATTAAAATATCCCACCCTTATTCCCAAGTTGATTTAAAAAATAACAAGAGTTATTATTGATACAATAACGGGGCAAAACCTGAAATTCATTAAATGCATCTCAGAGTCCTTTTTCAATTGGATGCTCAAATACTTGAAAACAGTCTTCAGCCTAAAAACATGTAGACATAGGGTGATTAAGCTAAGGACCTTGTGAAGATATAACCTTGTGCAGACCAAAAGCCCGGAGAATGATTGGTACTGAGAACTGGCAAAAGCTGGTTATTTTGTGGCTTCTGCCTCCTGAAATTCGGGAAATCTATCATCTTTGTTTTTTCTAAAGCAGAGGTTCAACTCTAATATTTTGTGGAGTCTCCTGATACTCTGACAATATCAGTGGACATGAGACACAGTGAGTAACAACCCTGTCTATTTCTATCTCGAAAAAGAGAGCATTCATCTGATGGGCCACCCATTACTCAGGAAGAGGTTCAAGGTTATTAACATTATTATTCAAATGGCCGTTTCCTGAACATTCACCCCAGATAAGGTCATGGGAAATCGTAGGTTAACACGACTGTAATAGCCAGGTTCCCATTAGGCCCCTTGAACTACAGGGTCAGCGGAGGAGTAAGGCAGTACTGACAGACCCCAGGGGACTATATCTTCTCAGATTCTGCCTGTGTGATGGGCTGCACTCGTCAGGGGCTTCCCTGGTGGCACAGTGGTAAAGAACCGCCTGCCAATGCAGGAGACATAGGAGATGTGGGTTTGATCCCTGGGTTGGGAAGATCCCAGGAGATGGGCGTGGCAACCCACTCAAGTGTTCTTACCTGTAAAATCCCATGGGCAGAAGAGCTTGGAGGGCTACGGTCCATGGGGTAGCAGAGTTGGAACATGACTGAAGCAACTTAGCACAGACGCACCAGCCAGAGCCCAAGCTCTGCTGACTGATGCTCACGGCTCACTGGGCACCCATGAATGCTGCCTTGACCAATGTATTCATTACTACTTGGTCCCAAGTCGGTGTCTTCTGTTTTGATATCATTTCAAAATTTAGCTAAGGATTAGGTAATCCACAATTTCACAATTTTACTAAATATTAGATAAGGCCTATTTTCTAAATAGTAGAAAATGTTATCACCTCACTAGTGGGTAAACCCATGAAACATGAGATCAGAAGGAATGGGTGGGATGTCTTCTGTCCAGGAAGCTTTGCTTGAATATATTTTTAAAAAAAGAGTTACTAAAACACATGGTTGAATCTGATGCATGGAAATGACCATATACGACTGAGAAATTTTAAAAAGTCTGGAAGGATCTGCATATAAGGATCTTTGTGATAATTTGTTTTGAGGAGTTCCAGAAGCAATGGTGAGTCTTTGGTTCAGGGAAGGAGCAGAACCTGGCCTGGCTGTCCAGGGGCTGGACTCCGAACACAGGATGGAGGAAGAACCCACTTCTGTGCAGGTCAGGCGGAAGGGTCAAAGTGTCTAATCACAGTGGTTTCTTCCAGTTTTTTCCCTTTCCCCCCCTGAACATCTCTCTGGTGCCTGAATCTTGGCAATCTTCCTAAATGTTCCCAAGAGAATTCCTGCTTTGTGCATCCAGGGAACAAAGAGATTCAGGGAACAAGCCCACCTTCACCGTGATGGATCCAAATTACCTATTCTAATCACAGTGGCTGGTTTTGGTTCCTGAATACCTGAATACCATTTGAAACACTTAATAAGTTGATCAAAAGTGATTCTTGGGAGCTTTGTTTCCTTTCCACGTTTCTTGTACTCTTTGTTCTGCCAGAAAATGCTTCCCTCTGAGGTCATCAGGATGCACATGCAACCTGAAATCACATCCCAGGCAACAGCACGGCCTCGGAGACATTGTAGGGAGGGGTTGTGGCCGCCAGTGTGTCGGGGTATTGCCCTAGAGGTGGCCTGGGCCCCCCATGTGCCCACTGAGGGGGTCTAGGAGCTGCAGGTTCCACACGGCTCCTACTCTGTGACCTTAAGCAGGGTATTTATTTTTCCAAGGGTCGATTAAGAAAATATTAAAATGAGGTTAGTAATAGTACTCATTTCATAGATTTTGAGGACTGTATGACCATGGATCTAACATTTAGGGTCCGCTCTATGCTGTTGTTATTACTTTTTTAGGTCTTACTTTTTGTTGTGGTGTAGTTGACATACAATATCATATGTTTCAGGTGTACACCCAGTGATTCCCAATTTTAAAGTTACACTCTATTTAAAGTCATCATGAAATGTTGGTTGTATTCCCTGTGCTATACAATAGATCCTTGTAGCTTATTTGTTTTAAACATAGTAGTTTGTACCCCCTACTTTTATCTTGTCCCTCTCTACTGGAAACCACTAGTCTGTTCTCCATATCTGTGAGTCTGTTTCTATTTGATTATATTCATTAGATTATTGTTGTTGCTATTAATACTATGAATTTCAGCTTTTTAAAAACCTCTATTTCTTGTTAAAAGCAGATTGGGATTATTGCACTAATTATCCTTCACCTCTTCCCAAACTCCTAAATTATGAGAACTACAACTCACTTCATCTGTAGGAGGTCATCCAGTCAAGACACGTAGGAACACGAAATGTCTCTTTAAATATGCTTATATTTGACTTAATGTCCACAACATTGCTCTCTTTTCAAAACTGTCCTAATTGCCAAGAAAATAATGTTGTAGCATTGAGTACATTTTATAACAAAATTCCATTTAGAATTCTATTTAGAGCATCCAATTTCTAGAACCTGGTTAAGCCAAATATCCGGAGTCTCTGTTGTCCAGCAGGACAGCTCCTGGCCACATAAAACCACGGGAGGCTTGGAATGTGGCCCATCCACCGTGTGGTGGAACACACACCAGATTTGAGGACTCTGTGTCACGAAAAGAATGTGATGACCTCGTCATTTTTGTATCAATGGCTTGTTGAATTAAAACTCTAGTTGTATTGGGCCAATAAAATCAGTTCAGTTCAGTTCAGTCGCTCAGTCGTGTCTGGCTCTATTCGACCCCATGGACTGCAGCACACCAGGCCTCCCTGTCCATCACCAACTCCCGGAGTTTACCCAAACTCCAAAATACCCATATAAAATATGTTATCAAAAAGCATATTTATATGTTACCCATATAAAATATATTATCAAAATTACTTTCATTATTTTCTTTTACCTTTGCAAAGTGCTTTAGAAAATTAAAAATTCCCAGTGTGCTTGCTTGTATTTCTAGTTGAAAGCATTCTCCTAAGGAATTCTGCATTTGTTACAGTATTTTCAAAAGGAAGACAAATGAATGGGGGATAAATTGAGAACACAGTCAGTTAAGAGGTACTTAAAAGAGGTCCCCCAGTAATTCACAGAGCAGCTTTCTCATTTCCCATTTCTGCCAGTTTTTTGACCTCCGAATCATTTATCTTTATTGAAATTTGACAAAGCCTTTTTCCTTTTCTATTCTACTTTCTTGGGAAGCCCGAGTCTTAATGTGAATTATCAGTAAATCCATCAAATGTGAACTGAAGTGAGTCTCGGGTCCTACCTGCAAGGCTCCTCTTTCTGAACTCACTTCGGCCGGGTGATGGGTGCTCAGGTTGCGGACACACAGCTGCTTGTCATATTAATGGCCCGCTTGCTCCAGCCTTCGCTCATTCAGCTCCATCTCACTGAAAAATTCAGGCATTTACTCCTTAAATAAATACGTTGCCTCTCACGGCACATCTTTTTCTCCCCTTAAAATGTCAGGAAAAGTACGTATTTCATTAAAACTCATCCTCATGTAAGAAAGTCACCCCCACCATACAGTGTGATGAAATCATCAGTGAGAGATGGCATGGTACTAATTTTTGTCCTGCTGCACAGATTATATCCTAACTGGGTTTACTACTGTGCTATTTTTTAAGGATCACGGGCTGCCACGAGGCCAGGAACTCGGTCGTTTCCAGTGACCACAGGGTCCCCACGTCCCCCTGATGCTGGTTACTCTCCTTCTAATTACATTCCAGCCAGGATGGACTTTCTAAGATTTCAGGAAGCATTTTAAGACACACAGGGCAGGAAAGGCATCATTTATAACATGTGCTAGTTACTTGTCTTTTATTTATACACCGTTTTGCTCGAAAGGCTTTTATTTCCATTTAGGCAGTGGATCCTCAATTCTATTTCCACAAATTCACTGCCTCCGCCTGTCTTCCTATTGTGTTTTTACATGACTGCCATGTTTCCATAATAAATAACAAGAGAGAATTAATTTTCTTTTTGGTCGTGAGTGTAAGCAAAACCTACAAACACACTCTCAGACTGGATCTGTGTTACACCCACTCACATGTGGTCAATCAGCCCCGGAGGCCTGTTAACTGCTGATTATTATATTATTAACTAAACCCAAACCTGCATTGTCTCTAAAGAGGACTCAAATACTGGAATGACTGTGCCATCCCACGGGTTCTTCAGTTGTGAGATGTGATTGGATCTAAAAAAGAGATGATTCTTTTTTTTATTCTTCTTTTCATTTTAATTGCAATATTGGTGATGTTACTTCAGTTACCTGGAGCAAACATTCCTTTTTTTTTTTTTGTGATTTGAAGCAAATTTTACTTTAATTGAACTGAACTGAACTGACTATATTACATGTTAATTTCCTGTTTTTTTTAAACATAATATTTATTTGTAGTCTCAGAATTGGATTAGAAATTTCAAGGTTCATTCAATTTTTTTTTAATCACAAAGATAATAAATTTTCTAGACTTTTAGCAGTAATCCTAGATGCCAAAATACACTGAATTATATCACAATTTTGAGTGATTATAAATTAGAAATCTAGCATTCTATTCATACTAAGTCAAACAAGTGTAATTAAAATGTCACAATTTTTTTAGCTATTTAAAAATGCATAAGCTTTCTAAAATATATGTTATATTATACATACTATTTGTATATATACGTATACAAATGCTTTCCTACTACGAGCAAGACAATTCTTGTTTTCAAACAGTAGGAGCTCCTAGAACAGAAGAGAGTGGCCGGGGTGCGCTTAGTGCCAAAGAAAGGCCCTGGGGGTCAAATTCGAGGCCCCCACCTTCCCCCTCCCCCATATCCCTGTGACCTCAAGTGTTACTCAGCTTTTCTGAGCCTTTGTCTCCTCGTATATAAAGGAGGTAATTGCACTGCTTATGGGGCAGGGTGGTTGCGAGGGTTGATGCAGTGATCCTGGAAAACCACATTGTAAATGAAACAGCAGGATGCAATGTCACCTTCCTTTAATTATTTTCACAGACAAATAATTAAGGTCCCAAATCCTCCAGGCTTTGGCTTTGTGGAAAAACATCAACACTGTTAATCCAGGAGCGAATGAGAGGAGGTGGGCCAAGTGCCTGGACCGGTAAACAGACTCTGATATTTCTCTCTCCAGCTCCCAGGAAGGTGTGGTTTTGACGTGTTTCTAAAATACCATCTGAGAGCTCCACGATCAGCGAAGTCCTGATTTGATGCCTGTGCCGGTCAGCGTCCAGATGGCCATGTGGCTGAGTGTGGTCCTTGACCCCAGAAGTCCTCCACCACCAAGGTTTGATCGTGGTGACTTGGTGGAGGAGAGGGTGGGAAAGCCAGGGGAAGCTGGGATGGGGCCCCTGTGGCCCCGGGGTGGGAGGCAGCAGGAAGTCTGTTTCCCGCTCTGTAAGGGCTGGACGTGCAGTCTGGGGAAGACTCAGACTTCCTCCACCTCTTCCTCTTGAACTCTCTCCTGGCAGCAGGGACTTGCACGCCCTTTTTCCTTCTCGGGTAAACACACAAGGTCTTCCAGTTTAAAGCAATTCACAGTCGCATTGGAAAAAAAAAAGAAAGTCTCAGTTAGATTCTGAATGAAGTTTATTAGCCTTGATCAATAATTTGCTATAGATTTTTTAATAGACTTTATTTTCTAGAATGAGATGGTTGGATGGCATCACCGACTCCATGGACATGAGTATGAGCAAGCTCTGGGAGCTGGTGATGGACAGGGAAGCCTGTCATGCTGCAGTCCGCAGGGTCACAGAGTCAGACATGACTTAGCGACTGAGCAACAAGCATAATAATTTCTTAGAGCTGTTTTGGATTCACAGCAAAATTGAGCGGAAGGAGCAGAGGTTTCCATCTGCCCCCTCCCCTTACTTTCTTCCCTACCATCAACATCTCCACCAGGTGGTCCATGTGTTACCATTGATGAACCTACATGGACGCGTCATCATCAGAGTCCATACTGACATCAGGGATCACTCTTGGTGTTGTACATTCTATGGGTTGGACAAATGGTTAGTGACATGTGTTCATCATTATAGTGTCACACAGGGTGTTTTTACCCCCCTAAAAATCCACTATGCTCCATCTAGTCATCCCTCAATAATTTGCTCTAGATTTCTAGCCTAAACTTTATATCTCAGTTTGACATTTTTCTTGTTAAAACCCTAAGGGGATTCAGCGCAGCGAGTTTGCTGTGATAATTATTATCGGCACATGGATCGAAGCTCTGCATTTACATTTCCTAACATTTTATTTGAACACGACCACTCTTGGAAGAAGTCAGCAGCGCACCGGCAGCAACCGTGTTCTGGCGACATGTCCCCCGTAATGCCATGCCGTCTCTGTTGGTCGGTTGGTGGAAGTTAAGAGGTGATTTCCAGGCACAGTGAGTGATGTAATTTGATACTGTATTAAATTCTACATTTGAGAAAAAACAGAAGTGTCATGAAGTCACAAGTGACATCTGGAGGTGCTGAAGAAACCAGCATGTAAACGTACACCTGCAGATCCCACAGGCCTGCAGAGAAGGTGGGGGTGTCTCACCTCCACTCCTTCTGGTAACTGCTGCCCCCCACCCCTTGTCCCGTCCTGCAACCTCCCCTCCCTCAACCCAAGTGCTACCCTGGGTCTTTAGATTAGAAGAGATGGTACGTAAATGATCAGCACTTTCATCGTCTGGGAGACTTGTTTCTAGCTGGCTTTCGATTGTGTTCTTGTCTTCATGTCGCACCTTTCAGATAAAGCTCCAGATCTCTCTGTCATCCTTGAGCACCGGCCCCTCTTTTTTTTCCATGTCTTCAAATGAATTAAAAGTTCTGATTTATTTCCAAGGCTTTAAATAAATAAACTCCCCTAAAACACGAATTATTTGTAGTGGTGACAGGCAATTAGCAAAACGTTTAGATTTACTATGAACCCCAGTGAAAGCGGTGTTTTGTTTTTCTTTGGTTTCTTAAACACTCACCTGCAGGTAATGGGCTGAGATGGAGCCTTTCCCACGGGCCAGTTCTGGGTCCGGCAGGTGGCCTTTGCCTCCCTGCAATGTCTCAGTGGGACTCACCCACCTTCTTACATCAGCTTTCTTTCTCTACTTCTCTTTTGGGGTTCATGTGTTCCTCCTGGAACTTCCTCCAGGTATAAAGTTGATTCAAACAATAGTTGTTACCGTGTTGGTCTCAGTGCTGGGTTGGGTGTTGCTGTGGCTTGAGTCTCACTGAATAAGGCTTCGTGGGGATGCTTAGATGGCAGAATTCTCTCCCTTCTGGAGGCAGGGAGGCAGACACTCAGCCTGAGGAGGGGAGGGAAGGGTCTCTGGACCTGGTGACCTGCTGCCGAGAACTTGTCCCTCCAGAGAAACCCTTTCTCTGTTTCCTGCCAACAAAATAAACTTCCTCAGGTTGGCTCCCTTCCAGGAACTGGCCCTCCTAGTTTATACCTCCTCCCAAGCCCTCTTTACCATCTTCCATTCTCAGACCCCTCAGGACCAAAACCATTCCCTCTACTCTGAGATCTTTCCTGCAATTGCTGCCCCAACCTGGATAGCCAATTTTGGCATCAACATTTAGGAAAAAACCCATCCTTACTTTTCCCAAATCATCTTCTCTTGAGTTAAAAATTCTCCAATGTCCTTTCAAAGCTAGTTTTTTTTTCCCCTAAGGAGTCTAGTTTATACACCCACATATCTAATATCTAATCCACATATATGCACAGGTATATATGTATACACACATATGAAAATTAACAGGTGTAATCAAATCTTTAGAATGTTATTGCCATTTTGTTTCCTGTACAGCACCATTGACAAGAAATATTGCTAACTAAGCTCCAATACTTTGGCCACCTGATGCGAAGAACTGACTCGTTAGAAAAGCCCCTGATGCTGGGAAAGATTGAAGGCAGGAGGAGAAGGGGACAACAGAGCATGAGATGGTTGGATGTTATCACCGACTTGATGGACATGAGTTTGAGCAAGCTCCAGGAGCTGGTGATGAACAGGGAAGCTTGGTGTGCTGCAGTCCATGGGGTCACAAAGAGTCAGACATGACTGAACAACTGAACTGAATATTAACATAGTGTGCTATGTATCGAGCTTCCCCTCGACAGCTCAGTGGTAAAGAATCTGCCAGCAATGCAGGAGACGTAAGAGATGTGGGTCCAACCCCTGGGTCAGGAAGAGCCCTTGGAGGGGGCCATGGCAACCCATTCCAGTATTCCTGCCTGGAAAATCCCATGCACCGAGGAGCCTGGCGGGCTGCAGTCCACAGGGCTGCAAAGAGTCAGACATGACTGAGCGACTCAGCAGCAGCATATTATGTATTATAGTATACTACTAATAGCTATGTTATAATATTGACATTATTATTAGCATTGTATCACTAATAACTATACTATTGTAATAACTGTATTTTTAGCAGCAGCCGTACCATCATTAACTATGTTATTATAACAACTACATTGCACTGTGGTGGATAGGTACTAGGCTTGTTATTGGCAGCTGTAACCACAGCAGCAGGACTGTCCTGAGCACCTCCTGTGATGAGCAAGATACTCAGCCTTTGCGTGGTCCCTTCGGCTAACCCCCAGTCACTGAGGAAGATGTAAGGGGTCAACCCTGCACCTTACTCCCACCCCGCCCCCACCCCCTACTCAAGAGCAATCTCCAGGATCCTAACACACGTGGAGGCTTTCCCTGCCTTTGTCACAGAAGGTGTCTTTCTTTTCACAGGTACAACACATTACATAAGTGATCTATTAAAATCCCTGGGACTGTGCTATATTAAAGTGATCAAACCTTCCCAAATAGCTTGAAAAGACAATTTCTTTCCTTTCATTTTTTAAAAATTACAGTGTATTTGATTTAACAACAAGGACCTACTATATAGCACCGGGAACTATATTCAAAATTTTGTGATAACCTATAATGGATAAGGGTCTGAAAAAGAAGATATGTATTTTGAATCACACTGCTGCACACCTGAAACTAAGACTTAATTCCTGGTGTTCGACCCCTACCTTCCTCCAAAGACGTTGAAAATTTCCATCCCTTCCAGTATTTTGGCTTAAGTAACAGCTACCAAACTGCCTCTGATCCTAAGAAAAAGAATACAAATTCTTTAATCGATGTGTTCCCGTATTCTGGCCTGGAGAATCCCCATGGACAGAGGAGCCTGGTGGGCTAGAGCCTTTGGTGTCGCAAAAAGTCAGACACAACTAAGTGACTTTCACTTTCACATTTTGTTAAAATAGTCCTGGGTATTTGGTGGTAGAGAAGGGAAATTACAAACGCAATCACGAAACCGTGGCACCCGTGCAGATGGTGTACACTGTGGGCAGTCATGTGTTGTTACGGTTTTACAAAGGATTTTATGAAGAGTCTTTAACGGCATTGGAAAATGTAGAGCCTATGAAATTAAGTGAGAAGGAGCAGACTATTTGATGAGCAGCACAATCTCAAATACTTTAGATTAGGAAGGCATATTTTTTTAAAAAAGGACTAGAGAGTATGAAGATGGTAATAGCTACTCACAGCTTGTACCTCTGGGTCTTGGGATTTTATTAATATATCTCTATTTTTTATCTTTTCTTCTATACTTTTGTGCGTTTTCAAAAATGTCCACTGTGGGCGTGTGTTTCTTTTGTAATTTAAAAAAGGTGGTTTTAGACTGAGAAAGACCGCGTAGATGGTTTAGAGACGTTTTCACCACATGCGTTGTATCAGGAGGCATGATCTAGAAGGGACGTGCCCTCAATTAAAGCCGTTTTATGTCGGTGTTGGGGCTGATTGCCTCACAAAGCTCTGCAGATCTGGTTGCGGCCTTATCAGAAAATCTCCACTCTCGCTTGTCAATTCTAGATGAAAACTATTGTTAGGAAAGACATTTGCAGGCAGTTTTTTTTTCTTTTCTGGAGGTGTTTTTTTACTGACCATTAATTTTCCACTTGCCTCGCATTTTCCTTCGACTTCAGGAAATTTGGTTTTTATTGTCCTCCTAGGAGGCCTAAGGGCACAGGGCATTCATACACCGGCTTTTTCCCCCCAAAGACTCTTATTTAAATTTCGATTATGACCACATGAAAAATTTGTTGGGAAAAGTAATCAGTAGGGGCCATATGTTAGAGTTTCAAAAATCACCCTAATTTCCATTTAACTCACATCATAAAAATCACCCTCCCATTCAATCAGACTATTATAAGGTGTTTTAGATGAGTGATGTGGTGGCTCGGGCACAGGCGAGCTAATAGCGGGGCCTTGATCTGCAGGAGAGCCATTAATCTCTGTCTTCACACACTCCAGTCTCACACGCGTGCACATACACACACACACACACACACACTGATGGAAGCAAAACCGTAAAAAGAAAGCTCTTAAGAGTACATAAAACTGGGAGTAGGACTTTACATTTTATTTTTATTTACTGGAAACTGATGGCGGGGAGCTGAGGCACCCCTGTGATTCCCACCCCACATCCCATTTCAGCTTCCTGTCCTTCCTACCCTGGGCTCTGGACCACTCGCACCCCGGGTGGATCAGCCCTGGCTTGGGAGGAACCAGAGCCGGGGGAGGGAGCATGGGGTCCTCGCTCGTGTGTCAGATGACTACAGACCTGCACCTATTCTGATGCTCCTCCTCCTGATGTGTCCTTACCTTTAACCCCTAACTCTTGTGTGATATACCAGCCACCTACAGGCACTCTGCCTTGCTAACAGGGTGGTGATGAGAGGCAGTCCATTTAGCACGCCTGCCGATTCAGGCTTCATTCCATGTCCTAGGACTGAATGACCCGCATATGGTGTTTCCATGTTTTTAAAAGGGCAGTTTGTGACCCAACAGTCTTGTTTTTGGAAAGAGGTCGGCTGAAGCTAAAGCTCCAATACTCTGGCCACCTGATGTGAAGAACTGACTCATTGGAAAAGACCCTGATGCTGGGAAAGATTGAAGGGAGGAGGAGAAGGGGGTGACAGAGGATGAGATGGCTGGATGGCATCACTGACTCAATGGACAAGAGTTTGAGCAAACTCTGGGAGATAGTGAAGGACAGGGAAGCTTGGCGTGCTGCAGTCTATGGGTTTGCAATGAGTCAGACACGACTGAGCGACTGAACAACAACAGCAGCACCAGTGGGTTTGCTTCAAAACCTGGGTTACTCTCCATCTTGCTGTTAGTCTAGCGGTGCTTGGGCCTCGGTATCTGCTGGGTACGCAGGCCTCTGCTCATCAGACCACCAATTCTCACTTGGGGAGAGAGCTCTGGTTTCCCCCATGCATGTTGTCAGGACTGTGATCAAGGCACCCCCTGCCTGCTTCATTCTATTGGTCCTCCAGCAGGCACCAGGAGAGCAAGTGAGTGGTCTGTTCGTTGCCAGAGGCTACAAATGATGTACGCATATTCTCGGACAACTCAACAACGTGCCCAGGTGGGCGCTGAATCTGTTTTGCCTGTTGTGGAAATTGGCCTGATGAAAAATGATTGCATGTTTGAAAATCCATCCGACAGGAGGAAGGCGTTCCAAATGAAAGACCTGATTCTTTTCAGTTTCATTTTCTGACTCTGCTGGTTAAACGTTCTTCACTGACTCTGTGCAGCTGGCATCAACCTGGTTGAGGTGTCTGCATCACTTGCCAAAAGGGGATTTCTGACCGCTTTAAAAAGTAATTTGCTAGAAGTTTTCAATAGGAATTCTCTAGAAGTTTGAAATAGGACTGTGCCAGGAGTTATACCACAAGGCCCTCTTTTCAGTGGTTTGGCATTCATTTCCTTTAACAAGGAAAGCCCCCAGAGCATAGAGGGAGCCCCGTCCCACAGGAGAGGCTGAGTCCTGAGACTGGGGAGCAGGCCTGCGGGGCAGAGCCCACCGTGAACAGGACACTGGCCTGGATCAGCATGGGAGTGATCAATTCTGAGCTCTTCACCAACTGCAGTGATGTTACCAGCAATTACTACTCTGTACGCAAACAAGACAGGCACTGCAGGTCCATGTCCAGATGTGGCGACAGATCAAAGAAGAGTCACCAGCTAGGTTTCGAGGGTGGGGGAGGGTGGGGTGGGGTGGGGAACAAGGGCTATGTCTCCCAGGGTTTTTGGTGTCACCTTCTCAGTTGCAATATCATTGCGGTTGCCTCTGCTTGGACAGGCTTTAGCTAGAGTTTTCATTTTTCTTCCAGATGCAACGATGCCATACAAAGAACATTTACACCTAGACAACCACCTTACTGGTGAACTTTGGCTTCGGTCAAACACAGGGATGTGTGTATACATGTATTTCCACTGTGGGGTTTTTACTGGTTTAATTATGACTTGCAGACTGCTTGGGAAATCTTCTGTTCACTAAGACAGAAAGACAAAACTGTTTCATTTCCTTTCATGAGAAACCCTACTGAGTTCTAAAGTGAAAATTTATTACTGAGAAGAGACTTTGAGTTTAAAGAAAAATCTCTCTCTTTTTTTTCCTTTTAGAGTATTAGAAAACATTAAAAAAAAACCCCACATATATGAATGAGAGGTTTGGGAAAAATATGAGCATCCCTAACTACAAACCTCATTTGTACACATGCTACTTAGAAACATTAAAATAAATTTCATGCTCACAGCTCCATGTGAAACTTTAGGACTGTGACTTCCCTTTCAGATTGCCAAAATGATGGTGCGTTCAGGGAAAGGACCAAGTGTTCCAGGATTTACATATAGTGCTGCCTTTTTATTCTTGGAGTTCTGAATAAAACACAAATGAAGATGAACAAATATCCCTGGAACATCTTTCATCCAAAGTAGCCAGTTGCACACGAGCCCACCCTTAACACACTTCAAAATCCTCCACGTGTGTTCTGTGGCCACCTAATGTTTTACTAATATTTAGAGATATTCTCACAGTGGGAATTTGCAAATGCTCTCCTTCCAACTCGGGCAAACTGTATTAACATAATTCCAAATTCAATTGCTTTTATGTGGTAAGAGATAGAAAACAGGCTTGCTACTTCCAGTCATGAATTTCAGATAGAAAAAAAGAATAGTGAGAGGATCCATAAAGATATTGATAAAAAGCACTAGTTTAGCAAATACATTTATGCTCAGTGTGGATCCTCTAACCACAGGGTCCAAATAACACTTTAAATCACCTTCTGAAAATGTGCTATGTGAACTTGCAAGGATACCCAAAGCAGAGAGGAGGGTGTCATGCATCCTCACAGACCATCACAGAATCTCAACACATTTCCAGGTTTTGCTACGTGCATGCATGTTAAGTTGCTCAGTCATGTCTGACTCTTTGTGACCCCAAGGACTGTAGCCCCCCCAGGCTCCTCTGTCTGTGGAATTCTCCAGGCATGAACACTGGAGTGGGTTGCCATGCCCTTCTTCAGGGGATCTTCCCCACCCAGGGATTGAGCCTGCATCTTTTATGTCTCCTGCATTGGTAGGTGGGTTCTTTACTGCTAGCGCCACCTGGGAAGCCTTTTTGCCATATTTGCTTCATTTATCTGTTTTTTTCCCTTATGGGAGTATTTTAATGAGATTCTGGTGGAAGATCATTACAACACCTCCTACTTTACTCTGCATCTTTAAACAATGTGGACATTCTCTGCTGATGCTATTACACACTTAACACACTTAAGGATGCTTCTTGTTGTTGTTTAATGCCTAGGCCACAATCCAGCTTCCTCCACTGTCCCAGCAGTATCCTTTTGCAGTGGACCTCTTTGATCAGGATCTGACCAGGCCCATGTATCCACCAGGGTTCTCTAAATCCAGAATTGTACCCGCCCAGTTCTACCTTTTCCTCTCTGCCCCTGGCTTGAAGAAGGCCCCAGTGGCAGTTAATTTCATGTGTAAACTTGGCTGGGCTATGGGGGACCCAGATAGTTGGTCAAATATTATTCTGGGTAGTCTGTGAGGGAGTTTTTTTTAGGCTTTTATTCAATTTTATTGTTTTCTTTTTCCTCAATAGACTCAAACATTTGCTTTCCTATTTAGCTTGTTAAGAATATTCCAAGATGAATTATACCCCTGGATATTTAGTCCCACTTAAATCATTTGCCAGCTTCATATCTGTACAATGTCTACTGAATTGCCAAACCACTCTCATTTGCTTCTATCTCTGTTGATGCTACAAGAGCAGAAGAACAACAGATAGAAGGAATATTAACTAAAATTCTAAACTAATTGTTAGCTCCACACTTATCAATGCAAATCACTCTTGACATGTACTAAAATCAAGACATTATTGTGAAGGTGCTTTTAGGATCAGACTAACATTTAAATCTAAACTGGGTAGGCCTCATCTAATCAGCTGAAGGCATGAGTGGAAGAAAAAGATAGGCCTTCCTGGGCTTCCCTCAGATGGTAAGGAATCCACCTGCAATGCAGGAGACCTGGGTTCGATCCCTAGGTTGGGAAGATCCCCCAGAGAATGGAATGGCAACCCCACTCCAGTATTCTTGCCTGGAGAATCCCATGGACAGAGGAACCTGGCCGGCTACAGTCAATGGAGTCGCAAAGAGTTGAATTCAACTGAGCGACAAACACTTTCACTTTCCGGAACAAAAGGGCACTCTGCCAGCAGGTGGCCTTCAGATGTAAGCTGTTGCATGGCTCTTTCCTGGTTCTCCAGCCAGCTCACCCTGCAGGTTTCAGAATTCCTAGCCCCCTTAATCACATGGGCCAATCTCTTAACACGCATCTCTCTCCTAGGGAGACGCATCCTCTGGATTCTGTCTTTCTGGAGAGCCTTGGTGCACCCAGAGTCTGGAAGTGTCTTTTTGCTTCCTTCCTGTGCCCTTTTATGGCTCCTGTGTCCCCACACTTCCCATCAGTGGGAGCTTGCTTGAGGGATACTAGCCCTGTATAGGTAGCCTTTTAACTATACTGTAAAACTCTTCCCAGTGCCATCTTTCCTAAGGGCTTGCTAGTGGCAGGTGCTCTCAAAAGAGACAGAAAAGCAGACACACAGACACATGAGGAAAAGCCATGTGAAGGCAGAGGCAGAAATAGAGGGATATATCTGTAAGCCAAAAGATGTCTGGAGCTGCCAGAAGCTGAAAGAGGCAACAAGAAGCCTCCCTGAGAGCCTTCAGAAGGAGTCAGCGCTGCGGACAGTGGGATTTAGGGCTTCTGGTTTGTGGACTTGTGACAGCATCAGTGTCTGGTGTTACAAGCTACTACTAGTCTGTGTAGTTTGTTACAGCAGCCCTAGGGAACTAATACAGTGGTGTAAATTAATGCTCCTTCCAGTCCTTGCCCCAGCAAGACCTCTCCAGGTCACTGAGCACCTTTTCTCTTCGTTATTTAGAATAAAGAATTGGATTCAAGGAATGTCCCAGGAAACACTCTCCTCCACTCAGGGGGCGGTGGGGGGAGGGGAAGGGTCATGGGCCATGAAATTACATTAGAGATTCATTCCTTAGAATGTAAAAGCACATCACTTACATTTAGGCGGGATAATAGGTTAAGTCTGAAATATTCAGGGAGAGTTGGATTAGAATAAGCTGTATTCATCAACAGGAGAAACTCACATTATGTGGGAGTTATATATTTTTTTTAATGATTAATTTCCCCCCATAAAGTAGGTGAAAATATATTGAAAATTAAGAGCACTAAAACTCACATCATTATTTTAATTTACGTATTTATACCCAAACCAGAATTTATTACAGTTTCCCCTTGTTGGTGTGAATCTTACGAACAGAGGAGCCTGGCAGGCTTCAGTCCATGGGGTCGCAAGTCAGACACGAGTTAGCAACTAGACCACCACCGCCACTTGATGTTAATGGAAGCAAAGTCGTCAATAACACTTCCAAAACTGACTTCTTTCCGGACTCCATTTTCAGTGAGTCGTGTGAATAAAACCAAATGAGACTTTGAAAGTATGTTTGATGAATTGAAAACTTTAGTAAAAGACATGAATATTCTTCCTGCATTTGAAAATAAATGCAAAGGAAAGAAATTGGAAATGTATGATTCATCAGATGAGGGCACCATTATTACATAAAACGTGGTTATCATATCGAAATTTGGGAGATTGTAAGATGTCCTCATTTCACATTGAAATGGAGAAATGCAAAATTAAACCAACTATCTTCAGATTTTGAATTTTTAACTATAAATAAGTTGTTTTTCTTGACTACTTCTGATTTTCAAAAAGCAGACACTGTCTCACCTCTGAACATCTTGACAGGTTAAATCCTGGACAAATTTCATCAGAAATCATTGGTTTTCAGCAGCTTGCCTTGCCAATAATTTGTAATATAAAACCAGCATCATGCTTGGATCTTCTGAAACTCATTGGTGACTCCTGCCCAGTAAAATCTGATCTAAATTTGGAAGCAGTATTCAGAAAAAAAAATTTTTTTTTTTCTTCACAAAATGAGTCACGGTGGAACCCTAACTCAAGAAATGGTAAAATGAGTCTCATAAATGAAATTCAGCTTAAGGAAATGTGGGATTATTATGTGGTCCAGAGAAATTGGCATCAAGGCAATTCTCTCAATTGAGAATGAGAGAAGCAAAGAAGTAGATTTTGAAAATATGATTGATGTATTTGCTTCCATTCATGTGTGTTAGTTGCTCAGTTGTGTCCAACTCTTTGTGACCCTATGAACTGTAGCCAGCCAGGCACCTCTTTCATGGACTTTTCCAGGCAAGAAAACTGAAATGAGTTGACATTCCCTTCTACAGAGGATCTTCCTGACCCAGGGATCGAACCTGGGTCTCCTCCATTGGCAGCCCTCCATTCATGGCAGGAAGGTAAAAAATTCTAATACATTATTTCTTATGTAAATAAAACATTGAAACTTCACATAATGCTGTGAGATTTAACACACCCACTTTTCAATTTTTCAATAGCTTTCAATTACCTTAAGTTTCTGGAAAAAAATCAACCACTGAAAAATATCCTGACAACACACACACACACACGCACACACACACGCACACACGCACACACACACGGGGGCTCATGTCTTGCTGCCTCCGGCTTCAGTTTGGCTCAGAACAACGCTGTCAGATCCTAGTTTTACTTACAGTTTTGATTTCTTCTGTTCACCATGGACATTTTTGCTTGAGTTTTGAAATATTTTAAAAACATTGTGTGAAAATGTTACCCATCTTGATGACCCAGGTCTTGGGGCACCCGTGAGAGAGCCTCATGCCATGGGACCAGGGGCTGCAGGGGAGAGGAGTGGAGGTCCCTTTCTGTCCTCTATCATCAGGGCCCTGAAGATTGAGAGAGCTCCTGCTCGTGGCTCCCCATTTCCTCACTTGCCCAGAACTGAAACTGAAATTGAACCCCAAGTCAATACCATTTTCAAGTGTTCAGGATCATGGGAACTTGCTCTCTGCTTCTAAAACCTGAAATGCCATCTATTCTATGCGGGGCATAGCACTTCCATAGGGGACCCAGCTTATTTCTTCTTAATATGATTAAATTACCATGAAGAGGAAAAAAAGTAAGCATAACTTACACATTCTTTAGCTTTCTAATGAATTTGAGCAGGGAACACAGCAACTTTCAGGCAGGGCCTTAGTTCAGTAACATTCTGTTTAAGTAAGCTGGTACTCCGTGTTAGTGAAAAACAACCAGGACACAGTTTCTCTGAGTTTTTCTGGAACGGGCCGGCACAGCACAGGCAGGGGACTCAGATTTAAGGGTCAAATGTGCATGTAACGTGGGATCTCTGCCCGACTCTCTGCCCCGCTCTCTGCATTGCTGGGCTTGTCGACAGACTCTGACCCCAAGTTCCTGGAATCTGGTTTAGGACACTGGCTTCCTTTTGCTCCTGGGATCCATCAGTCATTTTCTGCTGCAGGGAACATGGAGCCCCGTGGGTGAGAAACAGGCCTGATCTTGTCTAAATGCACAAATAAGGTGACACTGGGAGGAATCCCTGGGACAGAGGGCGGCGAGTTTGAGGAGCAGCCACTTCCCAAAAATGGTTATGCTCACAGAGACGATCTCAAAAGCACTGTCTGCAGACCTTGCCCTTCACAAACGTGCTAAGTATTTATAACCAAATCTCAGCGGAGCATCAGAGACATGGGATTAGCTGTGTGTCCTCATTAGATGGAAGCTCCTCTTTTCTCTATATATGTTGTGAAACTCCTTCTGAAACGACTCCGGCCGCTCTTCCCCAAGTGAACTTTGTTGTCATTGTTAGAATTTTAATGAGCGTCTGGCCTTGTTTCTCATTGTCTGGAAGGAAATGTGGGAAACCGATGAGGGAAGGTTCATGCTGTTACCCTGGCTTTTAAAATAAAGATGATTTTTCTTCTATAGCCATTTGCTTTCTTCTTAGAAGGGCAGAAATATTCTGACTAATAAATGATCTGGTCCAGCATGGCTGAGCTGCTCACACCGTGTATCTAGCTGACAGTTCCTTTTGTTCTTGTGTATGTGCTCAGTTGCTCCAGTTATGTCCAACTCTTTGGGACCCTATGGACTGTAGCCCTCCAGGCTCCTCTGTCCATGGGATTCTCCAGGCAAGAATACTGGAGTGGGTTGCCATACCCTCCTCCAGGGGAGCTTCCCTACGCAGGGATCGAACCCAGTTCTCTTATGTCTCCTGCATTATAGGCAGATTCTTTACCACTAGCACCACCTGGGAAGCCCTTCTTTCATTCTTACTTAGGAGATATTTGTGGATTCTAGTAGTTTGCAATGTCACTTTCATGTATATTTACTTGATCCTCACAGAAACCCTACGAGACAGACAAATGACATTGCGGCAGCTTTGACAAAAGCCCGAAGGTATTAACTTGTTTGCTCCAGCTTATACAGGTCATAGACTGTATGGACTGAAGCTTCGTGTCCCACCCCTTCCTTCCCCCACCACCTCAGTTCATATACTGAAGCCCTAATCCTGAGGCTGTACCTGGAGTTGAGGCCTCTAAGGTTAAATGAAGTCACAAGGGTGGGGCCCCAGCCCAACAAGGTTAGTGTCCTTTTAAGAGGAGATACTGATAGTTGGTTTTCTCTCTCAACCTTCTGAAGACTCAGCAAAGAGGAGGCCAGGTACACCAGGAAGAGTGATCTTATCAGGAGCCAGCCCTGCTGACACCAGCCTCAGACTTCTGTTGTTTGAGCCCCTAGACTGTGGCATCTTGTTACAGCAGCCCCAGATGCCTGAGATACACACCAACACAGCTAGTACACTGTCACCTAATCCCATACACACCACTGTACACAATCCTGCTATTTAGTATGTTTCTGGGGAAACAGAAGCATAGGATGACATATACTTTTTAAAAAAAATTTAAATATTTATTTTTATTTATTTGCCGTGCCAGGTCTTGTTGTGGCATGTGGGATCTTTAGTTGCAGCATGCGGGATCTAGTTTCCTGAGCAGGAATGGAATCCAAGCTCCCTGCATTGGGAGCATGGAGTCTTAGCCACTGGACTGCCAGGGAAGTCCCCTGGACGAATATATTTAATCTTGTAAGACCTGCAAAATCACACCCAAGTCACCCACATAATCAGGTGGATTGTTTGTATGTAATCTAATTTCTCTTTTGGTGACTCCCACAGGTGTGTGGAGCACAAGGGTCTTGACCCATGTTGGGATCCAGATGACTCACACTCTCAATGCCTGATGAAGCATGTGGACTTGGTTAAGGACTGTCTTCATACCTCACCTGTACAATTGTTGCCATCAAGTCAGTGATGCACGGCTGTTGTGGATGTCTGGTGCTTGAACCCAGCAAGTGCACACCAAATTACTAGGCTTGACCCAGGGCTTCCTGGGTGTGGCTGGGTGCTCTGCCACCTGATGGAGGCTCCTCCAGGACACTGTGACCTGGGGGAAAGGTCATTGCTAAGGCTGCCTGCTGACTCTACTTTTTCTAATGGGGTATAGAGTCCTCCCTAAAAAGGATCTGGAGGGCAAATCTCCATGGCAACCACATGGGAAACATGGTGCTATTGCCTAGGCCCCTGGTGTCTCCTCCACCCACTATAGCTCCCACCTGGGTGGGTCTTTGGGTGCAGGACACAATCAGAACCAACAGCAATGGCCACTGACCTTCCTCCCAGCCCAGGCCCACCATCATCGGGTGCTAGCTTGTGATGGTAGGTGCTGGCCAGTGGCCCATGATGTTGCTCTTCCTTCTGGCATCTTGTTTGCCTGGTGGTGGTTCCTGAAGGTACTGGTGGTTCCTGAAAGTGGTGCCAATTGGGCACAAATGCCATAGTGCCCCAGAGTTACTGCCTTTGCAACAGACCAAAAAGAAGACTGGACTTCAGTTTCCTCGACGGCAGAAGAGGTGGGGAGGATTGAGAACTTATTATTGATCTTCTGACTAGTATGCTCATAAGTGGACTTAATTTTCACAAAGGACAAGGATTGTAATTAATATTTGCTAAGGATCAACCACCCACACTTTGTTTCAGATCTGTGGTAGGACCTCGTTTAATCCTTTTTACTCTCCACATCAAACTAAGATGAGACCACCCAGGTGAACAAGGCGGGAGGTGACACAGCAAGGTTAGAACCCAGGTCTGCTGCGTGTGGACACTTGGGGTCTCTAGTTCCTAGAGAGTCTGTGTTGCTGGGAGGATGAGATGCTTTTCTGGTCGGTCCTTCATTCTGTCGTGTCAGGACTCACTCCGTGTGCTGAGCTGTGGGGACTTCCCGCTTCTTGATCCACAGGGCTGGCATGGTTTTCCTTTCAAAACGTACAAAAGGTTGGTCCTTTGTCATTTCCTTTCACTCCTTGCTTCTTCGATGGCTGACGGTAGGTGCAATCAGACTCACAATTAGACAGTGATTCACATTATGTAAAAGACTCATCATGCCGATTGATGCCGTGTGGGCATGATTGCCGAATCCTGCCGTCTACCAGGCTCAGTTGCAATCACTTTTACGTGAAGGCCCTTCTGAGGTGTCATTACGGGCAATCTGACGAGACGTGTGCGTGTCTGTGCACGTGTGGGTTTGTGAGGGAGTTTAAATTCCTTCCCGCACTGATACCTGTGTAGAATTACCTGTCTGCCTGCTGTCTTGACTTGATTTGAGAGTTTTAGCCAATTTTAATACATAGCTCTGGGACACACGAGATTGGTCCGTGGTCCTAAGGACCAGCTTATCCCAGAAAAGCATTGCAGGCACTGACTCCTCACTCCACACCCCGCCCCTCACCCCATCCTCAGAACTCCTGCCAGGATGTCACCTCCCACTGGGCTCAGTCTCCGCTGATGAGGCAGAAAGTCCTGGTCTGGTAGCTGCACAAATGGCTTTATAACTTGCTGTTAAAAGTACACAGGGCCAGCGGTCATGCACAGATTCCAACAGCAGAGCGAGACTGTCATTTTAGCCACTGGAATGTGTCTCTGCATTTGCTATAAATCTAGCAGCTATGCTTCAGAACTTGGGGCTGTGTTCTTTCTTTATTTCCTTCTTGCCTTCTCCTTCTTTCTTTCTCTCTTTTTCTCATCCCCCCTCCCTCCCTTTCTTCTTTTCTTTCTTTTATTCATATGAATTACAGCTTGAGTGTCTTCATTTCTGAGGGGAGGTCCATTTTTGCTGCTTTAGAAAAAGTATTATATGCTCAACAATATGAACAAAGAAATTATTTTCATCAGAGAAAAGAAGCCCTGTCTTGTGTGTTCTGAGATTTGATTTAGTGGGATATTTTCAGCTGAAATAGATTTCAGTCTTAGAATCAAATGAAAATTCAGCTATATAAATATACATAGACTTTTCCTCTCTTTTCTCCTCCTAAGATTTCAATGCTAAAATGGCTTGCATTTCTGTATGTCTGGTTGGGAAAGATGACTTTTGTAAAAATGCTGTGTTTCTAAGCGAGGCACGGAGGGCTGTGTCCCCAGCATGGGAGATCCTCCTGGAGCAAAACGGAGGGCCCGTTCTGAAAAGACAAAATGTGGCTTTGCTTCCTCTCAGTGAGCTTATGGGTCCCAAGTGCGGAGTTAACGCAAATGAACAATTTAGCTTTCTTCTGGAATATGAATCTTACTAATTGTGGGTGTGAAATTAAGCCTGAGCTCTGAGCCATTGGTGCAGGAGGGAGAAGGCAGAAGTGTTCAGAAACCGAGGCAGAAGCACAAACCAGATCCCATCTTCAGGTCGGGGAGGCCGTGCCAGGAGGATGGACTTGCTGAAGGCAGGTGGACTTGTGAGATGTGTAACCTCAGGGCTTTCTTTCCTTACTGGGGAGAAGAGCTAGTAAGAGCTGGGTTCAGCTCAGATATCTGGAACATCAGGCCACTCACTATTTAATGTGGCTTTCATCTGTCTATGTGTCCATCTGATGAATAATGGCTGCACATCTATTGCACAGTGGGCATGGAGCCAGGTACTGGGCGATACTGGTGAGCTGGTTAGTTGTGCCTCTACTTCACAGGGTCCCAGTCCAGTGGGAGACGCGTGCTAGACAAACGACACATATGTTAAGTTTTTGGATTGTTATCTTAGTCCATTCTGCCTGCTGTGACAGAAAACCGCAGTCGGGGGAGCTTAAAAACAACAGACATCTATTCTCTCCCAGTCCTGGAGGCTGAGATCGAGGTGTGGGCAGGGCTGGGTCCTCCTGAGTCCTCCTGTGTCCACAAACCAGAGAGCTAGGTAGCTGCAGGTGGCTTGAATGCTCCTCTAATCGAACCTTCCATTCATGGAAGAGGAGACCAGCTTGGAGACATGAAGTAACCTGCTCCTTGCTCCACAGAAGCCATGGCAGAGCAAGACCTGACCAGGGTGGCCTGTGGGTTCCAGCCTCACTTCTCCGTCTCCTTCCCCGGCCTGGTCTCCCCATCCCTCCAAAGGCTCTCCCAGCAGTGCTCCTCTGCATCAGTCACAAAGCCACTCCAGGTGCCCCGGAAATGCGGCTCCCAGCTCTCGCTGTGGTTGATGACTCCCCTCCATGGTGCCTGGAAGTCGGATGGAAATGTGGTTCAAGCTCCCCGGGCATCTGAGGGCTGTTTACGCACCACAGAGCATTCGCGCGCTGTTTGACTTTGATGGATGCAAATTTATTCTAAATGAGCCCGGCGTTCATTAGCATAGAAACATATGTTGTCGGTGTGGCACATGGGGTGCAGCGCTGGCTCCCACAGTTGGTCCCCACCGGACCTCACCCATCGCCTGGCCTGCCTTGCCCCCGGCTAAAGCTCCAGATGTTGTTTTTCTTGCAGTGCAAAGTCTGCTTTTCAGCTACAGGGTCATTTTCCTTCAAAAGAGAAACAGACGAATCCATGGAAAGAACTTGGGTTTACAGGCTTATCTACTGAAGGGAGCCTCCTGGAGTGTCGCCTGCTTGGCCATCTGCGTTGACTTGCAGGCAGTTCATTCTGTCTTGTGGCTTGGAGACTCCCGGGGCTCATCGTATACTTGATTCTACTTCTGCTCAGGGTTTCTCTACAAGTGACACTGTTTACTGCTTCTGATGCCTTTAGAAATACCTGCGGTGAGAATAGCATTGTTGTCTGACAATAGGGCTCCATTTTGTAGGCACCTGACAACACACTAACACACAAATGTGTGCACACACACACATATGCACACCCATCTACACACACACGCACACATATGCACACACAAATGCAATGAACACATACGTGTGCACACCCATCCACATGCACACACCTATCCACACTCACACGTGCACACCCACATGCACACATATGCACACACATGCAATGAACACACACATGCACACCTATCTGCACACACACACCTGTAAACATATATGCACAGGCATGTGCATGTGTACACCCCACAAAATGCACATGCACTCACACACATGCAATGAACACACACATGTGCACACCCATGCACATACAGTCACATACATGCATACCCCACCCTCACACATGCGAGCACATGTATGCACACAAATGCAATGAACACACATGCATGCACCAATTCGTGTGCACACACATGCACACATAAACAATGCACACACATGCACATGCACAGTGATATAGCAAGAACATAGGGAGCATCCTGATGAATTTTTAGGTCATAGCTGTTCTTTTCATACTTACAGAGCCATAGACTTATTGGAAAATGGCCTTCAAACATCAGTTTTTTCCCTACCTATGTTTTTGTTTTGGGGAATTTTTTTCTACTGAGATACTTATTTCTAACTTCTTTCTTCTGCACTTCCTTGCAAGTCCAAACGACTGCTGCTGGTTAATAGCGTGTGAAAGTGCACTGCCTGGTTTTGTGTGTCTATAGAAGCGTGGCTGCACAGAGGGCTCAGGGGAGTCACATGTACTCGGGAAAGAAACAGATCCTCAGGAATAAATGAAAACGCTGGAGCATCCTGTGTCTCTGGAGCCCCACCCCCAACATGATTCTCCAGTAATAACATTCAGCTGCAGTTCCCTCTCTGTCCCTTTTCCCTTCTTTTTTCACACTACGTGGTCTATTTAGAAATGTTACCTCTTTTCACTTTTTGCATTCAGTTTTCTAGCTTTGGTTGGAACTGCAGAATCGTTAATTAATTCAATAAATATTTTCCAAGCCTGTGTGCACATGACACAATCTTCCATATAGAAAGTCTACTGGAGAGTGTGTGAAGTTGCTTCAGCCATGCCCAACTCTTTGTGACCCTATGGACTGTAACCCACCAGGCTCCTCTGTCCATGGGATTCTCCAGGCAAGAATACTGGAGTGGGTTGCCACTTCCTGCTTCTGGGGATTTTCCTGACCCAAGGATTGAACTCGTGTCTCTTACTTCTCCTGCATTGGCAGGCAGGTTCTTTACCACTAGCGCCACCTGGAAAGTCCAAAGAAAGTCCACTGGAATCTACTAAAAACTACTAGAACTAGTCATAACAACTCACCAATAAGGGAGTTTAACAGACTGCAGGACATAAGCTCAATAAACAAAAATTAATTCAATTTCTGTATATCTATAACCAGTAGCTAGAAATTGAAATTCAAAAAGCAAAGGCATTTACAACAGTACCAAAAAACGAGACACTTGAGGATAAATCTGACAAAAGGTGTGCAAGATCTGTGCGCTGGAAACTATGAACATTGATGAGAGAAATTAGATAAGAACTAAATAAATGGGGTGATATATTGTGTTCATGGATCAGAACACAATATTGCTAACATGTCAGTTCTACCATTATTGATCTATAGATTTATGCAATTCTAGTAAAATCCCCCTAGTATTTTTTTTTTTGGTAGAAATTTGCAAGCTGGTTTTAAAATTCATCTGGAAATTTAGAAGACCCAGAAGAACTAAGATAACTTTGAATAAGACGAATAAGTTTGGCAGACTTATATTAACTATTATTGGCATAATGATTGAAAAACAGATCAATGGAACATACTAGAGAGTTTAATAGTAAACCCACACATACATGCCATTGATTTTTGATAAAGATTCAAAAGTATTGCAATAGAGAAGAGACAATAAACAGTTAGGAAACAATTAAATATTCATATGCAAAAAATGGACTTCTGCTACATATCTTGTTGTTGATGTCATTCGCAACTCAAACTTCACATATCTAAAAACAGAACTGATATCTTCTATTCCTTTCCCAAAATTTAATCCATGGAGATTCTTATGGCATGTAATGAGGCTTGGGAATTTACTATTTTAAAGAGAATTTTAGGTACTATTGGTTCAGGAGGTTATGAGACCATAGTTTATAAAATACTGTTCTAAATCCTGGAATCATACTTTTTCCTTTTTTCTGCACTTCTGCACTTTCCTGTTACTTCTAATCAGATGCTCATTTCTATAAATCTTCATTTCAAAATATTCCCAGGGTATCTCTCAGCTTAATATCAACACTGCATTCCTTTTAGTTCAGAATCCTTTCAACTCTCAAGAATTCCAACTAAGAAGTTGCATATTGGGCCGACCCTTTCCAGAGTGTCCTAATACCTAGAGATTGTTACCTGACTGAAGGCAGGAACCATATTTCACCCACTTTTGTTTTCCCATAACACCAGTTCAGAGTAATGCTGAATATTTCATTAAGTATAAAAAAAAAGTAAAAGACTTAAATCCCACTACTGAAAGTGAATAGTGAAGGGACATAAAACAGATTCTGAGTCAGCTATACCCATCAACCTATGTGACTCTGCAATTTTACTGTTTACATGAAGTGTAAGACATCAAACCCAACTGAAAAAGTGACCTACGCTTAAAACATTCATGACTAAGGGATGGATTTAGGCAGACAAGAGGGTGGTATATAATAGGCTATGAAGTGCTCAACATGATTCATGTTAATGAATTATTAACTGAATCATGCAAAACATTTAGGATCTCTGGGAGAAATGTACAAATATCTTGAATATTTGTTTGACATTTTCTTTACCGATTCTTTCTCTCCCCACAACTGCACATGTTGTTGATCAACCGCCTTGGGAGGAAAGACAACAGCTGAGTCCACCCCTCTTGAAATCCTTCACACTGTTTCTATTTTTGTAGGATAATTTCCCACTAACAATAACTCTCTAAGACTCACTCAACCAGGGCAGTGGTGGCTGGCCCGAGTTCAAGCTTCTGGTCCCAAGGAACCCAATTCTGGATGCCAGTGATGGAGATGAATAGATGCTGCCTCATCTTTGCAGCAGGTACTTCTTTGCTCACCTAGACGACAATAGCATAGGAGGCTTATGATACTCAGCCTTGCAGACCAGTGTCCCCAGCAGCCTCTAGGTCTGGAGTTAGAACACAACACTGGTGATGACATGGGAGGGTCAGAGGACCTCAGCTGTTGTAGGGGATGGGCATGAGTTTAGAAAGAGGAGTCTAGGTCTTGGAAGGTAGTGGCTGTTGGTCAGTCTTGCTTGTCCTGCTTCTCAGAAAGGCATTCTCTCTCCTTAGGGACCCTGCCTCCCATGGCCCTGGCTGTCTTCCCCTCATGGTCCCCCCATCCCTCGGACAGCCATGAGCTTGTACTCCAGCCATACAGTCCACATTCCTGTGGTCTGTTTTGTACATAGTGACATGCCCTGAGCGGTGGTGACCCAAATTCTCACAGAGATTAGCTAACTGGATGCTGCCAGGGGGAGGGGGTTGATGCTCGCTTCATTTTGGCCAGATCCTTGAAGAGGCAGGCTGGGGGCTTGCCACAACCACCTTTCGCATCTTCTGGAGCTGAGCTCATAGATCAAAACACACAGAGGAAAAGAAAAAAGAGACAGTGAGAGAAACAGAATTATAGATGCACCCATGTACCTCTGCCCTCCCTTGCAGGCCAGCTTGCATTGTATTTGTGTCACCGGCAAATGACACAGTTCTGTTTAACACAACAGACCCCACCTGGCAATCTTCCGCATTTCAAATAGCATCTTTGACGCTGGGTTGAATTAAAGGGCAAAAGAATTAATATGCACGAAATCAGTTTTGTAAATGACAAACGTTAATGGTTGCTATGACTTTAAATGTCTTTATTATTAAATGTTATTAGGGAAAAATAATACCTTCATTTCATAGGGAGAATTGAAAAGTCATGGATAAAAAAATCTGGGAAGATGGATTTAGATTTAATTTAGTGAGGAACAAATAAGATTTTTGGAGAAAGAATAAAAAATCTGAAAGTCTGGGTAAAGGTTATTAATATGGGCCAAGCGCACAGGACTGAGGTGAAAGAGAAAGAGACGGACTCCAGGAGGCTGCAGTCATCCTCAGATATCTCTGGGGATTGGTCACAGGACCCTCCATGGATACCAGCATCCGAGGACACTCAAGTCCTTCATATAAGATGGCGTAGGATTTACCTGTCACCTGTGCATACCCTCCTGTATACTTTCACCATCTCTACATGACTTATAATACCTAACACCATGGAAATGCTATGTAAGAGTTGCTGGCCTGCAGCAAATTCAAGTTTTGATTTTTGAAACTGTCAGGAATTTCCCTCCCACATTTTGGACCCATGGTTGGGTGAATCTGCTGATGTGGGATCCATGGGGATGAGGGCTGACTGTCCTTGGAAAGCTAGTGCCATGATGTATGGAGTGGCAGCAGCCATGAGGAAAGGCAGAACACAGGGGACATCACGGAGCACCTTTAAGGGCCTGGACACTGGAAGGTCTCACCGGGTGAGAGGCCTGTTCTGACAACATGCAAACACAGTCTCAGAGGGGCGGCAGGCTGCCCAGTGAGTTGGTCGGTGGGTCTGGCTCAGGAGCATCTCAGGGGGTTCCTGGGGCAGATGTACCTGAAGTTGTGGCTGCGCACTGTTCTTCTGTATTTAGAACTCCCTCTTTCCCCTCCCCTCCCTCCTTCCTTTCCTTCCTTCCTTCTTTTCTTTCCTTTTGAAAAAAGTTTACAAAAGCATTCCATGTATTCACACGTACACACAGAAACAAACGCTGGTACCTGACACCTGCAGTAAGCTGTTTTGCAAATAATGAACCAATATATAATTCCAGAGTATTCTTCTCCTTTATATCAGTGTTAGTACAAGTCCATTTCAAATTAGTGAACGCAAGTGGAAAAAGATACTTTTGAAAAAGGGCGAGAAAGTAATGATGACAATTAAACGATTTCTTCAATGGATCACCCAATTTTTTTATCTCTACTATTTCAAAGAGCTACTATTTTTTAAAATTTCCAATGCACATTAACCTTCCATGGGGAGGGTCTTTTAAACGTTTGAGCTCTTTTCTTTCCAGATTTTTTTTGGAAAATAATATAAATTCCCATTTTTTTCCCCAAAGTGGAAGCAGTTAGCTCCTTTTTCCTAGGCTGACAGCACCTGTACCCTCATGTCTGAAGCATCAGTGCAGTCAGGCAGCCCACAGTCAGTTGGGCTGGAGCCCCATGAGGAGTCAGACAGATCAGGATGGGTTCCCTGCCTAATTTAAGATACCACTACTTATGCTTGATGGAAAGGTGTTGCATACTATCTAGTCAAGATTTTTTTTTTAACAGCATACCAACTTTGAGAAATGCATCCTTTACCTGGCACCCTTTTAACCTATTACAAAATTGTGCATTTCCGCAAAGAGATTTTGCATGCATAAGTATACGTACATAGATACAGATAAAAAAACTTATTTGTATACAAAAAACATATGAAATCCACTGACACCCTCCCTACTCATTTCATTTCATGGATTCCCTTAAAATTGGATGCTATAGAAAATAGCTTGTATTTCCAGGATGCCAAATGCATGGGGGTACTTTTCAATCAAGCTCTAGGACTGAGAAAGAGTCAGTGCCCACCCACACCGGGCCAGCAGGAGATGCAAGCTGGTTGGTACTCATCAGCCCCTGTAGTGCTGACCTCTGCTCTGCGAAGGCAGGGCTTCCGGGGGCTTCGGCTCCCTGTGAAACTCACCCTCCCGAAGACGGTCTTTGAGTCAAGTTTTCGTGAGACAGTTTCCTCCCCGCCGCCCCTGCCTCCGGCCCCCAGTCTGAAGAGTGGCGGTGTTCTGCCAAAGATCTGTTTGATGTCCTGATTTTTATTCGCTGTCATGCCTCCATTTCTGGGCCTCAGGCATTGCAGAAACAATTCCAATCTCGAAAAAATGATCCTAATTTGGTGGAAATCTCTGTTAATTCAGGTGTGATGAACATTGCTAATTTGGATCATCATTTCTTTCAGCAAAACTGAATTCAAGAGGTGCCCAGACCTTACTATTAATGGCTCCTCTGGCCAAATGTGTGGAATTGCAGGAGACAGAAGAAAATCCTCCCATCTTTCTCTCCCCCTCTCGCACTCCCTCCCCTGTTTCTCTCTTCCTTTTTGCAATGAGTGTGCTTTATTTTTCTAGTTAGAAGCAAGTAATGATTGAACAGGAAGAGGTGCCCAGAATAGTTGCTTGAAAAAGTGTTTTTCACAGAGCCCGTGGCTAGGTGGTGTCTTTGAACATCGTTTTCACCTTGGAACGTTTGATGACTGCCTACAGATGGTCAGTCTCTCAGCAGTGGTGTTCCCCGAAATCTGCAGCTGAGTTCCATCTGAGACACAGGAATTAAGATGGTCCAGAGAGGAAATGCATTCCCTTGATTTGATGTTTCTAGATGTGAACGCTGGAGTGGCCGACTCAGATCTGAGATAAGTGCTTCTCTGGTGATTGAATAGAATTTGCGTTCTGCCTCCGCAGAGAGCTTCACTCGTTCAAGAGCTTTTGGACATGTTCATGCTCGGCTCTGATCAGATGTGAACTTGGGCAGCCTGGTCGCTGCTCCTGCTGTCTGCCCCTTGGAATCCACGTACCTAAAAACGCCACCTGTCCCCACACTCTTCATTCCCAGGTGATAAACTGTAACATCACTTTCCCCCCTATTAGGCAGATCTTCTGTTTAATACTGCACTCCCCAAGCCTCTGCTTAGTTCTATTTTTTCCATAGTCCAGCAGATCCTTTCCTGCAAGAATTTGTCTCACAGGAATGATTAATAACTCCAGTTGGCAAACTGGAGGTTGAGGTGGCAATTCCAGTTGTGAATTTCAGGTGACATGCTCACTTGATGGCTGGACTCTAGTGTTCAGTCCTTTGGATCTCTGCACATGACCATGGCACACCTGCATCTGCAGAGGGATGACCTCCAAGGCTTGGGGGCAGGTGAAGAAGCAGGCTGGGATCCTTTTTGGGGAGATCTAGGTGTGGCCTGGTGGGCCCTTGGGGATCCCATTCTGTGGGGGGACAGGGCTCTTTCCAGTCACTTTCTATCAAGCATGCTATTTTATAGAGCTACAGACACAGAAGTTGGTGCAGAAAAGTGACAATAATGCAAATAGTTTTGTCTGCCTCAATGCAAATAAACTTTGCCTGGTAGAACACAATTGATTTCCTCTCTATAGAAAGTATAAGTACAAGCATTACTTTTTATTGGCCTATAGGACATTTAGCCATTTTGAATCTATTAGAAAACACATTTAGCATTCTGAGCACCTATGCGTGCTTCTGCAGTTCAGTTTCTATTGAACTAGACTCTTGTTTCTTCATTTATTAATGAGCTAAGTACATTTTTGGACATGTGTTTATTTTATTTTTACATGACAGTCATATTTCTAGCCTTGGGAATGATATATTTTATCAGTCCACACACTCAAGGCACATATACTGTCATACATTCTTTGTTTTTCAATTAATCTAGAGTCCCTGTGTACCTTAAGTGCCAGTAGCCCATCATCTGCCTGAGCTTTCTTTTTATAAAAAAATTACAGCATTTAAAAAAATATTTATTTATTGGGCTGTGTTGGGTCTCAGTTGCAGCATGCGGGATCTTGGTTGCGCTTGGACTCCTCTAGTTGTGGTACACAGGCTCAGTAGTTGTGGCATGGGCTTAGTTACTCCATGGCACCTGGAATCTTAGTTCCTCATCCAGGAATCGAACCCATGTCCCCTGCATCACAAAGTGGATTCTTAACCACTGGACCACCAGGAAAGTCTCTGCCCGGGCTTCCTCTTGCCCAACCATGATTCTCTTAGAACATCATGAGCTTCACGCACACACACACACACACACACCTAGATGAGATAAGTATTTACAACTCAACAACTGTTTGTAAGTGATGGCTATGTAGTAACACTTAGTACAAATACAGCACCAACTACTTTTGTTTCCTGCACCTGTTCAATTAGGAAAACCTTTAAACACAGACTGAGCAAATTACTGCAGGAACAGAATAGCACAAAGGAAAATTGAAGACTTTCTTCTGAAAACCCTACTTTTCACTGAGGCTGTGAGCCACAATGCATGTAATCGTAGTTTAAAGAACAGGGGGTAGAGAGAGAATCAGACTTAGCGATTTCACCTCAAGCAAAGCCAGGTCAGTGGCCAGCCAAGTAGGACACCTGTGTGGCAGCCTCCCAAATTCTTCATCTTCCCCTAGTCGAGGAAATCGGACCGACCGTTTGCCTTTCCACATAGGTGCAGCCTTCCTCTTGCCGTGGTTTCACCACCATGAGTTGCTCTTTTCCATTTACTTTTACAGGAATCCTGGGTGGAATACAGGATCCCACAGGTCTGTAGAACCCAGAGGGTGGTCAGGTTCTACCCTGGAGGAATCGGGCTGAAGGCCTAGCCTTTCGAGTCAGACGGTCCAGGTTAAGGCTCTAGCTCTCCTGTTTCCTAGCACTCTGACATGGAAAACACTCTGAGGAGGCAGATTATGACCGAGGACGACCTCTGGGTACGAGATAAGAGAGCACCACGTTCACTACTGCCTCCTGACACTCAGGAAGGACGCTCCCCGCTTCTCACCTCTGTGAGTCATCTATGAAGCAAGGATAATGGTAAAATCCACCTTACGTTTCCACTGAGGTAACCTGTGATAATGCATATGAAATGCTTAGCCAGCTGATGGTATTGTATAAACACACAATAATGTGATACCTAAGGCCCTGGTCTGGTGTCTTCTACAAACTCATCAAGATTCTAAGTGGGAGAATTTTAAGGTACGTGTTTGGGATCCATGGAGGACCCAACAGTCTGGGTTAGTCAATTACTATTATCTACTTTCTCAGGTTTGAACAAGATCCGGGAGATGATGAGGGACAGAGAGGCCTGGCGTGCTGCAGTCCATGGGGTGGCAAAGAGCTGGAAATGACTTGGTGATTGAACAACAACAACAAATGATTTACTTCCTCAGGACCTTAGAAAGGAACCAGAGAAATGGTATCCAAGGTTGCATCCTTCTGGCCGTGGGGCTTCCAACACATGCAGACAGAACAGTAACACAGACTTTGCACTTAGAGAAACATCCTTCTCAGACTGTGGGTCCCTGAGTCTGAACCCCTAGTGCAGCCAGGCTAAGGAGGAAAGGAAAAGAATACGTAATGCGTTTATATCTCCAGTATGGTGCTGATGCAAGTCAATCCGAGACTCTTTTGAACGGAGGGGGCCGCTCGAGTGGCCATCATTCTGACCTGAGCTGTGTCTTGACTTTTAATGGTTCACAGTTTCTCGAGGGAAAAAACAAATCAGCAGTCTTGATAATTAAAAGTTGCTAATGTCTCCTTCCCTTTCCCTTGTAAATTAAAATGATTTGACGTAGGAAGAAGAGAAGACAGAATTCAGTTATTTTTGATAATTGCAGTGTCAAATTGATAATTTGCTCAATCTTCTTGCAAAATTGCCTAATTGAGAACAACGAAGCAGATGGTTCTTTGTTCTGGGCATTTGTTGACTAACCCGTTAGCAAGCCCTCGGCTTGCTTCCCATCCCAAATGCAAAGGTTTGGGACAAGCTGTGCAGCCCCAGCAAGGCGTTCTGCAAGCTTCCAAAGGCGATACTTCCTCCTTCCACAAGAGGATGCTCAGAACATACCCAAAAACCGACACGGAAACTCAGACAGCCGGGAGCCAGGAGTCAGAAACCTTGGCAGAAATCAGATTTAGCTTCAGGCTTATAAACTGTTTTTCTTTCCTAATTACCAGGTAAAATTCCTTCTTACTTAAAATTTGCCCTTTAACTTCCCCTTCTGAAAAAAAAAGAAAAAAACCCTAGGCTTCTATATTGTGACAAAAGTAGCTGACGAACATCTGCTTGGGAGGTTGTAGCTGATTTTCCTGTTATGGTTGTTCACGAAACATGAGACTCAAAATCGAGGAGCTCAAAAGGAGCTGCGGAAGTGCACGTTTCTCATTTGCACACACCGGCAGTGAAGACCACAGATAACGCTCACCTGGGGGCAGAAAGGGATTTGTCCTCCGCAGGACCATCAGGAGCACCTGCCACCCACCCTCCATTTCCCAGTTGGTGCCATGGGGTCCCCATCCTTTAGATGGATTCCAGTCCTTCACGCAACTGTGAGCCTGGTCACTTAGACCCATGCGTATCCTCAGGCTCTCCCAGGTACATGCCTGCATCTCCAAGCATGCATGGAGCATGGGGTCTTGACCTCAGCCATGTGTCAGGGAGCTTTACAAGTACGGATAGATGGTCAGTCCCGCCTTGGAGTTCTGTTTACATGGGCATGTTTTGGGATTCCGAGACACACACATACACGCATTCAAGCTGGATTGGAGAACTGCTGTTCTCCATTGCCGCAGAAAGAGAACAAGATAAGATTTAGACCCTCCTGGTCCTGTCTATTACCAGGTTTAGCACCCATTGGGTAGCCCAGTGGGGTGATGGCACAGAATCTGCACAGAAATTGGAAGGGATTAGGATTCAGTTCAGAAGTTCTCCTGATGATGTTTTGGGATATCCTGTGTGCTGTCTCCCATCTTTAGAGGGAGACCCACTGCCCTGGAGCCGAGGGTGCGGCTTCTGTTGCTCACTCCACTGGCCTCGCCCACTCTCCCCAGGCCTAGGCTCACCTGTGCAGCGTCCCTTTAGAAGACACTCACTTTGATGAATCTGTAGCTCTTCTTCCAGAGTGGGGTCCCGTCAATCTGCTGGATGATTTTATTGTCAAGCAAGATGAAATCTCCCCTCCTAACATGTCCTTTCTCCCTTCTTCAACTCTGCTGGGCACCAGTAGCTGGGCTGTGTTTTCTCTATGAAACACAGTCATGTTTTGGATACTGACAGCTTCAGTTCAGTTCAGTTCAATCGCTGTCATGTCCGACTCTTTGCGACCCCCTGGACTGCAGCACGCCAGGCCGCCCTATCCATCACCAACTCCTGGAGTCTACCCAAACTCATGTCCATTGAGTCGGTGATGCCATCCAACAATCTCATCCTCTGTCATCCCTTTCTCCTCCTGCCTTCAATCTTTCCCAGCATCAGGGTCTTTTCAAATGATTCAATTCCTCAATCAGGTGGCCAAATATGGGAGTTTCAGCTTAAACATCAGTCCTTCCAATGATCACTTAGGACTGATCTGCTTTAGGATGGACTGGTTGGATCTCCTTTCAGTCCAAGGGACTCTCAAGAGTCTTCTCCAACACCACAGTTTAAAAGCATCAATTCTTCGGCACTCAGCTTTCTTCATAGTCCAAATCTCACATCCATACATGACTACTGGAAAAACCATAGCCTTGACTAGATGGACCTTTGTCGGCAAAGTAATGTCTCTGCTTTTTAATATACTGTCTAGGTTGGTCATAGCTTTCCTTCTAAGGAGTAAGCCTCTTTTAATTTCATGGCTGGAGTCATCATCTGCAGTGATTTTGGAGCCCCCAAAAATAAAGTCAGCCACTGTTTCCCCATCTATTTGCCATGAAGTGATGGGACCAGATGCCATGATCTTAGTTTTCTGAATGTTGAGCTTTAAGCCAACTTTTTCACTCTCCTCTTTCACTTTCATCAAGAGGCTCTTTAGTTCTTCTTCACTTTCTGCCATAAGGGTGGTGTCATCTGCATATCTGAGATTATTGTTATTTCTCTTGGCAATCTGGACTCCAGCTTGTGCTTCATCCAGCCTAGCATTTCTCATGATATACTCTGCATATAAGTTAAATAAACAGGGTGACAATATACAGCCTTGACATACTCCTTTGCCTATTTGGAGCCAGTCTGTTGTTCCATGTCCAGTTCTAACTGTTGCTTCATGACCTGCATACAGATTTCCAAGAGGCAGGTCAGGTGGTCTGGTATTCCCATCTCTTTCAGAATTTTCCACAGTTTATTGTGATCCACGCAGTCAAAGACTTTGGCATAGTCAATAAAACAGAAGTAGGTGGAGTTGGTAAAAATGTCTGGCATAGTTGTCAAGGAAGGCCTCATTGAGTCGCTTCTGGGAAATATGGTTTCCACCCTAGATAGAATAAGATTTGAAATAAGAGTGGGGAAAAAAAAGCAGCTGTTGAAATGCTTATTATGTTTATAATGGTACCTGGTGCCCTTTGGTCACCATAAGCCCGGCCGCCCAAATGGCTTACCATCAAGAGTGTCTGACAGTGCCCTATGTTATTGGCATAGTTCTTGTCTGCTGTGGAAGTGCTAATGTGTGTGCTCCCAGTCCTTGCACGTGTGTGTGGCTAGAGAGGTAGGGCATGGCAGTGCATGGAGGGGAATTAGTGCACGGTGAGAAACAGAGCAAGTCAAGCAAGAGTGGCCAACGAGACTGCAAATTAGGACAGTTAGGGAGGAGTTGGCCCACCCCTCCCATTGCTCCCCAGGTCCTCATATCATTTAAGGTGATTATGAAAATTTTCAGGGAACCAGGTCTGCAGAATAGGGGCCATTTGCATGAAACAAAATTTCTTCTTCCCATCTTACGAAACGAATGGTCCCTTCCTTGAAAAGCAGAAGTTTTCAGAATTCCTGAAGGAAAAGTACTATTAATATGATGTCCAGTCACTTGAAATCACTTTTTTAAAAAATACCTTTTTTATTGGTTAGAAGCTATTTGCTTTACGATATTGACTGGTTTCTGCCAAACATCATCATGAATCAGCCAGAGGTATACATATGTCCCCTCCCTCTGGAATGTCTCACCCCATCCCACCCCTCTAGGTTGTCATAGAGCAAGGGTTGATGAAATCGACATTTTAAATTATTTTAAAGCTGTTTTGTTCTTGTTTTTTTTAAATAACATGGGTTCAGAGTCTTGTATTATAAATGAAAATAGAAACAGCTTGATTCAGGGACAGCTCTAATATCTCTCTTCCCAGAGCCTCAGACATTAAGCTGAAGGCCATGGGTACACTCACCACACTTTGGCCAAATATTGAGTCTTGGAAATTTTGTTGTTGCTGTTCAGCTGCTAAGTTGTCTCTGACTCTGTGACCCCACGAACTGCAGCATGCCAGGCTCCCCTATCCTTTACTATCTGCTGGAGTTTTCTCAGATTCATGTCCATTGAATCAGTGATGCTATCCAACCATTTCATCCTCTGCCACCCTCTTCTCCTTTTACCTTCAGTCTTTCTCAGCATCAGGGTCTTTCCCATGAGTCGATTCTCTGCATCAGGTGGCCAAGATATTGGAGCTTCAGTTTCAGCATCAGTCCTTCCAATGAATATTCAGGACTGATTTCCTTCAGGATTGACTGGTTTGATCTCACTGTCCAAGGGACTCTTAAGAGTTTTCTCCAACACCACAGTTCAAAAGCGTCAATTTTTTTGGCACTCAGCCTTCTTTATGGTCCAACTTTCATATCTGTACATGACTATTAGAAAAACTATAAATTTGGGTACAGGTCTTCTCAAAGCTTTCTCTGCTAGTGGAGTCATGTGAATGAACTCTACATTAATGACATTTAAGTATTTAGTTTTCTTTACATTTTCTCTCCTGGTTTATTTACTTCTGGCTGGTGTATTAGAGGCTCTCTTTGTTGATTCTGTGAACTCCCCTTCCCTCTCTCCTCCTTTGCCCTAGATACCCAGTCAAATATTTAAAGCCAGTTTTCTCCAGATAACCCATTTTTCTCCAAAGAAGCTCAGGGTGAAGAAGAACCTTTGTAAGAGAAATATGGTTTGCTGTCTAGAATTAAACTGTTCTCATGAAATTGCAAATAGCACCCTCCCTCAAGTAATCACTTGCATTGTATGAAAAGGAAGAAAATCTGATTTCAAAGGGTCATTTGAAGAACACTCCAACAGAGGTCCACAAACCCTCCCTAACTCTGAACTCAGAGGGTTCCCTCCTGAATCCCTCAGCTACCAGCTTGGTGTCTCAGAAGTGACTTTACCCCTGGACTCAGGATTTCTTGCTTTTAGCACAGGAATAATGACATAGGAATTATTAAATGATGTCCATAATTTGCTCAGTCAATCAGTCCATCCTAAAGGAAGTCAACCCTGAATATTCATTGGAAAGACTTATGCTGAAGCTCTAATACTTTGGCCACCTGATGCAGAGAGCCAACTCATTGGGAAAGACCCTGATGCTGAGAAAGATTGTGGGCAGGAGGAGAAGGCATCGGCAGAGGATGAGAAGGTTGGATGGTGTCACCGACTCGATGGACATGAACCTGAGCAAACTCTTGGAGATAGTGAAGGACAGGGAAGCCTGGCGTGCTACAGTTCAGGGGGTGGAAAAGAGTCGGACATGACTTAGAGACTAAACAACAACAACAAATGTTCTCAGAACAGTGCTTGCAGTGTAATGACAGGGCCTGTGCTTCTGGTTGTTATTGACAAACCTGGTTCCTTTCTCTTATGGCTCCTTGGGGAATAGCTCTTGCTGGAGTGTGCAGTGTGGCACCATCTCACACAAGGATTTACTCTCGAACCTTTGGATGTAGGAGCAAGTCTAGGAAATGTTGCAGTATGTCCTTTTTAAAAAAAAAACCTCTGAAGAAGGGTATGGCAACCCACTCCAGTATTCTTGCCTGGAGAATCCCCATGGACAGAGGAGCCTGGCAGGCTACAGTCCATGGGGTCCCAAAGAGTTGGACACGACTGAAGCGACTAAGCACACAGGTTAACAGAATAGAAAAGTGACCTAAATTTTAATTCTCTGAAGTTGTCTTCTCACTAATACAAATTTAATGGGGTTGGTTTAATGTAAAAACAGAAAAATGTGTACCTCAGGGAAATTCTTTTGGATAGACTTACACTGTAAAGGATCTTTCCATTCAGTCACTCAACAGATGATGACTCTCAAGATTGCCTGTTGCCAGTTAATACACTGACAAAAGGGGATTCAAAGTGTCAAATCTTATGAAGAAGAGAGTAAAGAAACCTTCACCACCAAAAAGTCACATCAAGTATTTTAAAAATTCATTTCTGAAATGTTAATGGTAAAATCTAGTATCTTAATATTGAGGTCCAAATGGAGGATCCTTCTATCATAATTCTGACAGAACACCCGTCTTAGAATTTTGTCCTTTTTTACTTTCCTTTTATTCCAGGCTGAAAGAGATCATCCAATAGCTTTACTGACTGAGTTTACTGGCTGTCAGAACTTGAAATGAAATCTGTGTTCAAACAAAGTCTGAAACATCTATTCTAACAATGTAGTGCTGTTGCTGCCTTTCCAATAAAAGATTAGCACAACTTTTGGCTGGCCCTTGGCTGAAGCTGATTGTTTTATTGTTAATATGTAAGATTATCCATCAGTCTATCTCTCGACTGCCATGAACACATGCATTCATTCATACATATTGGTTGAATGCTTTTTATGCATATATTATTCTGATAATTGCTGATCCTAACCATTTATTCTCAGACGTGGGAATGATTGTATTTTAAGATTTGTCTTGCCTGTGCAATATTCTGAGTATCCTCAATATAATTCAATGTAAAGGAAGTTTCTGCCTCCCATCACCTCAACTTTGTCCAGGTGTAATTTGTCTCATTCCAAATTCTTACTTAAAAATGATCCCCAAATATGCTGTGACAATAACAGAATGCTATCCTCTAATTCTAAGCTTGTATAGGGTTCTTGTAAGAGAACACTTACAATCAGCTCTGATTCGTTTGAAGATATGGTGCTCTCATCTGATGTGTTTGTTATATTGATAGAATCCTGTGACTACTGCAGGTATGTAGGAATAACAAACTGCAACACTTTAGATGAAGGAACTGTAGTGTATAAAATCATGTATAAAGCTGCATTGTATAAAACCAGGTGTACCACTGGCTTCTTGTACCTACACTACTTTTGCATACTAGGAAAATCAGTGCTAGACTTAACTTGTCCATATTTCATCTAGGATAAAGGAAAATTTTAGATTTCTGACTGTTTTTTCAATTCAATAAACTATCTTCACTGGGAAATGCCAAACCTGATCTCTCTCATCGGGCATACCACAGCAATCTATCTGCCCACTCTCTGTTTCAGTTTTGCATGCTACTCTAAACCTAACAAACAGGCTTCCTCATGGAAAAAAAAAAATCAGTGAGTTTAAATGATACAGAATTTTATGTCTTCATGAGTCACCTTTTCACACTAAAACATGGAAGCTTCATAAAATAAGTTAATATTTTGCTTTCAAAGCAACAATATTTGCCTTCATTATAAATAAACAGGATTCATTTGAGACAATGATTTTTCAAGTGAAAGGATTAAAATAATCCCATTAAAACCAGAACAAAGGCATTTTATGTTCTTATATCTTTACTAAAGTACTTACTTTATAAACCTGACTCAATAGTAACTCATATTTTTATTATTACCATTTTGCCTTTAAGTAATACATAATACACTTAAGGCAGATTTACCTTATAGATGGTCTCAGTTCTAAACACCACTACACTGATTTATACAAATAGCAAAAATCACATAGAAGAACATCTAATGATAGCTTTCTTGGTATTTATCTTTAGATTTCAAAACTGTATAATAAGTCAAGTTTCTATAAATTTAATTTTTGAGATAGGAAACAAACAATTTTGCCTTTATCTGCTTTGATTAGATGTAGTTATTATTAATAATATAACCTTTAAATCTGTGGGGAAACCAATACTTTACCTTTATTCCTCAGAGAGTGCTCAACAGCAGGCAAAATAAGGAACCATTATAGAATCATAGTGTTAAGTATTACCTTAACTCAAAATTCTTATATAACTGTATCATATCATAGCTAAAAATTACTATTTAATATATCAAGATACATCCAAAAGTGTCCTTCGGTTGCATTAATATCAGGGGGCTTAGGCAGCACTGAAGATTCATTCTCTGGTCTTCTGGTGGTTAGTACAAACTGAAGCTTTTGAAACTATTGGGTGATGCCATCTGGGGGGCCCAATAGAACAAAACCTTCAGGAGAACAGTGGACCCAGGTAGAAGAATTTGAAGACCGGAAGACTTGCAGTTAAGGTAGATTTATCATTAGCAGAACTTCAGGGAAATAGGAATGTGGTCAGAATCACTTAATATTTATTAGAAATCAGGATTCACCAAATCATTTCTCTTTCAGAAAAATATCTTTAAAATGTGTACATTTTCAAATGCTCTTTTGTTTAAAAGAAAATATAAAATTAACATACTGGTGAAAATAAACCAGTTTTGAATGTATTTGTTTCTCTTCATTTTTCCACCTTCAAAGGATTTCTTCTCATCAAGCACAAATGTGCTAATTGTTACAGCAAGACAAACTCTTCTGTGCTAAATCTTTTTATTCTTTTCTTTTCATCCTCTGAGAAAAGGTCTTCTTCATTGGTTGTAGTAGATGTAAAATCATAGTCTCTGGAGTGACCATTTACAAAAGTAAATAAGGGATATTTCTCCTTAGAAGAAATATTCAGCATCTGTAACAGAAAGTACAGAAGAATCCCTTATTGGATGCAATAGCGCACAGCAGGACCACATGATGAAATCTAAAGTTCTAGCCCTGAACTGCTCCTGTTAGCTTCTCCCATTTACATTTATCCAGTGCTACTGCTTTACTTTTCTGGCTAAAAGACAAAGTTGACCAGTACTGTACAGTTTATTTACAGCTAAATACCTACTTCCTCATTAGGATTAGACCATCAAAAAAAAAAAATTAAAAAAAAATAAATAAATAAAAACCCTCCTTTTTCTGTGACTGTCTGATCATAAGTGGCTTCCCCAGGATAAGGAGAACCTGGCCAAATTTCCATCAGGATAGCAATCTCAGCATAATTTTCACAGTATTTTCCCCTTGCAATATTCCATTTCGGTCATCTGAAAGTTCATGTTTTTTCTTATCTCAGGAAGTTCAGGTCCGTTTATGAAAATATTGTGACCTTAAAGTAAGCGATTTGAAAGGGAAAATTCCAGCCTCTTTGGCTTTCCACTTACAATGGTTGTGATAAAAAATAATTGCTACTGGGTTCTTTTTGCTCTCTCTGGCCAATCCATTAACTTGTGATCTTTCAGAAGGAAGAAACCTTAGCTCAGGGAGCTCTACTTAGTAGTCTGTATTAACCTACATGAGAAAAGAATCTGGAAAAGAATAGATGTATGTATATGTATAACCGAATCACTTTGCACTTGAAACTAACATAGCATTATGAATCAACTATATCCAACATAAGGGCTTCCCCAGTGGCTCAGCAGTAAAGAATCCGCTTGCAATGCAGGAGCCGCAGGAGATGCAGGTTTGATCCCTGGGTTGGGAAGGTCCCCTGGAGAAAGGCATGGCAACCCATTCCAGGATTCTTACCTGGGAAATCCCATGGAGAGAGGACCCTGGAGGGTTACAGTCCATGGGGTTGCAAAGAGTCAGACACAGCTGAAGCCACTGAACATAGCACACAGCACAGCACCTATCCAATATACTAAAAATTAATAAACAAAGCAAACCTTTAGTCCAGACTAATTTTTTTACATATGAGGAAACTGAAGTTCAGAGAAAGTGTGTCACTCAGCTTACAGAGGAGCAGGAAAAACTTTCAGTTTGGAACTTCTAAAACCATAGTCAATTTTTTTAAATCTCTCTCTCTATATATATGTATATATGTAGATAGGTAGATATTTACTACTTAGAAGAAGAGATGCTCCTTCACATTAAGGAGGAGAATCCAGGGCCACAGCTGGTTCTGTTTTCATGACACTGATGTGATATGGTTTAGAACCACAGTGTAGTCTTTCTGGGACTGTTTTTCACAGCTTTTGAGATGAGGTCAGTCCAGGGGACTGTTGAAAGTCACTGAGTGTGCAGGGAGCCAGAGAGATTTTGGAAGAGGTTATTCAGCATTCAACTGTGGTGGAGTTTTTTGTAGATGAAGAAAGACTGCTTTCTTTTTTGAAATTAATTAACTCCAAGTGAAGAACTCATCTGGGAACGTGAGGGAGATGCCGGGTTCAGCTTTCCTTTACATCCTGGGAATCACCTGGGAATCACATTGGTGAGGATGAAGCTCACTGCATGAAAGGAATTAAAAAGAAACTCATTAAAACATTACATTTCTGCCATTAAAGAGAGTATGGTCAGACTCTGCAAAATCAGAGGAAAATAGGTTATTGAATTTGGGGCACTGGTGCACTGATCTGGGGACGGTCACGGGATTTCAAATGCCCAGCTCAGGGGAGGGTGTTGAAAGAGATTTCAGAAGAATCAAGCCAGAAGCAACCGAATTGGGAAGAAAAAGGGCTGGAAAATCACCCAATTGGAGGGCATAGTCTGAGAGTCCTCTTTGGAGCAGCAACTATTTTTAAAAAAGGCTCACAGTGACAGTTGGGGTCACAGTAAAACTTCTGGGGTGTCAGCCTTCTGCTTCCTCCTCCATCTCAGCTCCTGGAGTGGCAGGGGGTGCTTGATTCCCTTGGGTTGGTATCATTTCTGTATTAACAGCACATGCTTTTAACCTTGGAAAGATCTAGAATGAAGACTATGAGGGTAAAATAAGTCCTACACAGAGCATCAAAACTTTGTGGGTGTTAGGAACAATCTGTTTATATTTGGTATTCCAAGTAATTGCAATATTGAGGAGAATCTGACACACAGAGTATCCAAGAGATTAGACTCATGATTCCAAATTAAAATGTGTAATTGCTTAGTTAAATTTAGACTTGTTATTTTAAATTGAAAGGCGTAAGATAATTTAGTAACACTTGTATACAGGACTGGAATGTCTAAGAGAACTTGAGAATCACTATATTTATAAATTCAGTTTATCACATTTACTTGAGTTGTTAAATATGTGGGAAATTTTTGTTTATAAGCGAGACCATGGAAGGGAATATAAGGAAACCATAATAAATTAAATTCGTAAATGCCATTTGAAATATTTAAGAGCATTTAATGAAGTAACTTTTGAAAGCCCTCATAATAACTGCTAAACTTACTAACTACATTTCTATATAGAAGAAAATAACATAAATCTAAGAATATAAGAAATGATGTATTTGTATTTGCTAATTAAAAAAAAAACCATGGGGTCCCAAAGAGTTGGACACAACTGAGCAACTGAACTGAATTTAAAAATGAAATGTTAGTAAAATAACAAAAACAAAGGAAAATGACCCAGCTGACCCCAAAAGTCTCTCTCAAGGTCACCAAAGAATTCATGACTTTAAGACTGTCAAAAATGCAACATGGATATCCTTGGTTTTGTTTAAAAAGAATACTTTTATTAATTAATAGAAAAAGACTAATGTAAGTCACCATTTCAGAGCAGACTGTTCACCTTGGGAAAGACACCTCCCTACTCGGCTACAATGATTCCATAAATGTTTTTGCATCCCATTTCCTGTTTTAGAAAATGTGTCCTGGATCTTGCTGTCCAGTGGGGAAGGCCTCCCCAGACTTCAGGGCTTCCAGAAGCTTCAGGGCTGCCAGACACTGACACACTGCAGGCTGCCCGTTCATGCTCAAGGCAGAAGCGGTAGGGTACGTGTGCTGTGCTTAGTTGCTCAGTCGTGTCCGACTCTCTGTGATCCCATGGACTGTAGACCACCAGGCTCCTCCATCCATGGGATTTCCCAGTTAAGAATACTGGAGTGGGTTGCCATGCCCTCCTTCAGGGGATCTCCTGACTCAGGGATTGAACCTGGGTCTCCTGCATTGCAGGCAGATTCTTTACCAACTGAGTTACAAGAGAATCCTGAAATGGGAGGGAGAGCACTTCAAACTGACTTGAATCAGAAAAGAAGAATTTTCTAGAATCCTGTACCCGTCAAGGTTCTTCAGAGAAACAGACCAATCGGAGGTAGATAGTTGATAGACTTAGACAGCAGAGGAGGCTCTTACAGGAACTGGCTGTTGTATGAGTGGAGACTGAGAACTCCCTTGATCCACCATCGCCCACGCAGACGCAGAGTGGGTTGTGGGTTCAGTTGAGTCTGACGGTGGCCTGAGAACCAGGAGCTCCGCTGATTGAGGGTGGGAAAAGGTGCCGTCCCAGCTACAGCAGAGCGCGAACTCCCCGATGCCTTTTTGATCCACTTGAGCCCTCAGGGGACTGGCTGGTCCCCCCTTGCTGAGAAGGGTCGTCCTTATTCCATCTACTGACCTCTTCCAGAGCCCCTCACAGACGCACCCAGAAGTAGTCTTACCAGCAGCTGGGTATCTGTCAGCCGAGTCAGGTCCACATGTGAGATGAACCGCCACAGGCCACGTGTGACCTCAGCTGTCTCCTTGGGCAGCATCATGTCCTGTCACACTGTGGGTCTGAGGGTGGCTGGGGAATGGCATCAGCTCTGAGGACCTGTGGGGTGGAAGCGAGGCCGGGAGTCACCACATCTAGAGCAACATCACTGCCCCAGACCCGGTGCTGTTTTACATAAAAGCACCCCTGTTTTTTTGAAAACGTGTTCATTCATTCATTTTGTCTGGGCTGTGCTGGGTCTTCATTGCTGTGTGTGGGCTTTCTCTAGGTGTGGTGTGTGGACTTCGTACTGCGGCGGCTTCTCTTGGGGTGGCTCTCAGACTTGAGCATGGGCCCCGTAGTTGTGGTGCCTGGGCTTCGTTGCCCCATGGCACGTGGGATCTTCCCGGACCAGGGATCAAACCTTTGTCACCTGCACTGGCAGGCAGATTCTTAACCACTGGACCACCAGGGAAGCCCCAACATCTCTGTTTTTTTTTAATGAGTGAGGACTCACAGCTCATTCCTACATATCAGGATCACCAGCTTCTGTTCACAGAGCAGAGGTTCACACGTGAGCAGAGGACGTTATCATAAAGATGGATGGGGGCCGATTAATTTCACGTTGTCGGCCTGAGTCGTTTTGGCCTGGGATAGCGTCTCATAAATTCACTGTTTCCCAGGGAATGTTGTTTTAGAGGGTGATTTGTGAATTGATGCAAAAATGTGTCAGAATGTGTTGTAAATCAGAGAGGAGCTGACAGTGGCAAAGGAAGTTATTCAGACCATTTGAGCCTGTCTGTTTAGAAATAATTTCAGGCCAGATGTTAGACAAATGGGAATCCTTTTGACCTATGGAAGGATGTAGGGAGGAAAGATATCGCTGATGCACATGGCCATATGGAAGGATGTGATGTGAGCACCAGGCCCTTTCTTGTTTCCTTCTCGTATCTCATTTACATCCACCCAGGTCTGTGAGGTGGTCCTCCGTTGGCAGACAGGGCCCGGGGTACAGAGGAATAAAGTCCATAAGCCGAGGTCACAGCTGTGTGAAATGAAATGACGCATTTCTCCAAGTTGGCTGGACCACGAACCTACGGTTTTGACTGATGGCGAGAAAGGTCTGTGCAGTGATGTCCACGAGCCAGGGACTGTCCCGGGTGGACGATATGCATCTAGGGTTGTGAGTGTGAGTAACCAGGCAGTTGGAAGTTTTGAAGCACAATGTGCCTTATTTTTGTGGGTGGGGGAGACTATAAACAGTCCATGATTCTTACTACAGTTACCTTTGTAGGGAACGTGGAGCTCCAGTTTTCGAAGGAGGACAAAAGCAAACCAGAGCAATGATTCTTTTCTGCATCTCGACATAGCCAGCGCCCTGAAAGTTTCATCCTCAGAAAAAGCTCGTGTCTGCTTCACTTTCATGCTCTCACGGTGGCTGATGAGTTTGTTCATGGTGTTGATGTGTCCTATTTTCTCCCATCTAAGGGGAATTTGTGTGTGTGTGCGTGTGTGTGTGTGTGTGTGTGTGTGTCTTTGTCTCTTTGTATAAATAATATAAGAGCATTCCTAAAAGCCTAGCGCCGGGCGCTTCTGGGTTGCATGTCTTCTTAAATTTCAGGACGGCGTGGCAGCTTTCTCTGAGCCTTATCTCTCACGCCAAAAAGAAGAGCAGGCTCACAATAGGCGGCTTTTCTTCTCATCTGTGTGCACGCAGAGCAGGGAAAGTTCAGACATCAGACGCTTCAGATGGCGGCTTTCAAAGGCATCAAAAAAAAAAAAAAAAAGCGAAAGGAAGAAAAGGAAACAAATCTTGAGCTATTACAAAGAGTTTTTAAGCAAGACATGTTTATTAAGCGGGCTGTATTCCTTCTCACATATTCAAAGACATCTGATTAAACCTTCCCGGGGAGACTGACAAAGCTTTGTCCGTCTGGGCAGGACAGATAAACCCTTTCTGGGTAGATTGCTATCGTCTCCTAGGCTCTGTACCAGAGAGAAGCTGACAGTGTGTCTTGTGCGGCTGATGTTCCAACTGCACAGAATCCAGATCAAGACACACTTGGCTCCTATCTCGAGCCCGTCCAGGAAGGGGTGGGTGCTACCATTCGGGTGGCACGTGGTGGCCATTGCTGGCACTGAGGAGCGAATGGGAAGACTTGGGCTGAAGCCAGCGATGAATCAGAGATGTAGATTTGAAACGTAGCAAGAAGGAAAGATTTCAGAGTAAGAAATTCAGTGGGATTTCAGGTCACAGAGGAGCACGGAGCTCGGCCTCCATGCATCGAGGACTGTCCACTGCTGCTTGCTCTCCTCTCACAGACACTGCTGGGGCTGACAACAATGGAACCAGCGTTCTGACAAAAGCATCATTTCCCTGGGTCCTGTCTTTTCCCTGTTGACCTGGCAACCTCTCCTGGGCACCATAACAACCACCGGATTTATGGGGCTTTGCTGCCAGAGGGTGCAGTTCACAGACACTGTCTTTCAGATTTTGTACAGGATATTTTTTTACAGTTGATATTTTTGAGAGAAAAAGCAAGTAAAGAAAATACTATAAATGCAAGTATTTTTTTTCCCTACTGCTGATCTACTCCAGTGAAATTACATGTTCACATTTCAGTATAAATTATTTCTAACGTTGTATCCCTTACACTCAGATATTATATTCTCAGATCCCCATTTCCCTTTTATATTTCCTGCCGTGGACTGAACTCTGTGTCCCCCTCAAATTCATGTGTTGAGTCCTGACCCACAAGGTCAGGTGTCAGGAGGTGTCTTTGGGGGTGATGAGGTCATAAGGGTAGAGCTCCCAGGATGGGATTAATGTCCAAATAAAAGAGCTCCCAGAGAGTCCCTCCCCTCTTCCTCCACGAGGACACAGTGACAAGACACTTAAGACTGTAGAGGACAAAACTCTTCTGTGTCAGTGAAAAGAGTAGGCGTGGTAAATTTGTGATTCACAGGAAGTTACTTTCTAAGACGTGACACATGGAGTTTCTGAGGCATACTCAGAACAGAAGGTTTGATTTTCCAGTTCTAAAACAAGAACTTCAGGAGACAATCAAGGCTGTTCATTCTCTCCCAGTGCCCCCACCATCCCATAGTTCATCCCTACCTCCCTTAGGGGAAAAAGGAGTTCATGAGGTCAGAACCTTCTCGTAACCAGTTGTTGTTCCGTCACTAAATCACGTCCGACTCTTGGCGATCCCATGAACTGCAACACACCATGTTCCTCTGTCCTTCGCTATCTCCCAGAGTTAGCTCAAATTCATGTCCATCGAGTTGATGATGCCATCTAACCATCTCATCCTCTGTTGTCCCCTTCTCCTCCTGCCTCCAATCTTTCCCAGCATCAAGGTCATTTCCAATAAGTTGGATCTTTGTATCAGGTGGCCAAAGTATTGGAGCTTCAGCTTTAGATCAGTCCTTCCAATGAATATTCAGGCCTGATTTCCTATAGGATGGACTGGTTTGATCTCTTTTCAGTCCAAGGGACTCTCAAGAGTCTTCTCCAACACCACAGTTTGAAAGCATCAAACTTTTTCCGTGCTCAGCCTTCTTTATGGTCCAGCTCTCACATCTGTACATGACTACTGGAAAAACCAAAGCTTTGATTAGAAATACCTTTGTTGGCAAGGTGATGCGTCTGCTTTTTAACAAACTGTCTAGGTTTGTCATAGCTTTCCTTTCAATGAGCAAGCGTCTAATTTCATGGCTGCAGTCACCGTCCACACTGATTTTGGAGCCCAAGAAAATAAAATCTGTCACTGTTTCCTCTTTTCCCCCTCCTGTTTGCCATGAGCATTCCATTTTTCCCCCTGCTCTGGTGCACACACTTTTTTCCCCCAAACCCTTGGGCAAGCATGAGGCTCCAGGTCATTTCATGGGACTGAAGAAGAAACTCTGTGTGCTTGTATGTGGAGTACAGAACCCAAATTTTGGCTACAGGATCAATAAATTATTGTGACTAGTGGTTAGTAGGGGGTTCCTGAAGCAAGAGTGCTCAGGGTGGGCAGGATCAATTGGTGGTTTTCAGAGTCATGGGGGGTTTCCAGGGCAGTATCTCTGGTTTAATTTGTTCATCTCAGCTGGAGAAGGCAATGGCAACCCACTCCAGTACTCTTGCCTGGAAAATCCCATGGATGGAGGAGCCTGGTAGGCTACAGTTCATGGGGTCGGACACGACTGAGCGACTTCACTTTCGCTTTTCACTTTCATGCATTGGAGAAGGAAATGGCACTCCACTCCAGTATTCTTGCCTGGAGAATCCCAGGGATGGGGGAGCCTGGTGGGCTGCCGTCTATGGGGTTGCACAGAGTCGGATGCGACTGAAGCGACTTAGCAGCAGCTGGGAAGGGACAGGGAGGAGGGGTGCAAATCCTCTCAGGAAGGGTGTTTAGTTTAAAAATGCACAGCTAGCTGTTGTTTTCAATATAATGCAAATTACAGAACTTAACTCAGAAGAATGTCTCTACTTCCAGGGGTCAGCTACAGACAGGATATGCTGGAATGAAGGTGGGGGAGGGGGAAATAACTCCTAAATATCAGTCTTACTAAGAGTCATTTGTCTAGAGTCTGTAATTAGGAAATTCCACTTCTAAAGAATATTCTGAGTACTGACTACCCCCAGACCTGCTGTGATGACCCACTAAACCCGACCTCACTGCACACTTGGCCTCCCCACTCCTAAGGCCTCAGGACTGCAGGGTTAACCCCATTTTCTGCCTTGACTGGATAAAAACCAGAAGCAGGTTCATCTAGAATTACTAATCCAGAAATTATCTCCAAGGAGAAGTTACCTTGGCCAGTTGTGGTCAAGACACTTTTATTCCAGAATGGATACACGTAAACTGTTTTCTAACCCTTGAAGGAGATGTGGCATCTGTGAGTCATATTTTCTCATTACTTATTCTGTTTAGCCAGAGTGTGTTATGTGAAGTGGAGAGTGGATTTTTGTAAAATCAAGTTCTCCTCTGGGGTCCCTTCTAGCTCTAAACAAGGATAAATACCTACTGTATAGGACATGGAACTCTGCTCAATTGTTATGTGCCAGCCTGGATGAAAGGGGGGTTTGAGGGAGAATGGATGCATGTATATGTATGGCTGAGTCACTTCGGTGTTCACTTGACACTATCACAACATTGTCAATTGGCTATACCCCAATACAAAATGCTTTTGGTGTTAAAAAAGTTAAATTAAAGAAAAGGACAAATAAAACTAAGAGTGGGAAGAGAAACAGAAGCAAAAGGATAGCTGATTTACAACAATATAAAGAGGATGTCTTTGTAAAGATAATGTAAACAGACCTTCTTTGGAAGGTCTGATGTTGAAGCTGAAACTCCAATACTTTGGCCACCTCATGCGAAGAGCTGACTCATTGGAAAAGACCCTGTTGCTGGGTAAGATTGAGGGCAGGAGGAGAAGGGGATGACAGAGGATGAGATGGTTGGATGGCATCACCGACTCGATGGACATGAGTTTGGGTGGGCTCCGGGAGTTGGTGTTGGACAGGGAGAACTGACGTGCTCGGTTCATGGGGTCACAAAGAGTCGGATATGACTGAGCGACTGAACTGAACTGAAAGAGGATGTCAGGATCCTAGTGTTTTGTTGCTTTTTATGATAATTTATTCAATAAACGATGAATTTGGGAGCTTGTAGTCGGTGTAGCCCTTTGTATACACGTGGCTGAGGGGGGGCTGTGGGGGCTGGAATTGAGGTGCCCTGGGGGACACTGAGAGGGGGTGGTGGGCTTCTCATGAGTCAGGACCATCTCCTGTCTGTCCAAGTCCTCAGGCTGTGCTGATGGCTGCATGGGGCCATGTCACACCAACCCAGGGGGCCCGGACTCTCTCAAAAGCACTGAGTCATGACATGGTCGAATGGAAAGAAAGATAAGGGAGCCCTGGGGTAGATACTTTAGGAACAACTACACGTTCTAAATAGCAAATTTTTTTTTTTTTATTATTGGAGTCTAGATGCTTTACAATGTTGTGCTGGCTCCTACTGAACCACAAAGTGAATCCAGCTATACCTGTACATATATCCCCTCTTTTTTTTTGGATTTCCTTCTGAATAATGAGTTTTCATCCAAAGAAATAGTTGAAGTTTTAGAAGGAAGGTATTTGTCCTAGAGTCAGAAATGCTTCAGAAAAATATCAACCTTTCCTCCCAGACATCTGGATTAAGAAAATTGAGACAAGGGATGACGTGTTATTTTCTCTCATTGCCAGTTTCTACCTTCCAAAGCTCCCAGTGCTTTAAGATGAAGTTTAAGTGACTTTTAAAGAAGGTCTCCTCAGCTTGTATAGCTGGAGCTGTGGCTCACACTGATTTTTACAACTAAATTATAATGCTCCAACAAAGGGGTTTGATAAAGGAAAGGCGGCCAGCCCTGCGTGGAGTCGCCTTTGTGACAGGGATCTGGTTGAATGGCCCATCAGCCAGAACCGCGGGCCACTGAGACATCAGGAGTGGGAGACACCAGATCAGCCCTCATTGTGAGCACTCCTCAATTTATGCAGCCTTTTCAGAGGAGAGAGTCCCCAGGCTTCCACATGTCAGAAGGGCTCAGTACCTTACAGGAGACGTATTTAAGGAAAATTGGCCCCAAATCACCGTGCTATTGTTGTCCCAGGTTCTTATCATATAAATGCTAACATAGAGGCTGTTCTTAAAGAATGCTATTCATAAAATTCTCTCAAGTTTCTCCATCAAGAGGTGAATTTAAATATTTTTATTTCTTCCCAAAGTGCGAGATGAATGAATTCTATTTGAATTTGGCTTTTCTTTTTAGGGCATATAGACAGTGTTCTCTCTACCTATGGACCGACTCAATGTAGGAACAGTTAAGGAGAAAGGTCTCACGTGTGTGAACGTTGAAGCCGAATCCGGCCTCCATACCCCAGCATAGAATTATTAATGTATCTAAAAGACAGACTTTTGGTTGAAGTAGAAAAGAGTATACCAGACAAAGGGAGCCATAGTAGGCTTATGCCCTCAAGACTGCGTATGGGAGGGGGTAGTGAGGAGTTTTATATATACGGTTCAAAGAAGGCATGATCCGCTTGTGGAATTCTTCTGATTGATTGGTGGTGATGCAAGTGGGAGTCACTCCTTGCCTAGGGCTATATTTAAAATTCCAAACTGAGATGTGATGGAGGCAGGCAGGGTTTAGGAGGGAGGGCAGGCAAGGCACAGGGTGTGGTCTCCAGGTAGACCTCTGACATCAGAAGGTACACAGATGGCAGATAAGCACGTGACAAGATGCTCCACATCTTATGTCATCAGGGAAATGCAAAATAAAATAGCACTGAGAAAACACTACACACCTATTAGAATGACCAATATCCAGAACACTGCTGCTGCTAAGTCACTTCAGTCGTGTCTGACTCTGTGCGACCCTACAGAGAGCAGCCCACCAGGCTCCTCCATCCCTGGGATTCTCCAGGCAAGAACACTGGAGTGGGTTGCCATTTCCTCTTCCAATGCATGAAAGTGAAAAGTGAAAGTGAAGTCGCTCAGTTGTGTCTGACTCTTAGCGACCCCATGGACTGCAGCCTATCAGGTTCCTCCATCCATGGGATTTTCCAGGCAAGAGAACTGGAGTGGGTTGTCATTGCTTTCTCCAATCCAGAACACTGGCAACACCAAATATGTGACAGTGTGGAGCACTGGGGGCTCTCATTCATTGCTAGTGGGAATGTGAAATGGAGCAGCCCCTGGAGAAGACAGTTTGGAAGTTCCTTACAAAACTAAGCATACTCTTCCCACATGACCCAGAAATCACATCGAAACTAGCTTGAAACTTATGTCTGCAATAAAATCTGCACAGAGATGTGTACAGCAGCTTTATTCATAACTGCAAATTTGGAGGCAACAAAGCTGTCCTTCAGTAGGTTATGGAGAAATAAACTGATCTATCAGATAATGGAATATTTATTGTTACTGTTCAGTTGCTCAGTCATGTCTATCTCTTTGTGACCCCATGGACTGCAGCATGTCAGACTTCCCTGTCCTTCACCATCTCCCAGTGCTTGCTCAAACTCATATCCATTGAGTCAGTGATGCCATCCAACCATCTCATCCTCAGTCGCCCCTTTCTCCTCCTGCCCTCAATCTTTTCCAGCATCAGAGTCCTTTCTAAGAGTCAGCTCTTTGCATTAGGTGGCCAAAGTACTGGAGCTTTAGCTTCGGCATTAGTCCTTCCAATGAATATTCAGGACTGATTTCCTTTAGGATTGACTGATTTGATCTCATTTCAGTCCAAGGGACTCTCAAGAGTCTTCTCCAACACCACAGTTCAAAAGCATCAATTCTTCAGTGCTCAGCCTTCTTTATGACCAATGCTCACATCCATACATGACTACTGGAAAAACCATAGCTTTGATTAGATGGACTTTTGTTGATAAAGCAGTGTCTCTGCTTTTTAATATGCTGTCTAGCTTTGTCATAGCTTTTCTTCCAAGGAGCAAGTGTCTTTTAATTTCATGGCTGCAGTCACCATCTACCATGATTTTGGAGCTCAAGAAAACAAAGTCTCTCCTCTCACTGTTTCCACTTTTTCCTCATCTATTTGCCAGGAAGTGATGGGACCGGATGCCATGATCTTTGTTTTTTGAATGTTGAGTTTTAAGCCAGGTTTTTCACTCTCATCTTTCACTTTCATCAAGAGGCTTTTTAGTTCCTCTTTGATTTCTGCCATAAGGGCGATGTCATCTGTGTATCTGAGGTTATTGATATTTCTCCCAGCAATCTTGATTCCAGCTTGTGCTTCATCCAGCCAGGCATTTTGCATGATGTATTCTGCATATAAGTTAAATAAGCAGGGTGACAATGTACAGCCTAGACATACTCCTTTCTCCATTTTGAACCAGTCTGTTGTTCCATGTCTTGTTCTAACTATTGCTTCTTGACCTGCATACAGGTTTCTCAGAAAGTAGGTAAGGTGATGTGATATTCCCATCACTTTAAGGATTTTCTACAATTTATTGTGATCCACACAGTCAAAGGCTGTTATTCAGCATTAAAAAGAAATGTGCCATCAAGCCTTGAAAAGACATGGGTGATGATGACGTGCCTATGTAAGTTCATCAGTTATAACAAATGGACCATCTGGTAGGGATGTTGATGGCAGAAGACATGCATATGGTGGCAGGAGGTATGTGGAAATCAATGCGCGTGCGTGGGTGCTCTGTCACTTCAGTCGTGTCTGACTCTTTGCAACCCCATGGACTGTAGCCTACCAGGCTCCTCTGTCCATGGTATTCTCCAGGCAAGAATACTGGAGAGGGTTGCCATTTCCTCCTCCAGGGGATCTTCCCAACCCAGGGATCAAACCCTCATCTCTTACGTCTCCTGCATTGACAGGTGGGTTCTCTACCACCAAGCCACCTGGAAAGCCTGGAAACCTAAATATTCTCCCTTTAATTTTGCTGTGAACCTAAAACTGCTTAAAAATAATATTTTTTGAAAAAAGAGAAAGCCCTTTATTCCACAGGCCATGGCAGCAGAAGACTCAGAAGCCAACATTGAGGAGGGCCCCCTGTCTCAGAGGTGTTTTCCCAATGCCCCACCATTTGTCATTATGGGAAGACAACTTATGCTTCCTATCAATTTGGGATGTAGGATTATTTTTGAGAGCTCCTATTAAAGGGTTTCAGGGAAGTGGAGGTTTTCATGGCAGGAAGAACCTAGAATTTATCTTTCCCTGTCACAGAGAGTATGTGATGAGGGTAAATTACACAGAGTCTGCATGAAGAGCTTTGGGGTCCGCATGGGGGAGGCACAGTGTACCCGAGAGCCGTCCTGCCCTGCTGTGCATCTCCCTTTTAAAAAATTGATTCCATTACTGAGGAAACAGCTTAGAGGAGGAAGTCCAGGACACAGGTTCTATTTTCTACAGAGGCTTTCAAAAGACATTTGATAAAGTATCATAAAGAAGCCTCACATGAAAGTAAGGATTTATGAATTACAGAAAAAAAGAAGTCACTTGGAAATGAGGTGGAGAAGAGAGCTGCCATCCGTCTCCCTGACAGACAGTCAGGGAGCTGGTGGACGGAGCTGCCTGCAGCCACGGCGGCACAGGCCACGGCAGCTTGAGCCATGAGATGTGGTCCTGTACTCTCTCTTTCATGTGGAAGCATCTGAATTTCTCAGGATCACAGCCTGGCCAGCTGGGTTCAACTGGGGGGCTCACGTGGGAGGAATGGGGGTCTGGACCCGGGGTCACGCATGCAGCTTGGGGACCCCCACCTTCCTAGTGGGCCTTGCCTCTGTCTTGCTGGCCCTTCCTCGTTCCTGTGAGCTAACTTCTCTGAATTCTTGATGTTCCCCTGGTTCCACGGCTCTCCTCTCACTCGCTTTGTTAGAAGGACAGTCCAGTAAGAGCTCTGGAGGCTCCACTGGGCCATGGAGCGAGGGCCAGCCCAAGGGCAGTCTTCCAGAGCTCAGGGCACTTTCCAATCTGGACAAGCATGTCCTCACATCTATCAAGCACTCTGGTCTGTGATCCAAGCACTTCCCAGTGTTTCTTCTGGTCTAAACATGAGGGATTGTTTCTGAGAGGGATGCACCCTCATCCCTCTCACCCTGATGAGAAGTGAGAGGCTGAGGGAAACAGCAGTTTCTGGATCGGCAGGAAGGTTGCTTCCTTTCCAAGGAAGAGTCATGTAACATCTGGGTTTTGCACAAAGCCCCAAAGAGGTTCACAGGTGAGTGGTGTCTACTCTAACCCTGGAGCTGCTGGAGAGTTTGGAGAAATCTAATCCATGACCCGATGGGGACACAAGGCCCTGCCTCATTTGAGTGTTGTCACTTAATGCAGTGTTGTTGGCCTATTGGAACTTATCTTTCCAGGGAACCCAGTGGAGGCCAGTGGGGCTTCTCATCACCATCCAGGAGATTCCACCTGTTGACAGTTTCACTCTCCAGAGGCACAGTAGCTGGGGGCAAGAAAGCAGCAAACTGGGGGCTTAGATTCAAGGGATACATTTAGACAAGAAGTATCTTGAAAATGAAAAAATAGATAATTATTTAAATAAGTTGAGCCCAACCCGCATGATTTCCATGATACAGAAATATTGTATAGTATCATCTATGCCGAATCTTAAAAAAAAAACACAATGAACTTATTTACAAAACGGAAACAGACTCGCAGACTTAGAGAAAGACCATGTGGTTAGCAGAGGGGGGTGGGGAGGGATAGTTGGGGAGTTTGGGATTGACACGGACACAATTGCCAGAGACCTTTTTGTTGTAACGAACGCCGTAGAGATTTGAGAGGACAAAGACCATTGGGGCCAACTTGGGCTGGATTTTACAATGTGATGAATTTGATGATGCAGATGGGCTCCCTGGCAGGGAATGGGCCATGTAGTCCCCATGCTGAAGCAAGTGCGCCTGGAGTAGCCAAGTCTTCACAAGAAGCACCACAGCAACCCCATCGTGAATACACAAAACTCCCGGGCACGGTGCCACATCTCTGACATGTCAAGGAAATGTTCTTACGCGGTGAATGAAATCTCCTGGGAGGGTCATAAATCCTGTGCAGCAAATTATACACTAACAGGTTCTAAGGGGAATTCAAATAAATCCTCACAACCGCTTAGCAGGTAATCTCCAGATCAGATTCCCATTTTTCTTAAGAGCAAAATAATATATGACTTCTTATACTCTCCTCGTGAAATGCTATATATCAAAGATATGAATTTAGTCGAAATATTGATCTTAAGCCAAAGTGAAACTAAGGGAAAGTTTAATGCGTTTCACCACAAAGGAGAGAGTGAGGGACGTATGCATAAAATGTGCTTTATAAAGTGAAGCACCCAGAAGGGGTGGGACGGGAGTGCCCAGGAGCCTGGCGCCCTCCTCAGGTGGTCCAGTGAAGGAAGAACCATGGAATCCGGTACAGCCTGGATTCCTGACAACCCAGCAGGTTGTCATGGAGATTTGCCCTTGCAATTAGAGGACTAAGGTAGACTTCAGAGAAGGAGATACCTTAATGCAGTGTGAATCCTTTTAAATGAGTTTTATTCATTGCAAGTCACATGGAGTAAGAGCATCAGAGCCGTGGTCTGTGTCTCAGGGGGAGACACATCCATGGAGGGCGACCTTTTTTTTTCTCTCTTTAGCTTTTTACTTTATAAAAAGTAGAGCCAATTAACAATGTTGTGATAGTTTCAGGTGGACAGCAAAGGGATGCAGTGGTCCATATACAAGCATCCATTCTGAGGGCGACAGGTTGATGGAGGGGAGTCTGGGCTGATGGAGACTTGAGAAATTTCCCAGAGAATTAGATTGATGTCAGATTTGCACCCAAACTCACGTCTTCTGTTCCTTTCTTTAATAACAAAAGCACAACGAGGAAAATGATCTTCCTTTTCTGTCTCGGTCTGCCAAAGTGAATCAACCTTTGCAAGATCTCTGTGGAGTGACCGTTAACTTCATGGGTCATAGGTCAAACAGTTGTTAAAAAATAGTGCTTTTTAACAAAAATGTCTTTATTTTTTCTGAATGAAAGAGCCTTCATAAGGTCACCTGTCATTCAATTATCCGTATGCTGTCTAGAATTCACGAGTGAGCTGGATATTTCAGGAAAGCAGAGGAGGAAGGCTGGACAGCCAAGTGCCCTGCGATGCCCACACCCACCTGACACTTGAAGGGACATTGTAATTTTTACTTTCAATGTTTGGACCACCCCCTGGGGACACTGCTGTCACCTGTCCTTTGGCTGGCATGGCCAGATGTGCCTCATCGGACACGAGCAGCCATAGCCCTGGGTGAAGCAAAGGAGCTTTCCTAAGTAGGCTATTACTTATTTATTTGGGGGATTTATAAAAATGTGGCCGTCATGTGGAGCCTCTGGGTGCATGAATAATGCAAAAGTACAAAACATTAGGAAACAGAAACAAACAAAAGCCAGATGCCTAGCTCCATTTCTCTCCAGGGACAGAAACCACTTTTTTGATCAATACATTGTATTACAGAGAGGGATTGCGAAAAAAAAAAGCAAACGTGGATTTAATAGGACATCAAAGCTTGAGTCGGGGCACAAATGCCTTCCTGCCATTCTCACACTCAAGTGTGAGCCTGTTCTGGGAGTGAGAGCCATGGTCTGAACAAGGGACAGAGAGGCTGACAGCCCGACTTGGCAAGGAGGGGACGTCGTGGGGAGCGGGCAGGAAATATAAGAAAGCAGCCTCATGAAGGAGCAGAGCAGGCCTTCACAGAGGGGGTGGGCCCGGAGCCGCGTCCATCGCACAGCCTGTCCTCCTCGGACCTGCCTCTGCCCATCCTGTGCATTTCTAGACCCTAGACACCATCCTGAGTCTGGAACAGGTGTTTGCTGCCTTCTTTCTCCACGCAGATGTTTGACTGGAGTCCTGTTCGGTCGTCTGCATCGTCTGTCATCTGATGTGCTCTGCGCTTCAGACAGCAACTCCTCTGTCTCTGGCTGGAAGCTTAGCCGCTCCAGTGGCAATCCCAGACAGCTTTGCTGCTCCCCAGTCAGGCTGGGGTTGGTCCAGAGGAGGGGAAGAACCAGAAGAGAGAGAAAAATCCACTTGTACCTATTGGGAAGGGGCAGGAATTCGGTCACTCAGCCCTGAACTGTTCAAACAAAAGGTAATTACACCAGTTATGCCCACATCTGCTTAGATGAGCGAGTCCAGTCCATGGAGAAAGCCCCATGGGCTACTCAGGAGGCTGCTCTTCAGCTTGGTCAGAACAAAATGGCTTGTATACTGAGCTGAAAGTGCAAGTTGCTCCGTCATGTCAGACTCTTCGTGACCCCATGGACTATACAGCCCATGGAGTTCTCCAGGCCAGAATACTGCAGTGGGTAGCCTTTCGTTTCTCCAGGTGATCTTCCCGACCCAGGTATTAAACCCAGGTCTCCCGCACTGCAGGTGGATTCTTTACCAGCTGAGCCACAAGGGAAGCCCACAGTGAGTTGGCGTCCTGGTAAACCCAGTGCTAGCACACGCTAACATCTGAGCTACAGTGAGAGGCCTGGGGTTCACGTCCCAGGATCACGGGACTCATGGAGAGAGGGGACTGACTGATGGCAGGCCCAGGATGCAACGTGAAGATGTAAGAGGACGATTGGGGCCCCTCTGCTTTTTTCTCTTTCTCACTAAAATAGCCTCAGAATATGAAAATATGAAAAATAAAGGGGCAAAAAAAGCACACTCTATGATTTATAGTCTCTTCAGTTTTGAGATTACATTACATCTATCAAAACAGAACAAACTAAGTTTAGTAAATACTGCTTTCAGTAGAAGAACCTGATCTCTGAATTAAAACATCTGATTGTTTATTGCAGAAAGAAACAGCTGTGGAAATTATCCTCAGATCCAAAAGTAACATAAGAGATGGGGATGCTGAGCTGTCTCAGAGACAACACATCAAAATGCTCATCTGAGGGTGAGTGAGATACAGGAGTGACACTAATGAATATCTGACCAATAAAAACAAAAGTTATTCTAAAAAAAAGACTGTTGAACTTTCATGAATTTTAATATAAATGTAATGTATTTACATTTATATATTTATATTATATTTATGAAATATATAATATGTATATAAAATACATATATAAAAATATATTTTATTTTTAAATATAAATAAATCTAAAAATTCACATTGCATTTAAGTAAACATACAATTTAAGTTTTATGCAAATATAAATATCATTCAAAGAAGATAAATATATTATGAGGTAATTGATGACCACTGGGTCAATAAATCTGGTTATTCCAATGGGATTTCTAAGTGTGTTTGGGAAATAGGTAATAAAATAACAAAGTTTTCTGCACAGAGAGTGAGCCTGAGTATAGTCAATTATTCTCGAGGTGGTAGAAAATGGAGTTTTAAACATGCTTTTTGTATTTGTAGGATAAAAATCAGTTTCATTCAATTTCAAATAAGTTGGAAAAAACAAAAAAAGGATATCAGGAAGGTTTGAGAATCACATCAGACTGCAGGAAGAGTGTGAGAATTTATAGCAAGAAAATGAAACAGTGAAACTGAAATTGTAGCTATGACTACAGCTGATATACCAGCTGTACTCATTTTCGTGATAGTAAAAGATAAAATCTCTCATTATAGAATAAGAAACATGATATTTATTTACAAATAAATATAAGAAAACAACATAGAGAAGATAAAATGAAAGAGCTAGCAAATACATATTAAGCATATGCAAGTAAAATAATGCATTGTTAAATAGGAAAAAGTAGAGTTCAAAGCAAAAAGTCTGATCATCTCCAATGAAGATAGAATATTTATGAATATTTTTAAATAAATACCATGGAATCAATAGGAATTATTAAAAATGTTCAACTATAACCATAATGGAAGTCTTTTTTTTCTGACAGATCTGAGTAGCTGCTTCCATTGACAGATGAATAGGTAAAGATTATACACACACACACACATATATATATGTATATATATATATATATGTATTCAATGCAATATTATTCAGCAACAAAAAACAGCAATATGAATGGACCTTGAGGATATTATGCTAAGTGAACTAAGTCAGATGTGAAAGTCGCTCAATTGTGTCCGACTCTTTGCGACCCCATGGACTATACAGTCCATGGAGTTCTCCAGGCCAAAATACTGCAGTGGATAGCCTTTCCCTTCTCCAGGGGATCTTCCCAACCCAGGGATCGAATCCAGGTTTCCTGCATTGCAGGAGGATTCTTTACAGATGGGGAAAGACAAATGTTGTATTTCACTCATGTGGAATCTAAAACACTAATAAACAAACATGCCCCTCCCCCCCTAAAAAAACCCTAAATAAATGAGAAAACCAAATCAAACAAAAACAATAATGTTGATACAGGGAACAAAGTAGTAGTTACCAGAAGAGGAGGGATGGCAGGGGAGGGAAAGATGGGTAAAATGTGATGAGTGAGCATGCTAAGTCACTTCAGTCGTGTCCAACTCTTTGCAATCCTATGGACTGTAGCCTATCAGGCTTCTCTGTCCATGGGGATTCTGCTGGCAAGAATACTGGAGTGGGTTGCCATTTTCTCCTCCAAAGGGTGATGGATGGAAATTAAATTTTTAGTGAGCTCGCTGTAGGGTATACAGAAGTAGAAATATGATGTACACATGAAACTTAAACAGTGTTTACAGTTACCATGGACTGGAACACGAGAAGAAAGGGTATGTGTGTCTGTGTGTGTGTGTGTCTGTGTCTGTGTGTCTGTGTGTGTCTGTGTGTCTGTGTGTGGAGGGGTCAAAGGCAGTGTTGGCAGAGCACAGGAGGTAGGCCACCCTCAGGGAAATTTGTGGGTGAGATATAGAAGGCTCAGTGTGGTGGATCTTCTGAAATATAAGTGACAGCAAGATAAATAAATATATATTCGAGGCTGCAAAGAGGGAGCCGCTGAAGCTAATGGCAGCCTAGTGATCAGAGACATCAGTGTGGCCCCAGTCAGCTGAAAACCTCATCTCCATGGTGACAGCCTCTCCTGCCACTCCTCTCACCACCAAGCAGGGAAGCTGAAATTCATCTTTAAAAATTCTGCTCAAAAATTGATTAAAGTAGAAAGTGACTCAGCTTTCCTTCTTTTTTTATTTTATCCCAGTTACCATGTTGAAGAAAAGAGTCTTATGTACAGAGCACCGATTCACACAGAACCTGGTAATATAAGTAATTTCTTCACTTCTTTGAGTCTATTATTAGGGTTAACAAACCTAAAATGGGAGTTACAAATGCCTGATTAATGATTGAAGCTTTCTCCAGCACAGAGTTGTGTCAGGTGGTTCTGTATCTGAGGATGACACACCCCTGTTGAGGGGTCACCTTGGGTGGATGGTGCAGGGCGTTCATCAAATATTACTGTGGACGTGGCCGACCTTGCGTCCCTGGGACCCACAGAGCTCTCACAGCTGGCCTCATTCACGTGACAGTGAACCTGCCTTGGGGCAGCTCCTTTGCTATAGTATTGGAGAGTTTTTTTCCCCTTGAAGTTTTCTGTGTTTGTTTGTTGTCGGCCAGCTGTTTAGGCTTCAGTGAGTATTAGCTACTGATGGGCATCTACCAGGTTTACACATTGTTAGCTGTTCTAAGTCACAGAAACACAGTGATCTACCGAAGAGACAAGAAGTCATCAGCGAACTCTAAAATGTTACTCCTTCCACTAACAACTGTATGTCCTATTTGCTGCAGTCTGAGTGTCTGTGTCCCCTTACATGCACAGGTTGACACCTAACCCTTGATGTGATGGTGTTAGGAGGAAGGGGCTTTGGGGGTGATGAAGTCATGGAGGTGGAGCCCCCAGGATGGGATTAGTGTCCTTATAAGGGGGCCACAGAGACCCCCCTGCTCCTTCTTCCAGGTGAGGACACAGTGAGAAGATGTTGTCTGTGAACCAGGAGGAAGCAGATCCTCACCAGACACAGAATCTGCTGGCACCTTGATCTAGGATGTACAGCGTCCAGAGCTGGGAGAGATGAATGTCTGGTGCATATAAGCCCCTTGGTAGAGGGCATTTTGTCAAGGCAGCTGAATAAAGACTTCACTGTCTGGCTGTCATTAGCACTTTACGCGGAGTGCTGTCAGCACCCGACTTCCAGGGACTGCGGCACTTCTGGCCCAGGCTCTCTTCCATCTGCTGAACCAGCAACAGCAGGTGAAGTCCTTCTCACCTTCCAATCTCTCCTCCTTCTTCTCTGTCTCATCTCTCTAACTCAGATGGTAAAGCTTCTCTGATTGTAAGGATCCATGTAATTAGATGGCTGCTAGGTAGCCCAAGGGCATCTCCCATCTGAAGGTCTATACCTCTAGCCACACCCTCAAGCCCCTTTTGTCCTGGGAGGTAACAAAGCCACTGGTCCTGGGACTAAGTGAGGCTGACTCTCTGCCTCTGTCTTTCATGTATAAAGACCGGTGTGATCACGTCCTTGCCCCTCCCCCCTCCAGCTGGGTAATCCAAGTGAATCTCCCTATCTGGGGTTAGTTTATTAAGTCCCTTAATTTCATCTGAACCAGAATCTCCTTTGCCTACAATGTAATGTAGTCAAAGCTTCTGAGACCTTTTATAAATGAAGAAATGGAGGTTCAAAGTGGGTGACTCACTTTCTCAGACATGTTTATGGTCTGCTGGGGTGACCATGTCAGGTGATATCAGAAATATGTGGATTCTTAAAGAGTCACCAGGCTCTAGCCTGGGTGTGATGCCCTGCTTGGATGAACTGAAGATAACTCTGGGTGTTCCATTGTGGTTCAAGTCTTTCCAGGAAGCTCTGTTTCATGGAGAGAAAATAAATATGGTTTTTGAGAAGGAAGAGAACACGTGTACAACTTTGTAATTCCTTTAAGCAAGACTATTGGATTCAGATTGCATTGGTTTCAAAGGTCTACCAAAAAAGTGACAAAATTTAAACAAAAATGTCTGTGCATTTCAGAGACCTTGTCCTCCAGAGGAAGAAAAGCACTGTTTTGTGTAACAAGGGACAGACATGGGACTGGCCCTCTCACCTTGACCCTTGACAACCCACTTGGGAAAGATTGTTTCCTCTCTAAAAACTTGGTTCATCTGGAGGCCTTGGTTCCCAAGAGAGGGATACTTCAGCCAGGCTTCATGGGAGTCATTATGTCTTAACAGAGGATTTGTCTCAAGAAGGTGAAATTAGACCATTTAATCTGCTAATGACCCATTTACTGATTAAAATTAGTAACATGACAGGTCTTGTATTATTAAGCCCTTTAAATACGTTATAAGGTCTCCTGTGCTGGGGACCACATCACCCTCCCTCTCTGTCAAGAAGAGACTCTCTATCTTGACCCTAGTCTTTGATGTGTTCATTGAGGAAATCCAACTGGGTCATAAAATAGGCCACTTTTCAAAATATATGTTTTCCAGATCAGATTTATTTTTAAAAGAGGCAAAATCGAGGTCAGAGGCGTGAGCCATTGTGCAACTCTTTACTTTAGGATTCTGCCTCTGAGAAAGTGGCGACCTAAATTTGGCAAATAAGTTGCTTATCTGGCACCATTCTGGTTTGCTCCATCATCTCCTTATTCCCATCCTGTAGAAGGGTGACTCTAGAGGCCTTTTCTTCAATATCCTTTTCCCAAGGAAATATGGTCACATTACAACTCTTTTTATTTACTTCATTCAACTAATAAGCCAGTTCCACCTGCCAGGCACTGGGCTGGTCACTTGTTCTATCAGAAAAAGAAACAGTCCCCCCCAAAAGACAGTAGGAACACTCAATGGGGTATTTGAAAAAATTAATGAAGGAGCTGTTTATAAAAGTGTGGACAGGTTGTAAGGAAAAAAATCAAACAAACGGCAGTCAAAGACTTGCAAGAATGGAGCCAATGACCCCCTAGATCTACAGGTCTGGTGGTCAGGATTAAGGTAACTTGGAGTCAGTCCAGTATAGGGAGAAGGCCACTCAACCTCTGTGGCATTCCAGGAAGCTCCCACATGGGGGGGGGGGGGTGAAAGGTTGTTGCTGCACCATGAAACATTCCTGGATTCTTGGCCTCCGGAGGAGAATAATTCATTCCAGGGCCAGAGACAAGGCTTGATCACTCAGAGCTTTTGTGTAATAAAGTTTTATTAAAGTATAAAGGAGATAGAGAAAGCTTCTGACATGGACATCAGAAAGGGGCAGAAAGAACACCCCCCTGCTAGTCTTTAGCTAGATATTATGTAGCTACTGCTGCTGCTGCTGCTGCTGCTGCTAATTCGATTCAGTCGTGTCCGACTCTGTGCGACCCCATAGACAGCAGCCCACCAGGCTCCCCCGTCCCTGGGATTCTCCAGGCAAGAACACTAGAGTGGGTTGCCATTTCCTTCTCCAATGCATGAAAGTGAAAAGTGAAAGTGAAGTTGCTCAGTTGTGTCCGACTCTCAGTGACCCCATGGACTGAAGCCTACCAGGCTCCTCCATCCATGGGATTTTCCAGGCAAGAGTACTGGAGTGGGGTGCCATTGCCTTCTCCAATATAGCTACGAGCAGTCTGCTAATTAAAAAGAAGGAAATGTCTCAAAACTCAGAGAATGGCACCAGGCCCCTCACCCACAAGATGCATTTTGAGATAATCTTGGCACTAGGTGAGTCATCCCAGACCATAAAATGATTGATATGAATCTTGAAGAAAGGCAGATTTCTATACAAATATATAGTTTCATTAACATAGATTAAGAGAACAATGTATGAGTATAACATACTGGTTTGTCAAGTCAGTTCTGAGCCTTTATTTTTTTTTTCTTCTTTTTTTAAAATTTAATTTATTTATTTTAATTGGAGGCTAATTACTTTACAATATTGTAGTGGTTTTTGCCATACATTGGCATGAATCAGCCATTGGTGTACGTGTATTCCCCATCCTGAACCCCCCTCCCACCTCCCTCCCCATCCCATCCCTGCAAACAACTTGAAGACCTGGGGTAAATGCATAGTACATTAACATAGCTTAAGACAAACATTTCCATAAGAAAAATGCATTGGTTAGCTCAAGGTTTGAGAATAGTTAAGTTCAGGAGGAACCAGGTGTCATTATGGCAACACAGTATTTTAAGAGAAACCTCTTTTTAAATTTGTATAGAGAAGGGGAAAAAATATATCACTAGTTTGTTTCCTCTTGCTGCTTAAGAAAGAGAGAAAAAAAATGTCTGACACTTGCAGCCTATTTCCTCCGTTTGGAGGCCCCTGGCCTTCCTGCCTGTTACCCTCTCAAGAGGATGAAGTCTTGCCATGGAGCGAGTGTCTGTGTTCCCCCACAAATTCATAAGTTGAGTCCTGACCCCCAAGGTGATGGCGCCAGGAGTTGGAGCTCCCAGGATGGGATCAGTGTCCTTATAGAAGAGAGCCCAGAGAGCTCCCTATCCCTCCCTTCAAGGGAGGACACAGCAAGAAGATGCCATCTGTGAACCAGGAAGAGGGTCCTCACCAGACACTGGATCTGCTGAAGCCTTGATCTTGGCTGTCCAGCCTCCAGAACTGTGAGAAGCGAAAATCTGTTTATATAAGCCGCCCAGACTATGGTATTTTTGTTATGGCAACAGGAGCTGACAGAGACATTGCTCCAATCTTGCTCCATTTCCTTCTTCCATCTCCTCCAGGTGGCTCCCTCTCCAGGTCCAACTGGAGGCCAATGAGAAGGGGTGCAGGTCAGAGCCAGGCATAGGGTAAGTGGGGAAGAGCAGAGGCTGCCTCCAGAGGAAGTCACCAGGCTGCTGACAATAAGGGACCAGTCCTGACCGTCTAGTCATGCCATAGACATCACACTCCTGAACACTGTATCATACTAAAAGCTCTTTAGTTAAAACATGTCTAAAGTGAATGGGTGAAAAAGGGAATTTTAATACTTGCCTGGAGACTTAGGAGAGGGTGTCCACAGTAAGCAGTACTTATGTTGAGGGAGTGTTCTCATATATACAATATCATTCAAGTATGAAAAATCACCAGCAACAACAGATATAATTGAAAACAGGTTTTAACAATTTTGTGGCACAGTAATGTGTGTGCTAATTTACTGTCCTTTGTCATCGTAATGTGAAAGGTATGTTTGGGCACAAGAAAAGGACCAGAAAAAGGGAGACTATGAGTTCCAGTAAAAGATGGAAAGTCTTTTTAGTGCCAGTGTACAGTGAGAAAAGACATTTAAGAAGAATAATGGTAACTGTACTAGATGATGAACTGGCTTGAAGTAAATCAGTTAAAATAAACTAAAATAATCTTCATGTAAGTAGAAGCTAATCACATATTAAAACTATGGTGAAAATTAAGAAACCCAGAATCTGATAAAATGAGAGCTTTAAGTATTATATGGTACTATGGAGATCAGTGGAGAAATAACTCCAGAAAGAATGATGGGATGGACCAAAGCAAAAACGATACCCAACTGGGGATGTGACTGGTGATAGATGCAAAGTCCGATGCTGTAAAGAGCAATATTGCATAGGAACCTGGAATGTTAGGACCATGAATCAAGGCAAATCGGAAGTGGGCAAACAGGAGATGGCAAGAGTGAACGTCGACATTCTAGGAATCAGTGAACTAAGATGGACTGGAATGGGTGAAATTAACTCAGATGACCATTATATCTACTACTGTGGGCAAGAATCCCTTAGAAGAAATGGAGTAGCCATCATGGTCAACAAAAGAGTCCAAAATGCAGTACTTGGATGCAGTCTCAAAAATGATAGAATGATCTCTGTTCGTTTCCAAGGCAAACCATTCAATATCACGGTAATCCAAGTCTATGCCCCAACCAGTAACACCAAAGAAGCTGAAGTTGAACGGTTCTATGAAGACCTACAAGACCTTCTAGAACTAACACCCAAAAAAGATGTCCCTTTCATTATAGGGGACTGGAATGCAAAAGTAGGAAGTCAAGAAACACCTGGCGTAACAGGCAAGTTTGGCCTTGGAGTACAGAATGAAGCATGGCAAAGGCTAATAGAGTTTTGCCATGAGAATGCACTGGTAATAGCAAACACCCTATTCCAACAACACAAGAGAAGACTCTACACGTGGACATAACCAGATGGTCAACACCGAAATCAGATTGATTATATTCTTTGCAGCCAAAGATGGAGAAGCTCTATATAGTCAGCAAAAACAAGACCGGGAGCAGACTGTGGCTCAGATCATGAACTGCTTATTGCCAAATTCAGACTTAAATTGAAGAAAGTAGGGAAAACCACTAGTCCATTCAGGTATGACCTAGATCAAATCCCTTATGAGTATACAGTGGAAGTGACAAATAGATTTAAGGGACTAGACCTGATAGACAAAGTGCCTGATGAACTATGGACAGAGGTTCGTGACATTGTACAGGAGACAGGGATCAAGAAAATCCCCATGGAAAAGAAATGCAAAAAAGCAAAATGGCTGTCTGAGGAGGCCTTATATATAGTTGGGAAGAGAAGAGAAGCAAAAAGCAAAGGAGAAAAGGAAAGATATTCCCATCTGAATGCAGAGTTCCAAAGAATAGCAAGGAGAGATAAGAAAGCCTTCCTCAGCGATCAGTGCAAAGAAATAGAGGAAAACAACAGATTGGGAAAGACTAGAGATCTCTTCAAGAAAATTAGAGATACCAAAGGAACATTTCATGCAAAGATAGGCTCAATAAAGGACAGAAATGGTATGGACCTAACAGAAGCAGAAGACATTAAGAAGAGGTGGCAAGAATACACAGAAGAACTGTACAAAAAAGATCTTCACGACCTAGATAATCACGATGGTGTGATCACTCACCTAGAGCCAGACATTCTGGAATGTGAAGTCAAGTGGGCCTTAGAAAGCATCACTACGAACAAAGCTAGTGGAGGTAATGGAATTCCAGTTGAGCTATTTCAGATCCTGAAAGATGATGCTGTGAAAGTGCTGCACTCGATATGCCAGCAAATTTGGAAAACTCAGCAGTGGCCACAGGACTGGAAAAGGTCAGTTTATGTTCCCGTCCCAAAGAAAGGCAATGCCAAAGAATGCTCAGACTACCACACAAATGCAGTCATCTCACATGCTAGTGAAGCAATGCTCAAAATTCTCCAAGCCAGGCTTCAGCAATACGTGAACCATGAACTTCCAGATGTTCAAGCTGGTTTTAGAAAAGGCAGAGGAACCAGAGATCAAATTGCCAATATCCGCTGGATCATCAAAAAAGCAAGAGAGTTCCAGAAAAACATCTATTTCTGCCTTATTGACTATGCCAAAGCCTTTGACTGTGTGGATCACAATACACTGTGGAAAATTCTGAAAGAGATGGGAATACCAGACCACCTGACCTGTCTCTTGAGAAACCCGTATGCAGGTCAGGAAGCAACAGTTAGAACTGGACATGGAACAACAGACTGGTTCCAAATAGGAAAAGGAGTACGTCAAGGCTGTATATTGTCACCCTGCTTATTTAACTTATATGCAGAGTACATCATGAGAAATGCTGGGCTGGAAGAAACACAAGCTGGAATCAAGATTGCGGGAGAAATATCAATAACCTCAGATATGCAGATGACACCACCCTTATGGCAGAAAGTGAAGAAGAACTAAAGAGCCTCTTGATGAAGGTGAAAGAGGAGAGTGAAAAAGTTGGCTTAAAGCTCAACATTCAGAAAACTAAGATCATGGCACCTGGTCCCATCACTTCATGGGAAATAGATGGGGAAACAGTGGAAACAGTGTCAGACTTTATTTTTTTGGGCTCCAGAATCACTGTTGATGGTGACTGCAGCCATGAAATTAAAAGACGCTTACTCCTTGGAAGGAAGGTTATGGCCAACCTAGATAGCATATTTAAAAGCAGAGACATTACTTTGCCAACAAAAGTCCGTCTAGTCAAGGCTATGGTTTTTCCAGTGGTCATGTATGGATGTGAGAGTTGGAAGGTGAAGAAGGCTGAGCGCCGAAGAATTGATGCTTTTGAACTGTGGTGTTGGAGAAGACTCTTGAGAGTCCCTTGGACTGCAAGGAGATCCAATCAATCCATTCTAAAAGAGATCAATCCTGGGTGTTCATTGGAAGGTCTGATGTTGAAGCTGAAACTCCAATACTTTGGCCACCTCATGCGAAGGGTTGACTCATTGGAAAAGACCCTAATGCTGGGTAGGATTGGGGGCGGGAGGAGAAGGGGACGACAGAGGATGAGATGGTTGGATGGCATCACCGACTCGATGGACATGGGTTTATGTAGACTCCGGGAGTTGGTGATGGACAGGGAGGCCTGGCGTGCTGCAATTCTGGGGTCGCAAAGAGTCGGACACGACTGAACGACTGAACTGAACTGATATTCTATATTTTAAGTATTATAACATACTATAAGTATTAAGGGTTTCTACCAGTAAAAACAAAACAGATTCAAGAACTGAATATGTTAATGCTACCCTACAAATTTACATTTTGCCAGAATTCTTGAGTAATTTAAGTGCTTGGTAAGACACTTAAATTGAAATGATTTCAAAGGGAAATAAAAAAAAAAAAACACGGGAAGATTTAGCAAAAATCCAGGTGATCCAAATGGGTTAAAACTTCTTTGTAATTTATGCTCAGAAAAGATCGTGCTTAATGTTTGTAAAAGATGCAGAAAAGAAATTTGTTGCCGAGTTTGAGTGGACCAGTTGGACAGGTTTTTTTGGTCTTTTTTTGTCATTCTGTGTTTGCATCTCCTGAGAAGTCTGTTCTGCCTTTGTCAGACTTTTCTGTGTTGATTCTTACCTTTCCTGTTAAACTCTAAGTTTCTTGAAAGCAAGAATTCTGACTTATTCCTCTGGTGCCATGACTTGTGGCGCTAAGTGCCCTGTAAAGCTTTATTGACCCAAATGAACGGTCACTGTTTATGGAAACCAGGCTCCACAATACAGTGTGCGCTCCTTGTTGGAGGGCAGACGCTGTCATAAAGAGGCTCGCAATCCTTCAAGAGCTCTTTCCGTCGCTGGCAATAAGAGAAATGCGCTATCATGAAAAGCACTTTGACAGTGATGTGTGAAAGCCACTGTATCCGAGGCAGGATCTGATGTGACTTACAGCATCATCCTGGTAAATAGGAAGTGATGTGTTGGAGAAGAGACAGGGACCAGCGTGAGAGACAGCTCAAGTCTGTCGTGAATGCAGACGTAGATCAAGATATGATACGTTGAGTGGAGAAGGATGGTGGGAGAAAGGAAATAAGAAAGCCCAGTTTCCTCATATCCCAGGTCTGACTGAGGAAAAAAATGTTAAGTTATCCAGCAGCTATGAGGAGAAAAATGTGTAAAGATCCAAGGGGAATAAAGGTGAATTAAAAAAAAAGAGTTATAAAGATGCCACATTAAATATTTATTATGATTATTCTAGCCAGGAGCTAGAAAACTCATTCCAGCCAAATTAATCTATCATTCTATTGGGTCGTGACAGTTGCCTCCAAGAGATTTTAACAAAAGAGGCATGGTCATGCATAAGTGCAGCCCAGGTTCCTTTTTATTAATCTAATGCATTGTGTTTTTACACCATTTCATAATTAGCAAAGTGTTTTTTTTCTCCCAGTGCCACATTTAATCCTCATGATGACCCTGTGAAAAGGGTATTGTCTCTATTTTACAAATGAGAAAATGGACGTGCAGGAGGGAAAAATGAGTCACACACTAGACTCTGCACATTTGAGCAGGGGAGTTCAAACTCAGCCCTGCTAACTATATGAGCTTATTATTCATTTTACAGCATGAAAATGTGGTTCTGATGACTGTCTATTGATTGATTGGTTAAAGCCAGTCATAAAAACAACACATGCTTTTGTTGATATTTCTTACAGAAATGTAATACAGAAACATAATTTTCTTAAAAATTTTTTTTTACATTTTTGAAAAAAAATGTTTTAATGTAGACTATTTTTAAAGTCTTTATTGAATTTCTTAAAATATTGCTTCTGTTTCATGTTTTGGTTTTTGGCCACGAGGCTTGTGGGATCCTGGCTCACCGACCAAGGCTTGAACCTGCACCACCCTCAGTGGAAGGCGAAGTCCCAACTACTGGACTGCTCTTAGAGCCCTGGGATATATTGTACTTGAATGTTTGTACCCTCTGACCAACATCTCCCCATCCCCTCAGGCCCCAGCAATCACCCAGTGACTCTGTTTCTCTGAGTTCAATGTTTTTAATGTTACGGATGAAGTCATACAATATTTGACTTTTCCATCTGATTTATCCCACTTACAAGAATGCCCCGTCTACCAGTTGTTGTTCAGCCTCTCAGTTGTGTCTGACTCTTTGAGACCCCCATGGACTGCAGCACACCAGGCATCCCTGTCCATTACCAACTCCCGGAGCTTGCTCAAACTCATATCCATTGAGTCGGTGATGCCATCCAACCATCTTATCCTCTGTTGTCCCCTTCTTCTCCTGCTTTCAATCTTTCCCAGCATCAGAGTCTTTTCCAATGAGTCAACTCTTCATATCAGATGGCCAAAGTATTAGAGTTTCAGCTTCAACATCAGTCCTTCCAATGAATATTCATGGTTGATTTCCTTTAGTATTGACAGGTTTGATCTTCTTGCTGTCCAAGGTGCTCTCAAGAATTATATTGGTTAGTATTTGCTAAATATATTTAGGTACTCTGATACTGTGTGCATTTATAAATGTTACAGTCTCTTGATGAATTGAATTTTTATCCTTATGTAATGACCTTTATTTCTGTGTAGAGTTTTTTCTCTTTTTTTCGTTTGTTTTGCTTTTGTTGGTAGAAAGAAAAGTGAAAGTGAAGTCACTCAGTTGTGTCCGACTCTTTGCGACCCCATGGATGGTAGCCTACCAGGCTCTGCCATCCATGGGATTTTCCAGGCAAGAATACTGGAGTGGGCTGCCATTTCCTTCTCTAGGGGATCTTCCCAACCCAGGGATCGAACTCCGGTCTCCTGCATTGCAGACAGACACTTTACCGTCTGAGCCACAAGGGAAGATTTTGCTTTTGTTGCTAGAAAGAAAAGTTGCTTTTAATCAGAATGCCAGCAATCTGGGGAGATGATGGACTCAGTGTCCCGAAAAATCTGGTTATAGTTTTGACTTAAAGTCTGTTTTGTCTGATACACATACAGCTACTCCAGTTCTCCTTGGTCACAGTTGATGAAGAACATCTAGAGTATCTTTTTCCATCCCTCCACTTTGAGTCTATATGTGTCCTCAAGATTGAAGTAAGTCCATTGTGGGCAACACACAGCTGGGTCTTTTGTTTTTTAATCCACTCAGCTACCCTATGTCTTCTGCTTGGAGCATTTACATATAAAGGGTTATATGTAAAGTAGTTACTGATTGGTAAGGACCTACCATTGGCGTCTAAGTGTTTTTTTGCTGTTTGTAGTTCCTTCATTTTCTCTTTCCTTCCCTCTCTTTATCACTATCTTCCTTTGGGAGTTGGTGATAGCTGTGATTTTCTTTTGTTTACATGTTTTTTTTTTGAAATCTATTTAAGGATTTTGCTTTGTGGATAGATACCATGAAGTTGAGTGGGTAAAGAATCCACCTGCCAAAGCAGGAGACGCAAGGGACCCGGGATCAATACCTAGGTTGGGAAGATCCCCTGGAGAAGGAAATGGCAACCCACTCTAGTATTCTTGCCTGGAGAATCTCGTGGACAGAGGAACTTGATGGGTTACAGTCCATGGGATCACAAAGAGTCGGAAGGACTGAGCAACTGAGCGTATAGATGTAACAATCCATTTTATACTGTTAACAAATTAACTTTGGTCACATACAAAGATTCCAGTTTTTATTAACTTTTTCATGCCCTTTTTAAAAAATGAGGTATATCGACATATATCATTATGCAAGTTTACAGTGTTACAGTGTGCTGGTTTGATACATTTTACAATGTAATATAATTACCACTGGCAGTTAGCTAACACTGCTAAAATGCCATGTAATTATCATTTCTTTTGAGGTCACAATTTACCTATTTTTCTTTTGTGTTCTCATCAACAAATGATTGCAGCTGTAGTTATTTTTAATACTCTTGTTCTTTACCCTTTGTGTTAGAATTAAGTGGTTAACACATCACCATGTTATGTTATTGGAGTATTTTGAATTTGACTGTATACTCACCTTTGCCACTGTGTTGTGTGTTTTTGTGCTTTCATGTTACTAATTAGTGTTCTTCCATTTCAGCTTGAAGAACTACTTTCAGCATTTCTTGTAAGGCAGGACTAGCGGGGATGAGCTCCTTCAACTTTTGTTTGTAAGGGAAAGTCTTTATCTTGTTTCTATTTCTGAAGGACAGCTTTTCTTCCCCCCCCCCCCTCCTGCTTCCCCTTCCCTCCCCTCCCCCCCCACCCCTCTCCCTCTCTCCCTCTTTTCTTCTTTCTCCCTCTCTTCCTCCCTCTCTTTTCTCCTCTGTTTCCTCTCTTTAAAGAAATCTCACAAGCAAAATTTCAGATGTGACATTCAAAACAGTGAAAAGGATTCACTTCCATCCTCCACAGCAGTAAATGCGGTGATTAACAGAATAAGATTCTTCCTCTTTGTCACCATCGTCCAGATTAAATAGCCATATGAACACAGAAATGGTACTTTTGTGATTAGGTTGATTGGCATTTATGATCCTTAATGAGACATAATACAGTCATTTGCATAGACCATGTGCACATCTCCAGCCCAAGTTGTCATGTAGCCAAGTAGAAAGTACACGGGGTAGAGATGCATTGTAGTGGTACTGGGTCCTACAGGAGCAGGACTGCAACAGCTGCCAGGAATCCGTCCATCCATCCCTACCTGGCATATGCTTCTATCTGAAATCTTTGGCTATGTCTGAAAATGCTTTAAAAACGGTTTCAATTCAACTTTTTATTTTGAGATAATTGTAGATTCATGTGCATATGTAATAAATAAAACAAAAGTCCCATATACGTTTCAAAGAGAGTCCTTCACTGAGAACACTGAGCAAAGTCATGATGTAATAGCACAACCAGTAGACTAGCATGAATATGATCAACTGATCTTGTTCACATTTTCCCTATTTCTACTTGTACTTAATTATGTGTGCATGCATGCAGTGCTGAGTCGTGTCCGACTCTTTGTGACCCCTTGGACTGTAGCCCGCCAGGCTTCTCTGTCCATGGAATTCTCCAGGCAGAAGTACTGGAATGGGTTGCTATTTCCCCCTCCAGGGGATCTTCCCAACCCAGGGATCGAAGCCGCATCTCCTGTATTAGCAGGCAGATTCTTTACCACCGAGCCACCTGGGAAGCTGGTACTTATTTATAAATGTATGTATTTAGTTCTATGAAATTTTATTGTGTGCATGGTTTGTGTATGTATCCCACAGTCAAGATACAGGATTTTTCCTTCACCATGTGGGCCCCTGGTCCCACGATTTATTAAATCATCTACTTCTACCTTCACTACCTTGCTCCATCTTTAACTCCTGGAAACGACTAATTTGTTCTCTGTTCCAAGAATGTTATACAAATGGAATTAGTGCATAAGCCTTGGAATTGGCTTTTTTCCACCCAGCATAGTTCTCTGGAGATCAAGTTGTGTGTATCAACAGTTCATTCCTTTTTATTGCTGAGGAGGATCCTGTGATACACACTCATTGATTTTGTTGAACTGTTTACCCGTTGAAGGCCATTTGGATTGTGTCCAGTGTTTGGCTACTATGAATAAAGTTGATGTAAACATTTCTGTATGGATAATTTTGTGAACATGTTTCAATTTTCCTGGGATAAATGCCCAAGAATATAACTGATGGGTCATAGTTCCAGGTGTCGTTTTCTGAGAAACTGGTTTTCCGAGTGACCATACCATTCTACCTTCCTGCCATGATGTCTGAGGGAACCACTTATTCCCTTCACTCTGCCAGTATTTGTTGCTGTTACTACATATTTTTAAGCTATTCGGATAGTGGTTTAGTGCAGTGATATCTTGCTGTGGTTATAGGATGCATTTGCTAATGGCTAATAAAGTTGAACATCTTTCCTTGTACTTACTCACATCTGTAGTTTGTCTTTTCATCGTCTTAACAGGGTTTCTTGCAGAGTAAATATTTCTAATCTTGATGAAATCTAATTTATCATTTTTTTAATGGATTGTGCCTTTGGTGTTAAGCTTAACAACTAATTGCCTAGTTCTAAGTTCCCCAATCTTTTCTACTTTTTTTCTAACAATTTTTATAATTTTACACTTCACACTTTAATCTGTGATCCGCTTTGGGTTAATTGTATAAAGTGTGAGACTTGAGATGACATGATGGTGTTCATTTTCTTTTTCTTTTCACTCATGGCTGTGCAGGTGTCCCAGCATCATTTGTTGAAAGGCCATCTTTCCTCCACTGTATTGTATTTACACCTTTGTGCAAAAAAAAAAAAAAAAACCACAGCAAATATGGTATGTCTGTGTGTGTCTGGATTCATCAATGATCAATCTTATCACCTGCAAATAGAAATGTTTATTCCTTCCTTTTCTATGCGTGTGTGCTCAGTCATATTGGACTCTTTGCAACCGTATGGACTGTAGCCTGCCAAGCTCCTCTGTCCATGGGATTTTTGAGGAAAGGATACTGGAGCGGCGACATTTCCTCCTCCAGGGGATCTTCCCAACCAGGGATTGAACCCAGGTCTCTTGCACCTCCTGCATTGGCAGGGGGTTTCTTAACCACTGTGCCGCCTGGGAAGCCCCTTCCTTTGCTGTGTGCAAGCACAAATACATGCTTGCCAAAGAAAACAATTTGAAAAAGTGAACTCCATAGCTTCAAGAAAAACAGTAACTAATGAGGAAACTGTATCCATTCATAAATGTCCCATCATCTCAGTGCAAGGTATAGACAAGCCAGAGGAGAGTTCTTCATTAGGAAATAGTTCTATTCTGATTACTGGTTTCATCATCTGCAAAGGCAGGCAAATACAGTCAGTTTTGGAAAAAGATTGTGAATCAATAAAGGTAAGAAGGAAATTCTTGATTTCACTGGTGGCCTAAGAAAAGGACCTTTCTCCTAAGCTACAAGAAAGTTTTTTATACATAAACAAACAGAACGTTATCAGCAGAATAATGTAAATTTGCCAACATGGCTTAAGGGACCTCATGACATAATTGGAAAGTGAAGAGACTGAATTTGACTCACTTCACTAGCAATTTACTGATTATCTCTTCATGGTCCTGCCAGGCAATGTGGAATGAATGAGAACAGAAGACAGAGTCTCTGCACCAGGAGAGGCTATACTTTTCCTGGTGGGGAGGGGCTCTGGAGCAATTACCCGCAGAGAAGCTCACAAAGCTCCTGTCCAGAGATGGAGGAAGAACACCTCCTTCCAAGCGTCCTGATCAGGCAGGGCTTCAGAGTGGCACAAACCAGGAGGGTGCTTTCTGCAGGATGGCTCTGCCCTGCTGTTTTTTCCTGTTCAGACTTCTTCTTTCCCTCCCTCACCTGAGCAAGGGATATAGACCTTGCGGGTGGCAGACTGTGTTTACCATCTGTTTCCTTTTACTGTTCTTCCTGGTCCCCTGTCACCACCTCCAGTCTTAGTGAGGGCTCTATACTTGCTGTGCCCTTCATCTTTGCCATCCAGTCTTTGTTCATACCAAGGTTTAATTTATGGATGAGAAATGTTTGGATTTTCAATAAATAGAGGAGAGCTAACTAACTTAGGTCTCTATGGCTCCTCAAGTCTATGAATAAAACCATGAAGCAACTCAAGACTCAGTGGTGAAAATCCAGTGTCTGTGTGTGCATATACACGTATATATTTATATACAGACTCATCATGTATGTATAGGGCTTCCCAGGTGGCACAGTGGTAAACAATCTGCCTGCTAATGCAGGAAACACAGGAGAACTGGGTTAAATCCCTGGGTCAGAAAGATCCCCTGAAGGGGAAGTGGCAACCCACTCCAGTGTTTTTGCCTGGAAAAGCCCATGGACAGAGCAGCCTGGGGGGTACAGTCCATGGGGTCACAAAGAGTCGGATGCGACTGAGTGACTGAGCGTGTGCACATATGTATGCTTATATACACATAATATGTATATGCAGTATACATATACACTATGTAATATGTAAAATTACATATGTAATATGTAAAAAATTAGCAATAAATAATATATAGTTACATAATATACAATAGTAAAGGTTATAATATACAAAATTGTATACAATATATATAATATGTAATAACAAATTACATCACTGTGGTGACTTTAGTCCTCAGGTAGTTATGCTTTCATGTAAATGGAATTGTATAATGTGCACGTGAGGTTTGCGAGGTTCATGCATGCAGCTTTGTGAGACATTAATGAATTTATTAAAAAGATGTTGCCTCCAAAATACAGAAAGAAATAACTGTCTAGAGGGAGTTATCTCTTTGTATAGCTTTCTGCCATCAGCCGATTTCTTAAGCATGGGTGGGAAGAACAAGCACCAGTATCTGCTTGTCTTCCATTTCCAGTTGTAGCAGGTGGAGTGGGTGGGGAGGAGTGGGGGTGAGGAGAGCCCTCCTCCTGAGGAAGGACTTCCGGGTCCTCAGGGCATCATGGAGGGTCTCTCTGAACTGGAACCAAGAGGGGAAGATGCCTCCTTCCTGCTGAGAAACTTAGGGAACCTTCCTGGGATGATTTTACTGTGATGTGCCTTCTCTTCCATGAAGGTAAGGAACAGATTGGTTTTGATATTTCACTCTTACTATTTTTTTACCTTGTATGGTTTATTATCTTATACCATTTATTTCCCCCTTAGAACTTAAAAAGGAATTATTTTTGAAGTTTAAATTTACCCTGTTTCCTGATTTGGTGAATTTGTTCAAAACGAAATGAAATGTGTTAATCCCCTGGGGGGAAACAACACAAAAAACCAAAAACCAGAACATAAGCATCACCTTTAACCCCAGGGAAATTGTGTATCTTTTATGTTGTTCAGTTTTTCAAGCAAACTTATTTTAGTTTTGTACTTCCCTTGGCCTGGAAATAGACTGTCTTTAAGATGAAGTCATGTTTTTCTAAAATAGAAGGTTGATACCATCTACCTACAGATACAGACCTCACACTGAGTGAGCTAGATATTCGCCTTCTCACTGCCCCAGTTTTTCCTTTTTGGTGCAATTCGTGTATTTGGAACTTCTGCTGAGGTGATCAGCCAGCTGGGCTTGACTTAGTAAATCCTTTTTTGCCTTGAAAGGATTCATCTTGGTGCAGGGACATCTGTTAACAGTGCTTGAGTGTAAGAGAGAGAATAAGTTTTAGGTTGGTCCAAAATGTCTGAGAAAGCCTTCAACACCTCATGGAGGAGAGTGACGGAGCGGTTCACGTCGAGCCATTTCTCCCCTTTTTTATTGTTTGTGTCCTCGGCATGAATCTTCACCCAGGACACGCTGATTATCTATGCGAGTTAATTACAAACTATGGCAAGTTAATAGACTACCTCATAATTCTGAGGACACTCGTAAATCTTTTCTCAACTGTTGGCTCAAAATTTCCTGAGGAATTAGTTTTACTTCTTGGCAGATACAGATGAATTTTCTGCCAACATAGCATCCCACATCTGTATATCTGTGGCTCTTGGTCTGCTCCTCAGGCTTAACAAACAGAAATGAAAGCAATTACATAATATCAGCATCTTCTTTCTGGAAAATCTTCAAATATAAGTTAGTTGTGTTATGTCTTTACCGGCTTATACGGAATTGTCTGAAAGTGCACTGTGCCATATCTTTATCGATAGCTCAATGAACTCAGAATTCCCAACATAAATCAGGTATGTTTTATTAAACATCATAGTTGTTCTGGAGATTGTTAATTGAACATCACTAATTTCTTACTGCACCAATATGGATCCGTCATTGCTGACTAATTTTAAAGTTCTCTTGAGCCTATGTGAGGTCTCACCTTGAAATACTTTGTTTGAACAACAGGTAGTTTCATGTATTAACAATAGCAGAGTCAAACTAACTAAATGTTACATTCTTTCTCCTGAAATCATTTTCTTTGAACTTCGATTTCATAACTCAAGTCTTTCACAATGTGGTGAAATTTTGTTTATTTCTTTATTTTGAAATTATTATTCCTGTATTATTTTTTGCAGGCTGCTAGAATCAGAAGGCATGGCACAGAGAATAGCTAGAATTTATTTCAGGTTTGCCATTTCACTAAAATGAAAACACCCTTATTGCTCATCTTCAAAATCCTCTTAATGGGCCTTTCCTCCATGTGATGCATTGTATCACCTTCTAGTAAGAGTGGTATTTTACTTGATGACAGTGAGTTGAGATCGTCAAAGTAACATTATCTGTGAAGGTACCAAAGATGAACTTATATGGGAGGAGGGGGTGTGGTAGAAAGAGTCTTCTCAGCATCAGAAGTGATTGTGTCTGTAATCTGATTGTTTATTTATGCATTTTATTAAGCAAACACATGTAACACTTAGTATATGCCAAGCACAGGTCTCAGCTCTTTAAATATTGAAGCATTCATATTTATATTGTGTTATCAATGCTTTGCATGAGATGAACTGAGTCTGGAATTGTGAAGTGGCTGCCCAAGGTGACACAGAGGCTAGTTTGGAGAGGGATAAAAACGCAAGGGGAACTGAAGTTTGAGAAGAATGAGAATCCATTGAGGGCTCAGGAATCCGTGAGCTCACCTGCTCTGCTGTGTCCCCTGACCTCTGTTTTCTGACTTAGAAAGGGATCATTCTAATTAGGTTATGGACTTCATAGTAGGTATACCCATATTTCATTCCCCTACAAAAAAAAAAAATCAATACTGAGTGCTACAGGAGAAAATGTTAGCTGCTTGGCAGAATGTATTTACAAGGCAAGGAGAAGCATTACAAATGAAAAACTTTTCTTTTGAATTTGTAACTGGAAAAGGTTTCCAAAGTAGTTCTCAGTCTTTCAAAGTGCTTTCAGTGCTTGTCAGCAGGTACTGAAAGTAAGAAAAATGAAGCTGATGAAATTATGTTGATTGCATTAATGTCATCTCCTCCATGCTCATCTCCCATAATAGGGAAAAGCCATAACTAATGTCCTCCAGGGGAAGTGAAAAGGACACGAGGAGACCAGAATTCATTATTTGATAGACTTCATCTACACCCAGCATTCTTTTTCTTTAAAAAAAATGCTACATTTTCTCTTCCTTTGTGATAGATTCAATAGGAAAATATATTGAAAGAGTCACATACATCATTTCACTATTGTTTTTTTTCTGATAAGAGATTCCTCTGAAGTTACAGCCACCAAAAAGTTCTAATTTTCTCCATGGTTTTGAAACTTTGTTCAGCTATCACTAATTTACTGGTAAGAGAATATTTTAGATAATTTAATGTAACTACTGAGATCATGAAACCTTTGAAACTACTGACTTTAATAGTTTAATTTTCTGGGTTGAGGATAGGTACCCTGTTGAAAATCAGTTTTCCACCTGGTTGTGTAAAGGTCATGTGGAAAAGGGGCCCTGGGAGCAGAATATCTTCCAGTGGTCAGGAATCTCTTTCCTATATCAGGACTTTTTCTTCATATTTTTTAAGTTAAATATGTCTTACTCAGCTTGGACTGCTGTGAAAAAGACCCACAGACTGGGCGGTTTATAAAGAACAGTAGTGTGTTTCTCATGATTCTAGAGGTTGGAGGTCTGAGATGAGGGTGCCAGCCTTGTCAGATTCTGGGGAGAGCTCTCTTCCTGGTCCATAGATGGCCAAGCTCTCCTTCTAGCCTCACGTGGTGGGGGTGGGGTGTAGAGAAAGAATGAGAGACAGAGGGAGCGCTCTGATGTCTCATCTTATAAGGGCTCTGATCCTATCATGGGGGCACCACCCTCAGCCTAATCACCTCCCAAAAGCCCCCCTCCTGACACCATCACTTTGGATGGGGTTTAGTGCTTCAATATATGAATATTGGGGGAACACAAACATTCAGTCTATAGCAGAGCATATATGAAAGCTTTTGATTTTTTAAAATATTATTTGTGGTTTCAATGCATCTCAGTAACTTTTGGAATCCTGGCCAAGATACAAAATCAGATGTTTGACTCATGTTCTTATGTGTAGCTTGTTTCCTATTATTAAAGGATTTTCCTGGTGTCTCTCACTCCATGTCTTTGGAGTTTCCATCTCTCATGAATGGGAGGGTTTTCTGCAGATGTGCACCCATGTGAGTGAGGAATGGTGGTGAGAAAAAGACTAGAATTGTGGTCAGAGATCTTGATTCAAGTTTGAAGTTGGCAATGTACCAGCAGTATTATTTACTTCCTTTTAAAGTTTATTTTGTGTGCCTGACTTTAAAACGTAATGCACAGCCCATTCGCTTCATAGGGTTATGGTGGGAATTAAATGAACTTGTGTATGTGAAGCTGCCAGCAAACTAAATGCCCAAAAAATGTACCTGCAGGCACTCACATATAACATGTGTGTGCAAGTCACATTGATGTTCTGAAAGGATGCAAAGAGCCCACACATGAAATAAGTTGATTGACCAAGATAAAGACCCAGGGACAGAAGTGGGTGCAGGACAGGAGTGAGGAAGACTCTTCATGACTTCATCCCTCCAGGAGCCATCAATGGCACAGTCCTCCTATTCTTTGACAATACTTGGATTTTTATAATGAATACATAGCACTTTTATACAACTAATAGCATCCTTTTAAAAACTGGACAACTTATAAACACTAAATTTTTGATTCAACGATTTTTATTTAGAACATTTCTTTCTGATAATAAATTTGGAAAAATAATCAGTAGGCTGGGCAATTTATAGTCTGAAATAATAAAACTATGTAATTTGGGTATGTGAAAAGTCTTGCCTTTCTGTTCTTTATCACAAGGGGAGGTGCTTGATATAATTAAGTCCAAAGCAGTATCATATAAGGACAAGCCAGGATTGATCAACGATCAGGACACTATGAAATCCATCTAATTAACCTTAAATATCTAGATGACCATAATGTGGTCCAATTTATTTGCTAAATCAGGAGATTGATTGTCTTAGGGCAATACTTTTTCTGTGAACCTTAAGCCCAGCATTTCTGATAATTTATTTTAAAAATTATCACATAAATATCATGTCAAGTATTTTTTGTCAATACCCACTCATCTTGATATATCTTCACTTGTGTCATGGGCACAGGTGTGTTGTAAATTTAAAAGGCATCTTTGAAAAATTCTAATTACAATGGGGAATAACCAATATCCACAAAACTGGCTCATCCTCTAACCTGTTTGACTTATATTTATTGGCAAGCACCACAATTGTGAAGTTATGCCACTTTCTATTTCAGTAGGTCTATTTTTGTTGTGTTGTTTTTGCTAGGTCTATACACACCTGTGTTTTGTAGGAGAACAATTACTTTGGAGAGAGGCAGGTCTGGTTTAGCCTAGCTCCATTATTTCCCTTCCTTGTAACCTTGGGCAACTTATTTCATCTCTCTGAGCCTTCCTGGAAAATCTTGCTAATGACACCATTTTAAGATTGATGATAATGTATATATTTTGTCGGCCACAGTGTATGTGATCAATAAATAGTAGCTATTATTCCTGCAAAAAAATTGAAACCGATGATGGGATATCGGATTAAAATCAAGGAACAAGAACTAAGTAAATAGCTCATTTCTAGACAATGAAGATAGTGTCATTTAGGCCACAAGCACCCGTCTTCTTTGAGGCAGGAGTGGGTGCTTCTGGTGACCTTCTAAATATTAGTGGAGCAGGGGGTGGGGGAGGCGTAATCCCATCTGAGAGTCCCTTCTCACAGGGACTGCTGCTCACTTAACAATGCTTTTTACACATGTCTCTATTGATAAACATGTAGGCTTTCATCGTTTCTCAGAACAAATGGAACTGCAACGTACGCCTCCGGATTTGTGTAGCTGATTTCACGTTTCATTGTGTTTTAGGCAATTGTGCCATTTTCATTGTTGTCTTTTGGGACAGTAGGTCTTACCCGACAGTGAGTGGTGAGGCAGACCAGGAAGGGAGCTGAGGGTACAGACCCGCTCTGATACAGACCAATGTCTCAGAAGCATCTCTCTTTCCAGCCTCTGTTTGACACTGGCTCTTATTTTCACTGGATACACCCAGCACTAACCATGAGTCACTTCTATGGATACACATGAACATCACTTGCAGCTCCTTCTATTAGTGGATGGGAAGGAACTAATTCAAAGTACTATTGGAAACTGAAGTCCCTCAGGATTTCAATGTCAGTGGATGGACCACTTATACAGGACTGTTCCTGTGCTCTGACTCCCATCTCAGAAGCCACCTTTTCTAAGGATCCTGGAGTCACAAAATAGAAGAACTGTGGACCATGGAGCTGCCGTTCCAGCCTTAGATGGTGTCTTCAGATTGATTTCTCCATGAGAGGTAAACAGGCAGGAATACTGGAGTGGATTGTCATTCTCTTCTCCAGGGGATCTTCCCGACCAGGATCAAACCCAGGTCTCCTGCATTGCAGGCAGATTCTTTACCATCTGAGCCACCAGGGAAGTCCAAAATACAACAAAACGTATTTGCTATGTGGTTGCTGCTGTTTTGGGTTTTCTGTGCTATGAAGCTGCACCTAATTCTGTTTTGAACAGCTCACTCCTTCACTCTCTGTGATTATCATTCTGAATCATCATCATCACTGTCTCCAGGTCTCCGAGAAGATGCCACATTTCTCATTCCCTCAGCATTTACGTGCAAACCCTCTCTTTATAAACGTACGTGTGGGGACAGTCACTTTGCTTTCTCTGCTTCACCATCAAGAGCGAAGGTCTCTATTGCTCAAGATTAACTCTTCTGGTTTTTCACTTTGACCCTTTCTTTTCTCCTTGGGGGCACTGAATTCCTCTCTGACTCCTTTTCTCTCACGTTTCCCCTTTTTCTGGGTCCCTTTCCTCCATTGGGAAACATGCCGATGCTCTACTTTAAGCAATAACAACAATGAAACACTCATTTAACCCCATTTTGCTTCTCCACTTACTCCGGAATCTTTCCCTTTTCACACACTGGGAACAATTGCAATCTTTGTTTCAAAGCGCTCTCTCTGGCTTGTGATGATTTCTGTCCTGGGGACTCGGACAGCTTGTCTTCGTTGAGGAGACCAGCAGTCTCCTAATGACTGGACCACCTGGACGGCAATCTGTTCCTACTTGACCAGATGTCTTGGTAGTCCTGGATACTATTAATCACTTGATTCATAACAATATTGGTAACAATGACAGGAATATAAACAATAACAATATAAAGTGATGATTACCCCTGTTATCGCTCCTGTGAAATTCATCACCCCGGTCTAGTCATGATGAAGCCATCAGATCCCACCCAGATGAGCAACATGCTACAAAATACCTGGCCAGGTACTCCTCAAAACTGTCTAGGAGAAAGAAAATCTGAGAAACTGGCATAGCCAGGACGAGCCTAAAGAGACACGGGTGGTTGATTCCATGTAACGTGGTACCCTGGGTGGGATGCTGGACCCGAAAGCGGACACTAGGTAAGTCTAAGGAGATCTGACTAAATCATGGACGCTTCTTTAAAATGATGCATCGATACTGGTTCATTGGTTGTAACAAATGTGCCATACCCATGTGAGATGTTAATTAGGGGAAAATATGGGCACAAGGCATATGGAACCAGTACTATCTTTACAACCTTTCTGTAAATCTGAAGCTGTTCTAACTTAAAAAGTTTATTATTTTTCTTAAATCCGATGATATAAGCCTTCTGGATATGACCTGCTTTAGCAAAAGCCTGACTGTTTTCTTCACACAAGAAGCTTATTCTTACCAAATTGCAGACACTTCTGAAGAGGTAAAATTAAAGGTATATATATTTTTTTGTTTCATAAACGATTGCTTTTTGTGTGTTATCAGCTAATTATATTTTGGAATAAATATGTGGATTAAGTTAAAATGCACAAATGTGGAGTGAAACTTATGTAAATTTCCTTTGTTTTTCTTTCATTTTTTTAAAAGGAGGAAATATTCTTCATGGAAATATGGGTTGACATTAGAATCGAATCATACTTTATCATGTCAATACATAGTTACAATATTTTCAAAAGGTGGATAATGTAAATCATTTTGGGGACATTTAAAAAAAATGTAGATTATTTGCTAGCCAGAAAAGTGCACATTTAGAAACATGTCGAAAAGCTCGTTCTTCAAATGAGAGACCCCAAGTGCTCACCCTAGTTGAAATGGCTGATCATACCAGTGTGTGCTTTATTTAGACAAAATATGCAAAGAACATTCTTATGCAATGAGAATCTAAATGTGCACAACAGCAGCCAATTTCCGATGTTAAATGTAATCATTGTTTTAAATTTCCTGCACGACTTTCTTCAAAATAATCAGCTCTATTCTTGGAGACATTTCTAGGATTTCTTCTCTAGATGATGGGAAAACATTTACTCACTTAAAGGAAATATATATGAGGATACATTTCCACTGAGCTCTGCTCCAGAGTTTCCCACTTGCAGAGCATTCCAGTTTTCCTTTCTATCTTACACTTTCTTCATGAAGCCCAGATACCCACAGGGAGATGGGGAGGCAGGACCGTGGCCAGCTCTGGGGAACAAGTCTAAAAAAGATCCTGTCCAGCTCATTGACATTTGCTTCTGGGTTGGGTTGGGTGCCTTGAACATTGATTGGTCTTCCCTGAAGGTGATGCTAGATGGGAGAGGCAGTTAGCTGGATGAGAGGTCTTTTAAGAGTTAGGGGAGCAGTGGTGGCTAGAGAACTCTCACCCCTGGCCTGGGAAGGAGTTTCCTCACTCGAGCATTCCAAGGACTGCCCAAAGGTTTCCTGAGAGCTTCTGTTCTTACAGCTTTGAACAACCAGAGACAACTCTCCTCATCCCACTGAGCCCAAGGCAGGGTCCTGCCCACGACTCTGCTCTCTGTGACCCAGGAATGGCCGGGGGAGCTTGGGGCCTGGGTGCCTGAGGTTCTGATGGTGGGGTGGTGACCAGAAGAGGTGTGTGAAGAGCTGGTGGGCACTGTTGTATCAAGGAGGCAGAAGGGATCCAATTAATCTCTCTCCATGAAAATTTGAAATCAGTCTAGAAACAAACAATCGAATCGGGCAGATACAGATGTGAAAAATCTGCTGAGGACCGTGGTGTTCAGCCAGTGGTCGTGTTCCTATTTCACCTCCAGATTAAGAAGACTTGTCCACCACGTCATAATAAACAAGCTGCATTGACCAGATGTCAGCGGGTCTGCCTCTAAGAATCCTGGCAGGGAGGGGCAGGACCCTGCTGGCAGCTGGTTTCCACAGTCAGAGAAGTTGGGCAGACCTAGATTTTCCTCTAGACCTGTCATCAGGTTCCCCAGGCAGGAGGAAGGGCAGGGAGTCCAGAGGGCTGTTTTCATGAGTGTCTTCCTCTTGAAGCTGAAGCCAACATCTGTACCCCAACACTGAGTTAATTCTCCAAGACCGAGTTCTGGGTGAAGTCAAGAAGAATATCTTTATAGCTTTGTCAGGCAACGGGGGGTCAGAGTGGGTTACTGTCCTCAAAACTGTGTGTCCCAAACTGGGAGGGGCGATAGTGGGGAGTCTGACAGTAATGGTTCAAAGAGGGCGTGATAAGCTTGTGGATTCTTCTGATTGGTTGGTGGTGTGGTAAGTGGGAATCTGCATCATCGTCCTTCTGGTTCCAACCCTTCTGGGGCTTCGTGCTTGTGGGCAACACACAGTTAACTTCTCCCACCTGGTGGGGGTTTCAGTATGGGCAAAACAGTTCAAAGACATGGTTGTGTGTATCCCTTGAGCCATGTATCCCTTGATACATTGTGTATATCCCTTGAGTTTGAATAATCTCCGGGAGTTGGTGATGGACAGGGAAGCCTGGCATTCTGCAGTCCACGGGTTCACAAAGAGTAGGAGGCGACTGAACAACTGAACTGAACCGGTCCCTTGAGCGTGAACCAGGACCTGCCCCCAGGCTACAGTTTCTCAAGGCACTACAGTTTCTCAAGGCTGTTCCTCCCTTCCCTAATTAGCATCTGTTTGAACCTGCCTGTTGGAACTCAGGGAAAGTCTTTGGGATTGAATGAAGCCTATTTCCTATAATCAAGGAATAGGGGACACAGGCTTTAGTGCCCAGGAGCCCCAAGGGGTCCTGCTGGTATGTCTCTGGGAAAGGGAGACAGAGAAAGGAAGCTCCCTCCCACCAAGACTGCATCTCTGACAGCAGAAAAATGCGTGACCAGATTCATTTGTCTTTTGGAGGAGATTAATCTTTGTTCATAGCCCTGGTCTGAGAGCCAAGGGCTGGGAAGATATGAAAGAAATCAAGGCAGAATCGCTGGTTTTCTGGAGATTACAATCTAGCTGGAGTGACACAGTGCATGGGGCAGTGTGAGTAACATTTCGAAACATATTATAACTGTTTGAATGGAAGAGACAGATGGCAGGCAGAGGACTGTGAACTCAGAGGAAGGGAGAGGGGTCTACTCTACAGCTGGCAAGCTAAGTCTCGGGGAGCAGGGCTCGTCCAAGTAGACCTGGAAGGATGGGAGTCCTTAGAAAGGCAAGAGTAGGATGAAGGGGTTCCGTGTGTGTGTGTGTGAGAGAGCCAGACCAAGAGCTAGGTTTGGACACTTGGACACATGATGTTACTGAAGGTCAGCCTGTCCGACCACAACAGCAAACAATGGATCAGGGTTTGGAGGAAAAAATAAACAAAGCAGGTGGTGTCTGACCACCTTGGTGGGGGCTGGCTGAGCCCTGAGTCTTAGGAGCGGTGGTGTCATTGTGTTCGTGCAGTTGACAGGACAAGGAGGTGGTGAAGGGTTGGCAAGAGCTGAAAAGATGCTGGCTGGCATGAAAGTATTACTGGAAAATTTCAGGCTGTCGGGATGGTGTCAAGGGCTATCTGGTTTGTGGGACTTTCTTAAATTAACTCCACACTTTAACTTCTCTTATTTTTTCAATTTATTTTAATTGGAAGCTAATTACTTTACAATATTGTGGTGGTTTTTGCTATAGATACATATGAATCAGCCATGGGTATACATGTGTTCCCCATCCTGACCCTCCCTCCCACCTCCCTCCCCATCCCACCCCTCAGGGTCGTCCCAGTGCACCAGCCCTGAGCGCCCTGTCTCATGCATCGAACCTGGACTGGTGAGCTATTTCACATATGATAATAAACATGTTTAAATGCTATTCTCTCAAATCATCCCACCCTTGCCTTCTCCCAGAGTCCAAAGGTCTGTTCTTTACATCTGTGTCTCTTTCTCTGTCTCGCATATAGGGTCATTGTTACCGTCTTTCTAAATCCCATATATATGTGTTAATATACTGTATCGGTGTTTTTCTTTCTGACTTACTTTGCTCTGTATGATAGGCTCCAGTTTCATCCACCTCATTAGAACTGATTCAATTGCATTCTTTTTAATAGCTGAGTAATATTCCATTGTGTATATGTACCACAGCTTTCTTATCCATTCATCTGCCAATGGACATCTATGTTGCTTCCATGTCCTGGCTATTGTAAACAGTGCTGTGATGAACATTTGGGTACACGTGTCTCTTTCAATTATGGTTTCCCTTTGGAGAAATGTCTGTTTAGTTCTTTGGCCCATTATTTGATTGGATTGCTTATTTTTTTGGAATTGAGATGCCAGAGTTGCTTGTATATTTTTGAGATTAATTCGTTGTCAGTTGCTTCATTTGCTATTATTTTCTCCCATTCTGAAGGCTGTCTTTTCACCTTGCTTATAGTTTAATTTCTCTTTCTTACAACTTGAACTTCTTTTGCAGCCTATGTTGAGGGCTTGTTATGTGTATCAAGAACTAGATGAAGCTGTAGATAGACATATAGAGACTCATCTATACCCATATCATTCTCTTTGATTTAGTGGTTCCTTTTAGGAAATACACTTTAGGAGAAATTAGTGTAAGTACAGAGGAAAGAATCGAAGAAAAAGAAAGAGAATCTTTCAATTGACCAAATATCAGGTCATATTAGAGTAAATTATGCATAGTAACTTGATGACATGTAATAAAGCCATTTAATTAATTTACACCACAACTATATACTTCAGTTCAGTTCAGTTCAGTCGCTCAGTCATGTCCAATTCTTTGTGACCCCATGAATCGCAGCACGCCAGGCCTCCCTGTCCATCACCAATTCCCGGAGTCTACATAAACCCATATCCATCGAGTCGGTGATGCCATCCAACCATCTCATCCTCTGTCATCCCCTTCTCCTCCCACCCCCAATCCTTCCCAGCATTATGGCCTTTTCCAATGAGTCAACTCTTCGCATGAAGTGGCCAAAGTATTGGAGTTTCAGCTTCAATATCAGTCCTTCCAATGAACACCCAGGACTGATCTCCTTTAGGATGGATTGGTTGGATCTCCTTGCAGTCCAAGGGACTCTCAAGAGTCTTCTCCAACACCACAGTTCAAAAGCATCAATTCTTCGGAGCTCAGCTTTCTTCACCGTCCAACTCTCACATCCATACATGACCACTGGAAAAACCATAGCCTTGACTAGACGGACCTTTGTTAGCAAAGTAATGTCTCTGCTTTTCAATATGCAAATCAAATCCCTTATGATTATACAGTAGAAGTGACAAATAGATTTAAGGGACTAGATCTGATAGACAGAGTGCCTGATGAACTATGGACAGAGGTTCATGACATTGTACAGGAGACAGGGATCAAGACCATCCCCACGGAAAAGAAATGCAAAAAAAAGCAAACTATATACTGCTGCTAAGTCACTTCAGTCTTGTCCGACTCTGTGCGACCCCATAGACGGTAGCCCACCAGGCTCCCCCGTCCCTGGGATTCTCCAGGCAAGAACACTGGAGTGGGTTGCCATTTCCTTCTCCAATGCATGAAAGTGAAAAGTGAAAGTGAATTTGCTCTGTCGTGTCCGACTCTTCGAGACCCCATGGACTGCAGCCTACCAGGCTCCTCCGTCCATGGGATTGTCCAGGCAAGAGTACTCAAAACTATATACTAAGTGCCTGTTATTACGAAGCATAAAGTGTTTAAAATAACATGAAAAATGCTTATGCCATCATATTATGCAAAAAATGAGACAAAATTATATGGAGTATGCTTACAGGTATGTAAAAACAAAGCTACTTCCCCTAAATTCATGCCTTGGATTAAGACTTGAAAGGAATACTTTTAGAGTATGCTTCAGTGGTGGGATTATATAGTTTTATTTGTTTCCCTATAATTTTCATATTTTTCAAATTTCTTTAATGAAGAAAAGATGTTAAATAAAATGAACTTCTGATCCAGAGGCAGGCTGGGCTACCAGTAAAGAAGTGAAATTGTCAATTGTTCTGAATCAAATGACAGCTGGGCCTGTGTCTTCCAGGTAAGAATGGAGTCAAGAGGGGAGTTTCTGGTCTATTTTCCATTTGTCTTCACTCTTGTTCCTAATGATGATGCCAAGGAGAATGTGTTTTCAAAGTATTTGTCTCAAGCAGAGGCTGACTTCTGCAGAACTTTGTCACACCTCCCAGCGCTGAGTTTCACTGAAGCTGGCTGGTCTCCAGGGTTCTGTACTTGGCAACTCTGTTCAGAATTTGGTGTGAAATACAGCACACCTTCATTTCAGAGGCTGAAATTGCTCTCTGTGAAAGGTTCAAGGCTTATGATTGAAAAAGTTACAACATTAAGACCTGGAGCATTTTTCTACAGTGTAGAAGAACTTTTCATTTAGCTTTACTTTAAAGCCTCTTTCTTCTTCCTGAAAACAATGCTGCTCACAAGCTGCATTCTGAGTCCTACTAAGGAAATATACAACTCCTTGAAAACTTGTGAGCAAGGGTGAATCATGCAGAGTTAGAACTTAGACATAGAAAGTTAATGTTTTGATGAGGTCTGAAGGTGGTGCTGGTGTTAAAAAACCTGCATGTCAGTGCTGGAGACCTAAGAGACATGGGTTCGATCCCTGGGTTGGGAAGATCCCTGGAGGAGGGCATGGCAATCCACTCCACTATTCTTGCCTGGAGAATCCCATGGACGGAGGAGCCTGGTGGGCTATAGTCCATGGGGTCGCAAAGAGTTGGACATGACTGAGGAGACTAATTGTGCCTGGTGCAGAAAGCAGAACCATGGGGCTGCCGTTGGGAAGGCGGGCAGGACATGGTGGTGTTGTGTGGACCAGGGAGAAGACTTGAGTTTTACTCTGAGTGCAGTGGTGTGGCCTGGGAAGACCAAGCAGGATGGTGGCAGGATAGAATATTCATTTAAAATAGCATTTGCTTTCTTTGTGGAAAACGAATGGTGAGGAGGACAAGAGTGAAGCAGGGCACTCAGTTGGAAGGCTCTGCAAAAGCTGAGAAGTTGTCAGATGCTGAATAGCTTACGTGTTTGAGCAGAGATCACAGGTATCTCTGGCAAAGGGGATGATTTGTGTAAAAGAATAAGAGGAATCAGTGGTGACTGCAAGGTTTTGCTCTGAGCATCTGGACAGATGCAGTTGCTGTTTGTTGAGTTGAAAAAGAAGCAGGAGGGGTCAGTTAGTAGTGAATCCAAAGACTATGTGATAACATGATGCTTAGGGACCCTAATCATGCAGAGATATCAGGTCGGCAGCTGCATGTGTGGGTCAGAAATTTAGCGGAGTTTAGGGCTAGAGATGCAAGTTTGCTAGTTGCTGGCTTCAAGGTGGTAGCCAGACGGGCTACCTAATTTCTGGGTCAAAGTGCGAAATGAAAATGTGAGTTCTTTCATTGATACACTGTTATGAATTTCACGGTGACAACAGCAGGCCATTGGAAAGTGTGACTTGAGAAGGAAAGCAGATTAGCACCGAATACGTGCGTAAAATGACCTTTGGGAGTCCAAACAGAGTGAGAAGAAAAGCCAAGGAAAGTGTTGAACAAAATGACCCCTTTGGTAGGAAGGAAATCAGAAGGTGGTAGTCTGAAGCTCAAAGAGGAATTTCAAGAAGGAAGGAGTTCCCGTTTGCTCTGGCCTTTTTGGTAAGTGGGAAGAAGACAGAATTCACCACTGGATCAGGCAACCTGAGGCCGTCAGATACTGTGGCAAAGGCATTTTTAGGGCCAGAAGACAGCAGAGGCATAACTGAGGATTTTTGCGGAGGAACAGAGGGAGAGGAACCAGACGGTATGACCATGGGCAGCTCTCCCTCATCTATGCTAGTCACAGGATTCCTGTTACAAGTTATGAGTAGGTAGCTGGAGAAAAAGGGATGGGGTACAGACAATAAAAGCTCTTTTTTTTTAAAGGAAAATATTGGTATATTATTATGCCAATGGGAACAATCCCAAACAGAGGGAAATGTTGATGATGCAGGCAAAGGGGTGTGTGACTCTGAGAAGGGGTACCATCCAAAGAGAATGTTTGGAGGTGTCAGCTGGTGGCTAAAATATTTAATCTATTTGTAACAGGTCTCTTCCTGTGTCCAATTTTAGTGATTAGGATCTGGAGGGGAAGTCCCATCAGTCAAATATTAGACAGCAAGGAGCCATGTCCTCCCACCCCAGCCCCCATTGCACTGCCCTGGCTCTGGTGTCTCCATGAAACAGAGACTCTCAGGGGGCTTTTCAGTGCAGCCTTGGGATGGGAGAGGCTGGTTCTCATTGAGCCAGCCTAGGGTTTGTCTTCTCAAAGAGCCCTTTGTTCCTATGCTGGAAGGGACCAACTTCTGAGGAAGAGCACATCCGAAGATGCTCCACAGCCGCTCACAAGCTGAGTCCCTATTTGGGTCATGCCTTTCACTGACTTGGCTTTCTCCAAGTTTAAAATAGTTATTAGTCTGAACCCTGTGAAGCTGCTGATATCCTGTTGTTGACCAAAAATGGCAACTTACGTCGTTGCAACCTGATTTTCAGAGATTTTTATCTCAGGAAGATAGAGACATTTTGTAGAAACGACTGTCATTCCTTCAAGTTTTGCTCAAGTTCAGGAGAGTTTAATGACCTCATAGCAGGTCAGATTTTGCCATTCATTTATTTCAGGCTAAGCCAGGTGCTGCCACCAAATGACTCAAGAAAAAACACCCCAAAAAACTGTTGGCTTTTAAACCCTGGATTTTGGAATTTCAAATAAAGGCCTGAGGTACTTGATGAGCTGGAGGAAGTCCCTACAAGTTTACTCGTTTCACAGTGTGGTGGGTCAGTTTAGCCTATTGTGAGTCTATCTATACACAAAGGCTTCATTTCTCGAAGCTTTTAGTTCCTTGCTTTAAAAAATTGTCTTAACGACTATTTATATTCTTCTTTGATTTAGCAAACCTCTTTTTCAATCACGTGAAACCAAGTTCCAATTGGGCACGGTGGGCTTTTCACAAATTCCAAAATAGTGAAATACAAATTAAAAGAGATGTATTAAAGGCAACTCTCATTACCCACGTTAATTGGGTGCAGGCAGCGAATACTATTTGGCTCTCACCTAAATTCGTAGTTACCACTTCCCTTCCATCAGATCTTTCATCAGGGCAGCTAATGAGCAGCGAATTGGCTGATGCGCGTTGCACCTCTGTCTCTGTCCTGGCCTCCCCCAGGACGGCACTGATAAGGAGGAAGAGGACTAAGACAGGCATCGGGATAGGAGAGCCTGCCCCCGCGCAGCATCCAGAGAACTCAGAGCTGTCTCAAAAATAGAAGACAAAATTGGGGTTTATATGAAAAAGAAAGACAAACTTATCTTTTAAAATATTAGGCTTATTTTATCCATAAGTATGTATTTTCAAATTAATGAAATTAAAAGGAATTTGTGTCATAAATGTGTCTTGGAAATTTAAGATCTAACAAGCTTAAAAATCATGAAATGTGCTTTTTGCACTTATCCAATTCTTGTTCTAAGGCTGTGTCTCCGCGAAGATCTCTTGCTGAGCTGTTTAGAAGCAACTTAGAATAAATTTAGAAGTGTTTTCTGTCTCATGCCTTTCCAGTGAGATGATGCCGATCTCAAATTTCTTCCAGCCTAAATCTAGATGTTATTTAAGTACCTTCTGTTGTGTGTATGTGTGTAATATTGTTTTATATATGTATATGTATTGTATTAATTTAAGAGGTGGTAACCTCTTTAACTACTTGAAATCATGAAAAGGTTTAGAGAGAATTAACAGTGCTTTCATTTTTTTTTTGATGGATTTTGATCATTTCTAGCTTTAAATGTATAGCGATTGTAGCAGTTATTAGAAAAATCATAGATATGAATTAAATTACATGAATTTTTCATTCTGGGGACGCTTAAAAATATATATCATTTTAAGTATATCTCTGATTTCCTGAAGGATCTTTAGTAATTCAATCATCAGTTAAAATTTAATCTTAAATCCTTGAATTTGACTGTTACATGAATACAGAAAGGAATTCTGACGTATGTTATATATATATTTTGTAGTTTCTAAACAGGTGTTTTTCTCCTTTGAACTTGAGGAGTGTAGTATGGCTATTAATAGCATATGAAATGACTACTTTGATTTTGAACTCAATTCAGTATTGTTTCCAACATAGATGGATGAAAATACAGTTGTAGTAGACACTGTGATAAATAAGTTGAGAGGAATGGAAGAACATAAAGTTTGTGATTATGTGTCTAAAATTTGTCCCTGCTTTTCAATACACAGAGAAAAAAGTCTAAATGTGAATGATCTTCTCGTAAACAAGCACACTGAATGTCTGGACTCCCCAGGACAAAGCCGGGACTCTGAGTTACTGCCCCCTCTCCACCGTCAGGACGGGATTTTCTCCAACAGACTCATGGCCGAGGAAGGCTCTGCCCTGAACCCTGGGTTCTGTGTTCACACGGAAGCTCTTTTATAGAGCTTTCCTTGTCTCACAGGCAATGCAAGTTCTATTTCTGGGTCTCAGACAACAAAATCACATTGACTAGCCCGTAGCCAACACCCGAGATGAAGAGATGTTTGTTCCATGATCCGGGCTGCAGGGGAAGTCTCTGTAAGTCCACACTGTGATTCCCGCCAATATAAGGAAGCAGAGAATTCAGAATAGCCATGGAGAGCATCACACGATCACCCGACTGTTTAATGGTAGCTGGAGCAGAGAGGTGTCTTCTGCATGGTGAGTGGTGGACAAGGGCGTGGAAATCATGCAGGCGCAGGGGAGCCATGGGCACAGTGGCTGAAAGAAAACTCTGCAGCCTCCTGGGCTTGAGTAGGCACACAGGTGGGTCAATTCCACCTTGCTTTGTTCTTTCTCTTTTTTAAAAAACAACACCCTTCTATTATAAAGAGTTCCTCTGCCTTCTTGAGTCTGCATTTCTAAATCATGCTCCTTTTCTTAGAGAATTATTTGCATGCAAACTCAGACACAGGAGAGTCATAGGGACTCCTGTCCTACGAAAAGTGAGTAAGATAAGGTGTGTATTAGCCCTTGATGTTGTAATCATGGCTCTGATGGTTCCAGCACCCCTGGCATAACTTAAGGTGGTTCTGATGCTTGCTTTTGTGTTTTGTCTTTTAATTGTCTTGTGATTTTCTGTTGAAAACTGGACATGATGTACTGGGTAAAAAGAACAAGGCATATGTTCCTGTGGAGGTTGTGGCTTGTGAATTTCCACTCTGGTAAGTTGGGATTCTCTGTGTCCACTTGTCTCTCTAATACCGAGGGCAGTAGTTTTCCCTGTGGCCTCGATTCTTTGCTGAATCTAAGAAGAGTTGTTGATTTTCAGTTTGCTCAGCTTTTTGCTTTTTCTTATAATGATGGCACGACTGAGTGACTTCACTTTCACTTTTTACTTTCATTCATTGGAGAAGGAAATGGCAACCCACTGCCATTTCCTCCTCCAAGGGATCTTTCTGAGCCAGAGATTGAACCCACATCTCCTACATTGGCAGGTGGGTTCTTTACTCCTGAGCCACCGGGGAAGCCTGATGAGCACCTGGGACAGTTCAGAAGTTGCCAACTAAGATCTTGGAGACACCAGCAGAAATCTGGGGATTGCTCAGTCTGGGGGAGACAGGTCTGGTTCTCCATGGCTATATTACTGAATGACATACTCCTCCAGAAGCGACTGAAATCTAATTGCAAACACAGTCTCTGCCTGGTACGTGTTACCACTAATAAACGAGCAATGATGAATATGTGGCCCTAATCTCAGTGCTTAACACAGTGCCTGGTACACACTTGCTGAAGGAAAAAAAAACCCAAAAAACTGACTTTGTTATGTGAAGCACATTGCTCGAACATTCTTTCTTTGCTCCGCAAAATAGACCTTGAGGAATGGGCTTGTATTAGTACAGTTAGATGAAGTTAATTATAAGTAATAACCCTCTGGTGTTTCTGAGAGCATTTGCTGGGAAAAGTCAAGTACTTTCTTTCCCGTCAAATATTTAAGATTGGGAAGACTTAATTTTAATCCTACTTGATAGTGCTTGGGTCAACTATAAAATTATAATATTTAAAAATCACTTCAAAAGACTTTTCTCTCAGGAAGATTATCCTTCTAGGCTTAAAAAAGAAACACATCATTATTGGAAGGAGCCTTCTATTGTTACATCCACTCCACAGCTTTGCTAAAGACCATTCCCCTTGTCCTAGTGATAATCCACTTGTAATGTTCATTGTTTCTCTAGCTCTTAGAATAAAAGATGAGCAAATATACCCTTGGCTGTTTTTCTTTTTTTTCTAATGGTTTCTTTTAAAAAAGAAAACTCATATTTAGAGGTGGAAGTAGCTTTTCCTTTAAATTAAATTAAAAAATAGAGAGAGAGAGCAGGCCAATAATGAGACCCGAAAGCAAAAGTCAGGTGTCAGAACACGTGCTGACCATCTGATGAAGGAAGGTGGCTCCGAAGGGGCTAAGTAATCCAGTTCTCATCATTAACCAATAGATTTCCAGGGCCAGCTCCCATCCAAGTTCAAAGCCAAGACAAGTTAAAGTTAATCAAGTGCAAAACAGCTTCAATTAGTCCACGGAAAACCGGTGACAGACCAAGGGGAGGAATCCTGCTGACACCCGCACCCTCCCGTTCCTCCCTCTGTTCCCCTCCCTCGGCGCTGGTGGGAGCTGCTTGGAGGAGAACTGCCTTACGTCTCTGTCTGGAGGGACTTCAGGCTCCGGTGCCCCACCCCGCGTGCTAATGAGAGAGGCCCGCCGTCACAGGGAGTGCAATTCCGCATGGACGTTTCCACCAAAATGGATTATTTCAGCCTCGTTGGTCACAGATTCTGTAGTTTTCCAGTGATTCATCTTACTATTAATAATGTCAGAGGATTTTAGGCCCTTGAATTAAATAATGACAAATAGGAGGCTGGGCTGTGTATTTCAGCGTGCAGCACTGTCAAGCCTGATAAATCGGATCCCTGAAATAGTTTGTAAAGTCCTGAATTGATGTGGCCGCTGCTGAGGGAGAGAATTAATGTTACGAAATAGGCCTGCAACCTGGATGGCATGGGAGCTGAGGAAAGCCTTTTACATAAATGCTGTGTCCGTGCTGGAGACGGGGCGGTGGGAAGTGAGTCACCCAGGAAAAGAATGCGCTTCAGTGGGGGAGGTGACTGGCTGGGCCAGGGGCTGGGGGACCTGGAGCTCATGGACCAGTCATTTATAACCTGAAGCAGGAGGACCCCTGCCGCCGAGAGGATGGAGGTCTTTACAGAGAGGAGTGATGCTTTCAAGCGCGCCAAGGCTCTGTTGACAAGTTTCTCGTGGAAAAGAGGCTTTTTGAGGTCCCTTCTCATACCCCTTCCCAGGCCAGGCCGCATCAGCCCAGTTGCTCACACGAGAAATCATCTTAAATTATCCTCCAATTAAAAATAGAATTAAATTAAAAATAAAAAAACAGAGGGGAAAAAAAAAAAACAACTGGAGGCATTGGGGGCGGTGGGAGAGAGGGGTGGGGGGGGGGGGAAGCCCTGGTTGTCTTCTGATCCACGCTATGTATAATACTCATCTTATCCAGTCTTTACAGAGAACAAAAAATGCTCATTTTTTTTCCCTAAATATTTCTGTAACCAACTACGTTTTTGTAAATGCTCAGATCACAAGAGGAACAGAGAGCTTTGGGAATGTCCTAGTTTGTAAATACTATTAAAATATTATTTCGCTTATCATGGTACTTTCCTACACTTTAAGGTTGGATTCCAACTTGCTGATGTTGGGAGAGGTCAGCTGTCAATGCTTCCCTAGTGATGTCATCATGTACTTGATTAACCAAGTAGATCTTTGAGCATCTCCTGGATGTGGCTACTCTGAATTGCTATGATTTCTCCTCTTTGTTCTTATCCATTTAAGAGACTTTTCCCTACGTTTCATCTTGGAAACATTAAAGCAGATAAGCAAACTAAACCCTTCACCTTTTTGTAACTTCTCATATCTCTTTGACATTTTTCAAAAGTAAAATGTGTTGAAAGAAGGTATTAGTTGCTCAGTCGTGTCTGACTCTTTGTGATGCCATGGACTGAAACCCGCCAGGCTCCTCTGTCCATGGAATTTTCCAGGCAAGAATACTGGAGTGGGTTGCCATTTCTTTATCCAGGGGATCTTCCCTACCCAGGGCTCCAACCTGGGTCTCCTAGCATTGTAGGCAGAATCTTCACTGTCTGAGACACCAGGGGAGCCCCACATTTTCGTTAAAATGTGTTGATCTAGTTTGTCTTTTACAAAGCTTTTGCATGCACATTATCTGGCAACTTGACAAGACTTCAGGGTTTTGTGAAAGATTTACTCTTTTTTGTGGGACTGTTGGGAGATTTTTAAGAAAGAAAGGTTCAATGTATGGAATCTAGAAAGATGGTACTGATGAACCTATTTGCAGGGCAGTAATTGAGAAGCAGACTTGTGGACACCAAGAGGGAAGGAGAGTGGGGGGCAAGTCTAGAGCATAGAATGGAAACATATACAGTACCATATATGAAATAGATAGCCAGTGGGCATTTGCTGTGTGACATAGGGAGCTCAATCCAGTGCTCTGTGACAAGCTAGAGGCCTGGGAGATGGGACGGAGGTGGAGAGGAAGGGGATATGTGTATACCTGTGGCTGATTCGTGTTGATGTGTGGCAGAAGCCAGCACAATATTGTAAAGCAATTATCTGTCAATTAAAAATTTTAAAAAAAGAAAGAAAGGTTCAGGTATGATTATAACTCAGAGCTTCATTTCTCTCAAGATCTTGGCAGAATACACACAGAGACCAGAAGTACAACCCTGTAAATAAAGTTCTGTATTACTTAGAGAGCTGTGATTAGACTTTTTCTCAGTGCAAAAACCCAGAAAAATCACAGCATCATGGGACAGAGAATTCCTGATCGGAGGGTCAACTCAGAGGAGGCTGGGTCAGAGTCTTCTTTTATGCACTTTTCCATATCGCTAATAAAGGAACCTCATCAAGTTCACCATGATTTATCCGTGATTCAAACAGGAGGAATAGCAGGGATTCCAACATGTTCTTGGAAATAAAGCAAGAGTAAACTTACCGGGAGATTGGGTTTGTCCTGGAGAGGTAGGTTCCTCGCCATCTTGCTACCACACCTTGAAGACGGCCACTGACGGTCAACCAAGCTCCCTTCTCCCACCTTGCCTCTCCCGCCAGCCTTCAACCCCAAGGAGGAGTCTGTAGGGACACAGAAGGGTTCAGTTTCTCCTCTTTATGTCCATCATTTTCTCATACTTCAATTTTACTTTCTAAAAACTAAAGGAAGTTTTCCCTCTTGGACCATGTTCAGGTGCTTGGAATAGAGAAGAAGACAGAGATCTCATTTTCCCTCTGCTTTCTTCTTGGCCACACCTCTGTTATGCAGGATCTTAGTTTCCCAGCCAGGGATCATGTGTCCCTTGCAGTGAAAGTGCAGAGTCTTAACCACTGGACCAGGGAAGTCCCCAGAGCTCTGATTCTCAACAGACAGTGCTCTTCCATTGCAGTGAAGCATCTTGAAACTTGTGTCAGGCCCAGCAGGTGATCCACTCACCCCAGTTTGCCTTCACCTATCCTGGGTTAAAACCGAAAGCCCTTGCTCCTGCTCACTTGGGCTGGTCACCCCAACGTGTAAATGTTTCCTTAGGTACAACTTGCCTTAAGTCTGGAGGAGTACCAGCTTAGCTTTGTGTTAGTCTGGCCAGCTTTTATGTATCGGGTAGAGCCAACCTTTTTAAAATTGTAGTGCAACATGTAAAGGTGTAAACAGCTTACTTCTCGTAAGGACAGAGTTCAGGGTGATTTAGCTTCTCCATGAATGAAAAAGAGGTGTCTCAAATAACACACATGACTACACAAGGTTAACTCAAACTCTTGCTCTGGTCTGCACACTTCTCCCCAGACCCCTCCCAAGGGTCAGTCATTCGCTCCTCTTTTTGTCAATAGCCTCAGCTGCTAATTTTCTGCCTTACTGAGTGGGTGATGATAATTGAACAGGGCTCAAACAGGCAGAATTGATGTTTTTGAATTGTGGTGCTGGAGAAGACTCTTGAGAGTCCCTTGGATGGCAAGGAGATCAAACCAGTCAATCCAAAAGGAAATCAACCCTGAAAACTCACTGGAAGGACTGATGCTAAAGCTGAAGCTCCAATACTTTGGTGCCTGATGCGAAGTACTGACTCATTGGAAAAGACCCTGATGCTGTGAAAGGCAGAGGGTAGGAGGAGAAGGGGATGACAGAGAATGAGATGGTTGGATGGCATCATTAACACAATGGACGTGAGTTTGAGTAAACTCTGGGAGATGGTGAAGGACAGGGAAGCCTGGTATGCTGCAGTCTATGGGGTCGCAAAGAGCCGACTTTGACTGAATGACTGAACAACAAGCAGAACAGTCCTCTGCTAGAAAAAGGTTCAGGTTTTTTTTTTTTGCGGCAGATCTTTCACTCTTACAGAAGCTTTTCATTTGCTTTCAAGCTGATGGATACGTTCGAAATGACAGGAGCTGCTAGGAGTCTGATTTCCAAATCAGCTTAATAAGCTTCAACTATGATTTACTGAAGGTGAAGATGGTCACAATGATCTGGGTTTTAAAACCTAGGAAGATACAGTGTTTGGACAAATTTTCTCTATCTGAGTTAATTTGGTATAACTGGTATAAGTCACTATCCGGTCAGTTTCTCTTAGTTAAAATAGTTGTCTCCTTGGTATGTTTGCAAGCTATGCGATAAGCTGGAGAAGAAAATTCCTCAAGAAAATACGATGCAATCAAATATATCATTTTCTCACCTAGATTTTATATTTATGATGGAAGAGCAAGGGGATGTCTACACTCTGCTTGTCAGGGATGTAGATTTCCCTGATCTCCAAGGTCAGGGTTGATTACAAGTGCCATCGTGGGGTGAAGACAAGATGGAACAGTCTGGATGGAACACTGTCTGTGCTGATTGCTCTAACGGGGCTGCCGACCTGAGTGGTGCTTTACATATTCAATTTGAAGCACGTGGTTAGGTTAACAGGAAGGGCTCATTCTAATGCTTCAGAGGCAAAGCTCCTGATCTTTCTTGGCTCCTTTTCCCCAGACTGTGGCAGAGGTCTCTAAATTGGGAGTAATCTTGCATAGCCCGCGGACTTCCTCCGTGTGGTCCATCCAGGTGCAGTAAGGATGAAATGTGGCAGTGAGGACAGGGCTGTTAAGTGTAATGGACAAGCCATGTCAAGAGCAATAAAGCAGCAGGGGATACGGGACTTTGAGCGCTGCTTTTATGAACACATCGAGAGCCTCGCCGATTGTACTTGGGAGCGCAGAAATGCAGGGAGCAGGAACAGCAGCTGGGAGGCATTCTCAGGAGGGGCAGACATCCGTTCCTTCTCTCCAGCTAGCTAAAGACCAGATACGTCCCCAGCATCCTGGGATGGGTATCAAAGACAGTTTGGATAGGCCCCTTGTTTGGGAGGGGGTACTGAATAACTTAGAAGGGAGTTGAGATTTATACACGTTTATATAAAATAACCACAAAACCAGAAAGAGACAACATGATGAAGTGGGTAGGATTTGTCACACAAGGAGGTACGAAGCTCAGCAAAAGTGGCCCCCAAATATATTCTCCAAGCTCAATATGAATAAAATCCATGCAGTGCCTCGTCGTAGCCCAAAGGCCCCAGTGATGCAGCCACTGCCAGCATCTCTGATTAGCCTCTCTGCCTGTCCCTCCCACTCGTCATGCTGCAGCCATATGAGTCTGCTCTCTTCTGCTCACTTGAGTGAAGACTATTCCTGCCTCAGGGCCTTTGCACATGATCTCCTCCACATACCTCAACACCCTCTGCCCCACACTTTCAAGGGTGCAGTTCTTCCCATCTTGAAAATACACCTTAACTTTACCTGCCCCTCGTTATATGCACATCCTTCAGAGAACACAGCATAGTCTGTAGTTATTTTATTTCTTCACATGCTTTTTTTTTTCTGTTTTTAGAGTTTTTGATGTGGACCAATTTTTGAAAGTCTTTATTGAATTTGTTACAATACTGCTTTTGTTTTAAGTTTTGTTTTTTTGGCCCTGAGGCATGTGGGATCCCAGCTCCCCAGCCAGGGATTGAACCTGCACCCTTCACACTGGATGTCAAAATCTTAAACACTGGACCACCAGGGAAATCCCCCATGGTTTTTGTTTTAAGCCGCTATGTACAATTTATGAGGAAACATCTATTATTTTTTTTCCTGTGGGGTTTTTCATTTTGTAAAACTAAATTGAGCAGACTGCCTGGGACATAGTAGTTACTTAGTAAATATCTATTGAGTGACTTACTTTCACTTTATTCCTTTCGAGTGATATTATACCATCTAGAGATTCATTTGGCTGCAGAAGCAAGATTTAAAAAGGTAAATATCATGAGGTTGGCCAAATACCTTTAATACCTTGTTGGGACCTAATCAGATGTTTTCTGCCAGCGATCAAGATTGTTTCATAACACCATGCATAGGTGTAACTACGCATTCTTAACTTTGTTCCCTCTTTTCTCTCTTTCCATCTTCCTTAAAGGGTTTCCCAGGTGATGCTAGTGGTGAAGAACCTGCCTGCTAATGCAGAAGACCTAAGAACCACGAGTTTTGATCCCTGGGTTGGGAAGATCCCCTGAAGGAGGGCATGGCAACCCACTCCAGTATTCTTGCCTGGAGACTTCCATAGACAGAGGAGCCTGGAGGGCTACAGTCCAAGGGTCACAAAGAGTTGGACACGACTGGAGTGACTTAGCCTGCAAGCATATATCTTCCTTAAAAAGTTTTTGTAGCATGGATAATATATTATTTATTCTATATTTTAACACTAAAATAAATAAGTTTTTACTATAAAAATGTTATACATAATAGGATATAAATCATGTCAAAGTACATATATAATATAATGCAAAATAAAAATTCTTCTTTTTATATCTCACCTCCAAATTCTGACCCCAATTGCCCCTCTAAAAAGAGGCAATTGCTGTTAACAATTTGGAATATATACTTTCAAACAATTTTCTACCCGTTTGTAAGCTTATTATTGAATCCTTGCATTACTATCTATTTTATCGATTTCTGCCCTTTTCTTTGTTATTTTCTATTCTCTATTCTCTTTGGGTTTAGTCTCCTATTCTTTGGGTGTATTCTGAAGTCAAATGCTTAATGCATCAACTTCCTACCTTCCTTCTCTTCTGTGTGTGAGCATTTAAGACTAAATGTCCCCTAAGTAGTCCTTCAGCTGTTACTGTTGTTACCAAAAGAGTGTGAGGTCCAGCTGCTGGCTGCTCAAAAGCCAATAAACAGGCCAGGTTGGTGGAAAGGAAAGTTTGCTTTATTTCAGATGCTGGCAGTTGGGGAGTGGGGAGGGTAAATGTCTGTCTAAAGGCCAATTCCCCTCCTCCCTCCACTGGCAACCTCTGAGGCAAGAGCTTTTAGAGACAGAAGGAGGAAGCTACCTGTAGAAACAGCACAGTGAGCCCTTAACCAGCATGGCTGAATCAAGGTCCCAGGGCCTCCAGAAGGAAGGAAGTGGGAGAAGGCTGAATGGAGGGAGGGGTAAGCAGAGGTACCAGAGAACATCCCTGAGAAGGTCCCTGCCACCCTTTTTGGTGTTCTGTGATATTTCTTCTGCTTCTTATATACATTGCACATTTAAAATAAAAATCCTGGAGCAAATTTTTCTGAGAAAGTGTGTCATCTTCTTAGAAAACCCGAGGGTACAATGGACACTGGAAAGAATATGCTCTGAGAAACCCGTATAATGGAAGGAATTTGGATCACACACACTGAAAACGATTTACAAGTGTGTTGGTCCTTTTGAAATTTTCATGCCTGCTTAGGTATTTTAAAAATAATTTAAAATATATCACTATGCTTTTCTTTCACCAGAGATGACATGTCATAGAGATATTTTAGAATCCATTTTCCAGGAATAATGGTTACAAGTGGCTCTCCAAATATCTTGTTCAACTGAGTTTGAGCTCCGATATAATTGTTACAAGAGTACTTATAAGTTCCGACAATTTGTCCTGAATCCTTCTTGGAATGAAATGTTTAATCATTGTGTTGCTTGAATTTGCTGTCCTGCTCATCACATCAATCTGAGAGGTGAAGTTGAAAAGAAACATAAAATCTTACTAGAAAAGGCTATTTTTTTTTCAGTGCTAGAGGATTAAAAAAAAGAAAGAAAAGGAAATAGGAGTGACTGCCTAAACGTGGCAATAAAGTTTATCAGCAAGTGATGCTCAACAGAGCTTTCATAAGGAATCAATAAAGCTGGCAGTTTGTGATTTGCAAACCGCTGTCTGTTTAACCTTAAGAGTTATCACTCACCCTCTTCATTAGAATAGTAAATTAAAAGGTTCACAGGAACAGCTCAGTTTGGCTTAATTTAAGTCCCTTCCCAGAAAATGTGGAGATTAATATGATATAGAAATCAATATTTTTCAGCTACGGAGACTCAGGGCTTGGCATATTTCCTCCCATCCTCCTGTCTCCCGTGGCTGTCCAGATTCTATTCCTATAATCCTTAAATCCCCAGCTTATTCCCATCACCATAGAAACACCTGCTGTGTGATCAGTTTTGATCAGTTGCAGGCTAACCCTCGGTGGTTTCTGCCAGCCAAGCTCTTCTGGCTTCAACCCCTGTTCTGCAGGGCAAAGCGCTGGGGTGGGAGTCTCTCCAGGTCTGTTATCTGACTCGCTCCTTGGGGAGATGTTCTCTTCTTGCTTGTGTTAGCAAGAGCTCGAATGCCATGGGCCACAGTCGTTTCTGAAATACCTTCCATACATGTGGACAGATCTAAATTCTTTCCTCTCCTCTCCTCCTCTCTCCTTTCCTGTCCTTCCTTTCCTTCTTCCTTCCTCTTCTCCTTTCTTTCTTAGTTTTCTCTTTAATCTTCAGTCTCCTCTCATTCTAAAGTAGCCACTGGCCTCAGCCTAACATGCAGATGTTGAGAAAATAATTAACATTCTGGGAGATTTTTTTTTTTTTTTCTGAGTGTCTCAGCCTTATATCAATAGCTTCACAATTGGGACCATCAGTGTTTGTCAGGGTGAAGTGTGCCCGCAGGGGTGGGTCTGGATGAAGCCGATGGGTGCACGCTTTAAACTCAGCTCTGGTTTCCGAGATGACACAGAGCAACGTGTTTCTGTAAAGTCTGGAATATACACAGCCTGAAATTGTGTCTGAAATCAGTAGAAATTACACACAAAAAGAGAAGGAAAACTTTATGCAGGCAAGGGCTGCATTGAGCCACTCAATTGATTTGGTCACTTCAGCCACCTTCACGATTGATGAGGATTGTGTCAGGATTGATTTGGCTGTAGCAAATGGTATTGATCATTAAGATAGCAAAAGAGATTAGATCCCTGTGTCACAGCACAAAATGAAGTGGAGATTTGTCAATTATCCTGCGAGTTTGATCCATGCACTATTGTCATTGTTTCTCTTAATGTCTGCACGGTCAGTTCTCTTTGAGGGATGAAATATTTTCACCGTTTGTCCTAAAAATGCTTATAGATTCAGTCTGATCTCTCTTGCCAAATATAGCTCAAAATTTTAGGCCACTTTCAGCTGATTTGAGTTAGACAAAATGGTGTGGAGATAAAGACAAACCATATAATTACAGTGGAGTTGAACAATTATGCCCACCCAGGGAGGGGAATGGAATACAGACTACAAAATACAAACACAGCATACAAATACAGAAAACAAAAGGGGATAGAATAAAAATTCTGCTATTAGGGAGCACTTTCTTTTAGACAAAATATCTCATCTTATTAACTATGCTCTTCCAGTAAATGAAAAAAAAAAAAGATTTTATTTGTATCAAGTAGCTTGATCTGATCGCCCTTAACCAAACAACGTAAACATGTGAATTTGTCATATTCATCGGGGAAGAAGGGAGAATGATGACTGCTTCAAGTCCTGTTTTGGGTTGAATTCTGGTCAGCTATTCGCACTGTTCATGCATTTGCCCACACTGGTGGTTCACGTGGCCGAACCACCAATCCAGCCACCAACTCTGTCTCGTGTGTTCTCCTCTCGACTACATAGAGCCTCACCGGATCAGAGTTCCTAAGGAGCTGGTGATATTAAAGACAATCTACTGCTTCTTTTCCTCTGTGTAACTGAAGATCACAGCTCAAGCTACCTCAAGTGCAGGTGACCCAGTAAAATATTATGTCTTCTATCTTCATAAAAAACCATCACCACCACTATTCCCACCACCAATCCCCCACCATGGATTTAAAAATCCACAGCTTTTAAAAAGTATTTGTTACCTATATTTACAGCTCTTGATTTTTAGACTGGGTGGGCAGTGCTGAGAATTTACAATTAAAGCTCTTTGGTTACATAGAACATAAATACCAATTCTTATATGCTAACACTATTCAAGATGGGTTTAGAGTCTGTTCCAATTGGCACCTATTTTTGAGATGTGATAAGTGTGGCTTCTATTTTTCCATTTTCCCCCCAAGCTCCTTTTCCAGCCAGACTGCCTACAATTTCTATCATCAGTGTCACTACTATGGATCTCAATAATTTACATAATTGATAGAGATTAAAACGCAGATATTATTCAAGAGGAAAGAATCCATTTACTAGTAATGTGGGGCCTGATTCATTTATCAGATTAGATATTAGCAAGCAGAACCCCTGAGAATGAGTTTCTTTTCCTGTCCCTGTAGGAGCAACGAGCAGAAGAACAGTTCAGGTCAAAAGCCATGTAAAAACATCGGAGAGCCTGCAAAGGATGAGAAGGACCAGAGGGTATGTGTGTGTATATGTGTGTGTGGTAACATAAGGGCAGCGGCACAGGGTCCAATTCCATAGGTGTTTGTTTTTCTGAAGAATCAGCCTTACCTGTTTCTTCCACTTCCCAGGTATTCATGGGGCAAAATGAGGGTGGTTTCCAATTTTACTAAGCTGATGTATATTGTAACGCTTTTCCTTTCATTCAAGCTATGCTTGGAGCAGGCAGACTTTCTCACTGGCCCTAAAGGTTTTCTTTCATTCCAGAGACTTGAATTTAACCTGATTTCTTCTGATTGCAAAGGGAAACCAGTACCTCTGGAAAATCCTGTCTCCATCTCTAGGGGAAGCGTATACCCTGGTCAAGCACTCTACAACCCGAATGGTGTAGCTGAACTGGGCTCTGGTGAAGGGGTCACTACATTGTCACTCCCAGGAGGGATCAGTCTCAAAACCAATCAAGAGTTTATGGAACAAATCTACTTAGAGGCTCCTGGCTCAGCAGTAAAGAATCTGCCTGCAATGCAGGAGCAAAAGGAGACTTGGATTCAATCCCTGGGTCAGGAAGATCCCCTGGAGAAGGGAATGGCCGTCTGCTCCAATATTCTTGCCTGGAAAATCCCAGGGACAGAGAAAACTGGCAGGTTACAGTCCATGGGGTTGCAAAGAATCAGACACGACTGAAGCAACTTAGCATGCACGGAGACAGTTGTCGGTGACTACTGAAGTAATGCAATGCACTGACCACATAGGATGACTCCTCTGTCCCTCTTTTAATGAAATGAATGGATACTTATTCTTGAGACTTACTCTTGAGGTGATTCTGCTGCTTCCCAAGCCCTTTGGTCTAAGTCGGTGCTCAGTGAAAAGGCTGATGTTGGAAGCAAGTACTACAAACTGAATTTCAAACACCTAATAAGATACTGAAAATTACCTCAAGCTTTCAGATGTCATATACTGTAAAAGTACAAAGGGGTTGCACTTTGCAGTCCCAGCATAATTAATGCCACGCTATGTTCAAACCGTCAGGCTCTCCTCCACAGGCTCTAGCGGAGGAGATGAGTGTGAGCGAACATTCACCAGTTGGGATGTGACAACTACTCCTGTGGCACTGATCTACTCTGCCAGTTCGGTTTCATCTGCACCACACACATCCTCTGAAAAGGGGATGTTTTCCCCGTGCAGAGATAGCCATTTTGAGGCTCCTCCTGACGCCAGCCCTTGCTCTTGGCTCTCTCTCTCAAAGCCGGGCTTCACTTTACATCAGAGCAGCGGGGAGAAATAAAACTAGATGGCTTTCAGTTCCAATCACATCTTGTTTTACTTCGCTCTAGCCAATACGTTATCAGGAAATAATGGATTTCTATCTGTGAAAGTGAGAATAACAGGCTTAAGATTTTCAAATTTAAAAATGCTCTCCTTCTGCATTTTTGGTGGTAAATGGGAGGCCCTTCTGATGGAAAGAGGGACGTTTCATTTTATTCTAATGTAAAAGAGTTCTTTCAAGATAGAAAATCCCATTAGTTTTTATCCCGAGAAAACACAGCCCTTGCTCTGCGTGGAAGCTTTGCAGGAAAACTCAGGATATGTTCCTAAAGTGCAGAGGGAGTCAAGGGTGCTCGCAAGACCCACCCCAGAACGCAGCACATCAGACGCCAAGCCTTTCACTTAGCAGGGGTGTGAGCCCCTGAGCTCAGCCACTTGCCCCCTGGAGCCCTGACACCCCCCCCCCCCCAGTCCAGCTGAAGACATGGTGTATGCAGGCTCTCACTAGGGCTGCTGTGGTGTAAATGGCAGCTTTTTTTTCAGACTATTTTTCAGAGCAGTTTTAGCTTCCCAGCAAAACTGTGGGGAAGGCACAGAGATTTCTCATGTACCCCCTTCCCCAGGTGGCTCAGATGGTAAAGAATCCACCTGCAACGCAGGAGACCTGGGGTTGATCCCTGGGTCAGGAAGATCCCCTAGAGGAAGGCATGGCTACCCACTCTAGGATTCTTGCCTGGAGAATCCCATGGACAGAAGAACCTGGCGGGCTACAGTCCAGGGGGTGACAAAGAGTCAGACACAACTGAGCAACTAAGCACAGCACAGCCCTGCCCCTACATGTATACAGCCTCCCTCGTGGTCAGTATCCCCAACCAGGTGGGGCGTTTGTTACAACTGATGAACCTACACTGAGTCGTCACCCCGAGTTCACAGCTCACTTTAGGGTTCTATGGTGATGTTGTACATTCTCTGGACTTGGGAGAATGCATAATGATATGTATCCACCATAAAAGTGTCCTACAGAGTGATTTTACTGCCCTACAAACTCCCTCAGCTTCATCTACCCATCACCCTCTTCCCTAACCCCTGGCAACCACTGATTTTTAAACTGTCTCCATAGTTTTGCCTTTTCCAGAGTGTCATCGTGTTGGAATCACACAGTATGTAGGAGGATTTTCAGATTGATTTCCTTCCTTTATGCATTTAAGTTTCCTCCATATCTTTTCATGGATGGATAGCTCACCATTTTTTAAAAAATTTTTTTAGGTGGGGTGATGGACTGGAGGGGCTGTAGTGGGCTGGCTGCGGGGTCTGGTGAAGTCTGGCTTCTCAACCGTACCCTGTAAGAGGCCTTTCAGGGTGTGGGTCTCTGCTCCCCTCACGGAGGCCTCGTGCCTCTCTCCAGGTGTGAGGACCGCCCAGGGCCAGGGTGTGGCAGCGGCACATCTCCTGCTGCGCCCTTTCTCATCAGCGTAATCCAATATGTCCTCTTGCACTACAAATGCAAACCTCCACGATTTCCATGACAGGTAGTGAGAGAGTGAACATTTCCTGTAACATCCTCTCTCATATATATTTGATATGTAGAAATAGAGAGTGAAAATTGCTCAGAACTAAGTTCAGGCTTGAAAATTGGTCATTTTTGACAGTCGAGTTAACTTGAGCTCGGTACTTCGGCTAATAAATCCTCTTCAGCTCCTGACAGACAGGTGAAAGCGACCATCGTGCGGTGGAACAACCTCCATAATTGGGTTTTCCTGCCTGTGGTGAGGCTGTCCTCTCTGGACGTGGAGAAAAGATAAGCAAGATCTGGCCTGGTCCGCTGTTCATGGGGCAAGGTGACCTTCCCTTGTGACATGATCTCCAAACACATTTCATAGTCAGATGACAAAGGCACAGAGCTTATTTTTTCTTTCGTTCTATTGCTCTGTTTAGTTTTTCTTTTTTATCTTTTTTCTCTTTCAAAAAGTTAAGACTGTACTCAGAAGTGTATATAATTAACAAATGGTATTTTTCTGAAAAGCATTCAAACCCTCCCAGTTTTAGAGCTGAGGAAACTTGGTTCCAGATTCTTCTGCATTTTAACCCATTTAGATTTTTGAAGTGGATCAAAGTAAGCGTTTCTGGGAGCATGACTTAGTCAGTCATGACTGTAGCTCTCCATCCAGACTGTAGATCCTTCCATCATCTCATCTCCTGACAGTCATGGACCCCATGTCACCTGCCTTCTTGCCATCTCTCCCCTTCACCAAGGTGCTCAGTTTATTCCATTTCCACATTTATGGTGGTTATTCACTTGCTGTTATGTATTTTTTTAGCCCCTGCCTGTCTTATTTTGTTTCCACCACCCCTGTGAGTCTAACTTCTCTCCAACTTATTTGAGGGTGTGGACTTGCGTTTATTTAGGATGATTTTGTTTGCTTTTCCTTGGGAATTCATTTGCTTGTCATTTTTGCATTCTCCATGTTCCTTATTTTAGCTTATTTTCCGTAGTATCTACACCTAGATCCATGGTGATAGCTCTCTGCTAATAGACAGGTGTTGGCTCAGCACTTGGGGTTATGCACTGGTTTGGGGGGCACCCCAGGGTTGCCCAGGGAATGCACTGAGACCTCGGGGTTCCGACTGGGTGTTTTGACTCAGAAGACACTCAAGGTCTTCTGTTCTTCCTCCTGCTAATTGCAAGTGTGAAATGCCAGTATCTCCTGTCCAGTCACCTCCTTCCATCTAGCCTGGGTTACCCTGACCCTGCAGGTGTTCCTAGATTCCTGCTCCATCCTCCACTCTTCCCTCCTCCACTGTTCTATCCACGTTGGTCAGTTATTCTGCTCACTGTGAGTCCAACTCGTTGACCTCCAAGTCAAAACCCTTGACGGGTTTCTACTGTCCCAAGGATCTGGTCCAAACTCTTCAATGTGGACCAGAAGCTCTTTTTGGTTCTTCCACTGCTAACCTCTCTAAACTCAGGTGCCATCCTCTCTGCCGGCTTGGGACATACTCTGTGCCTCTGTCTAACCAAGTTCTTCTAATTGACGCTTCCTGGAGCACCCAGTCCTCAGCACACCCTGTCCTTATGTCCAGAACAGTTTCTACCATGTAAACTCTCCACCTGTCCATCTTTCTGGAACGGCTATCACTTCTCGAGGAAGGCTTATCTGACCCAAATCAATCTCTCTTCCAACTATCCTACTGTTGACTTTAGTAGGTTCAGTTGTACCAACTTGCTAGATTTTTTTCTTTCATGTTAGATACGCTGGGTAAAGGGTGGGCCTGTACCTATTTCTCAGTATCTCATACTAATAAATAATAAACGTAAGTTGAATAAGTAATGAGTAGCTATAAAGAGTCACAAGAAGTGAGCCTGTGTACAGGGACCAATTCATAAAGGTCTTGTGTACATCATCTTTCTTGTAAAGCTTGCCACTGAGAGATTTTAAGCAAGAGGATCACATGAGTAGGTTTTCACTTTGTAAACATTCTCCCAGCATCCTTGTGATGATGATGTTTATTAGCACAAAACCGAAGGCCTGGGGATAACAGCTAACAGACCATTATAAAAATGTCTGTAAGAAGGTGAGGTTCTGACCCACAGCAGTGGGAACAGAGAGGATAGATTAGAAAGGCATTTATGAAGCAGAACTCAGAGGGCTTGATCATCAACAGGATGCAGGAGAGGAGACACAGGAGGAAATCTACAGTGATCTCTGCCTTCTGCCAGGGTAATGGTGTGGGTGAGATATTCCTGAGATGAGGATCAGGAGGAGAGGACAGTTAGAGGTTCTTGTGGCAGATTCAGGCTGTGATGGAAAGATCCAGGTCTAATGTGAGGGGAGCGTCCTGAGCAGAAAGGGTAGTATTGAGCAAGTGGACAGGGAGGAGGGTAGATACAGGATGGGTTTGGTTTCACTCTACAGTCTTCCAGCTGTGTGACCTCACAAGCTCATCACTGTTAGCCTCAGTTTCTTCTACTCTGTAATGGGCACAATAATAGCCTTCATCCACAGGAGAAACTGTGCATTCAAAAAGAGGGTGTATACAAGGGATTCGCATAACGTCCGACAATAAAATGCTGGTACCGCTGACGCTGAAGATGTATAGTGTGTTGTCATCAGTTGGCAGGAGGGTAGTTGTGAATCCCATGGACAGAGGAGCCTGGTGGGCTACAGTTCATGGGGTTGCAAAGAGCTGGACACGACTGAGCAACTAAATGACTAAATAAGTTGTCACAGTGGAGGCAAATAAGAAAACTCAGGTCAAGGGTAAAAAAATAAGAGAGCCGATGATGGAATTCTGCGAGGACAATGAGATTTAAAGGGGGCTGAACTAAGAGATGCCTGCAAAGGAGATAGACATCAGTCTGGGAGCAGACAGAGCTGATGGGAACTTGGAGGAACTCAAGGCCCGGGGCCTGGGTTTACTGCCCTCTGGAGGCAGTCCCTCCCAGCTGTCCACAAATGCACTTTTGGATTTATTTTCACATCTTTACATAGTAATCAACCTTCCATCTTGAAATAGCTCCCTTAAAGTCTGTAATAACAGCGTAAATGGGTCCAACCATTTCCCTGCTATTTGTATGGTGAAAATGGACTTTGTCCTTATGTCTCAGTAATTTTTTCTCCATTGTTCGCTGATGCTGTCTGAATAGCTGGTGAGGGGAAAAAAACCCCACAAATTGAAGATGCTTGCCATGAAGGTCTATTAGTGGTCATCGGGGATTCTTTACAAAGCCAAAATCAATGTTTAATAACCAACCTAATAAGAGCTATATGGAGACCGTACATGCTTTCTCTTGCAGTTATATTTTGCCAGGCTTTATGGGAGTGAATGTGTTTTAGTTAACCAAGAACTTTACCTTGAAATACTCGTCTTTCAGATAAAACAAATCAGTTGTATCAAGTCTTACTGTATCACTATTGTTTTCTTTTGAAAATTGAAAAATATCTTCCTTATTATAATCATCACCATGAAAAGGCTTAAATTTGTTTTAAATGGTGCCTTGAAAAAAATATGATTGAAGCTTACAATAATTAAAGATACAACGGGTGGCACCCTGGATTATCAGCAAAAGAGTGATATCATCAACCCGGGAGTCTGCCAATAAGCAGCTATTTGGTTAAAGTTGGCATTTAAAATTTTCTAAATCCCACCCTTTTTTTTCACATGAAATAAACACGTTAAATTGGATGATATTTTAAAGACCTTTTCTGCAATAGTTTTTTGTTATATTTCTAGGAAAATAAACAATAACGTGACCTGGACTTACAAGACTTGCTCACTAAATTTGGGGTTGCTAATCTTAGAGTCACCTTAGTAAGTGTGAAAGATGTGGATTTAAGGCCAAAAAACCCACCCCGACGATAGCACTGTTTTACAAAGTGAGTAAGGACCTTTCGGAACTCATTATTTCCACATGGATCATATATTCTCCCTCTTCCTGGGTACCCGCTGAAGTCCTAGTGAAGAATAAGAAAAGCTTGGATGCTCAAGGACACGCAGGAGGCAAGCAGGGCAGCTGGTGTGACAGAATTCAGCTGAGAGGATGGGGGAGAGGCTGTGTTCAGAAGGAGAGGACAGAAAGGAAAGCCCAGCTCGGCAGGCTGGGGTGCTGAGGACAGAGGCCCTTCAGCAGCAGACCCTCCCCCAGTGGTCCAGGCACTGGGGAGATGCTCTGCGGAGTCCCCAGGAAGAGCAGGGTGGGGAGGGGCTGGTGAACTCCTGTAGAAGGGGTGTCAGGCCCTCCGGCTCCCTCCCTCCCCTAATTCCAGAGTCCCAGCAGCAGATGAGGCGATTGTAGAGTCCTCTCTGGACTAAGTCTAGAAAGACTACAGAGCGCCAGGCAGAACTCCAAGTGCTGTCTTTTGAGGGTCCCCTAAACCTGCTCATACCCGTCATCGCAACTGTGAAATGCAGAAATTAAACAGCGGTGCCCACATACACACAACTTCCAGTCACCATCTAGGACTTCACCCTGAATAGTAAGCAGACACCCAAGGGTCACCAGATGTGAAAAGAGAGGTTCCAGACAAGAAAGAGAAAGACCAAATTAAACAGAGGATGAAACACACGGGAAATGGCCATAATAAAGGGAGAAGAGAACTCTATAATTTTTATGCTTAGGGAAATGAGGTGAACAAGATGCTATAAAATAAAAGAATAATCAGGCCATAAGGAACAGCTCTTGTAAATTTAAAATGTGATAGACACAATAAAAAGAAATCAATAAAAAAGTTGAAAGATAAAGGCTAAGATATCTCTCACATAGTATATAACAGAGATAAAAAGAAAATTTATAAAATTTAGAGGAGCCATGCAGAGGTCCAAGAGTTAACTAATAGCAATTCCAGAAAAAGTGACTAGAAAGGGATAGAAAGGAAATTATCAAACTTTAATAGAAGGTTGAGTACCAAGAATCTGAGTTTTCAACCTGAAATGGCTCATCAGTTGCTTAGTATATTGAAAGAAAAGGACACTCAATGAGGGCATGTAATTATAAAATTTCAGAACTTGAAGGATGACCTGAATATCTCAGAGCTTCCAAGGAAATCGTAAGGTTGGAGGACAGGTAACATATAGAAATAGGATTCAACATGGACATGGTTAGCTCAAAATTAATTCTGCAGTTGTCAATGAATGACTTGTAACTAAGATTTCTATACCCACATATCCATCATTTGAGCATGAGAAATAGATAAAGTTATTTTAATTTTGCAAGGATGAATCTATTTTCTCTCCATTCACTTTTTCTTGGAAGCCTCTGTATTATTCGTCTCAGAAATAACAGTCATTATCCAAAAAAGTCTTGGAAACTGTAGTTCTCATTTAGGAGAGCAGCCGAACCATTCCCAGAATAAAAGAGTGGCAGGACTGGGGACGGCACCTTCCGGTTAGAGAGGAGGAAGCCTCACAAAGGACCTGACTGAAAAGCCATTGATATGCCTTAATGTTGATATGCCTAGTATTGACATGCCAGAGTATCAATATACCTGAGTACTGATATGCCTGAGTATTGGGGAAAATATTGACCTGCATGGACTGCCCTGAAGGAAAAACTTGAGTAGGTATATAGACAACTAAGCAAATGAAAACTCAGAGGCAACCACTAACTTCAAGAAAGACAAGTATTATAAAAATATAAATATAATCCTAGACCACTACTTGTCAATGTTTACCATTAAAATAGTATAAACAATGAATTAAGCAAAAGTTGTCATATGATGCTGTGGGAAAAATGAGAAATGTGGGTATGCTGCTGCTGCTGCTGCTAAGTTGCTTCAGTCGTGTCTGCCTCTGTGTGACCCCAGCCCACCAGGCACCGCCGTCCCTGGGATTCTCCAGGCAAGAACAATGGAGTGGGTTGCCATTTCCTTCTCCAATGCATGAAAGTGAAAAGTGAAAGTGAAGTTGCTCAGTCCTGTCTGACTCTTCTCGACCCCATGGACTGCAGCCTACCAGGCTCCTCCATCCATGGGATTTTCCAGGCAAGAGTACTGGAGTGGGGTGCTATTGCCTTCTCCAAATGTGGGTATAAAAATCTGTATTTTCATATGTAACCAGAAGTTGGTCAATAATGATTAAAATTGATAGAGATAAAAATATAGCTAGTTCACTTAAAATTAGCACCATAAATACAAGACTACATCAAGGTAAAAAGTCTTACCTCTGTGATATTATCTGTAGCAATGTGGTGGTCTGGGGAGGGGGCTGCCGTATGCCTTGTAGTAATCAAATAAAGTCCTGAAATCTCAGAGATTTAACACCTTGAGGCTTATTTCCCACCCAAATTCCTCCAGGGGAATGGCAGTGCTCTGGGGAAGATCCCTCAAAGTAGTGACTCAGACAGTCCATGGGCTCCATCACTGGCTTCTGCCATCAGTAAGGACCTTCTAGCTGTGCTGTGCCTTCTTGATGGAGGAGAAAAGACCTGGAGACTCTGCAGATGCCTTTCCCTCCTTATGTTATAAATAGCACCTCAGTTCATCGACCAGAATTGTGGCCTGACTCTACTTAACCACCGGGAAACATGTTGTTTCATTTTTTACACCCAAGAAGGAAGGAAAACTGGATATGGGCCATGTTGGTCATCTTTACCAAGTAAGTGCCTTTAATACTGGTCGATTTTTCACCAATATGAATGTGAGCAAAATTACAATAAAATATTCTCTAATAAAAATAAATTCATAGGTCTATAACAGATTATTTAAAGAGATAGACACTGACATAGATTGTAAGTAGTAATCGTGACATTCCCAAGTTCTTCCTCTATGTCATCGCTACGGTCAGACCTCACAGTATCGCAGCTCTAACCCACTTCATCAATCCTGATATCTGTGTAAAATTAGAATTGGTTGGCCCACAGTTAGAAAAAAAAATATTCAGCTCTCACATGTCTTATCAGGTGAGAAGCAAGCCTCACAAACAAGGTAAATGGGGCAGAGGTTTGTCTCTGCTATTATTGTTTCAAACTGTTAATGGTCACCATAGTGCTTGCTCACGGTTCACCCTGAGGATGGTTCGGCCCCAGCTCCATCCCAGTTGAGTCCTGCTCTGCCCTCTCACAGAGGGCAATGTCTGATCTGCGGCAACTTGATCTCATCCTCCATTCCCTGAAATAACCATTCCTACTTTATGAAAGGCTTTGCATCACATTTTCCCCACTAGAACTTCTCTGACATCCCAGAAGATAGGCTTCTATTCAAACAACAGTTTTTCTCTGCAAAACTGAAGTGACATTTTGGGGGCAGAGAATCAAGTATCAGTTCTGTTGTTGTCTTGTGCAGTTATTTAAATTTTTTATCTTCTTTGCACTTTCATGTCCTGATTTCCTATCTCTTGATCTGTCTTGCAAGCTCCTGGGGGCGAGGACTGTGTCCCAGACTGCCTCTTCTACCCTCCCTGATAACACCCTCTCCTCCTCCTACAGGGACTGTTCCAGCACTTGGCTCATTTCTCATGCAAATATGGGATGCCTAACAATTGTTTTGGGGACAAGAATATCTGGTCCACAAAGCAAACGTGCAGACAGCAGTATTCTAGCAAGTGTGTTCTGTCACTCGGTCCTTGCTCCAGTGTTCTGCAAACAGTTCCTGCAGAAATCATGGTGAAACTGGAACCTCCCACCCGTTCTAAGTGTCTGGAGGTACAGAAGGCAGGTTTGGCCGTGTTACCACAGCTCACTCCAGCTTTTCCCTGCTTATCAGGATATTTGAACCACCACAGGGGCAAGAGAGCAAAGGCAGGTCTTGCTATAAAATTTCCAAGTACCTTTACTTTGAGAAATACTGGTCAAGTAGGGTTTTCTTTTTAAGATGCTAGCAGTTGGATGCTGAATACTTATAAAGCACAAATGGTTCAAAAATAAAAACGGGCTGCTACTGCCAATGCTTTTCACAAGAGACCTGAAACTCTTGGTCTTGAGAGGAAAGAGGAAAAAGAGGAAGAGGAAGAAGAATGATGCAGTTAGGGGATGAGAAAGAGGGAATTGATGTGAGGGAAAGAGAGGAGAGGAAAGAAGAAGAAAAAGAGCAAAGAGAACACCGTATGAACCCCAAAGCCAGTACCATAACCCTGAGATGACATATTCTTGCTCCTTAAATATTCCAGTGAGCTTCCCCACAGCAAACAGTACAGACGTGAAGGGACACTGGGTAGAGCGAGACCAAGCTTACATTTGGATGGGGAGACCCATCTACCCCCTTTTGGCAGAAAGCACATCCAGTGTCCCTCTGCTCGGTCACTGATCTCTTGAAATACACCATCAGTCTCAATTTCCATAGTTTGGTGACCTTATTGCCATGGCAAATTTAGTGTGACGTTGGGAGCAGCTCCCAAAGACTGCAGTGAAAAAGGTGGTAGGAAGTAAACTTTTAGATGACCTTGAATGACATCAAAGATGACCTTGAATGACATCAAGGCAGGAAGACAGAGAGGAAAGACAAAACACAGGAGCAGGGTGGACAGGGCTTGGGAACTTCAGCCCTGTGTATGGGGGCCCTGGAGGGGGGGCACTGCAGGAATGGTTAGTTGCTAGAAGTCTTCTGTGCTCATGCCCCTCTGTTAGATTATCATCTCCTCATGACCTCTGCTCTAACCAGGGAACTTTGCAATATGAATATATGTTTAAAATCTTTTTGTTGTGGAAAAAGCTAAGTAGAAATACACAGACGTGTGTATAGATTTCTTGCACACTTTGCACAAGATTGCTGACGTTCTTCCACACTTACTACGTCTCTGCTGCCTGTACTGTCCCCCGCCCCCATGGCTTATTGCCTTCTTTACTGTTTCACGTGTTTCTTTACTTCAGGCCATCAAGCGATGTCTACACACATGGAAATACAGACACCATCCCATCAGCCCCTTTCCATCGCCAGCTGGTCCTTTTGCACTGGGCCCCCTGGGTGACTCCCACATCTGATGTTACCCAGCAATGTGAATGGATTTTACAGGGTGATTCTGGGACTCCTCTATGTAGATCATTCTTTCTGGAACTCCCTCACTTTCTGGCTACTCTACCAGATGCGAGCTCTGTGCTCTGACCCCTCAGGCAGCCAGATGCCTGTTGCTGGAGTAGCGGGTGCACTGAAAAGTATGCTCAGAGAAAGGCCAGAGCCCACAAGCCTCACCAGTCACAACCTCTGCCCTTCATGGGTAGAAACCCTGGGGTTTCTGGGAAGACATAGCCTTCCTATGTCTTCAGATAAACTAAAATCAGAGAGTCTATATATGAGATTTACTACCTGCAGGACTAAACTATTTGCTATTTCTAGAAGCTAGAGTGAAAGTTGCTCAGTCGTGTTCGACTCTTTGTGACCCCATGGAATCCTCCAGGCCAGAATACTGGAGTGGGTAGCCTTTCCCTTCTCCAGGGGATCTTCCCAACCCAGGGATCGAACCCAGGTCTCCCACATTGCAAGCAGATTCTCTACCAGCTGAGCCACCAGCAAAGCCCAAGAATACTGGATTGGGTAGCCTATCCCTTCTCCAGTGGATTTTCCTGACCGAGGAATCAACTGGGGTCTCCTGCATTGCAGGCGGATTCTTTACTGACTGAGCTATGAGGGAAGCACTGAAGGCCACCGAATAAACTTTTGGAACCCAAAGTATTTCACCTGGAATTTTAGCTTTACAAGCAGTGAACTTTCCAAGCTCACTTCTTTCCACGGACCCATATCTACATAGAAGATTTTCGACTGTGGAGATGTTTTTCTGGAAATGCTACTGACTGGGGAACTGCAATTTCTTTTGCTGCTGTACCAAGTGACCACAAATGTAGTGGCTTAAAACATACGAATTTATCATCTTCCAGTTCTGTCGGTCAGAAGGCCAGCATGAGTCCCATTAGGTTAAAATCACACACACAGATACATACAACATGCTACTCTAATACATTTAAAAATCTTTTCAGAAACGTGCTCATAGACAAGTGATGACTAATTTTAATTAATTTTTCGTTTCATTATGATACAATTAATAGGACAAAGGGCAGCTTTAAGCGAATTTATGATACTAGTTGAAGACCCTTTGGAAGAGAATATAGAGGAATGAATTCTCAAAAAAAAAAAAAAATCTCTGTGGCCCACGCATTTCCTTTTCTATTAGAGCACAGACCCCAGCACATGGCAGGTCTCCCCTGTGAACCTGACCTTGTGTCTCTCATGGAGATGTCTGAAGCAGAACACGTACATAGTGGATTTTTGACTGGACCTTTTTCTTCCCTAATCGATAAGATTTTATAACTGAGAAGGGAGCAAAAGATTGATAGATGTGATTACTGGTGAGTAACTTAAGGAAATAATCTTAACCGGTGTCTAAACTTTGGATTTGGCTCCTATGAAGATTTTTATTATTATTATCTTTTTTTTTTTTCAATCTGTTGTCACTAATTTTAAGGTTGATTATTATAAGCAAAGATTTATACTTGGAGAACTTGACAAGTTGTATGTAAACCAAGTTTCTATCCACTGACTCATCTTATGTACTCACAGAAGCCTCATTATTTGAAGTAAATGTTTCTCTAAAACAAACCATTGTAAGACACTAACCTTACCCTTTGCTATTGGTTTGTTTGGTTTAGATAATCACAGATGGGTGAAAGATGGGGCCAAGTACTTCTGATTCATTTTAACCAATCAGCTTTAAAAGGTGACCTTGATAAAACGGTCAGACAGACTTCAATGGGAAGGGTGGGGGACAATAGGCCATGCCGCGATGACTTCTCTCTCCCACGGTGATGACCTCGGAGGCTGTGGGCTGAGGTCTTCACTGTCTCCACGGGGACCTTCGCCCCAGTGCACACTGGCTCAGCCCACTCCTGGAATCCACTTTAATCTTCTCACAGCTGACCCGTCTGCCTTCCCCGCGTTTGGATTTTTTCAATGAAGAGACTCCTCTAATGGCCCTGATTTGTTAATAATGGGTTTTGCACAAAACAGAAATTGGTCCTGCAAAGGGGATGACCTCGTTTAATCTCCTTTGAGAGCCTGGCCGTGGCAGAGGCTTCCTCTGCAGCTTGCACTCCCTTCACTGGGAGAGGTAATTACAGAAAAATCAAATCTATGGACTGTGTCGCATTGCCTTTTACCTGCACGATGCTGCAGGCGCTGGCTCCCGAGCGCTCACCCTTGTTTAGAAGATTCATGTTTATCTAATGGGAACTCAATATTATGGTCTGGGGAAGAGCCGGGGTGTTGCTAATGGCCCATCAGGGACGGCTCCTCCCGAGCTCCCAGGCCACGCTCCAGTGGCTCAGAGACCACATGGTGCCTCCCTCATGGGCCTTCCTGCAGCATAACTCATCCAAACAGTCCCCCAGAGATGGGTGTCACAGTGTCCTAACAGTGGACAAGGCGGAGACACTGTCCAGAAAGGACTGTGCTCACGGGGGACCCCACGCTGGGAGTGTCTCCAGGCTGTGCTGGGTCTAGACCTCGCCTTCCTTCTGGATGCAGAGTGGACACCTGCAGTGGGAGGGTGTCCGGCCACAGCAAACCTGCTTGGTATGTATTTCACAGAACCACAGATCTCAGCACGCTACAGCCCTCTCTCCTCCAAGTTGCAGTTTAAGATAGGAGATGCGATGTAATCTGTGTGTTATACTGACGCTATACCATAGCATCATGTCATATAATACTGCAACAGTGTCATAGAACCCACATGCATACTGAAGCAAAGCTAAGGTAGCACTGTAACATCCTGTAATATATTCCATATTTTATACTGAGGCAATTCTGTAGTGCCATGTCATATAATGCAGTCCTGAAATGTCATAGAATCATAGAATCTATGTTTATACTGAGGCAATACTAAGGTGATATACCAATATTATGTAATAAAATACCATCACAATATAGTTGAATCTACTTTTATAATGAGACAGTACTGAGCCAAAGAAAGACTAGGGGACCTGGTCAAAATTATATATATATCTTCATATGGTATTAATATATATTATACATATTCATATGGTATTAATATATTATATATATTTGTATGTTATTAATATATATATTTCCTATAGTATTAATATATATTATATATATTTTCATATGTTATTAATATATTCTATATATATTTCACATGGAATTAACATATATGTATCTTCATATGGTATTAATATATATTATATATACATATATCTTCATATGGTATTAATCAAGGTTCTCCAGAAAAACAAAATCAGTAGGAGATATACTGAAAATAAATATATTTAAGAAATAAATATATATAAACTAGGAAATCAGAATCCCTTGCCTATCTATCGCCTATCTAGAGAGGCATTTATTACAAGGAATTGGCTTACACAGTTGTGGAGTCAGACAAGTCCTGAAATCTGCAGGTGAGCCCACAAACTGGAGGCCCAGGAGAGCTTTGCTGACGGAGTAGCTGGAGTCCGAAGACCTGTAGGTTGGAGACTCAGGAAGAGGCAGGTTTTCGGCTCAAGATCAAAGACAGGAAAGCAGCCCATGTCTCAGGTCAAAGGCCAGTTCTCTTTACTTGAGAGAAAGCCTGTCTTCTGTCTATTCGGTCCTTCAGCTGACTGAACAAGGCCCACCAAGTGAGGGAGGGCATCTACTTTAGTCCATTCAAATGCTACCTCAGCTAGAAACTCCATGGCAGTCACACTCAGGATAATGCTAACCAGATCTGTGACACCTGTGGACCGGGCCGGTTAACACTAAATTAACCACCACGTGCCCTCTCTCCTGATGGTGGTGAGCGCCCTTGTGTGGCTGAGCCTCAGCCTGCAGGCAGCACCCTCTGAATGGTTCCTGTCAGGGCAGAATGAGACAGCACGTGTGACAGGATTACAACGGCCTGGCACCTAGCAGAACCTCAAACAGTCCCCTTTCCATGCCGTCACGGCCTAGTTCCCAGTCTGGCTCCTCCAGAGCCCACTAGTCCCCTGCCCGTTTGAACACAGCTCACATTTCCGTCACTCCAGTACTCTTGCCTGGAAAATCCCATGGACAGAGGAGCCTCGTAGGCTGCAGTCCATGGGGTCGTGAAGAGTCGGACAGGACTGAGCGACTTCACTTTCACTTTTCACTTTCATGCATTAGAGAAGGAAATGGCAACCCATTCCAGTGTTGCCTGGAGAATCCCAGGGATGGCAGAGCCTGGTGGGCTGCTGTCTATGGGGTCGCACAGAGTTGGACACGACTGAAGCGACTTAGCAGCAGCAGCAGCACATTTCTGTGGGAGGTGTTTCAGGTGCATAGAGGCTGTCTCTCTGTCCTGCAAGTCTGTGAGCTCCATTTCCCAGAAACAGAACCACATGGTACAGCTGGTGACCTCTGGGTCCACATCATTCCTTGTCGTGTCCTGGAGGAGACCTGCAGGAGACACGACACGGACCCAGAGGGGTTTCGTTCTGGAGGCTAGCGAAGAGTGGAAGAGAAGAGTGGATTCCCAGGGAAGTTAAGGAGCAGACAGAGAAGTGAAATGGGAAGAATGGAGACTCTTCAGGAGGAGAAGAGAGGCGTGTGCACCAAGTCCCCCGAAAGGCGTGCAGGGCTCGGTGGGTCAGACCGGGCACGGAGATCCCCCGGCACACGCACACTCCGGGGAACATCCCCGCTCGCTCCGGGGCCTCTCTGCGTTAATCATACACGCATGGCACTTCCTGTTTAATCACTTGGCAATTATCTGGTTTATATCCTCCGTTTTCATCTCCTAAACAAGATTTGCTTCATCAGATCTTAAAATTGCATTTGACATGGTAACGAATAGTTGAATTATTTGTTCCCTACAAATGTCATTATTTACCATGTAATTTCCAGGAAGACACAGCTTCCGAGTGTCCACACAGGATTTACTGGGCCATTATCACACCCGCCGCTGCTGGAGTGGCCAGTGAGGGCGTCCACGCCGAGGACCAGCATGAGGAAGTGTGGCGCTGGAGGTGGCTTTCTGAAAGCTGTGGCTCTGCTTTACGAGCCTCGGCGAGAGCATTTAATTTCTCTTTGTGTCAGGGCCTCCATCCGGAAAATGAAAAACAGGAGAGAAGGAAGGTTGCAGGGATAATTAGAAAGAACAAAGCAGGGTTAGGAAGAGACACAGAGGCAAGGGTGGGAGATGCTGGCAGTTTTGGTACAACCGGCTCACCCACAGCTCAGGAGCAAGAAAAGACGGGGTTCTTACACGGCCAGATGCACTGGGAGACCCCATTCCAGAGCCTCCCTGAGGAGAATGGGGGGCTGGAGTAAGACGGTCTGGCCTTCCGGGCCAAGGAGAGGTATGTCTATTGAACACGGAGAAAGGCAGCAAGGCAGTTCCCTTGCCAGCCCTGAGGTTCCTCACCTTCGGGTTAGGCTTGGTTTAGGGAAATCACCTGGAGAATAAAAGAAAACGTCGCCAGCAAGTGTGGAATGGCTTGGCCTGCAGACATAGAGAGTAAGATTTTTTTTTTTCCTTTTGTTTCCTCTTTACCAAGTTTGTGTCTTTTCAACTCCCCTTGACATTGTCAAGCAATCAAGCAATCTTCACAGCTGTACCCTAAGGACATTCCCGGGGCCCCGTCCCCTCCCCCCTCCGTGTGGGATGCTGTCACTGCAGTCAGGACCCCCTCCTGCTCTCTCCTGACTTATGGTTTTTTCCACAAAACAGTTCCAGGTGTCCCCTTCCCAGACTCTGGGGGGTCCCCACTTCACTCTGAGCAGAAGTGAGTATGCTCCTCAATGGCCCCTGACGGCCTCATCCTGCACCCTCTGCCCTTGGAGCTCGCCCCATGTCCTGCCCGCCCGGGGCCTCCGTGCTCCCATGTTTGTCTAAATTCCTCCCTGGCTTTCTGCTTCTTCTTCCTCAGCACCTCGCTGGACTGTCAACTATGCCAGCGGGCTTTGCGGGCCGCTGACTGAAAATGGCAGCATGACCCCCCAGTGTAGGCTAGTTCCTTCCTCTGCAGGGGTTTCTCACGGCCTTTATGTCCAAGATAGGGTCTGAGTTCTCTTTGTTGGTCGTTCCCACTGGAATCAAAACTCCCCAAGTGCAAGCTTTGGCGTCTGCTCTGTCCTGGAGCTGAGAACAGCACCAAGACTCTGATCCGGAGCTGTCTGTTCAACAAATTAAAGAAAGGTAAATTTAAAAAATGGAAACAAAGTAAATCACCCCAAAAGTCAAAGGCTAATTTTAGGGGGAATAGGATAAACCAGCAAGTGTGCCTCAGCTTCTCGGAAGCAAACCTGGCTCCATCTCGCTGCCTTCCCCCTCCACTCCCCTGGTGACACATCTGGTCCTGCCATCAGCCTGCTCACATGCCACTCTTAACTGGGGAGAGGGGTTCTCCAACTGATGTTCCTTTGATGGGATTTTCTCTGGCAGTACTAGCAACGTGACGGGAAATCTAAAGAGAAAAATGCTGAGAGCCGAACGATCTCCTTTGCTCTCTTCACTCAGTAAATTGCTTGTAAAGAAGCGCTGTTTTCTTCTCTGTTCTCTGCACACTCGCGATTTCCTCTACTTGGAATGTTTGCTTTGGACAGGATTCCTTAGATGAGAAAACAACTGCTGTCATACACATATATATTATATATGTATGCACATATGTGTGTGTGTGTGTTTTACTTCAGTTATTAAAGCATAAAGTAGTAGAGAAAGAATCAGGACTATTTCTCTCTCTCTCTCTGTGTATTTTTAAGTTATCTTTAAGAAATGAGTCCCTTATTCCACCAGCAGCTGTAACTGTAAAACATCTTTGATTTTTAACAATGTCACATTCAGGAAGACAAAGTCTTCAAACATATTCTGTTTGGTTAGCAAACAGAAAGAGCTGTGAGATAGCATATAATGCAAACTATTTCCAAATTGGGTTCAGGAATTAGAGTGACAGAAGGAATGAATTCCAGGTTTGAAGAGCAAACATTAAATGTGGCAAGCTCATTGTTGGCTGACTCGATTAGATTAAATGCTGTATTTTTATGCACAGTTTAAATATTACGCTTCAGCTCTATTCTTCTGATTAAAGCTGTTTGCTTGACTGTGATGATTAAATAAGGGTTAATAAATATAACCTTTGTTTAATCTATTGTAACCAAAATTCTCTGTCTTCCTGTGTGGGAGAAATAGCAGCTGAAGATGGATTTGCGAGGCAAGGTAGATTTATGAGGCAAGACTACTAGGGCCATGATTTTATGAATTTGAGGATTAGAAATATCATTTTGTGCAGTGTTCCTTAAAACAACAAAACAGTAGGTATAATCTGAAGTCCTCAACAATGATAAAATGATGAGAAAGTACAAAATTCTTTGAGGATACATTAAAGGATGTTTTACTATGTTCTTGATACACTAATGAACAAATCAGGTTTATAAAAATTTCACAATTTATTTTTGCAAAATAATGCATTCATCAAATCAAAGAATAAGGATAGATGACTTGGACAACAAGTTGTCAAAATTAAATTACATTTGGTCTTCTAATAACAAGTGATCTTTACTTTGCTCTTTTTTTTTTTTTTACACAATTTCATTCTTTTTCAAGTGAAAAAAATTAATGGCATAATTTTTATGCAGAAAATAAGTCTCCACAAAGTTATTTGCACTTTGGGGGAAGATAATAGTTTCAATTAAAATGATGCTAACCCAGATTGCTGGTTCTGTGACTGACCCTATTTCTTGGCTGTGATAACCTCACCATGCAACTTGCAGAAGTACACTCAAGGCCTTATGTACATGTCTGTGATAACTGCCTGGGAGAGGGCATGGCAGCCCATCAAGGAAGCCCATCCCTTGAGACTGGCCTGTTGAAATTCTCCAAACGCCCAACTTCCATGAAATCACTCCTCTGTATCTAGAGGCTTGCTGCTCTAAGACTGGAAACACAAAAGACTCAGCTTCAAGTTCATTTTCATGTCAGGGAATGAAAGGTCAAGGTTCACATGAAGAAGCAACTAGAAACGCTCCTGTTGCTGCAGAATCAGCCTGCACAGCCTCGCTCTGAAGGGCCTCGGGGGAATTATTAGTAAAATAAAGTCTCAGACATCTGGGCGATTCCAGCCGCCTTTCAAGCCAGTCCCAAGAAGACAGTCTCCTCCAGGCCAACCTGGAGGTGGATGTGGGCGACTCTCTAGGAAGAGTTTCACTGCAAACAAGTCGTTTCTGCAGGTGTTCTCTCCCACCTGTGAAATTTATGGCATATGCTTGTGGAGTTGTTTTCCTTTTTTCTGGATTAAAGAAGCAATAAAATCTTGCACTGTTCTTTTAAAGCCTGAATAAAGAGAAAAAAGTTCTTTGATCAGTTCACGGAAATATCATTTGCTGATTATAAAACTTCTAAATGCCTTGAAAAATAAGAATAAACTTGCAACAATTGCGGTGGAAATAAGTCAAGACATATATGGGAATAATAAAGAGACTTTCAGTGCTAATAAAGATTAAATGCCTTGAAAAGAAATTGCCATTAATTGAAGTTGCTCTTACTTTTGCTTAAGATTAGAATGAGAATTACCTGGATTGAAGTTGCTCTTGGCTCTGAAATGAGAATTACCTGGATATATGAACAGAGTTTGATAAATATATTCAAAGGTTTTATCTACCTGGTAAAATGATTGCTTTCTTATTTTTTATGAACAAGTCCAAGTACTTAGCTGCCTAGTAGGTATAAAAATTTAATTCTGAAGAAAACACATGTAATCAACACTGAAAAGAAAGAAATAAAACATGACCCGATCATAGAATTTCAAGGACTGATTAATTTTTGTGACTTGCTTGTTTCTTTCTGTTTATTGTGACAGTTGGCTTCTAAAATGTTTCCAATGGAGTAGGGGACCCTTGTGGGGAACGTCAATTGGGACAGCTACTGTGGAGACCAGTGTGGAGGCTCCTCAAAAAATTAAAAATAGGACTACCACATGATCCAGCAATCCCACTCCTGGATACTTATCTGAAGAAAAAAAACTAACTTGAAAAAATATATGCACCTCAGTGTTCACGGCCACTCTATTTATGATAGCCAAGACACGGGAGCAACCTAAGTGTCCACCAATAGATGAATAAGAATATATATATATATACACATATATCACTATATAATTAATAGAATATTATTCAGATGTAAAAAGAATGAAATCTTGCTATTTGGGAAAACATGGATGGACTTAGAGGGTATTATGCTAAGTGAAACAAGTCAGACAGAGAAATAGAAAGAAAAATGCCCTCTGATTTTACTTACAGACAAAGTCTAAAAAGTGAAATAAATGAACACACACGACCCAACAGAAACAGACTCATGGGTACAGAGAACAAACTGATGGTGGCTAGAGAGAAGAATGGAGGTTGAGGGCAGCAGGTGAGGGAGATGAAGAGGTGAAATGTCCAGCTGCAAAATAAATCAGTCCCAGGGAGGTACTGCACCACATAGGGTATGTAGTCAGTTATAGTGGTGACAGGTGGTTACCAGACTTTCTTGATGGTTGCCATGTAAAATATATGAATTCTGAATCACTATGTAGTATTTCTGAAACCAATATAATATTGTCTATCAGTTAGGCTTCAAGAAAAATATTTAAAAATAAAATAGTTCCAATAATCCTGCTCTCTGGAATTTCTTTTCTGTGTTATCCTCTCCCCTAGGATTGGGGATGCCAGACCTATTTATGTGCTTCTGAAGAACAGACAGTGGCAAAAGTGATGGGCTTGGGGAATTTCCTGGTGGTCCTGTGGTTAGGACTTGGTAATCTCACTGCCATGGCCTCAGATTCGATCCCTGGTCAGGGAATTAAGATCTTGTAAGCTGCAGGCACAGCCAAAGAAACAAAAGTGATGAGATGTGACATCTTAGATTGACTTCTGTTGTGCTTACCCATTCTCTTTTGCCCTCTTTCATTTTCTGATGAAGCAAGATGCTATTTACTATAGAATCCAGAAATCACACTCCTTGGTATTTATCCAAAGAGGCAGAAAACTTATGCCCACAAAAACACCTGTGTGTGGATGTTTATAGCAGCTCTACTCATAATTGCCAAAACCAGGAAGACACTAAGATGTCGTTTAGTAGGTGATGGATAAATAAACTGTGATCCTTCCAGACAATGGGATATTATTCAATGCTAAAAGAAATGAACTGTTAAACCATGAAAAGACACGGAAGAAAGGAAAATATATATTACTAAGTGAGAAAAGCTATTCTGAAAATGCTATGTACTGTGTGATTCCAACTTCTCAGCATTTTGGAAAAGGTAAAATTATGCAGACAGTAAAAAGGTCACTGGTTTTCAGGTTTTAAATGGGAGAGTGGGATAAACATGTGGAACACAGAGGATTTTTAGGGCAGTGAAACTTCTCTGGATGACATTGTAATGAAAGATATGATTATGTGTGTGTGTCTGCATGTGCATGCTTAATCGTGTCCGACTCTTTGTGACCCCATCAACAGTAGCCCACCAGGCTCCTTTGTCCATGGGATTTCCCAGGCAAGAATACTGAAGTGGGTTGCCATTTCCTCCTTCAGGGGATCTTCCTGACCCAGGTATCGAGCCACATTTGTCTAAACTCATAAGACGTATGACACCAAGGACCCCAAAAGTGAACCCTAAGGTACACTCTGGACTCTGGGTGATGATGACTTGTCAGTATAGGTTCGTCAGTTGTAACAAATGTCCCACCTGCTGGGGATGTTGATGGTGGTGGGGCAGTGGATGTGTGGTATATCTTTGCACCTTCCTCTCGATTTTGCTGTGAACCTAAAACTGCTTTAAAAAATAAGATACTTGTTAAAGTCACCTATTTCATTTTATTTTTAAAGTCACCAAGTTGTGAGCTGTCCTTAGGGGCAGCTCACCTGGCAAGTGATATAACAGTATCATACACAGAAGGACATTGGTTCTGTAGGAGTTATGACCTTATGAATATACCACTGAAGCTTAAAAACAATGTCATTGTTAAAGCCATGACATCTCTTGGTAGAATAAAAATAGTAACATAAGCTACTTACATTCAGACTGAAGGATTAGTCTCACCAACTGACAAATGTTGCTCTTTGCAATATTACAATTAAATGCTCATTTTTCCTTTAACTGTTTCCAGCTTTCAAAAATTAAAAAAGATGTATACATATACACACACACATATATATCATGGGAGAAAAATGTAAACACTGAAAAATAATTACATGGTAAACCATCTGTCTTTTTCTCCACAAGTTGGAGAACAACTTGGTTTTTTGAAAGTATAACATTTCAGAAAATCACACTGAACACTGAACCATTGCTTCAGGAAAACATAGGGTCAGAAACAAGTTTGCATAAAGAATGCAAAAAATTCTCCAAACAAAGGGGTCATTTGAAGTAAAGCCACAGTAGAACAGCAGCTACAGTCAGCTTACTGTCTCAACTGAGGTCTCTAGTTTCAGCATTTACATTTTGCATAATGCTGAGCGTAAAATCTGCCCCGACATCATTTCATTTCATTCTCCGTGTTTGGGGAACAGAATAGACTGTCTTTGCAGGTTAAGTCTTTGCATCTCAGAAGCCCCGCCAACAGCTCAGTTCATGCAACTGGTGTAGAAGCAGAAGGAAGGGCTGGCATTGGTGTTTTCTGACATCACGTCTAGGGATGACACCACATGGCTCCTGTGTTTAAGCGGTACAGACTAGAATCTTCTGGCTCGTTAAAATAAAAGTATTGATTTTTAAAAAATGAGATAAAATGGGAAAATAATGGAAGTCGAACAAAACGCTGCCTATCTGGAAAAATCCAATGGGCTCTCATATGTTTCCTGTTATGGCTTCCATCCTGTGTTCAGCAGCTTTGATTGGGTGATGGATGACCTAAGGGTGAGGGTTAGAGATGAGAGGTTAGTGTGAAACTTCCCTCCCCACCAGCACTGGGCTGTCACAGGCTGTGTGCCCGGCAGTGGCTCCGCAAGGTAAGAAGGACCCGGCAGGAGGTGCCTTCTTTACTGCCTGGCCCATGGTTCCTTGTGCAGCACTGTGCACCCTTTGATTTCTCAATACATATTAACTGAATTGAATTTACACATTGCTCGTTTCACAAATAGGTTAAGTGACGATTAACAGCTTCACAGCAGCCCCAGTGACTGACTTGAATAAAGAAATCTGTGTGTATCTATCTGTCATGCCTTGAATTGGTCCAATGGGAGTGTCTTGCCGTGGAAAAATTCATAATTGGGGGAGAATCCTTCTTTAGCAGGTACTGCTACTTGCTCATAGAAACAACTGGAAATGTTTACGCCAGGCTTCTCATTTTCCCCTTAGTAGAAAGTGTTTGCAAGAATCCCTTAAAGACCTAACGATTTCTCACTTTTTCCTAATTCATTTTGACAGGAAGACAAGGTGAAAACAGACATGGCAGCACCACAAATTAGAGTTGTAAGGTGATGCCGTGAACATGGTGTGCAGAACAGGCTCTGAGGTCAGGGATCTCGCTAGAGAATGTGTGGCGGTGACAGCGACTTCCTCTCGTCTTACTTTGATTTATATCTTTCTACAAATGAAGCAGAGGATGAAATACAGGCTATCTCTGACTGTGACACACCTACATTTTATAAGGACAGTTTTCAATCTGGGGCAGCCAGAGTGTCCCTACCCACCAAAAAGGAAACTGACTGGGCTTATAAAAATGTCACACGTGGGAATACTACAAAAACAGTATCAAGAAGGTTTTAAAATTCCATGAATATTTCCTAGTCCATCATTATTAAATTTCCTAAATTTGGTTTCCTTTTATGTTGTTGAAAATCAGACTTCTTCCTCATCAAACCGTCAAACTTTCTAAACTTTCTAAAGGTAGCTATGTTATCTTTTCCCTTCATTAGCTGATAGACATGCCTTGTGAAAAGTGATCAAGAGTTAAAAAATACTTTGTCTTGATATCATAGGTTTATAATACATATTAATATATTAAAGTATCTGAAAAGTTTGGCAGTAAAGAAAATGTGAAATTACTTCTGTAATATCTGAACAGAAAATACTTTATCATGAAAAGCACATGATTATTTTGTAAAACTGTGATCTGCTCATTTGGGAAATATTTTCTAGGTCTGAAAGCCCCCTTTTGTCATAAAGTCATTCATTGTATATGGAACACTAAGCACTAATTCAACAGTTTTCTGGTTTCACCCTGGAAATGGACAACTCTAAGATGTTCAGGTGAATTTTCCATGACCAGATCCTGTTTATCTGTTTACATCCACATTGGGTATTTCCTATACTATTCCTCATTAGGGAAATAGGAATATGTGTACTTGAGGATACATTCTGACATTCTCAGCTCTTCCTTCCATCCCTGAACAGTCTTAAACAAGAGGGACTGATTTTTAATAACACGTCTTTTAAAATAAAAGGTTGTTGGAATCTCAAAGGAAGGTCTTAAGGACAGAGACTCTGCATTTTGCTTCCTTGCCCTGACACGTGAGAGAAAGAAGACCTAGCTATTGCTTCTATGTGGAATATAAATGGTACAGATGAGCTTATTTACAAAGAAGATACAGAGTCACAGATGTAAAAAACAAACTTATGGTTACCGTGGGGAGCTATAGGGGGTAGGGATAAACTGGGAGATTGGATTGACCTATGCACACTACTGTGTGTAAAATAGATAACTAATAAGGATCTACTGTATAGCATGGGCTTCCCAGGGGCTCAATGGTAAAGAATCTGCCTGCCAATGCAGGAGATGCAGGGGATGTGGGTTCAATCCCTGGGTCAGGAAGATCCCTTGGAATACGAAATGGCAGCCCACCAGTATTCTTGCCTGAAAAATTCCACGGACAGAGGAACCTGGCCTGCTACAGTCCACGAGGTCTCAAAGAGTTGGGCACAACTGAGAGATTGAGCACGCACATATGTATAGCACAGGAACTCTATTCAATGCTCTGTAATGGCCTACATGGGGAAAGAATCTACAAAAGAGTGGATATATGTATATGGATAATGAGTTACTTTGCTGTACCATGGGGGTGTCAGCAAAGACTTTCCAGAGGAAGTGATGATTCACTTAAATGTCGACTGATGAGGGTGATATCTAGAAAAAAGAGAGTGAGTGTTCCAAACAAAGGAGAAAATGATTGAGGACGTGGAGGCCCAGGAGAGCATGAATCTTCTCTTGGAGAAATCTCACATTCCAGACATGTGGTGGGACCTGCTACCAGATTAAGGGGTTGAGGATGCAGGATGAGGCGTGAAGAGTGGAGAAGCTTGCAGCACTTAACAGACCAAACTCAGAAGAGTCTCTTCAGACCCGCACTTGAAGTATGTGAACTATCATATGTGAAATGAATCGCCTGTCCAGGTTCGACGCATGATACAGGGCGCGCGGGGCTGGTGCACTGGGATGACATGGAGGGATGGGATGGGGAGGGAGGTGGGAGGGGGGTCTGGAAGGGGAAAACATGTACACCCATGGTGGATTCATGGCAATGTATGCAAAACAAATACAATATTGTAAAGTTAAAAAATAGACAAATAAACTAATTAAAAAAAAAAAAAGAAAAACCAGTTTCAGGCCTCTGAATGTTAAAGAAAGTAAAAATTAAATAAAAACAAGATTAAGGGAAGACAATATCCTCTCAAAGGTAAATTGAGAGGAAATTACAAAACAGAGAGATCACCCATATTCTAGTGAGATCCATCATCTAAATTAAGTGAGAATAATATTTGCATAAGATTGAAGGCAGGAGGAGAAGGGGGTGACAGAGGATGAGATGGTTAGATGGCATCACCGACTCAATGGACATGAGTTTGAGTAAGCTCCAGGAGTTGGTTATGGACAGGGAAGCCTGGTGTGCTGCAGTCCATGGAGTCACAAAGAGTCGGACATGACTGAGCGACTGAACTGAATATTTGCATAAAATAGTATCTTTAGGCGTCACCCTGGCAGATTGGAGAACTTGGGCTTGTCAGTCTGCATTTCTCATGGGACTGTGAGAGTGACCACCTCATGGGTCCCCTCTCTTTGGTACTCAATGTTTGCAAAAGGTTCGGTCCCTGGGGAGGAGAGTTTACCAGCCTCCCAGGGGACCAACCTGCTTCTCCTACTTGAAATTTCAAACGCCTGGACCTCAGTGTGAAACAAAAGATTTACAGAATTGCTTAGTTTCTTTAATGTAAAATAGGGGTGATTGGGCTTTGAGAATATTAATAATTCTGAGAGTTGGATGAACTAGTGAAAGTGAAAGTAAAAGTCGCTCAGTCGTGTCCGACTCTGTGACCCCATGGACTATACAGTCCATGGAATTCTCCAGGCCAGAATACTGGAGTGGGTAGCCTTTCCCTTCTCCAGGGGATCTTCCCAACCCAGGAATCAAACCCAGGTCTCCCGCAGTGCAGATGGATTCTTTACCAGCTGAGCCACAGGGGAAGCCCAAGAGTACTGAAGCGGGTAGCCTATCCCTTCTCCAGGGGATCTTTCTGACCCAGGAATCGAATCGGGGTCTCCTGAATTGTGGCAGATTCTTTACCAGCTGAGCTATCAACTTGTGAGAAACCCTGAGAACAATGGCTGACACAAGGGCTCAGTGAACAGTTAATAGCTGTTAGTAGTAATGATATCACCATCACAAAGACACACAATAAAAAGCAAATAACATTATATAAATTAATATTTTGTCTTAAAAATATCAACTGAAACACAATGACTTTTCTGTTTGCCCTACCTTTGCGTGGGCCTTGGCGATGTCCAGGCTTTACAGCTGACATATTTATTCTGATTACATAATTTCAGGAAAAGGTTCTCTACAAAGTGATGAAGGAAATTGAATACAAGGAAAGGTAAGATGAGAGGCACCTGCCATTGACTGAAAACAACGTTTTTTACATCAAGAACGAAGAGCGTCCAAGGAGTTCCACCCTCCACTTTAGAAAGTTTATTAAAACCATGATGCGCTTGTAGCATCTTAAGCAATTTCAAGTAACTGTCTCTGAAAAATCACCAGGCAGCTGCCTGTGATGTTTGTGTCTGGCCAAAGGGAACTGACTTCAATGCGTCTTGACACAGCAGGAGCAAACTGTCACCTTTAAAGAAAAAGTATTCTAAGTGACACACTGAGAGCATCAGCAATGTGCTGGCAGTTGTTTGTGCTTGTCAGGAAACAAGCAAGTCTCACATCTGTTTCTTCCCGACACAACGGATTACAGAGTATATTGACAACTTATAGGTAAACAATCCATTTTGCATCTCCTGGTTGGGTCTTCTTAAATAAAAGCAGTAGATTTCTAACTAGGATATTTTTTTCAAGGGTCAATGAGAACAAGTCTATTGTTAATGTAAAGAAAATATACATTAGGGTTTGTTAGATTGTTTGTAAAACCCATGGTCTCTGCTGTTCTGTGTGTGTAAATCTGATTTCTTAGTAACAACTACTGGAAACGTGATATTCCCGTGTGGTTTTTGACACACACCTGGTAAGCGGAAATGCCCCCCGACCAGGTCCTTATCCTGAGGAATAGAAAGGGCTGTTGGCATCCTTTGGTCACCACCACTTTCTCACAGATGTTCTGTGTCTGTCTTTGGAGGAGGGTTTTATCTCCAGGTGCTTCTGGATTTAGGGGAACAGAAAGCCATTGGTCTTTCTGTGGACTTGAAAACCCACAGTGTAAAGAGATGTCTGGGTTCATTCTTCCAGTCAACCAATGCTCTCCTGCCTGCTTGCTGCATGTCAGGCACCTATTTTCTGACAAACAAATAATTCCAGACAAAATACAAAATAGAAAGACCTTCAATAAATTGCAAATTTTGAGTTACTCCACCCAACACAATTTAAAGGTTATGGAGTACATTTTCAAGGCTGATTTCATGACATACGTTTATGTTGCAAACATACTATGAGTGAAACTTGGCTTGAATCACTAGGAATAGATGTAGACAGCTCAGACAAAATTGTTAATCAGGGTCAACCAGTTATTTCTTGTACATATAACCATTTACATACCACTGAGAAATCTAAATCTGTAATATATTTTATATATTCTAAATAATTAGAGGTTGAGTAAAAGGCCTTGGTTCTACCATCCAGTAAGAACAATAATACTCCACAAATGTGATGAATTAGACATAGCAAAGGTTCAACGAAGGAGCTTCAATGAAGGAGTCTTGATGACAAGACAATTTGTCTCTTAAATTTAATAGGCTTTGAAACTTGATTAAAGGCCTCAGAAGCCTACCTGGACCCACCAACCTTATTTTAATCCTTGATTAAGTCACATTACTGAAAAGACCTCAGAAAAGGCCCCTTGATGGAAAGCTATTCTATGTGTCATCTGAAAGATGCATCCCAACTCTCTTGAAAATGTTTTCTCAAAACCCTCAGAGATATTTTTCCACAGTAGGCAAAAATTGTAATTATGTGCTTCTTCTCCAAAATTATAGATGATATACCAATTTTTCCTTAAATTTTAGGCTAGCTTTATTCTTAATAATGACAATCTTTTGTGTCAAATATCCTACAGAAAAGCAGAAAAGTTTAAGCAACAACTTTTCTGTTCTCTGTCTTCATCACATAGTGTTTCTTAACTGACACCTTGGCTAGGAAAATGTCAGAATTATTTGTGGCATTTATTAGCCAAATAATCAGGTTTTGGCATTTTAGAGAGACCAAACTACTAAATAGATAAACAACCCAGAATTTTAATTAATATTTAATTTTTGATTAGCATTTAATTTAAATAACACAATTTAAAATGCCCTTTAAAGCCTTGGTTATAATATCATTTTAAAGTTCACAGGGTTACAGTCTGGATTCTTGGAAGGACAACTTACAACCCACAAATTATGAGGCAAAGCTGCCCATTTATATGATCCTTTTTGTCCTGTAATTAAACCTAAGTGCACATAAAACTGTAGACACCTGCTTTCTGCTCACATTTACTGGGGGATGGATCCTCTTCTCTTAAACACATTTTGGGATAAATTGTCTCCACTCCTAGCCTCTATGGGAGGGGCAGGTCCATGTGGTCAGGTGGGCTCTATTGTGACCCCTCCCAGTGATGGGGCTGAAACAAACTAGTAGAGGAAATGGGGCTGGACCTTCCTCACCTCTTCTGAAAATTGGAACTTTGCACGGAAGTAATTGACTGAAAGCGCCCTTAGAATTGCACTCACCTGCTCATGGAGCCTTGTGTGCTACAGTGCATGGGGTCGCAAAGAGTTGGATAGGACCTAGTGACTGCACAGCAACGACAATGTGCCAAAGAGGAGCAGAGAGAAGGAGAAGAAAGCTGACTGGTCCCGGCATGGTCAGGACCCCAGACAGCAGCTCCTGCGGCACTGTTCCCCCCCACTCCCAGGCTCCTGTGCCCCACCAAGTCTTCTTTACAGAGGAGGCCCCAGCTTCCCCACCCACATCCCACAGCAACTGCTGAGCTATTATTTCATCCTTCAAAATGATGACAAACCCTAAGAAGAAGTGTCCTTCTTTATGCCAATAATACGGTCTAGTTTTTGTTTTCAGGAGATGGCTCAAGAAGTGTTTGGCCAAACCTGCTGGCCAAACACTGTCAGACACAGCAGCTCAGCGTGAGCTACATGTAGGCTGTAAAGGCTGCAGATCTGGTCACCTGGATGGGCAACAAGGGGAGACTTAAGGCAACAGCTGCAGTCCCTGATGTATCTGGGGAAGCCTTCAGCAGTTTGCTCATCCCCACAGGTCTATGCATATGAAGTTCTATCAACACAAAAATCCCACCAGGACCACACTTTGTAAAGTGACAATCAATTAGTGCCTTTTGTCCTGGGAGGAGGGAAACCAGCTCTCTTTTAGTAAGAATGCTCAGTGTTGATGGAGATGCAACAAGCATTTCGATTGACTTCTGGGGCTATAGAAACTGCTCCCCCTTTTTGTAAAAACATTCAATTTGTGTCAAAGGCTTCAACTTTTCCAATGACTTAACCCAGGAATTTTACATGGACATTGAATACGTTTAATACAAGGGCATATTTCCAAATTTAGAACAGAAATTGTGTACCAAGATGTTCACTGTATATCATTCATTCATTAGAGTAGAACAAAGAATACAGGAAACACATAGGGTTGCAGACTGTGTAATTTTAATGGTTATTTGGAAGAATTTCTAACTGCATGGGATACTGCTTATTGTATGATATTATTAGGAAAAACAAGATACAATACTTCATGAACAATAGCCTCATTTATAATATTGGTAATAAAAGAGGAATTCCCCAGAAAGACAATACCAGTCATTTCTGGGTTATGGGACAAATTTATTTTCACACAAACAAACACACACACACACACACCATGTACATATATATATATATATATATATATATATATATATATATATATATTTTATTTATTGAAAGTGAGCATGTATTTATTTTACAAATAAACATATATATTTAACAAAAAAGCTTCTTTTGTCAGGTAAAGTTCATCACTGCTGCGAGTATCATTGGGAATTTCATGCTTCATCCTAATATTTATACAAACATTAGAATCTACCCAGAGCTTATTTTTTCTCATGAAACAAAAATTCATATGGATACTTCATTAGCCAACATCCACGCAGAGGTGGCTCGAACCTACACTAGGGCAAGAATGCTATTCTGCCTCTTCCATGTAGTCAGGACTAGTCACTTACAGCTCATGAGAAATCCCAGGTGTGTGTAAAGTATACTTACTTCAGCAGTTTGATTTAACTATTTGCTGACTGACTTCTGCTAAGACGTAGAATCTCTGAGAGGGATCATAAGAGATACAATCAGTTCTCCTTTCTCTGGATCCTTCAAGTTCCTGCTAAGTAACTTTACTGTCTTGAATCAGATTACTAGAACATCAAAATATTCTCTAAGGTTCTTAAAGAAGTATTTCTTCAAACATTTAGTCCACTCAGTTGTACATGTTCTTTAACTGCTGGTTTGGGAAGTGATTTTATAGAACTCACATCAGTCAGCTTTTTTGTCCCAGCAATTTTGAAAACTCATTGTATTTTACTTTTTAACATCTTTTTAGCTGAGAGTGGTGGTCCTCTCTAGGAACAAAGTAAAACAACAGTTGCCATGGTCAAGGTGGGACTTTTTTCCCCTCTCTAGTAGATAATGGAGTTATACGGACACTGTCTTTGTTAGATTTTCCTGGAAAACAAATAAAATAGTTACTTTGAAAACACTTCAGAAAATAGGTTTCAGCTAAAAAAATGGGGTAATCTGTGAATCACACATATTTGTGTGGTTCAAGAATACATCCCAAAGCTGACTGTGGTGACTATAAATAAAGAATCTGTCAGACTGTAGGTGATCGTCTATACACGCATTTCACTTATTTATCTTCTAACAATTATTTCTTAGTTACATTTATTAGCTGACATTTAACTGTAGCCAATTTACAGGAATGTTGCTTGTAGAAATAACAGAATGGTATTTACAAGAGTAGTTTTAAAAATTACGATGTGTTTGGGTCAATAACTAAAAAAAATTTCCTATCATTCTTTTGTATGCTAAAAGGTTTGGATATGTTATATTATACTTTCTCTCTACCTAGCCCATAATAAATATTATGGCCAGAGGCAATGCACTCAGAATCCTTTCCATCCATTTTCCAGAAATATTTCTCTGTAATGATTGGGCATGTGAATAATGATTACGTGTCACAAACATTCCCTCTTGTTAGTCTTACAAGCATCCTGGGAGATGTGTGAGCTCGGAAATAGGATTATCATTTGTTTTCGTGATATTTTAAACTTGTGATCTATTTCTTCCATAGAACGTGAACTGTCAAATGCTAATTGTTCCTTGAAGTTGTTTCTTTCTGTGAAATAAACCCTCCAATATTCCTTTCCCTTCTCTCTTACTTATAAGTGTGAACACACACTTGCAGAATAATGAGGCTTTGTTGTCATAGAAAACTATTAAAGTATGTATTTTTTTACTTCCTAGGTTAAAGAAAAAAGAATAGGTGTGCGAGGAAAAAATCGCATGAACAACCCTGGGACTGTATTAGTTGATTTTTTAAGTCAGAAACTTCTGAGATGGTTTTCCACCTGGAAGTGGACAGAGTACTAGTCTAGAGAATTTGCGTAGCTCACCCCGACTGAATCCTTACTCTGCCTGATGTCCTCAACCCCAAATTGCATTGCAATACAAGGCTGTCTACTGTGTGAGAATCCCTTGGAAATCTCACTGAACATCACAGAAGGCTGTAAGTTCTGACTAAATTGGGATTGTGATCCTGCCCAGATCTTAGAGAAACATATTCCATTTTATTTAGTAGCCCCTTAAACATACCAGATTAATAATGAACTTTTAAGCTCACTATGCATTAAAAATATCAAAAATTTAAAGTATTTTGAAATTATTGAACATGGGCTTCCCCGGTGGCTCAGCAGTAAAGAATCCACCTGATAATGCAGGAGATGCGAGTTTGATCCCTGGGTCGGGAAGATCCCCTGGAGAAGGGAAGGGTAACCCACTCCAGTATTCTTGCCTGGAGAATCCCATGGACAGAGGAGCCTGGTGGGCCACATACAGTCCACGGGGTCACAAACACTCAGATGCCACTGAGTGACTAAACAACAACAATTTAATGTAACTCTCTTTGAAGAACTGTGACATACATCAAAGGCATGTACAGAAGCTATTTTCAAAAGCTGATCTTAACCTAAGAGGCATAGTTCACTTTTCTAAGAATCATTCTACATTCGGTGGAGTTCCCACCCCAGGTGCCTGCAGGGCCCTGAAGGTGACATGGGGAGAAATCATGCCAGAAACAAGTGTTTGTGTGCAGATATTGTCCTGGGGTGGGGTGGGGGGTGGCAGGCACACTGGGGAGATGCATTCCACCTGAACAAGTAACCAACCCCTCAGACTTTAGCCCTGGAGGAGGAGGGGCCCCTGTGGTTGGGCTTGACTTTTAAAGAGAAGCCAGAAATTTGTTTTCCCTATGAAAATGGAAATTGTTGGTTTCATTTTGTAGAATATCTGAGCGTTCTAAACAAAGCCTGTCTCCAGGTCTCACTTGAATACCCGCCTTTAGTTTGTGACCTTTCACCAAGCTGAATAAAGTCCTAATAAAAAAAAATACTGTAACTTCAACAGGGAGCCCCGCCTGGGGCTCTGTGATGACCCAGAGGGTTGGGATGGGGGAAGAGAGAGGCTCAAGACGGAGGGAACAGATGTGTCAAGGAGAGTCATGGCTGACTCTCCTTGTTATATGGCAGAAATCAACACACTGTAAAGCAATTTTCCTCCAATTAAAAAATAAATAAATAAATACTGCAACTTCAAAATATGAATATGGTGAAAATTGATCATATTTTGGGAAAAATCATCTAAAATACCTTATAAAGACATATACTCACACTTATGCCATCTTTACTAGAAAGCGTATGCCTGCCCAAGAAAGTGAAAATATCAGAGTTGTTCATTATTGGTGGGGTCATTTCACAGGTATGCACTGAGTACCTGCGATACCTGGAAGGTAAGGCTTGGGAAGGTGAGGGGCTCAGTAGGGTTTGTTGGCGATACTGAGAGGCCAAGATGTTTTATTGCACTTATCCCACGGCTCTACCACCAGTCACTCTTTGCTACAGCACAGAGCTCTGGATGGTTCATCTAGTTACACTGATGCCCTTACACACCGGAGGGAAGAGTGATTCCACAAATGCAGCATCTGAATTAACACATTTTCACATGCTCAGATGAAGTTTGGTGATAACTAATAACTCCTGGGTAACAAGTACTTCGCCTACACTGAGGTACTGTACTCAGTGTTTCACACCTAGGGTTTTTAGCCGCAGATTACACTATGGGAAGAGGTAGTTCTCCTTATGGAGGTGGGCGGAAGCCCCGAAGACCTATTGAAACAGTGACTTTCACATGTCATCTGGTAACAGAGCAGCACGCAGGGCTTCTGAGGCTGTCTTATGCAGAGAGAAAACCCTAAACAAAGAGCCTTCATAGGATGGAGCCTGTCCTGAGGTTCTGCATCTGTGAAACAGCGCAGGAGAAAGGTCAAGAAAGGAAGGAAAAAATCGGAAGGAAAGAAAACAAAGGCAAGGAGCACAGTTGTGAATTGGTGATGCAGGCAGCCAGGAAGGCAGCCCGGCCCCTTCCCTCAGTGCTGAGAACAATTCCCCGGGCCAAGGATGTCCGGAGGCTGCCTGTGCTCATCAGTGGTCACGGGCGAGATAAGACCCCTGGTGTGTTTTGTGCGTGTCTCTAGTAATTAGTATCACAGGGACACGGAGCCAGGCTGTCGCAGCCCTGCCTCATTCATTTGCTGACGGCTCCCTTAAAAAATGAATCACGCATACCTCCATCGCATTTTGTCAGGATAATGATAACCTTTCTGAAATGACTCCCTCTGACTCTGGGTCAGCCACGTGGGCTGCCACGAGTCCCACCGAGGAGGAAAAATGTCCAGTGACCTCCTCATTGTGTGGGGGGTGGCGGGGTAAGACAGCCCCACTTCTGCTGAAGGGGGCAGGTTACTGAAAACAGGAACTGCACCTAACGTAGTCATAGTCACACTTAGTTATGGCTTCACCATGCCTGGATCGGAGAATGTGGCCTGCCTTATACATGTGCTCAGTTGTGTCTGACTCTGTGACCGCATGGACTATAGTCCTTGAGCCTCCTCTGTCTGTGGGATTCTCCAGGCAAGAACACTGGAGTGGGTGGCCATTTCCTTCTCCAGGGGATCTTCCCCAACACAGGAATCAAACCTGGGTCTCCTGAATTGCAGGCAGATTCTTTACCACTGAGCCACCTGCGAAGCCTTATACATATCACTCAATGCTTTAATTTTTTTTTTTAATGGGAGAAGCTGTGAGTCAGAAGTGTTTGCCTAGATCATTTAATTAAATGACTCATTTTCAAAATGACCCATGACTATAATGGAGTTGTTTATAATATTGTCTCTGGAAAAATTGCTATGAAGACATTCAAGAAAATTTAAGGAAAATATTGAGATTTTGTACGTATATATAAAACTAGGACACAGGATTTTGAGGTTTGGGGTTTACAGAAAATAGTTTTGTGGTTCGTATTTTAAATCCACAATGGAATTATAAAATTGCATTTCTGCACAGTAACATGAGTGGCGTGAGGAAGATGGCTCTGTCTGCCACTTTCTGTCCTGATTGGAAACTTGTCCATTGGAACTCAACAAAGATGTCAGTCAATCATGGTGTGTCCTTCCCATTTCCCAGGGACCAGGAAATACAATGCACACTAAGGAAGAAAGGGACAACAAAAGCTATTAGTAGTCACAAAGGATGCACATAATAGGTTTTATGTGGCTGAGTGTATGAATTGGTATATCAGGGTAATTTCTAAACAGTTTCTAAAACTAATGGTTGCACACAGGTGTCTTTGGCCAAGGTAGGCCACATTCTGGAGTGGACTGTACATTGATGACTACTTCCTGACCTCATAAAACCTAGCCTACAGGTTTTGAAGGGGGTTGAATGCACCCCCCTTCACCCTGTTTCTCACTGTCTGAGCCCTGGGCCAGGCACTGTGCTGGGCACAGAGGATAAAAATGACAGGTTGACTTAAAACGCCCAGCTCGAGCAGGAAGCGTGAAAAACAGCCACACTTCTGAGAGATGAGAAGGAAACCACCAGGTGGTGGAAGCGAACCCAACCTGATGAGACTGTGTGCAGACCTGGTGGGGGAAGTGGTGATCAGGCTGTGTTGTTTCTGTCTTCCAGGTGATTCCTCCTGGTCTCTGATAGCCCAGGGAGGGTCCCAGGGTTTTCCCGGAAGCCCTCCTTTCCCTCACTGACCCTGCGGGCATGCACACACATGCACACACACATGAACACACACACACCCTGCAGGTCCGTCACTCCCCTCCCCTCTCAGCGGTGCCTGGTGTCCAGTTCCTCTGTCCCTCTTGCAGTTGAGCCCCACCCTCCGTGTATCCTCCCAGACAGGACAGAGGCCCCAGTCAATCTACATCCCTGACACTCCCACCTTGATGCTAGAGTCTAGCTCTTGAAATATGATACTAACCTTACCCCTGCTGATCTGCGACCTTCAAGGACCTTCCTCTACTTAGGAAACAAAGGCAAACCCCTTCTCTGCCAGGTGGTCCTCACCCTGGTGTAACAGACATCCTCCTGTGTGCGTGTGCACACATGTGTGAGTATACATTGTGCTTGTGTATGAGTGTGCATACATGTACCCACACATGTGTGCGCACAGGTTTGTGAATGTGTGCATGTGTGTATATGTGTGCATTCGTGTGAGTATATATGTGTGCTTGTGTATGAGCATGCACACATGTACCCACACTCGTGTGTGCACTCATGAGTGTGTGCAGATGTCTGTGTGCATGTATGCATATATGCCTGCGTGCTCACACCTCCCTCCGCATCCTGTAGCTATGTGTTACCTTTGGTGGTGTGTCTGTCTGGGAGCTGAGGAGATGTGTCACCAAGAGCAGCCAGAATCCGGGGCCAGCAGAGAGCAGGAGAGGACTGGGGGAGGGGCTGGTCAAAGAAGCCTGGGTGAGGAACTGAAGGCTTCCCTTGACTTATGGTTTCCCGGCCCGCTGGCCCCAAGGGTTCCACCCTGCTCCCGGGGCTACGAATGAGGATGACAGATGGGCTAGGGCTCAGGTTCAGGGTGAAGGTGCAGGGAACACCATCCATCCGTCCGGTCCCTGACACGAGTCCCTCCCGCCATGACCCCTGGACTGAAAATGCGCTTTCTGTGACAGAACGGCTGGCAGATGAGCGGGTCTCCTCCAAGTCCTGAGAGCAGGACGCTTTTTCAGCATCCTCCAGCATCCTCTGAGAGGACCGGGGGCTGCGTCCCTCCTGCGCCTGTTCCTCATTGCACGCCACCTGGGCTGGCACCCATGCCTTCCTCCCCTGCCCTCTAATTGCTCAGCTCGTAGTAACTGATATGTTACGAGGTGTGGGGTAAATTGATTGGTTAATGTCCATGAAAGGATGTGGTCCTCGCATAGGGCAGCATAAATGGGGTTTTGTTTAGTATCTACATCACAGCTTGATGTGCCCTTCTCACCTGTCTATTTCTACCATGTGAATCGTCTCACCTGCAGTAAGTGGCTTGATCTACAGGTGCACCCAGAATGCAGTCTGGCAGGTGGGCCCACATAGGAGAAGCAGGTAGGTCACCCGAATTTGCAACCCCTGCAATCTGTCACTTTCTCCACTAAGGCCTCTTGCCTTTTGGAGCGTCAGTTTTTTTCTTGATCAGAAGTCTACTTTTAGCTTGCAAATAACTCCTAAGAGGCTCGGTGTTTACCCAATAGCTCTGCATTCTGTTAGAACCTGATTCCCCATGATGCTGAGTTCAGCAGCCAGCTGAGAGCTGGAGTGAGAAGTGGAAAAGATGCTTAGTGCCCGCTAAACACCCAGCTCTTCTCAACACCCATTTCCCGATCATCTTGTCCTTGGCGGCACCCTGCTACTGATTCTGGCTGGTGGGCAGTGGGCAGAAGGGCACAGAAACTTCCCTGGGACCCTCCAACCCTCTCCCAACCCCACTGGCCACCAGGAAGTGGAGAGGATGTGGGGCAGAGTTCTCCCCACGGGTCCCTGGGGAGACCACTGTGGAGGAGACAACCCTTCACGCAAACTCCTGAGATTCAGGTCTATTTGCTTCTAAAACATCACCTGGCACCTTCTGAGTAACAACAGGAATATGAGGGGCAGGATGTTATGCAAATATGGCCAGAGTGGGTGGGTGATTTTGCCTACGTCTTCTACTGTGTTCCCTCTGGGTCATACTCTTCTCCCTCCCTTCCTCCCCTCCTTCTGCACCCCATCCCCATTCCCACAGCCTCCAGCATGGACTCTGGGACTTTGGTCTGTGCTCCCACCCCTGCTCTTGGGATACCCACCTCTCGCTCCTTCCTGAAGGTGGCAGTGCCTGGCGCCCTGTCACTCCACCTCGCATCACTGCTGGCCCAGTTCCTGCCAACAGTGAGATGGTTTCTCCACCATCCCAGCCTCTCCATCCCTCGACCTCAGGTCCTCCTAGGCTGGAGGGTCCTGCCACTTCTAGCTGAGCAACGCCCTCTCTGACCACCACATCTTCGCACCCCTCAACTCCATGCTTGTTGTCTCTGAACCCACCTGTCCTGTCCCCCTTCGCCATCCCTCACAGCACGCACACCTCCTCCTTGACCAGCGGACACCACAGTTCTTCACAACATCACACCTTTGCACACCCCCCCTCTCTGCCTTTGCTCCCCATCCTGCGTGTCTGAGACCCACTGAGTCCATCCCAGTGGACTGGAGGTGGACAGTCTCGTGCCAGCAGGCATCATCACACGCACACGTGTGGCCCCACGTGGCCCTTGCTCCTGAAAGATGGCGCTCCCTTCCCTCTTCCTGCTCCTGCTCCCCCGAGCCGCTCAAGCTGGTGACTTGCTCCCTGTTTCCCTGGGAACAGGGACTGTAGGAAGAGAACCCCTGAGGCCCCTGGCATGAGACCCGGAGTCAGTGTCCCTGGTTCCCTGGGGGCCCTGGAGGGATGCCGGTCCGCTCAGGCAAAGACTCCACTTCTGCTCCTCAAGGACAGTCCGCAGCTCCCCTGCCATGGTTTGTCTCATCTGATTTCCATGCTTCAGAAGCCTGTCGGTTCTTATTCTGTTTACGCCTGCCTCCCCGTCTTAGTGCGGTTATGAATTTATTCAGTTTGGTTAGTATATGATATTCAGATATGAGAATGTGAATGCACTTGGACCAGAGGCGTGGGACATGTTATCCAGCTCTGGCAGGCATTGTGTGCTTTTTAATTTGGGGGTTATTATAAAAACGCTGCAGTAAACACATCTTTGAGTGGAGACACATCCACATCAGACAGATCCATGGACATAAATTGCACATTAAAAACGTGTAATTACAAAGTGTTGACAAATATTGCTAAATTGACTTCAGCAAGTTATCTCCCCCTATTTTCCAGCTTCTGGGCCACCATAATATATCCATGTTTAGCATTTCTGACAATGTGGTGAACTAAAATCTCAACTTTGTTTTATTTGGCATTCTCCTTTGTATTAGTGAAATTGATCATTTTTTCGTGTGACTGTTGGCCATTTGTATCTCTTCTAATTGCTTCTTTTTTAAAAGTGTTAGTTGCTCAGTCCTGTCTGACTCTTTGTGACCCCATGGACTGTAGCCTGCCAGGCTCCTCAGTACATGGAATTCTCCAGGCAAGAATACTGGAGTGGGCAGCCATTCCCTTCTCCAGCGGATCTTCTTGACCCAGGGATTGAACCTGGGTCTCCTACATTGCAGATTCTTTACCGTCTGAGTGTCTTTATAGCCATAGACTATTTTTCTTTATTTCTTTTTCTTGTCCCTTATCCTTTTGTTTTGTGGGAACTCATTTAAAAAAGCTTTGTTGTTGTTGTTGTGGGCCATTTGTGAAGTCTTTATTGAATTTGTTACAGTATTGCTTTTGTTTGATGTTTTGGTTTTTTGGCCCCAAGGCATATAGGATCTTAGCTCCCTGACCAGGGATCGAACCCGCATCCCCTGCATTGAAAGGCAGATTCTTATCAACGGAACCACCAGGGCAGTTCCTTGTGGGAACTCTTTAAATATTCTGATTATTACTGCTTTTTGTATGGATTTGCTGCAAATAACCACTCCCAGTCTGTGTTGCTTTTCTATCGACTTGCTCGTCGGTATTTTTCATGAAATTGTAGTATCTCAGTTAGAGAGGACACACACACACACACACACACACACACACACACACACACACACACACACTACCTCAGATACAGATCTTGTTGTTGTTGTCCAGTAGCTCAGTCGTGTCCAACTATTTATGACCCCATTGATAACACGTCAGGCTCCCCTATCCTCCACTGTCTCCTGGAGTTTGCTCAGATTCATGTCCATTGAGTCGGTGATGTCGTCCAGTCATTTCATCCAGAGTGAACTAGCGCTAGGGACCAAGACCAGAGGCAGTAACAGTGTCCACAGCCTCCCGGGTTCTCAGTGTCCCCTCTGGGGGCAGGCAGTTGCCTGCAAGAATGAAAAAAAAAAATGTAGTTTTCTTTTTTGTACCTTTTTACCAGGGATTAATATCAGGCTTCTATTACCTTTCTAACATGAACCAGGCAACTTGAGTTTTCTATCTTCTGGAGGAGGTCAGAGGCCAAGGTAATGCATGAAATTTTAGATTTTGTGATCCACCAGTCAGCTATATACAGACTCATGAGAAAAAGCAAACGGTGATGGTTTCCAGTTATTATGTTTAGGACGGTCTGTTTTGCAGCAGCTGGAAGAGGCAAGAATGAGGAGGAGGGGGGTACATCTCAGGAGTGGGTGGGATGCAAGGTTTCCAATGAGACCCAGGAGTCTGGGGTTCATCCTGAGAAGCCTGGGATTGTCCATACTGGGAGAGACATTGTCCATACATGTGGAGAAGGCAGACGGTTCCTGTAGGGTAAGATTTAGCTCAAAGTGTATCTGAGGAAGGAACACACTCCTTAATGAAAGGATGCTAATTCTACTATTACCTTTAGAAGTTATTCTGAATTCTGCCCCCAGCCATTACAAATAACTTCTCAAGTTCTTCTCTGTGCCCTTAGATTTAACCTGCAGTCATCACCCCTTCTTAACTGCTCTGGACAGAACAAAACCTGAAATGTAATTTACTTTAAGAATGTAATCACTTATTGATTCCTCTTTTTCTTCAGGAGATAAAAACAGTGTGTAAGCTTTTATCTGAGAGAGTCCAGGACAGTTTTTATACTCCACATTTAGTTCAAATCCATTCAAACTCTCCTTATAAAACTAGCATCTCAGGCATTGTGTTGCAGATAATCATTATTTTTAAAAAGGATTCATCATCCTGCTTGTGTGAAGATTTCACAGTAGGCAGACAATATTTAATAAGTAAATCAATAATGTTCATTTCAGGGAAAAAATTAGGTATAGAATATAGCTGGGGAAGATAATAAAACAAGATCAAATACTAAATTTCAGACCTGATAAGCCATTAGGGATAATGCAGTGTCGTGTGGTGCGGGGTGCAGTGGACGAGGAGGCTGACACCCTGAAATGCTGTGTAAATGCAAATTCAGCCTCATTTGTCGCATGATTAAAGCACAAGGGAAAAGAAGCCCCACTGGCTTTGAATGTGGCACTTGCTACTTCAATAAAGTGCCATCATCTGGGAAGGGAACTTCCTCAACTTAGGACAGTTTTGCTGGTAAGTGAAAAAAGAAATAAAAGAGGGAGGGTTTCCCTGGTGGCTCAGCTGGTAAAGAATCCGCCTGCAATGTGGGAGACCTGGGTTCGATCCCTTGGTCAGGAAGATCCCCCGAAGAAGGTACAGTCTCCATTTGTGGAAAAGTTAACTTGTCAAGAGGGTGAGCAGACTACCCACGAGGGCTTCTAAATATTTCTGATAAAATCCAGTTAGAAATGTTAAAATTGGGAGGGATCTTGCATGTATCTTTCTGTCTCACTCCTCCTTTTTCCTGCAAGGGCCCCATCAAAGAGGCTGTTAAGAGGAGACCCTCTTGGTTTTTCATAAAGGCTGTTTCACAGCTGGTGTTGCCAAAACGCTTTTTGTTTTAACAAGCTATATGTAATCCCCTACAGCTCCCACTTGTTAATACTAGTATTTGTATTGTCAGGCGCTGGCTAGAATATAGATGATCCTTTTTCACGAACAAATATTATATTAGCAGCCAGATATCCTGCCTCTGTCCTTCCTTCTTGAGGTTAAATTTATCCAGGCAAGTCTTTCAATGGTCCTTCATTTATTACGATCTCCAAATCTCTCATAGTTCTTTCATAAAGCGTTTATGTTCTGGCCACCGTCATCCTCCAGAAAAAGTGTTCCCATTTGTCGAATATCATTCTAGAACACTGTGTCCATAATTAAACCCTGTGCTCCCTGTGAGCTGAGGCCAGTGCTTGGCGGTAGAGCTCCCACCATCTGTATGTTGGATGTCAGCTAAGGCAGTTTCTCTTACACTGGGCTGTCTTAGGAACGTCAAGGATTAATTGGAAGAATAAGAGCCAGGACAAGAGAAACAAGTTTTAGAAGGCAATCCCAATAGCCAAGAGAGAGATACTGAGGGTGATTCTGGTAGAAATAAGATATGAGTAAAATTTAAGGGTCATATATTAAATATCTTCTGATATGCTTGGTGACTGCTTATGGAGAATTAGGGGAGAGTAGAAAGTGACTCGAGGTGGCTTGCTTGTGAGACAAAGTTGATCCATCTCCTGAGCTTGGAAGTAGTGTAGGAACAGTTTTATGCTAGGTGATAACTAGCATAAAATGCCCCCAAACAATATCAATTAAGTTATAAATGATGAAAATATGGGTAAGATGCTTACAGAGAGAGTTGGTCAAGGATGTAGATCTGTCAATCACACTTTAGATGATAATTTCGACTGTAAAATTACACTAGCACACCACATGAGAATCCATGAGGTTCAAAGGAGAGGGGGTCAAGGAAAAAGAATCAAGTCACATATGTTTCAAAGAAGCCAGAGAAGAGGCAGAAATATAGAAGTTGATGACCACCCTGTGTCGTTTTGGTAATTAACTTCATTTCTTTAGCAGTTGACTTTCTTTAAGTAGAAAGTAGGATACCAAGCAGGGTTTCTGGCTGGTCTTCCTTTTTTTTTTTTTTTTCTTTTTTGAGACTATGAGTATTTGTTATGTTTTATGGATGATTTCTCTGCTATGCTATAGAGATGTTTGGTCACATCTGGGTAATTTAACTTTCCATAAGAATTTAATTGCCTAGCTTTATCTAGATCTTGTAGAAGGATTCCCCTTTTAGCCTATTCAAGTGGAAACAGAAACTTGTCAATTTAGTGATTGGCCTGATTGCAGAGGATGTTATAGAAATTAGCACTTCACGCTGATGAATATTTTAATGATGGGCATATCTTAACTGAGTCAGAGCTGTAGTTACATGGAAAAGTAAGCTAAATTTATGTGTCTCTTCATCCAGAGCACAGAACTGATATGAAAGGAGTTGTTCAAGTTTCTCTAAGGTCTCGATTTATATGTCAGCTTTGTAGTCCACTAGTATTTAAAGTACCAATAAGATTCCCTGAACTAAAATCCTACTTGTCAGAACCCCTAGGTCATTGAGTGCATGAAATACATAAATATGTGTACACATTTGTCTATGTAACATATTAATATTCACAGGTACACATAACATGATTAGGGAGAAAGCTGCAGATGGGTTTAAAAATTTCATCTTTGCACTGTTTCCTGTTCTGATAGGTTTTAATCATCATCACATTGAACGTGGCACGTGTGTTTGTTTATCTTATTGGGTTCTTGCTTCTGCATTAAGCATACACGCTCTACAAAGGAAGAGGTTCTGTCTGTTAGTTCATTACTGCACCTTCAGACCTATATCCATTACAGGCATAGTGTAGCCCCTTAATAAAATACCATCATTGAATGGATGAGGGGCTGAGAAAAGCCACCTTTGGAGATTCTGTTGGACATACACATTGATCCTGGTCGCACATACTTTGTAATATGACTGGAAATTATGGGATCGGAGTCAGAGAGCCTAGTGTTGAGTGCTAGTCTGCTATGCGGTGGCTGAATTTGTGTGGTCAGCAGCCTCATCTGAAAGGATGATAGGGCGGTCTTGATAATAATGTGTCTTCCTATTTTGTAGGCCAGTTTTATGGGGCAAAGTAACTAATTTATTGGCAATTACTTTGCAATTTTTCAAGGGCTCTATGACAGTAATTCGTTAAGTGCAGTTGCTTTGGTAACCCCATGTCCTGCATGCAGGTAACGGTTCACCAGAACGAACTGTAATCCAGGGCCGCTGAACAAAAACCTCTGAAAGACTTCAGTTGGCTGTCCTCCCTCCCCCATTTCATCTCAGTTTTCCCCTGACCCGTCTTCTGCTCGGAGCCTCCATCCTTCCTTTGGTTCACGTGGGACAGAAATAGCTCTGCGTGCAAACTGGCCTCATTCTAAGATGGCATCTCTTCAAGGGCTCCTGGCTCCACTCGACTCTCTGAAAGCATTTCTGAGAGCCAGGAAATTTGCTGTTTGTTGCACCCACATAGCATCTGATGCTGTTTCTAAGAACTCAGCTGCTCAGTAGATACACGTTGAAGCAAGCCAGCCATTCTCCATTGACTGTTTTCCATTTTTTTCTCCCTAGCTGTACCACGAGGCATGTGGGATCTTGGTTCCCCAGCCAGGGATTGAACCTGTGCCCCCTGCAGTTTCAGTGCAGAGTCTAAACCACTGGACCGCTAGGAAGTCCCTATTTTCCAGTTTTTAATATCACCACCCAAGCATACATTCCATGTTTCATTCCTCTAAGTGCTCGTGGAATAAAATAAAGTAAAATAACAGAATAAAATAAATATTCAACCTTATAGACATGTGTTAAGAGAGGATTTCAGTAGTCAAGAATTCAGACTTAATGCAGTGGGCTGTTCTAAATAACTAAAGTGTCCCAGGAAAGGTGGGACAGGAACGGTGACAATGGTGACAGTTGACAGCAAAAGGGTTGGAGCAGTTGGGCCTTCTCTTTCATTTACAACAATTTGAAGAGCAGGGGCAGGGGTTGGATAAGACAGCAAGTTCTTCCTGTATCTTAACTGTATAAATCCACCCATCAGGTTGAAAAAAGATTTCCCCACAGAAATTCTTTATAACCTCAGTTTAACTGTGAACTGTAGTTGCTTCACAGCGTTTTAGAAAGTTGGCTAATTCTCTGATTCCAGCTCAAGACTGAGTAAGATTCAAGCACAAACTATGAGAAGACATTTGAAAACTCCCCACTCACTTATCGATGCAACACACTTAAATCTATCTGGTATCTTGTAGGTACCTTTGGTAATAACAACTTGTCCATCTTCACATGTTTTAACTTTAAATTTTCCCCTGGGAAAATTAAAGCTTAATTAATTATTCTACTCAATAATTCTGATAAAAGATCATTGCCCACTCTTTAAATTTAGCACAAATCACATACTTGATCAAGTATTATCTAACATTAAATGGCAAAGTGAATTCAGTCATAACTTACCATCTCAGAATCAATAGAATCCAATCCACCCTCATGGCTTTGTTTTAGGCAATAAAAGTAAAGATTGTATTTTTTGCTGCTGCCCTTTTGCCTCCCTGGTGCATGAAAGTGACTGTTAGGAAGTATTTTTAGCGAGCCTTATTCAATGATTTTCATAGGGCATCGCTTCTGACTGAATCTTACTCACAGCAGCACCAGGTCAAATGCGAATTGCTGTCTCCAGTCACACCTTGGTCCTCGCCTCTGGCTCATGTCAGCTCTGATCAAATTGGACTTCTAGCAAGCTCTTCTGTCTGCAGTTGCTTCTTAGAAAACTTTTGCGCTTCAATATTTTTTTGCCTTGGAGACATGTACAGAAGAAACGTATCTGCTTTCTTTTGTTCTAAAGCTAGCTAAAACATGTTTGCTTCTAAATCATTCTGTTCCTGAAATGCTGAAGGTGAAGTTGTTTCAAACGACTGATTTTGATTATAGCACATACTAGGTGATAGAGGAAAAGAATAGCAATAGTAGCAATAGTGATGATTACAATTGCAGTTAATATTTAATGAGTGGTTCTAATAGGCTGGCACTGGAGTGATGAATTGTTACAAAACCTGACCCCTCCCATCAGGAATCTCACAGTCTATTGAGCACATAAGTTGATTGCAGATTGATGAGATAAGTGCAATGATAGAGAGCTGTGGGTATGTTGGGAATGTACCTCGTCCACTTTAGCATTACCAAAAAAATTCTGTGTTTGTCAAAACTATAACAAAAAAGTCAAAAGCGCATGAAAGAAATTGCAGACTTGCTGACCAAGTGTCAAGATCCTTTTTTCTCTGAGATGGTGTGAAAAGGCAGAACAGACTTCTAATTCTGAGTCTCTACCTATGCAGCCTGAAATTTCCAAATGCCCATTTACTATAAGTTAACTTCATATTTCTACTGTTAATGGATATTTTTCACCCAAAATGGACAGTTATGTGTGTGCAAGAGACCTGTCACATCTCTTGTGAACTAAGATCAGACCAATTTGTCCATTTTCTAACAGATATACATACACAGACACTAGATACTGTCAGTCCTCACAACAAAGAAATGCATTTCTGGTTATTCAAGGTTACTTATATTGTAGGATTCGGTTTTGTGTTTGTATGCAACTCTTGTTTCTTAAGGGGGGTGTCAGAAATATTATTCAAGAAAGAGCTGGATGGTAAATATTTTAGACTTTAAGCTATGGTTGTTTGTACGGACACACAGAACTATTTAAAATTGTAAAATAAAAACATTTCTAGCTTGATGTCTTAGGAAAATAGGCAGCAGTCTCATTTTGGCACTTGGTCCAAGCCTAAATATTACCTCTATGGTTTATTATAATACAATTGTTTACAGATTCAGAATATCTATATTCAGAATATGTATGAAATATTAAGAATACCCTATTCTTAAATGTATTAGTTTTAAAATCTCAATAACAATTTTATATTATACACTGTATTTAATAACAATTGTTTTAGGAAATATTGAGAAATTATTAGTCTTTTACACTTGGTAGAAAATGTTTTAAGTATCTTCCCCAAACATTTAATCCATTTTTATAAAATTTTTAGAAGGTAGGTGTAACTATGGGCAGGGTATGTATTATCATTACGTTTTTTAGCTTTACTGAGAGCATTGCTTTGGTATCATGCACACAGAATATTTGAAATCTGAGAAACTGTGAACAAGAAGGATTTGCTGTATTCAACAAAGCGGCAAAATCAATTAACAGCCCTCAACCCTGTTGAATCTCTGTGACACCTCAGCAAAGCAGTCACTGACCAGCTGACTCAGCTTGAAGGTTAAAAATTCTGCATCTCCAGATGCTGGCGGTGCTCAAAAGAACTAACCTTGCTCTACTGGGACAAATATATCTTCTCTCCTTTAGAGGGAGAAGCCATGAAAATTTTATTTTATTTTTTTATCCATGTCTGTGTCTGAAATTATACAACTGCCTCGAGAACAAACACCCCAAATTAAAGAAGAAAGAAGGTCACAGATGTAAGTGAGGGAAGCTCTGTCATAACCTCCCTTGAAATTCTGTGCTTTTCTTTTCATGCAAATAGCTTCCAATCTTTCAGCTATTTGTCAGCACGGGAGGTAGTCATTGTTATGGAGATGATCCTTTCCTCTACCTGTCTCTCCAGTGTAGCTGAAGCTAATTCAGAGCACTGATGTAAGATTATTATCAGGTCGAGCACTTATCTGACAGAATTTATGGTGATGAGTCTAGTACACACTGGATATGCCAATGCTCCCTGATCACGAGTTTTTATGGCATTCCCATTAGTTGGTGACAGCTGTCAAGAATGCAGTTGTTACCGTTTTATTTACTCCTGACATTTGAAGGTCATTTAAAGTTTCAATTAAAGTTTTCCTTTGTCAACTCAGAAATACCACTCAATTTAGCTCTTGATTTGATTGCTCTCGAAGCTGCCTTAGCATTCCAGGAGTCGATTATTTCAAGATTGTACCGCCAAAATAGTGATAGTGACTATTGAACCGATGATAGTGATAGCAATAATAGTGACGATTGAATGCCACGACCATACTGGAAACCACACACAATAGAGAAATAGATTAGTCTGTCCCGCCAGGTGGACCTGGCATCTGAGTGGAAGCCACACCCTCTGTCCACTCCCTGATGAACTCTGACACTTGCGCAGGGCTAGCATTCCTCCAGGTCACTAAACTCCAAAAGTAAGTATTTCTCTATCAGCGATTACTTTAAATATAAATGCAGTAAACTCTGGATTCAAAACACATATGTTGACAGAATGGATTAAAAAGTAATGGGATCCAATTATATGTTATCTGCAAAAGACTCACTTTAGATGTAAGAATACACATATTTTGAAAGTGAAAAATGGAAGAAGATAGTCTGTGCAAGACAGCAGAGATGGCTGTACTAAATACATAAATATTTTAAAGAAACAGTGTGATGAGCACAGAATGAATTGATTAAATAAACCTTTCACTTTCATGACAGGAGAGGAGGTAGATAAACAGAAGATGGTTTCTTAAGTGTTCTGGAGCTATTCATGCCAATTTCCTTCATGTTTTTTTGTACTTCTCTTCTAATAAATTTTGTCTCCAAACAACAACGAACAAATAAATCAATAAAAAATAAATAAAAACAGACAAAACAGACTTCCACCAAAATCTGTTACAGAAAGATGAAGACGAAAATTACATAATGATAAAAGGGTCAATTAAACAAAAGAAATAACAATTATAAAACTTACACACCAAACGTCAGAGTTCCAAAATATATGACGCACACATTGACACAACTGAAAGAAATATACAGTTCTATAATAATTATAAGAGACACTTATACTATACTCCACTTTCAACAATGCTAAAACCACCAGACGGAAGATCGATAAGGAATAGGGGACTTGATCTCTCTAGAGCACTTGGCTTAGCAGACATTAGAGATGCCATCCAATGACAGCAAAATACACATTTTTCATAAACGCACATGGAACATTCTCCAGGATACATTAGATGCATTAGGCCACAAAAGAGGTTTTAACAAAATTTTTAAAGTTTCAAATCATATAATGCATATTTCTAAACACAATTAGAAACCAACAGAAGAAGGAACATTTAAAAATATGTGGAAAGTAGAAAACACTCTAATTTAAAAAATGGGTCAAAGAATAAATCTTAATAGAAATCAGAGAATATCTTGAGACGAATAAAAATGAAAGCAACGTACCGATATGTATGAAAAGCAGTGAAAGCAGGGGCAAGATGGAAATTCTCAGCTGTCATATTCAAACAGAAGACCGATTTTAAATTAACAACTTAATGCTGTAAGGAACTTGGGAAAGAAGAAAAATCTAAACCCAAATCTAGTAGAAGGAAGGAAATAATAAAGGTTAGGGCGGAGATAGATGAAACAGAACAGAGAATAATTGCGAAAAAAACCGAAAACCTTGACAAATCTTTAGCTAGCTAGAGGAAGAAAATGAGAAGTCTCAAATAACTATAGGAGAAGGAAATGGCAATCCACTCCAGTATTCTTGCCTGAAAAATCCCATGAACAGAGGAACCTGGTGGGATACAGTCCATGGGGTCACAAAGAGTTGGACAAGACTTAGCAACTAAACAACAAAACAGCAAATAACTATGGTTAAAAATAAGTAGACATTATTACAGATTTTCCAGAAATAAAAAGATTTTTAGAAGTACTTTGAACAGTTGTATGCCAATAAATTGTATAATCTAGATGAACAAGATTACTGGAAACAAAAAACTTACTTGGACTCAATTGTAAAGAAACAAAATCTGCATAAAGCTATAAAGAGAAAGGCTATTGAATCAGTAATTAGAAACTTCTGAACAAGGAAAAGCCTAGGACTGGACAGCTTCACTGGTGAGTCCTATCAAACACTTAAAGAAGAATTTAAACCAGTCTTCCTCAAGCTCTTTCAAAATATTGAAGAAGAAGGAACATATTCTGACTCATTCTGTGAATATTATGTTCTCCAAACAACAAATGAAAGGCTTTACAAGAAAAAAACTAGACTAATATCCTTTATGAATATTGATGAAAAATTCTCAACAAAAGACTAGCAAATTGATTTCAAGACTTTATTAACAGGATTATACTCCATGACTGAATGGGATTTACTTCTGGAATACAAGGATGGTTCAACACATAAAATAAATCAGTGTAATACACTGCATTAACAGAACAAGGGAAAAGCATGCACACACATACCAAAATCTCAGTTGAAGCAAAAAAAAATAAATAATTTGACAACATTTGACACCATTCATGGTAAAAACTAGGAATAGGAGGAAACTATCTCAACATAATAAAGATCATATACGGAAAACTCAGAGCAAACATCGTACTGAATGATAAAAGACAGAAAACTTTTCCTCTAAGATCAGGAAGGAGAGAAGGAGACCTGCTTTTGCCTCTCAAAGCCAGGAAATGAGGGGCAGGAGAGACACAGGGCTACTTGCATGTGGGGTACATTGGATTCAGGGGGACCCACGAGAGGAACAGCTCCTTCCTAAGATGATGCATTAGAACAAGCCGGGGATGCAGTAGATGGTTCATATGGTCAGTTCTCATCCTTCTCAAGTCTATGTTGCTCACTCTCACCATCACCTAAAACTCTATTTTACACAAGACACATTTCTAGCAACTCTCCTGTATGTTGTATGTGAAACTGATTTTCTGAATGAAAACACATTTGTTCTCCATTTATTTGCCTTGAGGTTTTGTTGAAAAGTTACAATGCATGATTCTGTCATCCTGTTTTTCAACTAGCCATCTCATCTTTGTGGCACTGAGTCTGAAAACAAATGAAACCAGAGGTATTAATGTGAAAAAAAAAAAACAATGTAGCCCAACAGCATCTCCTTGAAATAGGCAATAAACCCACTTACTAAGGAAGTAAATGGGAGAAGGAAGGGGCTTTTAGGACAACCAGTAGGATGCTTGGCAAAATGGACAAAACGTTTTCATTTTAGCATCATAGCTATTGCGCTCTGATGTGTGCTTAGGAACTCTGCTTCCCTAAGTTACTTTACCAGTAAATTTTGCTGGTAAATGACCCACCATCCGTAGAAGCCTCAGGGATATGTCTGCAGTGTGCTCCATCCCCAGCAAGCTTCCTGCTCCAGTGATCTGTAGTCAGTTACACCGGCACTTGCCCAATTGTTTTTCCTCCTAAATGCCATGCCATGCTTCAGCGCTTAAAGCAATCTCTCCAATATTGCTTACATTTAAATATTTGTTTATCTGACAGAGATTCAAACAGATGCAGTCCTCTCTCTGAATGTGCAAACCCTCAGGAGCTCAGATTTGAAAGAAAGCAACCCAGATTGGTTTCTTTAGTATGAGGCATATGCATCACATGCCACCTATGCACAGACACACACATGAGCGCACACACACACACACACTACATAGACATGAAACTAAGTGCACAAGCAAAATACCAACTTTTCTTTTTGTACCCCAGGGTAGGTCTGTGCAGGTAATTTCCCTAACTGTTAATTATCATAATAATTACTCACCTAGGGAAGTCTGGAGGTGATGGACAACCTATAGTTATACTGTACTGTGTAGACAGGGGAAGTGTGAAGGGATTAATTATGCTGTGTTAGGCTGGCAATGACATCTTTGTGTGGTTGAACCTGGATTTGTGGAGTTGGAGCTTTGCATTTCACTTGTAGTCTCAAAGATTTAAAGATGGGTTATCAAGAGGGCAGAGATCTCACTCAAAGCCTGCCAGAAGCAGACAAGTCTGTAAAGGGTCCCAAACTGTTCATTTATCAGCTGAAACACTAAATTTTGCAAGTGTGGATTGTGCTTATCACACTCCAATTTAGTTAAACTTTTAAACATATTCTGATACAGTTTTTATGGTATGGCTTTTTCTTCTGCTGAGTTATCCCTTGTCCTAACTTCTCTTTGCATTTTTATCAGAATTTCACTCCTTGCAGATGGGAATGGACTATCTATCTCATCAGGGCACTAAAGACTCAATGTGTTAACTTCTTAATTACCCAGAAAATACACTGATGCTTCTTTCGAGCAGTTTTTTTTTTTTTTTTTTTTTTTTACAGAAAATAGAACCACATGTGTTTTTAAATATCCTAAAAACATTCAGAGAGACTCACGTGGGACAAAGAGAGATACAACCAGATGGAAAGAAATGTGTGAGAAAATATTATGCCTGTTGGCCACTCTATATAATGATAAGATGTGGATCAATCAATGATGAAAGTTAAGATTCTTGAGTCTTCTGTTGATTTAAAATTGACAAATAGACCCTCTCCATTACTACTCCCAGAGACGGAGACATTTCTTTACAATGCTTTAAAAAATTCTTGTCACTGAAAAATAATTTAGAACAAAGTAGCATTGAAAACCAGTAGCTAGTTTAAAAAAAATAAATAAAGCATGCAAAATGCCCTGTGTCACCCCTACCAGCATCCTTTTCCTCTTTGGGCATCCTTGTCCAGGTCCCGCCTTACTTATGGTCACCAGATCCCATAAAGACGGCTGAGAGTGGACTGGGATCAACAGGGGTCACAGTAGATACTATGTCCGGAAAGACGCCTCAGCAGACAATGCCTCCGCGATTCTGAATGTGTGCTAGGAGTGTGAATGGTAGCTAGTGGTGTTGCCACTTATCTCATCATTTTCAAAACTTTCAAAGCCCTGATCATAGCGAGGAGGAGCAGTGGTCATGTGTGGGGCAACGTTGAACTGTGTGAGGCTCAGCTCTGAACTGCAGTGTATGAGGTACGTGGTCATTCTTCGGGACCGTCTTCTGCTTTGGTGCCTCTTGACATCAAGCGTAATTGAGTAGATAAATCATCCACACTTCTCTATGAAGAGTTACTGCACCTTTTATCTTTCTGGGGAAGTTGCTGAAAAAAAGCCTGAAAAATGTGTGCTCGCCTTGGCTACAGTTCACAGGTATTTTGTCTCCAATTCTTCTTTTGACAACGTAGGGAGATTTTTTTTCTTCAACTCATGCTGATGCAAAGAGAATCTGAGGATCTCTCGTTTTATCCTCGTGCCCTTAGTTTAATGTGTGATCATGTTTCCCTCCATCCTGAAAGGTAGCTAGAAATCCGTCTTCTGAACGATGATGTTTGCTGCTGACATTTGAAAAAGAAGAGCTGTCGAGACAGCCAGGATTTTTTCATATTTAAAATATCCCCTAGTTACTCTGAACTCGACTTTCATGTTCATTTTTTTGATATGATATTTGAGGTCAATTGAAGATCATTTTAAAGGAAAGGTAGTGTCTAAATGAACGGCTCTTAATTCAAGTTTTCTCTCGACCATTGTCACCCTGGCAGCAGTCACTATTGATTAATATCTTTTATAAGAAGATTTTTAGGTATGTATGGGTGGCAATTTTCTTAGCACCTTTTTGGAAATTTTAGAGACAGATTTGCTTTGTGAACAAGTGAGTCAAAATTCCTTCTATTTTCTGCCTGCGTTCGGCTCCTATTTTAGCCTCCTGTTGTATGCAGATTTTGTGAAATAGGGTGGAATCCTCAAACAAAACAATAATGAGATAAAAATTGGGATATGCCGATGGTACTTTTTAAAGTACTTTATGTGTGTTAGTTCATTTAGTGTTTGTAAGACTCTGATACATAAATGCACTCACCCCACCCCCTGCACACAGACACGTGCACCCTATTTTTTAGTTGAAACAAATGAGGCGCAGAGAGATTGTAACTTGCCTAAATATTGTGCAGATTATGCGTGTGCTTAGAGATATCCTAGCTGAAGATCATTTTCCTGTGTCCTCCAGTATGCTGTATATATTGTAGAGAAGATCTCTGTGTTGAAATTTTCTTCTGTTGAGGTTATTACAAATGGCAAGATCCAAGTGCCAGTCAAATAATTGGCCTTATATTAAGTGTCTTTCAGTGTTATTCTTTCCAGACGTACAGTCTTTTCACAGCTCATTACATCTGATCTTTTTTTTTCCTTTTAAATTAATATCTTTCTGAGCCCAGTGCTGAACTCACTCAAGTCAGAAGTTATGAAAAAGCATAATGGGGTTTCATTAGGAGACATGTTTCCAGCAAGCCATTTAAATGAAGGAGATGATCACTTAAAGCATAGAAAAGAATAGATCATTTTGAATAAAGAAGAGAAAGTTGCATTTGAATGTTTTCCTTGATCTTAATAGTCCTTCAAACTCAGATGAAAAGGTGAACAGCAGTCAGCTTAAAATCCAGACTGGCCATCTGGGACTCACCGGCCGCTGCTGTGTGCAAGCCATGGGACTAGCCTGGACTCCGCCAGCATAGCTAATGGTTTTGCTTATTATGTGCCTGGTTTTCTCCTGAGGGTGCAGAGAATTCATGTGAATTGAGGGACGTTTGGAAAGATAAAGAAAATTAAAATTATTCTTAAATCTATCACTCTGCAGTAAACACTCAACAATTTGAGTTTCTCTCTTGTCTGTCTTCCCAGCAGGGTCTTGCCTTAAATTGCCAATACTGCAATCGAAAGTGCAGAAGGACCAGGAGAGGGGAAGACCAGAGCCCACTGCACAAATACAACATGCAGTGAGCTCTCTCCTCTCCTGAGACACACACAGGCACGGGCACAGTGCACACTTGGAACATTAACTGATGCTGGTGTTTTAAGAAATTACAAATATGTAACATGTACAATAGGTGATGAAGGAATGAAAATAGGCAGAAAGTAGGTGTGTATATATATACACACACATACACACACACACACATATATATATGCACACATTCCTTAGATGAATCGTGTATATTTGTGTGTGTATATGCTCACACTTGTGTGACTGACAGTATGATGGTACCTCATCTTGCAAAATGATGAGAAAGGACATTATAAAGCGTTAGTCGCTCAGTCGTGTCTGACTCTTTTGTGACCCCACGGACTATAGCTCACCAGGCTCCTCTGTCCATGGAGTTTCCCAGGCGAGAATGCGGAGTGGGTTGCCATTTCCTTCTCCAGGGAATCTTCCTGACCCAGGGATTGAACCCATGTCTCCTGCATCTCCTACATTGGCGGGTGGATTCTTTACCACTGAGCCACCTGGGAAGCCTATATTTGTGTGTATATATGCTCACACTTGTGTGACTGACGGTATGATGGTACCTCGTCTTGCAAAATGAAAAGAAAGAACATTATAAAGTAGGATACACTAAAAACTATAATTAATGCATATATTATTACTAATTTCAACTGAGAGTACGGTCAAAATGTTTTATTAAGTTCACTTGGTAACTCTCATGATTCCATATTTAATAATGTTTTCACCGCAATAATCCTGTTTGTTCTCTTGCAGTGAACTTTTTAATTATGTTCTTGGGAAGGTCTCTTAGAAGTTGTGAATTTGCTTTAAAAATGGTTAAGAAGCACTTTCTATAATGTTCTGTTACATTATAAAACAATATGTACAATTTTGAATAGGTTTATAAATCTATCAGAAGGGTATGAAAATTCCTAGTGTTGGTGTTTGGAGTAATGTATTCTGAAGGACTAGTTCAAACCAGAGATACATATTCTACTCAAGATGTTGTTGTTCAGTCGCTTAGTCGTGCCTGACTCTTTGTAACTCTGCAGACTGCAGCCTGCCAGGCTCCTCTGTCCATAGGATTCTCTAGGCAATAATACTGGAATGGTTTGCCATTTCCTCTTCCAGGGGATCTTTCTGACCCAGGGATCGAACCCACATCTCCTGTACTGGCAGGTGGATTCTTGACCACTGAGCCACCAGGGAAGCCTGCTACTTAAGATACCATACTATTAATACTTTCAGGGATGTTTTACAAGAAAAGCCCCAGGTATTTTCATGAATTCTAAAACTGCAGGACCTTGCTGATCAAGTGTATGTTAATTCTTGCTAGGCACAATCCTTTGCATAGCATTTACTTTCCCACCTGCTCTACCTAAAATTTCAGGTAATGCTACTAAATTTCCTAATGCTTACTAAATTTCTTCACATACTCTTTTAGTTCATTTAAAAATGTGTACTGCAATAAGTAATAGCTGTACTAAATTCCTAAGCATGTCTACAGAACAAGTCTGAAATATAAATGTGACAACAACACAGTCTAATTGAATGCTCAAAATTAATCAAATGGTTCACATTTAAATGTCAGCCCGCTTTGTAGAGACAAAAGTCACACATCAGAGTCCTGGCAGAGAAGCCAGAGGGAAATCAGTGAGTAAAACGTTGTCTGCGGTGGATCCTGGGTCATCCTAATAAAATGCAATAATATTTGCACATGATATGGAGAAATGCCTGACTTTATGGTCCGTTAACAAGCTATATGTTGATTTCTCGGATAAGATATGTGGCTAAGCAGTCAATTAAGATAAAATAAAATGATCTTTATCTTTGTTGAAAAATAAATCATCTCTAAGTTCGTGTAATTTATTTTTGCTTAGAACAAGACATTTAAAACATTTTCAAGGACAGCATGTCTTCAGGCTTTAAAATATCACGTAATTATCAAATCAATGATCGTTTGGGGGAAAGTAATGAAGTATGGAAAATAACCACTTCAAATTACATAAATCATTACCACAAAGTATTTAAAACTGGTGTCATTAGAAGAAGCACTTTATAGTGAGGGTATAAAATGTCTTCAAAGTTTGACAAAAACTGAAATTATATTCCAAGTAATTTTCAAGAAAATGACATAACTAATCTTTTATACTTAATCTATTACTGATTGATTTTTAGTTTTTTCTAGAATTTATTTCTTTAAGTAAATAATCTTTATTATAAAATATGCATAGTAGGTTTCACCTCTCTCCTTTTAAAAAAAAATATTTGCTTATTTGGCCAGACAGAATCTTAGCTGCGGCACAGGGGGTCTAGTTCCCTGATCAGGGATTGAACCTGGCTCTCTGCATTGGGAGAGCGGAGTCTTAGCCACTGGATAACTAAAAAATGTTCCCATCTCTCTCCTTCTGTTTTGCAAATGTGGATCATAGCCTTGTTGGGACAATGGAGCTTGCCTGATACAATGAGGCTATGAGCCATGCATGCAGGGCCACCCAAGATGGATGGGGCCTAGAGAAGACTTCTGACAAAATGTAGTCCACTGAAGGAGGAAATGGCAAGCCACTCTGGTGTTCTTGCCGTGAGAACCCCATGAAGAGTATGAAAAGGCAAAAAGATACGACGCCAGGAAATGAGTCCCCTAGGTTGGAAGGTGTACAATATGCTACTGGGGGAGAGTGGAGGGCAATTACTAATAGTTCCAGAAAAAAATAAAGTGGTTGGGACAAAGCAGAAACGTCGCTCAGTTGTGGATGTGTCTGGTAGTGAAAGTTAAGTCTGAATCTGTAAAGAACAATATTGCATAGGAACCTGGAATGTTAGGTCCATGAATCGAGTATCATAAGGGAGAAGTTCCTTTAAGCATGTGATTATGGTTATGGAAGGAATTTGAAATAAAACTGTCTTATTTTACTTGCTCATGTTTTCCTCTCATTGATTCAATGGACATGAACTTGAGCAAACTCCAGGAGATGGTGAGGGACAGGGAAACCTGGCGTGCTGCAGTCCATGGAGTCGCAAAGAGTCAGACACAACTTGGCGACTGAACAGCAACAACATTTTACTTGCTCATGTTTTACTCATTGCTCTTCGAGGCAGCTGAGCAGCATGGTTAACATTGCTTACGAGAAGAAAACCTTGGGCTCTCAGAGACGCTGTGCCTGTTAGCTGGGCACCATTCTGCATGTTTTCACTGGGACCCTCTTAACATCCGAGGATTTCCAAGATTGGTCTGTGGACACGCTCTTCTTCTCTGTAGTTTCTGTGTGTAACTCCCTTTAGTAATTTTATCTCCTTGTGTATTTACAGCTAGGAGCTCTCTATTCCCTGCTCCCTCTTCCCTTGGCCCCCAGTGATGAGCATAGGTGGCCCATCCTGATAGATCCTGCTGAACCTGGGGGCCGTTGGAGAGGGGGGAGGACGCAGCCTCTGCTGGAAGGATGGGCTGAGCCTGACTCCTGGTCACCTGCCCCTGCTCAGATGCCGGGTCCATGCAGTTTTTCAAGATCACAGGCTATCCTTTCAGGCTTATTTGGTGTCTGGATCAGGGTTCAGTTCAGTTCAATCGCTCAGTCATGTCCAACTCTTTGCGACCCCATGAATCGCAGCACACCAGGCCTCCCTGTCCATCAACAACTCCCAGAGTCTACTCAAACCCATGTCCATCGAGTCAGTGATGCCACCCAGCCATCTCATCCTCTGTCGTCCCCTTCTCCTCCTGCCCCCAATCCTTCCCAGCATTAGGGTCTTTTCCAATGAGTCAACTCTTAGCATGAGGTGGCCAAAGTATTGGAGTTTCAGCTTCAACATCAATCCTTCCGATGAACATCCAGGACTGATCTCCTTTAGGATGGACTGGTTGGATCTCCTTGCAGTCCAAGGGACCCTCAAGAGTCTTCTCCAACACCACAGTTCAAAAGCATCAATTCTTCCACACTCAGCTTTCTTCACCATCTAACTCTCACATCCATACATGACCACTGGAAAAACCATAGCCTTGACTAGACGGATCTATGTTGGCAAAGTAATGTCTCTGCTTTTCAATATGCTATCTAGGTTGGTCATAACCTTCCTTCCAAGGAGTAAGCGTCTTTTAATTTCATGGCTGCAATCACCAAAAGCAATGATTTTGGAGCCCCCAAAAAATAAAGTCTGACACTGTTTGCACTGTTTCCCCATCTATTTCCCATGAAGTGATGGGACCAGATGCCATGAACTTAGTTTTCTGAACGTTGAGCTTTAAGCCAACTTTTTCACTCTCCTCTTTCACCTTCATCAAGAGGCTCTTTAGTTCTTCTTCACTTTCTGCCATAAGGGTGGTGTCATCCGCATATCTGAGGTTATTGATATTTCTCCCAGCAATCTTGATTCCAGCTTGTGTTTCTTCCAGCCCAGCGTTTCTCATGATGTACTCTGCATATAAGTTAAATAAGCAGGGTGCCAATATACAGCCTTGACGTACTCCTTTTCCTATTTGGAACCAGTCTGTTGTTCCATGTCCAGTTCTAACTGTTGCTTCCTGACCTGCATACAGGTTTCTCAAGAGGCAGGTCAGGTGGTCTGGTATTCCCATCTCTTGAAGAATTTTCCACAGTTTATTGTGATCCACACAGTCAAAGGCTTTGGCATAGTCAATAAAGCAGAAATAGATATTTTTCTGGAACTCTCTTGCTTTTTCGATGATCCAGCAGGTGTTGTCAATTTGATCTCTGGTTCCTCTGCCTTTTCTAAAATGATCAGGGTAGAGGCCTAAATAACATGGGAGGTCTCTTTCAAGACTGTAGATTTACATCTTAGCTCTGCTGGAAAATGACAGATAAGGCAGAGTCCTTGATCCTTTGTCTTAAAGCAAGTGTAGAAGATGGCAAACATGAGACATCCACACTGACGGCAGGAGCGGCATGTTTACGGCCGGCTTTAGGACCCAGGGAAAGACTTGATTTGGAAATGTTGTATACACCACCCTTACAAGTGTTTATGTATATATACTCCCCTACCAGTACGTGTGTGTATATATGTATGTACATATTCGTGTGTATACCTTATGTGTATATATATGTATGTGAAGTATATGTCACATATTCCCACACTACTATATGTGTGCATATGTATGTATGTATCTATGTGGATATATATCATATATGTGTGTGTGCTCAGTCACTCAGCCATGTCAGACTCTTTGTGACCCCATGGACTATAGCCTGGCAGGCTCCTCTGTCTATGGAATTTTCCAGACAAGAATACTGGAGAGGGTTGCCATTTCCTACTCAGGGGATCTTCTCAACATACATGCATGTGTATTTATATGACATATATTCCCACACTAGTATATGTGTGCATGTGTATTTTATATATTCTCACACTATGTATGTCCTGTTTACACCCTTACTGGGAATATATATGTCTCACTAACACTGATTTTATTTATTAAATGCAATTAAAAGACACTTTTAATTTAATAAAAGTTAAGCCATGAAGTTAAAGGACACTTTCTCCTTGGAAAAAAAGCTATGACCAACCTAAACAGCATATTAAAAAGCAGAGACATTACTTTTCCAACAAAGGTCTGTATGGTCAAAGCTATGGTTTTTCCAGTAGTCATATATGGATGTGAGAGTTGGACTTTAAAGAAAGCTGAGCACTGAAGAATTGGTGCTTTTGAGTTGTGTTGGAGAAGACTCTTGAGAGTCCCTTGGACTGCAAGGAGATCAAACCAGTCCGTTCTAAAGGAAATCAGTCCTGAATATTCATTGGAAGGACTGATGCTGAAGCTGAAACTCCAATACTTTGGCCACCTGATGCAAAGAACTGACTCACTGGAAAAGACCCTGATATGGGAAAGATTGACAGTGGGAGAAGGAGACAACAGAACGTGAGATGGTTGGATGGCATCACAGACTCAATGGGCATGAGTTTGAATAAACTCTGGGCATTGATGATGGACAGGCAGGCCTGGCGTGTTGCAGTCCATGGGGTGGCAAAGAGTCGGACATGACAGAGCGACTGAACTGAACACTGATTAGTATAGTTGGGGTGATTAGATACAGGTTGGGGGGGGCGGTGTCTGACAGAGTTCTGCCTTCAGTGATTCTCATAAAACCATTTACTATTTCTTAGTCATGGTTTTGCCATGGTTTCCCCTCATTTTCAGAAATGGTCCCTAGGTAAAATAAGAAATAAGCCAGCGGAGGAAATAGGAGAGAGCTTTGAAGAGTTAAAGGGATGTGCAAAAGTAGCTAGCTTTTTACTTTAAAATTCTAGAAATTCACATTGAGAGACCGCCTCCCTATATGCTGGAGAGTCATTTTCCAGACTGGAAATCCTCTGAGTCGGGGGTGTAGATGGCCCTTCCTGCAGCTTTGAAACTGGGCACTCCTTGCTCTGTTCCCCAGCACCCTACCCTGGCAGCAGTTGTTAAGCTGCGGTGGAAAGTAAGCAGTTTGTTGCAGGTAGCGTTGAGCTCACAGCCAGAGAGCTTGAAGCTGATCTTCACAAGGGAGCATGAGTCGTGACCCCTGGATGTCCTGAAGGAGTTCAGAGGAGCCATTTCAGGGCTCAGTGACTGTCCCTTTACTGTTTTCATGGTTAATCAATGGAGCACACTCTGTGACCGGAGCGATTCCTGGACACCTGGCCACGGCCCTGGCGGCAGAGGGCAACACTCGGGGGAGAGGCGCTCTCAAGACCTGCAGAAGAGCAGCGGTGTGGCTCAGTCAATTCCTCCTGCCACCGCAGAGGAAATCTACAGCTCAGCATGTTTTCCTTCAGTACCCCGGGAAGATTAAAGCAGGATTGATGAGATAGCCGGCAACAAATCGTGCAGCTCTTCAGTGGGGCTGAACGATGCACATGTCATCTTTGGAAATAGGAAAGCCTCTTTTTAAAGAATAAAAATCAATGAATCCAAAAACGAGGTGCATTTTAAACATTCTTAAATGTGCTTTTAAAAAACATCCCTTGTCTTTTTTCCATCTCTTATTGTCTTGGAATGTAAATCTTCCATGTATATTCCAAGGAGGCAAAAAGATACTGCCGAAACAAGCAGCAGCATGCTGAATACAGCTTATACTCCTACTCTTTTCCATTCCAGTTACCATGTCATTTGTTTGGAAGATTAATACTTAATTGTGTGTCCAGGAGGCAGAGAAGGCTTTTTGGCTCTCACATAACATAAAATTCTTTACAGAATTTTCGATTTTAAAATCTTAACTATGTCTTTTAGAATCTAATATAAAATAAGATTAGACAGCAGTATTTTCAGTCCAGTCTTCTATGTATTTTCCCCAGTCCTCTGAGTTTGTTTTCTACAAATACTTGGTGGAATACCCAGAACTATAACATGGAGTTTCTTTCTTGTGTCTCCATTTTTTTTCTGCTGAAATGTATGTGACTCACGGGTGACATTTTGACAATGAAGTCATTTTACTTATATGAGTGGGGTTATATAATAAAGCATTCAGATAAATGCCAAAATATTTGATTTGATAATAATATAGCTTTCACTTCCCTAAATTGTACATTGACATGTGCTGTGCTCAGTCACTCAGTCATGTCTGACTCTTTGCTATCCTGTGAACTATAACCAGCTAGGCTCCTCTGTCCATGGGTTTCTCCAGGCAAGAATACTGGAGTGGGTTGCCATTTTCTCCTCCAGAGGATCTTCCCAACCCAGAGATGGAACCCACATCTCTTATGTCTCCTGCATTGACAGGTGGATTCTTTACCACTGTGCCACCTGGGAAGCCCTTATGCATTAAAGATTGATGACTGAAGACCAGTATGAAATAAATTCCAATGACATTCTCTCTTCAAAACTTATGAGATGATGCTAGTGGAATGTGTGTAGCAGGAGAATTCCCTTTTGAGGATGTCACATATTCTTAAACAAAAAATTTTGGATAACTGACTATATTAGTAATTTCATTAATTCCTATAGAAAAAGCTTTTTTAAAAATTTATCTCTATCATCAATAAAACATAACACAAAATAGAAGAGCACACACATAATAAATGAGCAACAATAAGCCAAACGTAGCTTTCAGAATTAGATCTTGTCTTGATCTGCCCATCATGTATTCACAAGGGCCCTCTGCACACTCTGGAGTTCACGCTATGTCATCTGTGAATTCACACAAAACCTTTGACTGCATTGCTGGTCTTTGCAATGGTTGCCCTCCCAAATGATGGCTGCTTCTTTTAAAAAATAGTACTAAGTGGAAGCGAAAATCCTCAAATTGTACCTACTAGAATTTTATGTAATTCACATGTAAAGTGGGGCAGGGAGCACCAGGTCTGAATCCAAGAAAAACGGTGTTTCTCTGCACTACAACGCTTCCACGATCTTTTCCACATCTAATTTTTTAAAATTATGTGCTTATTGGCAAATAAAGTGGATACAAGTGCTTGATTTACTCATGATTTCCTTCAATTAATATTCTTTTACCTGTGTTGTTAGGAAACCTAATTATATCATGCACACTATGGCTAGATATTTTACAACGGGTGCAAGTGTTGTTATTCCCAATTCTCTGCTGAAAATATGAACAAAGGAAAGCAAAGTGATATATTTGCCCTAATGATTTGAATACAAGTTATTGAAACAGAAAATTCATTTTAAGGAAAAACAAGAATCATTTTTCCTTTTTCTGCTAGATGCTACATATTTTGCTGCAGGCTATCTTGTGTGGTTCCACACACTCGCTGAACTCAGCAAAATGAAAATTCTAATAATTAATTTTACATGCATGATTAAGGAAATTGAGTTTTACAAACCTATAGATTCTAAAAATTAATGAACTGCAGTAAAAATATGCTTTGCAGGAATGAATAATTTAAAATCTAAAAGTAGTAAAACATAAACAGACTTTTTCTAACAAGGTTGCTTTCTGAGACTTCTTAAAGAATTTAAAATGCTATTCAGTAATTCTATTGAAAAATAAATTATTCTTTCTATCAGGATTTTCAATTATAGTATCTCATTTTAATGTTAGCATAAAATATCCTTTACTTATTTCCAGTATTCTTACCACTATTACTGAAAATAATGTTATATTTTTTATTTTCAAAATGTTACCTAATTTAAGTAAAATAAAACATAACATCAGAATAAAACATAAATGTTAGCATTATAAATGTTCTATTTTTTCATAAAAACATGAGTTTTCTTTCTCTTCTTAATTATTAATGATACCAGAGCAAGTTTTATTTACGTACTTTCTTCCATTTTTTTCCCCTTTCAGATAACTCAAGAATGATAAGAATAAATAAAGCACCAGAATCTGGATATTTAACCCCAAAACATTTGAACCTTACTATGGATTTCAAAGGGTTTCCCTGGTAGCTCAGCTAGTAAAGAATCTGCCTTCAAAGTAGGAGACCCCGGTTCGATTCCTGGGTTGGGAAGAACCCTTGGAGAAGGGCTAGGCTATACACTCCAGCATTCTTGGGCTTCCCTTGTGGCTCAGATGGTAAAGAATCGGCCTGCAAAGTGGGAAACCTGGGTTTCATCACTGGATTGGGAAGATCCCCTGAAGGAGGTCATGGCAACCCACTCCAGTAAACTTGTCTGGAGAATCCCCATGGACAGAGGAGCCTGGAGGGCTATAGTCCATGGGGTTGCGAAGGATTGGACACAACTGAGCAACTAAGCACAGCATAGCACAGCACAGATTTTATTTTATTTTATTTATTTATTTATTTTTTTATTTATTTATTTTATTATTTTTTTATTTTATTTTTTTTTTATTTTAGTTGGGGGCCAACTACTTTACAATACTGTAGTAGTTCCTGCCATACATCGACACGAACCAGCCATGGATTCACATGTGCTCCCCCTCCCAAACCCTCCTCCCACCTCCCCCCCCCCCCATCCCTCTGTGTCATCCCAACGCTCCATCCCCGAGCATCCATCCCATGCACAGAACATGGAATGGTGCTCTGCCTCACACATGACAATACACATGTTTCAATGTTATTGTCCCAGAACGTCCAACCCTCACCTTCTCCCTCAGAGTCCACAGGACTGTTCTATGCATCTGTGTCTCTTATTCTGTCTCACATATAGGGTTACCATTACCATCTTTCAAATTCCATATACATGCATTAGTATACTGTATTGGTGCTTTTCTTTCTGGCTCACTTCACTCTGTATAATGGGCTCCAGTTTCATCCATCTCAATAGAACCGATTCAAATGTATTCTTTTTAATGGCTGAGTAATATTCCATTGTGTATATGTACCACAGCTTCCTTATCCATTCGTCTGCCGATGGACATCTAGGTTGCTTCCATGTCCTGGCTATTGTAAACAGCACAGCACAGATTTTAAAACTGCATTCAAATAGATACTTTTCACTGATTACATAACTAGCTAATTTTTTAGTTCTTAATTTTTTATATGAATCCTTTCCTAATCTTTCGTACCAGCTATGAAGCTCAGACAGTTGATTGCTTACGTCCTTGAGCCTTATGTTTGGTTGTAAAGTTCCAAAACCAACTCTGAATATTTTAACCTAAAAAAAACCTAGAGTTAACCAACGAGGTCATTTGGGGTCTGTGATGATGATGGTGATGATAATGACCTTGTTTCAGTATGTTAACTCTCCCCATACCATGGATCTCAACTGCACAGAAAACATGGCGAGTGTGCCTTTACAATTCCTCAGATTGGAATTACCAGGGAGAAATGTCTAAACAGCCTCCCCAGCCTGTGAACCCACCTCTGACTGGCCAGCTATGGGGAACAGCAGCCTCCTTGCCCTGGGTGCCATGGCGGGTGGTCCACGCCCCCACCTGTCTTTGGAGGTCTCCTCTAAGGGTGGGGATTTGGATGCTCAAGAGCTTATAAGGCAAAGTGTTAAAAATGCAACCACTGCCCGACACCCGTGCATCCTTCTGAGCAGACCTGGAGTTCAGAACAGTCACTGACACCAGATCTGAGCCACTCTCTTTTTATCAGCTGAAGACACTGTTGGCCCTTTTACAAGGAGAGACACGCCCGCATTTCAGAAGTGGATACTCATGGTTATCAAGTTTCTCTGCATCGTATACATTCTTCCTTGAGTTCTGTCAGAACTTTTTTTCATAAAATGAAACTCACAGATTAAATTATAAGCTTGTTCACCACCAACATATCCTATAGAAAACGGCAGAAGAGGGACAGAGAGAAATAGCAAATTAGTTAAATATACACACTCAGTTACATGAAACTAGTGAGAAAATATTAAAATTATACTACTTGAGACTCACCATCAGATCATGGTAAGCCTTTGTAATATTCCTTTCCCAATACAAGTTAGCCTTCTAGTTACTTTCAGCCAGCCATTTAGATGGTCAGGTTTCTATGTCACATGCAGTGACACAGGTATGAATTTTGAAAGGCTCTAAGATTTTGGTGCTCCAGCAGCACGATGGCTGGGGTCCTCCATTACCTCTTTAAATCCTGGATGTCGTCACACAGGAATGTTTCCAGGAGCTTCCTGGAGCCTCATCTCCTTCCTCTTGTCCCCCCTGGGTGGTAGCAACAACTCACTTCCATGGTGCATCTCAGGAGAGGCTCTTTGCAAGCTGCACTGCTGCTCTTCCATCCGTAGGTGGAGTCTGTTTCTTTACGTCCTTGGGTCAGAGCTGGTCTCAACTCTTGCTCTGACAGATGGACCAGGGCAGAAGTAACTGTCTGCGAATCTGAAGTTCAGGCTTCAGGAGGCTCTAAACCTCTACCCTCACTTTCTTGCCACTGTGAGTCTGTTACCTGGGTCGGTCAGCTGTAGCCCTGTGAGTGTGCATAAACGATGCTGACCTTGGGTGCAGGGGTGAGGGGTGGGGAGAAGGACAATCTCCTTTCTCTTCTTTGTGATGTCTGCTGGGTCACCGCCCCCGAGAGATAGAATCTGGCTGTGCAACCAAAGGTGTAACAGAGCCGTGATGATGGCCAGATAGGAGAGGTCAGGAGGAGAAAGCCTGTCCTTCCCTAGATGGGTTAGTGCTTTCAGCTTCACAGTTCCTGAGGGAGAAAACATGGATTTCTTGCAATAGGCAGAATAATTGCCAATACATATGCATGCATATGTATGTAGGCATGCATGTGTATATACACCATATGTGTGTGCATATGTGTGTGTACTCAGTTGCTTAGCCATGTCTGACTCTTTGTGACCCTATGTAATGTAACCTGCCTGGCTCCTCTGTCCATGAGATTCTCCAGGCAATAATACTGGAGTGGGTTGCCATGTCCTCCTCCAGGGGATCTTCCTGACCCAGGGATCGAACCTACATCTCCTCATTGGCAGGCAGATTCTTTACCAGGGAAGCCAATTGAATATTAAATTTTACATGGGCTTATTTTAAAAATTTCAAGTTGGATACATGTCAAATCTTGCATAGTAACCTGAGAAGAGTGATGACATGGAGATTATATCTGGACACTTGGAATATTGGCACAGATGTGGGGAGAGTCTGCGAGTAGGTGACTTAATCATCAAGAACCAGGAATTTACCCTAAGACTGAAAAGGGCAGACTGCAATTTTTCACAGCTTTTCCTTCTCAAGTGTGAAAAATTGAAGAGACAAAGTGAAAACCAGCCTCCATCAGCCCACTGTGCACTCCTTGCATTGGATACTAAGGTTAACAGTCCCGATTTCCCTCGGGTCTGGTGGAGGATGTTCCCACATCTGGCATGTACATTCCTCCGATGCTGTGCCAGTGGCTTTGTTTCTTCGCTTGTTGTTAATGTGGAAATGATACACAACTGGAACCTTGCAAAGTGCTTGGCAAGCCATGTGTTTTGCACAGACCACTCTTTGTTTCACGGCGAGAGCAAAAGAAACAGGTAGTGCAGACGTGACTGATGGTTCTAGAGGATCCCGGTCAGGGCGACCTCCAGCACCGGAGCAGGAGTGGTTATTCTGAATGAATTGAAATAAGGGGATCCAAGTTGGAAATATTTTAGAAAACCTTTTCTTGCTCATCTGGAAAGCTGAGATTTTTTTTTCCAAAAAAGCCCCATGAAGGCCTATTTTTTCCCAAAAAAGCCCCATGAAGACCCCCCATCCCTGAAGACCCCCCATGTGCACTTCCTGTTCGGTGTTCACAGCTGAAGCCGCTGTGCTTTCAGGGATCCCGGACCAGTGACCACGAATGCCCAAACAGCAGCACTATTTTGCCTGGCAAGACAAACCACTAATTGACTCATGGTAGGTCGTTTCCTCCGTGGCTTTCCACCACGTTTTAATAGGGAGGAAAACTGATGAGGTGAAAATGGAAATTCTGAAACTTGGCAACGAGATGCTAACTTTCCTCCTCCTGGTTTTTTTGCAGCAAAAATTTCTCCCTGATGGTTTGACGCAGCCATTGCTTTCTTAGTGGAAGAAAGAAAGGAATTTGGGATTTGGGGCCATGAAGAAAGAGGATAGCAAAAGGAGGTGGAATTGGGGGTAATATAAAAGGAATTCTGCTTTTCTTGGTCCATCTCTTTGTCAGATACTTTTACTCTCTGGACTGACCACCACATGAAAAATAGAATATTTGAGCGTGAGAGCAAGAGCCAGGAATTATGACTCTATGTATTCGATTGATTCTCACATTTATTTACCTATAATGTTTGGAAAAGACTCTGATGCTGGGAAAGATTCAAGACAAAAGGAAAAGGGGATGGCAGAGGATGAGATGGTTAGATAACAACACCAACTCAGTGGACATGAATTTGAGCAAACAGGGGAACCTGATGTGCTGCAGTCCATGGGGTTGCAAAAAGTCAGACACGACTTACTGACTGACAAGAGCAAGTGTATAACAGAGTAGATGCCACAAGCAGAAACACAATTTTCCTTCCTCCTCTCTCTGTATAAAGCATAGAGAAGATCTCTGCCTTGTATTGTAGAGCAGATTCACACTGTGACCCCTTTCTGCATCTCAGCACATCCTTGGGCAGAAACTGGAGACAAAAACACACGTGGTTCATTGTGGTTTCTGGGAGAACATGAGCTGGTTTGGAGACAGGACAAGCATTTCCAGGACCTTGGGGGTCAGGGGCCGGGAGGGGTAACCTCCTCACCTCTGGTTTGCTGATCTAGGTGATGGCTTCATTCTTAGAGTAAATTTATGGGAGAAAAACCTTTAATATGCATGACTATGATAAAAGGTTCCAGATTACATAAAGCACCCACCATTGAGTGAACTATTCCTGTGTCCCCTGTGCTAAATGGTCCATGTTTGAAATGCTTATGCCAAAGGAAGTTGTAGAAGGTGAGAGCTGACCAAAGGGACAGTGTGTTACTGCGAGGGGACCAGGATAGGCCTTTATGAGGAGTGCACAGTTGCCATGACAACTAAGACTCAGGAGGCCCCTCACAGGCACACAGATGTCTCTAGAAGGTTCTCTGGCTTGAGGACCCTCAGAAAGTGCCTTGTATGCAATAAGATCAGCATTTCCCCAGGAAAGATAAAAATGAAGATTTTAAAACATTATCTCTTGAGCAATCACTGTGTTCCAGGACTATCCTATCTACAACGTAAAAGATACATTCAAACCTGCAAGGCCCAGGGGAGGAGTGGGGCAGTGGGGAGGGGACTCCAATTCTTGTTTATCCACCTAATATCAGTGTTGGTGCCTCCCATCACATGACTTCACACTGACGCTTCCTCCTCTGCGTTTAGTCCTCCCCCAGCTTACAGCCTTGTGAACATCCCTCTGGGAAGGTCAGATGTCCTTAGGAAAATGACCTGTGTGTGTTTTTCCTGTCCATGTTCCCTCTGTTTCTGCTTCATTTAGTTCCTTAAATGTGGATCTACTGACAGACACCTTTCAACCCTTCTGCGCCCCCTTCCAAATGGACCTGTACTGTTAACTTATCCTTAATCACTGAGCCAGCATCCCTGGAAGAGAAGCATCGCAGATCCTCCTTCCAGAAAGGTAAGGGACTCCCCTCGGTGTTCAGATTCATCTAATTGTTCTTCTTTTAATTTCTTCTTTTATGTATTTTCTGTACTCGAACATTCCTGTCTAATCTGTCAACTGCTGATCAGAGAGCTAATTAGGGACCTCATGCCAGGGAAAGTGGCCAGTCTCACGTTTGTGTCTTACCAACCACAGTGCTATTTACCTCTTTGGGGTTTTGAGTGTTTTAATATGGAAACAACTTGAAAAGACTGGGAAATTAAAGTGAGATTTTTTTTTAAACTTCTAATGTTGTGATCACTGAAGATATACAGGTAGTTGTGTGAGTATGTGTGTGTGTGTGTATGTGTGTGTTTAGTTGCTCAGTCATTTCTGACTCTTTACGATCCCATGGACTGCAGGCTGCTAGGCTCTTCTGTCCATGGGGATTCTCCAGGCAAGAATACTGGAGATTCTCCAGGCAATAATACAAGTGGGTTGCCATGCCCTCCTTCAGGGGATCTTCCCAACCCAGGAATTGAACCAAGGTCTCCTGCATTGTGAGTGATTTTTTTACTGAGTCACTTTCACCAAAAATTTCACAGTGCAACATCTTGAAAAATGACAGTAGGACATCACATCCAAGACACCCACATCTCTATCTCATAAGCACTCCTCAGGTGGCCCTCATGTAGACACACGCACTTCCCTTCCACCCCCAGATTCTTTGAAACCCCTGAAACCCATCAATTTTTCTCCATTTCCACAGTTTCACCATTTCAAGAATATGCTGCAAATAGAATCACAGAGTGTGCACCTCTTGGGATTGATTTTTATTCTGCTCCACATAATTCCCTGGAGATCCAGGTTTCTCTATCAATGTCTTCTTTTTATTGTTGAGAAATATTCCTTGGTACGGATATCCCACAGCGTATACATTCACCTGCTGAAGGACTTCTGGGAGGTTGAAAGGTTTGGCTATTATTAGTGAGGCTGATGTTCACATTCCTGGAAAAGTTTTTGTGTGAAACGTAAGTCTTCATTTCTCTGAGATAAATGCCCAGGTGTGCAAATACTGTGTCATATGGTAGTTGCATGTTTAGTTTTTAAGAATCTACCAAACTGTCCTCCTGAATTTATGTTCTCATCAACAAAAGGAGATGGTGCCACCATCTTGGCTGGTCCGATAAGTGTGGGGTAGTGTTTCAGGGTAGCTTTTTAAAAAAGTTGTATTGACTTTTGGCCATGCTGGATCTTCTCTGCTGCTTTTTCTCTAGTTGTGGCAGCTTATCATCACAGTGCCTCCTCTTGCTGTGGAGCTCGGGTTGTAGGACGCACAGGCTTCAGTAGTTGCAGCACGTGGGCTCAGTAGGTGTGGTGCTCGGGCTTCGTTGCTCCACAGTATGTAGGATCTTCCTGGACCCATGGAACCCATGGAACCCATGTCTCCTGCATTGGCAGGTGGATTCCTTACCACTGAGCCACCAGGGAAGCCCTTCAGGGCAGCTTCAATTGGCATTTCCCACTGGGCTTGGCCTTTGTGACCACAGTTTTCCTGTGCTCCTTGTCTGGAGTAGAATCATTTTTGGCTAAAAGATTTCCATCATGGAAGGCTGCCCATTTCCAGGTTTTTGTTGGGGCTTTTGTGATTGTACCAATTGGTATTTCTGGGTTGCTGATTTTTTTCATCAATCTGGGAGGTATGAGGCATAGGGAAAACCCAGGAATCACCACTGGGCTTTTCCTTGGGTCCTAAGACCCCTGGCTGGCCTACTTTCTTCTCTTCCCTTTTCAGAGTCTCTGTAGGCTGAGTCTACATGTAGTAGCCAGGGTTCTTAGCTGTAGTTGGTGAGAGGGATAGGGAAAAGTAGGTCTCACTGTGGTCTTATTTTTGTATTTCCCTGGTGGGCACAATAAAGGACAGAAATGGTATGGACCTAACATAAGCAGAAGATATTAAGAAGAGGTGGCAAGAATACACAGAAGAACTATACAGAAAAGATCATCATGATCCAGATTACCACGATGGTGTGATCACTCACCTAGAGCCAGACATCCTGGAATGCAAAGTCAAGTAGGCCTTAGGGAGCATCACTACGAACAAAGCTAGTGGAAATGATGGAATTCCAGTTGAGCTATTTCAAATGCTAAAAGATGATGCTGTGAAAGTGCTGCACTCGATATGCCAGCAAATTTGGAAAACTCAGCAGTGGCCACGGAACTGGAAAAGGTCAGTTTTCATTTCAATCCCAAAGAAAGGCAATGCCAAAAAATACTCAAACGACCACACAATTGCACTCATCTCACATGCTAGCAAAGTAATGCTCAAAATTCTCCAAGCCAGACTTTAATAGTACATGAACTGTGAACCTCCAGATGTTCAAGCTGGACTTAGAAAAGGCAGAGGAGCCAGAGATCAAATTGCCAACATCTGTTGGATCATTAAAAGGCAAGAGAGTTCCAAAAAAACATCTACTTCTGCCTTACTGATTATTCCAAAGCTTTTGACTGTGTGGATCACAACAAACTCTGGAAAATTCTTGAAGAGATGGGAATATCAGACCACCTGACCTGTCTCCTGAGAAATCTGTATGCAGGTCAAGAAACAGCAGTTAGAATTGGACATGGAACAACAGACTGGTTCCAAATAGGAAAAGGAGTACATCGAGGTTGTATATTGTCACCCTGCTTATTTAACTTATATGCAGAGTACATCATGGATGAAGTACAAGCTGGAATCAAGATTGCCAGAAGAAATATCAATAACCTCAGAAATGCATATGACACCACCTTTATGGCACAAAAAAAGAACTAAAGAGCCTCTTGATGAAAGTGAAAGAGGAGAGTGAAAAAGTTGGCTTAAAACTCAAAATTCAGAAAACAAAGATCATCTGGTCCCATCACTTCATGGCAAATAGACAGGGGAAACAGTGAAAACAGTGACAGACTTTATCTTTTGAGGCTCCAAAATCACTGCAGATGGTGACTGCAGCCATAAAGTTAAAAGATTCTTTCTCCTTGGAAGAAAAGCTACGACATACCTAGGCAGTATATTAAAATGCAGAGACATTACTTTGCCGACAAAGGTCTGTCTAGTCAAGGCTATGGTTTTTCCAGTAGTCATGTATGGATGTTAGAGTTGGACTGTAAAGAAAGCTTAGCACCAAAGAATTGACACTTTTGAACTGTGGTGTTGGAGAAGACTCTTGAGAGTCCCTTGGACTGCAAGGAGATCCAACCAGTCCATCCTAAAGGAAATCAGTCCTGAATATTCATTGGAAGGACTGATGTTGAAGCTGAAACTGCAATACTTTGGCCACCTGGTGCAAAGAACTGACTCATTGGAAAAGACCCTGATGCTGGGAAAGATTGAGGGCGGGAGGAGAAGGGAATGACAGAGGATGAGATGGTTGGATGGTATCACTGACTCAATGGACATGAGTTTGAGTAAACTCTGGGAGTTAGTGATGGACAGAGAGGCCTGGTGTGCTGCAGTCAGTGGGGTCACAAAGAATTGGACGACTGAGCGACTGAACTGAACTGGTGTCTTGGTTGGCCTGGGCTGTCATAACTGAACACCACACACAGGAGTTTTAACAATAGAAATCTGCTTCTCATGGTTCTGGAGGCTGCAAGTCTACAGAGATCTGGCAAATTTGCTGTTTGGTGAGAACCCACTTCCTGGTTCACAGATGATGTTTTCTCACTGTGTTCTCACTGGAGAAAGGGGGCAGGGGCTCTCTGGGGTCTCTTGTATGAGGGCACTTACCCATCACAGTGTCTCCACCCCAGGACCTCATCACCTCCCAAAGCCCCCATTCCTGACACCATCACACTGGGTTTAGGATTTATTATAAGAATTTTCAGAACACAAACATTTGGTCCATAAAAGACCTATAAGAAAGGGATACACAAAACGTTCAGGTAAAGACCTAGAGTAGATGCAGCTGTAGGATTGTGACACATTTTCCCCATGCTGGCTGGTCATGAGTCTGTTCTGACTGGGGTTTCCCTGAGCACCACCTCCTCTTATATATTTTAAATGTCACCTCAGGACTAAGGAGATTTTAGTGCATAAGTAGGAAAGGTAGTGTAATTCTGATAAAGCTTTGTGAAAAGACACAAAATACAACAGTGACCTCTGAATACTAGATGAGGTCAAGGTCCATCAGTGGAAAGCTGCCAATCTGAAATGCAGGTTAGGGCTGTATTCTACAGGAAAAGGAAAACTGAAAGTTGTTGAATGGGAATGTAGCGTGGTTGCAGCTATAATTCAAGGTATAATACTGCTTGAAAAACAGACACTTTTTTTTTCCTGCAAAAATGCAAATACCTAAAAATATTTTTGAGGTTTTGTAAAAATATAAGAAAAAGCTTTTTGCCTACTCAAATCTCCCCACCATTTCTACCAAGGTTAAGGCAGAGAGATTTTAGTAGAGGCACTTCTTACTTTCAACAGATTCATACATTTGCAAAGTAGGTGAAGATTCTTCAGAAATCTTAATAGCATGTTCAAATTCAGGGAGTGATCTGCCTTAAAAATATCAACATGAACATGAAACATTCCTAGAATTTGAAATATTTTAAAATATTAAATATTTTAAAAAACTTTTTAGGCTGTTTCATGAAGTGGTCAACATCTCATGCAGGTAAGATGAAAGAGGCAGATTAAAAGAAGAGATATTTCATTTTTGTCATGCCTTATGAGTTATCTCTTGATAATGAAAACAAATCTTCTATGTGTTGACTAACTTAATAACATTGATTTATGGTCTGTTCAACAGTGTAATCTAGTTCTATTTTTCATGTAATTCTTGATTTTCTCGACAAAAATCATATGTAAAAACTTGGGTGATGTTCTGTAGAATGATCTTGTTTTCCTGTTGCACTGTACTGCCAAAACTGGACACGTTCAACAACAACCCACCTTAAAAATAAAGCAAAATCCAGTTAAAAACTTATTATCTATGAAAAGAAAATCTGTATTACTATCATCAAATATTGTCAAAACTATAGTGCAAAAATTAAATCTGAAATGGAACACAAGTGCTTTGTCTGTAGCAAGTTTTATTTTTCTGAAACTTTATACCAGTCATTGACTCCTAGAAATACATTACATTTGGCACTGAATAATGAGAACAAAAAGAGCATGCAAAATCATAGCTGATAATTTTAAATCAAGCCTAAGATAGAGATTTCTTTTGCACATCCTAGATAAGCAAGTGGTTAAATGTAATGATTTTACATTGATAAATGGAACAATTTGTTTTTCAAGTTAACCATATAATAAATCCTATTTACATATTGTTTGTATGTGTTATGTATTTAACATTTACCAATGTCTTTCTTCTATTACTTGTAGGGAATAGTTCCCAGATATTTATTTATTACACCATGAAAGTAGAGGACGAGTTCCTTATTCATATGTTCACCAAGCCTGTGATTATCATTTTATGATATTCTGTAGAATTTACTTTGCTCTGTTACATAATTACTATGCTTTGGTGGAATGTAAGTAAAAATGATATAAATCAGATGAAATGAACACCTGCTGGAGGCCAGCTAGTAACATAATCTTCAAGGTGACCCAGTGCAATTACTTCACCTACACAAAGATTTTTTAATAGTTCCCGTATTATTAGAAAAGGTGTAAATAATTATATGGTAAACATTGGCTCGTCACGAATAACAATGAGCTAATAAACTGCTTCGGTGATTCACCTGTCTTTCAAAGTGCACATATTGCAGGAACAGCTTCAGAAATTCCTATGCTTCAATAGGGCCATTGAACACACAAGTAAGTGTAGGGTAACTTCATCAAATTTTTCAAAAGATCATTTGTTTTTCTTTGAAGAAAAGCTTTAAATAAAACACGATTCTTTTATACTGGGTTCCCAGGAAAATAGACACTAAGGCGAAAACTTTTATGCTGACACTGTACAGATGAGTGCAAACCCAGGGCAGTGAGAGTGAGGGAGGAAAAGGCGAGAGGAGCAGGTAGGAGATGAAACACAGAGACACACACTTCCTGGCCAGCCCCTCTTTGCGACAAGAGCAGCTGACCTCTCATCCACTGGGACATCCTCAAATGGGTCATAGGAGCTGCTGCAACTTGAGATGGTCCAGCAGAGGAAGAGATGAGAGAATGGTTTCCTCTCAGCCCTTCTGTCCCTCTCCTCCCCAGGTGTCCACGCTCTAAGGTGTGAAGTCCTGCATTTCCCAGCAGCCTCTGCGGAACCGTGTGTCCCAGTGGGTCTGGACTTGGCAGGAGCCCCCTGGGTCCTCAGCATCACCTGCTCTGTCTTCAGTGGGATGGTCTGGGGCTGAGGCGTCGGGTCAGAGAGAACGGGGCCATGCAGGTGTTCACTGAAATGTGAGTCCATCATAACCCCCTTTTTATTCTCAAATCTTGTCTACATTTACAGTGTCTCCTTGGACTGCAAGGAGATCCAATCAGTCCATCCTAAAGGAAATCAGTCCTGAATATGCATTGGAAGGACTTATGCTGAAGCTGAAACTCTAATACTTTGGCCACCTGATGAGAAGAAGAGCTGACTCATTTGAAAAGACCCTGATGCTGGGAAAGATTGAGAGCAGGAGAAGGGGACAACAGAGGATGAAATGGTTGGGTGGCATCACCGACTCAATGGACATGGATTTGGGTGGACTCTGGGAGTTGGTGATGGACAGGGAGATCTGGTGTGCTGCGGTTCATGGGGTTGCAAAGAGTCGGACACGACTCAGCAACTGAACTGAACTGAACTTCTCTACCAAATAAAAATTTATTTAAGGAAAAGGGCAAGAAAGCCGTTTCTGAACTTTAGGGAACTTAATGATTTTTAAATATGCCTGATGGTCTGTTGGTTAGTCTTCAAGACCTTCAGGAGAGGATTCAATGGGTTTTACCTTCAGTAAAGGGGCTTCCCTGGTGACACTGTGGTGAAGGATATGTCTGCCAATGCAGGAGATGCAGGTTCAATCCCTGGATCCAGAAGATCCCCTGGAGAAGGAAATGGCAACCCATTCCAGTGTTCTTGCCTGGAGAATCTGATGGACAGTGGAGCCTAGAGAGCTACAGTCGCAAAGAGTCAGACAAGACGGAGTGACTAAACAACAACAACCTTCAGTAAAAGACACCAAGAATTAGTGGCCAGGAAGGATACTGTTGATACCAGTAAATGTTCATTCATAGCATCTTTTCTAAAGGGAAATTCCCAATAATTGCCTGCAGGAAGTGGACTCAGACATCCACTTATAAAGGAAGTTACTGTCTGAACATCTGTCAGGATGGTGGGATGGGAGGCATCATGGTTTCTCCAACGTATGAACAGTGCCTTTCAGAAGTTTTCTCTTTTATGAGAAGTGAATTCCGTGTATATTTTAGAGACTGCTTGTCCTGCTTTATTTAATGTGTTGGTGCTCTAGCCTCATTATCATTTCTTGGATGTGGCTGTGATTAAAGAGTATCTCAAACAAGAAAGAAGAGTCAAAGTGTATGTGAGCATTTTTACAGAAAGAGAGAATCACAGTCTCACATGGCCAGTGCATGCACACTCAGTGAATTCTTCGCGACCCCCTGGACTGTAGCCCACCAGGCTCCTCTGTCCATGGAACTCTCTAAGCAAGAATACTGGAGTGGGTTGCCATTTCCTTCTCCAGGGAGTCTTCCTTACCCAGGGATTGAACCTGAGTCTTTTGTGTCTCCTGCATTGGCAGGCAGGTTCTTTACCAGCTGAGCCACTGGGAAAACCCAATTTTTTCCCATACAGAGAAAGGTCTTAACTATGCAGGGCACATTTTCTGACAGCAAGAAGTAAGACAACCCCACTGATGGGGGCAAGTGATGGTGTGGGAGGCTACCAATCCTTAGGACCAATGTCATGTTTTCAGGATCTACATAAACATTAGAACAATCCCATTATTTTTGTTTGCCTTGTATAAATTTCCATTTGTGAATTTTGCATAAGTTCTGTTTCTAATTGGAGAGCTTGTTTCATGTTAAACAAAGGAAACAGAATACCGGGGATTTTGTGTATACTTAGTGAAGAGGAATTTAAAGTGCAAAAGCTTAAAAAGGATGATAAAAATTACCAGAAGTAAATGGAAGGCTTTGCTCACCCACTTCTTCTTATGTGAGATGGTGGTTTCATTGGAAAAGACCCTGATGCTGGGAAAGATTGAAGGCGGGAGAAAGGGACAAGAGAGGATGAGATGGTTGGATGGCATCACTGACTCGATGCACATCAGTTTGAGCAAGCTCTGGGAGCTAGTGATGGATAGGGAAGCCTGGTGCTCTGCATTTCATGGGGTCACAAAGAACTGGACACCACCGAGCGACTGAACTGGACTGAATAGCAGAAAATGAATTAGGAATGATATTTTGCACGTGCATCCCTCACGCACGCCATGAAGGTTTGAGGGGCTCTGATAAACAGCACTCCCTTCTTTGCTTCAATTTAGAACCAGCTGAAAAGGAGGATGGAAAGATAGGTGAGAAACCAGCTGTCACTCACCTGATGGATTAAAGACCACGTGACTGTGGCCCACGGGCTCTAAGAGCTTGTTCTTGCTTCTGGGAATGAGGCACATGTGTTCACCCCATCACAGGGAGAGCTGGAGATTTGAAGGTGTCCTGGGAGTGCCTTTAACGTTGACAAAATGCAGCAGAAGTCATCTCCCCCAACTCTGAGGAGAAGGGACCCACCCACTGGACCGTGCACACCCACTTCCTCTTCCCAGGTCCTGGACCAGACAGCCCCTCCTTCCTTGGTTAGGAGTCAGTCCAGGTAGTGAGAATCCGAGGGCATCATTCTGTCCGGATGTTCAGCCTCAGGCTTGGACTGCTTCTGGTTGCCGTGCAGGGGTGGGTAGGGGAAGGTGAGGGTGTTAGAGAATGAGAAATGAATCCCTGCCGTTGGCAGTTTTGAAGCTTACACAAGTCAATTAAGCATTTTCTAGCAACAACCAAGTCACAAAACAAATAGCTTGTTCTCCCAGCTGCAGGTTTGATTTGAGGTCATGCTTTTTCTGTACCTGGTTTAACATCAAACGCTCCCTGGAAGGTGCTGCTTCATCACAAAATGTAATTCTCTAACTGTTCTCTCCAAGAACACCATGGGACTCTGCAGGCCTTCTCAGAAAATGAATTTAATTGATTCTTAATTAATCCATAGTTCCTCTAGTCAGGAGTAAAACACAATATGTGAAGATCAGATGTGAAATTTTGTGTGTTTGTTGTTTTATTGCTTTGCCTACTTGAAATAATCCTCATCCCTGCCCTCCTGTGTGAACTTGGATGGATGCCTACACGGTTTTATTTTCTGATAAGACAAAAGTTCTCAAGTCCTCTTCGAGAGTTTGGCATTCAAGTGTTTTAGTGTTTTTCCTATTTCCAATAAACCCAGTTGCCATGGAAACTTTCTTTGTGACCATTTATTTACTTACTTTACAAATCAGGAAAAAAGATGATGTACCTCCTTGAGACCCTGGCATGTCATTTGAGGTCAAAGTGGGAAGTCCTTACATCCTATGGCTGAGCAGTTACACTGGTGTTTACTGCTTAAACTTCTACAGACCTGATTTAGGTTTTAGTTCCTTTCAGAATGATGGGTGAAGGAGTGCCAGAGTAACTGAACTTTGCTCTTTCTATGTGACCTGGATTCTTGTATCAGAGTGGGGACCTGTGAGCTCCTAACATACTGTCAGGGCTTCACAGAACCTTTATGGCACCTGCAAGGTTTTCCCTGCACATTTTTCAACCCTTGCATCTGCAGTGGGATTCTCATCACATAAAGATCACTTGTTTATTAAGAAAGTTAGATTTTGCTTCCTATGCAATTGCATGGGGCAGTTGTTTGTTTGCCTGCAAACTTTCATTCTGCAAGAATAAAGTTAGAATCAGTCACCAGCTAGCAAAAGGTCACACAACTTAAAGTTGTCCCAGATGGTCACATAATGGCAGTATGGTTTCCTTAGTTCCAGACTCCATGCTCCTCACACCTCAAATACCAATAACCTCTAACTGTGGTGTTGGAGAGGACACTTGAAGGTCCCGTGGATTGCAAGGAGATCAAACCAGTCAATCCTAAAGGAAATCAACCCGGAATATTCATTGGAAGAACTGACACTGAAGCTGAAGCTCCAATCCTTTGGCCACTGATGTGAAGAACTGACTCATTTGAAAAGACCCTGATGCTGGGAAAGATTGAAGGCAGGAGGAGAAGGGGGCATCAGAGGATGAGATGGTTAGATAGCATCACTGGCTCAATGAACATGAGTTTGAGAAAACTCTGGGAGATAGTAAAGGACAGGGAAGACTGGCGTGTTACAGGCTTGGCGTTACAAAGGGTTGGACATGACTTAGTGACTGAACAACTCCAATTTGGACCTTCTGGTCTTTACAATTATTTTTCTATAGATGATGCATGGACTCCAAATATATATTTTTATCCCTTTTCTGTTTGTTTGTTAAAATTTCATTTAACTATTTCCAGCTCTTAAATTCTCAAGGAGCATGAACACAATTATGTTTTGGAATTACTAGAAAAAAATGGGACCTGGCATGCCACCATTTCCCTAGCCAAGATCCCCAGGCTGGATGTTGTAATTTCTCCCCATCATGGAATTCTTTAGAAACTGCTCTGACAGTTCACCAAGCTAAGCATTCTATCATCATTCTTCACTCTTATTATTTATGATAGTAAATTATATAAACACTACTTTTTTTTCCACGATGGATGCCTCAAACAGCCTCTGTGGCATAGCCACTCAGCCTTTCAAATGCTTTATTAATTTAAACTAGCGAGGTCATTCCAAGATCTCTGTTAAATAAATACAAGGAGAAAGGCTCTGAGATCTCCATTAGAAAAAAAGAAGAAGGCCTCATTTAAAACATGATGTCCTAAATTATTTTTCTCATTTTATTTTTTATCTTACCATAGCTGGGATAGAAAAAATGCACACACAGGAAGGGGACTACTTGTTATGTCTGAAAGAGCATCCCTATTTTTCCCCCTGTATTTATGTGTCACTTGTTCCTTTTTCTCAATATATGGAAAAATAAATTCAAATGTTTGTCTTGTTCACATTCTTTGTAATAGGGGCCTCAGGCAGGCTTCATATCTAGTCTTGTTGTGAATTGGCTTAGAAAGGTAAACCTTAATTTCATCTGACTTTGCAGTAACTATTCAGTGCTTGGTATTGCCCTCTTATGAACTGGCAAGCAAGTAGCTCAAGTCTTCAGGAGTCAGAGCAGTGGGTGGCCATGAGTATGTGAAAACCCCTGAGATATTGGCAAAGGCTGTGACAAATACTGGCAAAGTCTTCACTGCACACAGGTGATATCCCTCGGCAGTATGGAGGGACCTGAGTGTTGAGAACCTACTCCTCTGGGAGCGCAGTGATCATCTCCGTAAATCCCTGTATTCTTTGAGACTAAAGAAAACCATCTCTTGTGATGGTGTCTCTCCAGGCCTTTGTGTCAATCACATTGCATCAAGTTGCTTGACAAAAACTTCAGCTTTAAGGACATAGGACGGCTTATGAAGATTTATTTTTAAGATGTGTCTACTGTTGTGAACATAGAACTGCATTTGGAAGCAAAGTATTGCATCAAAAAGTTAATGGTTTAAATAAATGTTTTTACTGAATTGACATGCAGTTGAGAATGGTGTCATTTATAAAACATAGCATCACAATTGGCTGCTTCCTGGAAGAGTGTTAACTGTCTCAGAAAACATCAAGATGGCAGGACAAGAAAGCAAGCATATTTATGGAAAACAAAGAGGGTGCCAGGTTTACCAGGGTTTCGAACAACCAGTAAATGTTGCTGTTTAACTGCAAATTTGATCATCGGGGGTTAACCTGGTTGATTTTCCAAACTGTCCGCTTTCATATTTTCCCCCTTCAAATCCCTTGTCAGTTATTGCCCACCAATTGTGCTTGTTTCAGAGCCAATGGCAGGTAATGAGATGCTGATTGGGGATTCTAGAATTCACTTGCTGATGATTATGTGTTATTTTAACAGGAGAATGACAATAATTTCCTGTAATGCCACTTGTTAAAGTAATTATGCTATAATTGCCTTATCAAGGTGTCATAGAGGAGAGGGGAGAAATTCCAAGATTTCACAGCTGCTGTCTCGTTCCTTTAAGTGTTCTCTTGAAACCGCATTGTCAGCCATTGGGATAAATCATTTCCCATTGTTTTAAACCTGGACATTGTTGTCCCAACTAGGTTATGTGACCTTAAAATGAGATTTTTCAAGAGTTGATGTTTCTTAATATTAAAGTTATGCTGTAAATTAAATGTACAGAACTGAAGATACACTGGAATGTGTTTCAATTGCAATGAAATCCGAAGAGTTCACTAGTAGAAAATTTGGATTTAAGAAATCAGTTAAATATGAATAAATATAATGGCATGCTTTAAGGGCCATGTGTTTCTAAAGTGTGTAAGCCAAACACATGTGTTTGGCAGTTAATTGTTCAATTGAGAGTGCTGTCCATAGTACTGAAAACAAAGTGGCAGTCTCTTTGCTTGACTTTGTAGTACCACAGTGAAGATGAATTGTTCATTTAAGGAAATCCTTATCTCCTTATTGTAGTTATCAATAACATGAAAATGTTTGGTGAATATGGGACCCTGTTCTAAAATATTAAGCAAAATGCTCCTAAGTTGAGGAAACTCAAATGTTTTCTCTGCACACACTAAGCTTGCATTCGGTTTGGAGTAGGAGACAAAAGAAAGATAAACAAGTAAAAAGACAGGATGGTAGACGGTGGTGAGCAGTAACAGTGAAGAATAAGGCAGAGAGTAAACCAAGCATCAGAGAGGGAAAGTTGGCATTTTCCAGGCAGAGACAGAAAGGTAAGGCAACTCTGGGGTCCAGACTGGAGCAGTTGAAGAGTCAGCTGTGTGGTCCCAGGTGGGAAGTTATAACTGAACATACAGAGATCCTGATGCATACTGATACAGGTGGTGTATTTGAGGAACTCCAGCAGGCTGTGGATGGCCTGGGGGGAGGGGCAAGAGAAGTTGCAAATGAGTTCAGAGGGGAGAAAGGGCCAGATGGTAGAGGGTCTGTCCCATATCTTGGTGGGCTTTTACTCTGAGAGGGATGCAGATCCGTGGGAGCTTTGTGTGGACACGATGGACTCCACAGCCTTAAAAGTGGTCTGGCTGCTAAATAGAGAGCAGACTGTGGGGGCAGAAGTGAGGGTTCCAGCTGGTGGACTTGAAATAAGGCTCCAGGTTGGTGAAAGGATGGTGGTGGCTTGGCCCCTGGATGTGTAATGAGAAAGGGCAGGAAGTGGTCTGCTGGACCGCTGATGGACTCAGTGTAGGGGAGGCCAAGTGTTCCCCATCTATTCACCTAGGAAAACAGAGCCACTGGGATCTGCATGGAGGGGATGCTAGGAGGGCTGGCTTGGGGGGAAAGATCAGAAACTCGGTGCAGATGTGTTCCATTTGAGCGGTTACTGAGTCCCCGAAGGAGCATCAAGGGGGCTGTGTATATGACTCTGGCATTCAGGGAGCGCTGGGAGGAATTCCTGTGGTTTTGCTTTAGCAGGGATATTTTAAATCGTGTGTATACCAATAGAGATGATTCAATAGAGAAGAACGGTGTGGAAGAAAGGAGGGCTGAAGGATGGAGCAAAACAGACAGGACCAATGACACACTTGTTTCATAGAAGTGTTCCTCTTCCTTTTTTTCAATTTAATTTTTTTAATTGACATATAGCTGATTTATAAGATTGTGCCAATCTCTTCCATACAACTAAGTGGCTCAGTTATACACATATAGACCTTTTTTAATATTCTTTTCCATTATGGTTTATCACAGGATGTTGAATACTGTTCTCTATGCTGTACAGTAGGAACTTGTCGTTGTTTATCATGTATGTGTGTTAGTTACTCAGTCACGTCTGACTCTTTGCAAGCCCAGGGACTGTAGCCCGCCAGGCTCCTCCATCCAGGGGATTTAAGGATGGATAAACAACAAGGTGTTCCTCGTCTCTAACGTCGAGTGAAGCAGAGTGCAGACAGGTGGGGGGCAGGACAGAGCATGTTTGCCTTGTGCACATCTGTGGGGTAGAATCTTGAAAAAATACCCAACATATGTTTCCTCCTACACACATTTTAAATCCTGCATCTTCTCCTCTATTAATTCTCCATTAGAAATGTAAGTTTTCCTGCCTCTGGAAAGGGAACACAACCAATCTTAACCTCTTGATTTCTGAGCTCCTAATTAGACACTTAAAAAAAAAACACGAAAGCTGAACAATCATTTGAAAGTGAAAGCACTTTTGATTCCTAAAAGCCAGCCTCCTTTGAGAAGGAATTTTTGATCTTCAAATTAAAAAGAGCTTAACTAAGAGTACCAGTAGTAAAACCATAAACTCTGGGTGGATTCTGGGTGTGGTATTCTGGGTGTGGATTCTCCCCAGAGTTGAGGAGAATCTGAGCAACAGGAAAGGTTGTCTCCCTCCAGTTCAAAGTGGCATGGGTTTGGTCCTCAGGCAGAAGGGAGACCCTAGAGTACAGATAAACTTAGATGCTTCCAGGGTTCTGGGAAGGGTTCAGTCTCCTTACCTTGGGGTGGAAGCCATGCGGGAGGGGGTGGTGCCTGACAGATTAAGGTACCCAAATAGAGAAGCCTCCTGCAGGACCTATCTTTCAGTTCCAATAGGTCATTTCCAAGATCAGTCCCCAATTTTTTTCATTTCCCAAGTTTTCAAAATGTCTCCGTTCCTCTGTATCCTTCACCTTTCCCAAGGTGATCTTCCTGAAACACCTGTCTGACGCCTTTGCCCACCTGGCACACCCGAGTCATCCCTCTGAATGAGTGGGGGTTTTCCAGACCAGTGGTGGCCACCAGGTCCTCCCCAGTTGATGGTGAGAATGAAGCCCGCGCAAGACCAGACCACTGGACGATTAAGGCCCAGCCTCATCTCCGGGCAACACCCACTTGGTGGAGAAGTTGGGAGAGAAAAGGAGGAAATGGCCAATTTGACTCTCAGATTCTTTCAATCAGAATTTCCCTCTGTGGATTCATTCACCAAGTGAGGGAACAGCATTCATACATCTTAAAATGAAAACACTCTCCAGAACATTCTGTTTTGATGTGGTACGATTTTAAACATCAGAAATGAAAAGAAGAGAGGCAGAGGACTAAAGAAGGTGTTTTATAATTCACTTGAATATTTTCCACAATTAGAGATTGCCGATGTAATTGTTATGAAGACACAAAAGTGCTTGATTGCCGCACAATTTCCCTGTGAATGAGAGAAAATTAATTTATCAGCATTGCATTTAGTAATAAATATTTAATGGCATATTCTTTTTTAACATGTTTAAACCACATGCTTTTCCTGTCACTTCCATAACGTTTACCAGCACTTTCTGCATCATGCTTTGAGCTGGTGGTCCTTTTATCTTCCTATGATATGACTGAATAAAGATATTTCTATTGATACCAGCACCTAGGTTTTCAGAATTGGTGAGCTTGAATCTTGCATTATTTTTTACTTTTTTTTTTTAAACATTCCGAGGTACAATTTAAATAATAGGGTAGAAAATTATATAATATCTGTTTCAAACCCCAGTATCTTCTTTCATTATCCTGCCAAATATTTTTAGAGGTTTCTTTTAATCCTTTCAAACATTTTATGAATGTGTGGTATTTTAGAGTTCCATTTTTTGGAAAGTTTCTCTTTTTCCATGCGAAAAGAAACTGTGACATGAGTGGGTAGGGCTATTTTCCCTAACATGAATAATACTTTAGAAATAGTCATTTGAGACAAGGTTCTAATTTATGTTCTCTGAATTTCTGCCATAGCATTGGTTCAGGTGAGTTTTTTTATATCCTGCAAAATAATGTTCCTAGGACATGTTGGTTGGCCAATGGTTTTCAAATGCCCACATTTCATTGAATCTATGGTGCCATAAATTGAAAGGTACACCATCACTGTATGTGACATTTAGAAAGAGAAAATGTTTCTAATTAAACTGTCACCCAGAATTCCTGATTAACTTACCAGAGAAGCTTTTTAATATTTATTTAAATCATCCTACATCTCTTTCATACATAAAACAGAATATGTGTGTGTGTGTGTGTGTGTGTTTGTGTGCACGCGCGCTCAGTCACGATTGACTCTTTGCTGCCCCATAGAATATAACCTATCAGGTTCCTCTGCCAATGGGATTTTCCAAGCAAGAATATTGGAGTGGGTTGCCATTTCCTACTCCAGGGGATCTTCCAAACCCAGGGATTGAACCTATGTCTCTTGCGTCTTCTGCATTGGCTGGTGGATTCCTTACCACTAGCACCACATGGGAAGCCCAAAACAGAGTATAAATTAACTGAATTGGTATTCCTGAAATTTCTCTCCTATTCTGGGGTGTCTGAATACATTTTTCTCTGAGGTGTAAAGTCCACATACTTCCTGAGAGCTTGGCAGTTTTCTTTGTGACATTTAAGCATAGACGATCTAGCACTTTGTGTACTCTGTTGTTGCCTAAACTGTTGGCATCCAGTCTGTATGTTTTGATGAATATGCCCAGTTAGTGGTGACTATGTTACAACTAAGAGTCATAGCAGCTAAGACGTATGTGTATTTCAGTTGTGATAAAATATGAGGGTGAGGGTCAGGCAGAGAAAGTCTATATTCACAGAAAGAAGGCAATTACACATATATGTATATATGTGCATGTGTATGTGTTTATCTCTTTATAACTACACCTGCAAGCTCTGGGAGATGGTGAAGGCCAGGGAAGCCTGGCATGCTGCAGTCCATGGTGTTGCAAAGAGCTGGACACGACTGAGCAACTAAACAGCAACAACCACAACATCTCTGCTATTGGACCTGTTTCTCTATTGGAGAATACACCTGTTCGTGTTTTCATAAGCAGAACAGTAGCCGAACATTCTGTGCAATGTTAATATAAAGGACCATTCCTCAGCCATAGTACACACAATGAGGTTAAACCTCAAACACAAAATTTTCCACTCAGCACTGATTGTTGCCCAATCGTTTAATGAATTTTTCCATTCTCTCTTTCTCATTTTTGCTGACAGAATAATCAGGATAAAAAATTAGACCTCTGCGCAATGAATGGCTGTTGGTAGTCCAAATGGATAAGCCAGAGATTCATTCAACTCTAGTCTCAACACTATCAGCATCTCAGCTTCTACTTTTGATTAGTAGGTACAAAGAATGGATGGACGTGCACACACAAAAAAGAGAACAACTAAAGTAAACAAATACGTTCACAAACTTAGCAAATTAAATTGGTTATACCAAGGAAGAAGCTGTGTGGGCAAATGGTGATGCTGGTATTTGGTGAACTGATCCTTATCAAACATGCCAGACCTTTTTAAAATTAGAAAACTTGTAATCAGGAGGCTGAAAGCTAATAATTAAAAGAAAAAGCACTAGCAATACCATGTGGCATTTCTGTTTCCTCTTACTTGTTTAAGTGAACTTGATATAAAAATAATACTTGCAGGTGGTAATTTTTCTTTCAGAATAAGCAATTTTAAGGCTTGATGAAGTAAGGGCAGTGAGAGAAATCTGTGATTGTGTGAAAACAGACCAGATCCTCAAGGTTTTTCTAACCATATTTTGTGTTTACTTGGTTTGTTAATTTTACATTTCGGGTGAAGAGTTTATCCTAGATGCTCAGCATATCAGAAATGCTCGACCAGATTCTTCTTAGAGACAAGTTATTTCTGATGTCTTCTCAGGATTGCCACGGCAATAGGATGGTAATGATCATGTGTAAGTTTGGGGAGGTGCACCACAGGTTTTTTCTCATCAGTGTAGGCGGTTGCCTACTTAGGGGCTCTGGTCACTATCTGAACTATATTTTTTTAGTTTTTAGTTGGAGGATAATAGCTTTACAATGTTATATTGGTGTCTGCCATACATCAACATGTATCAGCCATAGGTACACATATGTCCTGCCCCTCCTGAACCTCCCTCCCATCTCTCACCCCATCCCAACCCTCTAGGTTGTCACAGAGCACTGGGTTGGGCTCCCTGCATCACACAGCAAATTCCCACTGGCTATCTAATTTTGCATAAGGTAATATATGCATATTACCACACACATAATATGATTCTATTACCATCCTACTCTCAATTCATCCCACCTCTCCTTCCCCCACTGTGTCCACAAGTCTGTTCTCTATGCTATTGTTTTTTAATTATTTTAGTACAAAATTATATCAGAAAAGATGTTTCCTACTGTCTTAGTCAACTTGGCTGCTATGATGAATTACTGTGGACCAAGCAGCTTAATAATAGACGGGTATTTCTCACAGCCCTGGAGGATGGACACCCAAGATGAAGGCACCTGAGATCCAGTGGTTGGTGGAGACAGAAGCACTTCATGGTCTGTGGTTGATAAATAAGAGTAGAAATCACGCTGCCATCATTTGCGCTTGGTCAGCACCAAGACTGCCAAAGCAGAAATGCGCTTGTTAAAACTGACATCCAAGGAAGCCCCAAGTCAATGGTGACCACTCCTTCTCCCAGGTTCTGTGACATGTTTCCAACAGTGAGGGACTCTGGAAAGCCTTAGTGCTCTGCTACATTACATTTCACTGCACAAAACAAATTGTGAATATAGGATCCACCAATCAGATGATATCTTCCTAGAAAATTGTCCTTGAATACACTCTTCCATCTCTTCTCCATTATATTTATTGAATTCAGCTGCATCCATGTAGTTTTCCATCTGTCAATCTTTATTAATATTCACAGAGCACCTATGTGCATGCGCATGCATGCTTAGTCATGTCCAACTCTTTTGACCCCGTGGACTGTAGCCCTCCAGGCTCCTCTGTCCATGGAATTTTCCAGAATACTGGAGTGGGTTGCCATTTCCTTCTCCAGGGGATCTTCCTGACCCAGGGATCGAACCCAGGTCTCCTGTGTTTCCTGCGTTGGCAGGTGGGAGCCACTGGGGAAGCACACATCTATTCTGTGTTAAACACCTTGCTTTACATGGGTGAGAGAAGATTAATACAACAGTTTACTGACAAATAACTCTTCAGAAGCTCTTGTATGTTTTAAATGAAAACTATGTAACAATTTATTTTCTTTTTTTCTCTTGATAGCTAAGAAGTTGATGTCAATTATTAATACTCTGAAGAAACAATTTTATTGTAGCTTCCAGGTACAATTACCTTCACTTTTCCTTGTCTGATTTCTGATTTTTTTCTTAAATTTTAATTTTAATTCTTTATTTGTATATGATATTTCATCCTAAGACATAGAATGTTTTGAGAGCAGGGAGGGTATGAATTCCAAATTAGCAAGTATCTATCATTTTATCTAATGATAGAACTGTAAGGAAATTAGTGATTTTGGACAATTCCTTTCTGATCTAAGTAACGGTTTTCTAACTTAGGAGAATGTTGACCAGTTTTTAGCCCTGCAGCTTCGTGAAGAACAACTTTGATGGAAACAGGCAGTGACTGTGGATGTCAAACATGAAACCTTGTTCTCTTCAGTGACTTTCTAAATACACACTTTGCTGGGCTTGGATTTCAATCAAATGCTGTCAAATAAATGAATCTTCACAAGCCAACTTCGTGTCTTTATTTGTCGTACAGAGTTTCAGCTAGTAGAAAAATACTATTCTTTGAAATAACAGTTTTAATTTGTAGTGTTTTATTTTTTTAAGGGCATGCTGGCTCTTATGTTCAAAGATTTCTATTAAATAAATGCATTTGAAAGATGTTGCAGGGTGTGTATTTATACAATAACCTAAATAAAGGGAAAACCATCAAGGGTACAAAAACTAAAAAGTTGGGCTACACACAAGCCATCAGGCCCTTTAGATTTACTACTGTTAAGAGTAATTTTTATTGTTATTCCATCTTTATTTTTAATGATTTTAATTATTATCCAACAGCAGAGGCACGGGACCACATTTATAAGAGTGAAGTGAATGTACCCCCACTTTTCTATTCTTGTTTTAGTCCCAGCTGCATTTTACTCTAGAAACCATAAATAGCTTTATTTCTCGTTAATGGAGTAATTTATATAGTACCTAGTATCTTCATTGACAGCACTTTTTATCCTGTAGCAAATGCGCAGCATTTAGCAAATCAATTACGTGAGTTATGAAGAGTGGCCCAGGCCCCATCGTCGCTCCATTCTTCTCAATAACAAAGGAGAAAACACATTAAAAACTAGCATTGATGGGTTGTTGTGAGACTCGGTCAATGCACTCTCCCAGAGTTGAAATTAAAAGGCAGTTAGGGGAAAATTGTTTTCTCTGGTCATCAGTCACAATGTGAAAGGCCTTTTTCACCATGATTAATTAAAAGCCAAAAAAAGAGCGTGAGACGGGATGAACTTTAATAAAGTATCTGGCTGGTTTGCAGTACCATCATGAGTTAATGGACAGTGGTTTGCCTTGACTAACTGTTATAGCTCCAGTCCATAATTTCATCTTGAAAATGGGCAAGGGAATGAATCTTCCTCTTCGTAATTGAGTATTGATTTGAAAATAAATGGCAGTGAAACTCCCACTGAACTGTCAGGATATATTCTGGACAGCACTGACAATAAATGATTTCTGGTTCTTGGGAAAGCTATGGATCAGCTTGATGCTTAAACACATAGAAGACCAGTGCAATCTGCCTTCCGTTTCATCAAGTTTCCGAGGTCAATAGATGGCGCAGCTTGGGACCTGGTGCTCACGTGCCCTGGCCCTGGCTCTACCCTGGTAAGGAGCCTGCTTTGTAAAATGCTTCCTTGGATCTGGAAAGTAATTTTAAAACAGCAGGTGCAACATTTGACTCCTCTTCCAAATAATAGCTTCCTTCTAAATACTGCACTCAGGGAATACTTTTCAATGGGAGGGACTTAAAATGTCATTATAAATGTTTCGACGAGGCTCAATAGATTTCCTTTACAAGTGGTAAGTGGTATAATTGGTGTGATCTAACCAGGCACAAAAATTACATCCTGTGGTTTAGTCTCCTGTGTTCAAGGATTGCTCAGTGTCTTCAATGGGATGCTATGGACAGCAGTGAAAGGTGAAAAAAAATGTGGAAGGAGATTGAGAAAGATAGGATGAGATTCTAAAACAAGATTGCCCTTTACAAAATGCCGTTTGATGGATAAACCCTTGGGCTAATACATCAGTGCTCATTCTAAGAATTTGGAGCTATGATCTTTGCTTTCTTGATATTAAAGACCTTTTAAGACTTTTAAAACCACATTTCCTTCATTTGCATGACATTCCTGAAGTGATATCTACCACATTCACATTAGCGGTTTTCTGTTAAACCAAAGAGGACAGAACAGTGTTGCAGGAAAGATGTCTTTGTGTAGCTTTCTCTTTGATTAATCGCCAAGCTGTTCTTAGCTCAAAGTTTCTTTGTTAATTACACGGGATGTCTATCCAATAAGCCTTCTGATGGTTGAGAAAGAAAAAGTGCTTTGTCAGGTGCTTTTCTTTGTTAAGATGGAAAACATTTTGTATTTATTTGACTTCAGAGAAGACTCTTTTGGAAGAGCAATAGTTTTTGGACTCTCAGGGCTATGAAAGAGCGTTTAAGACGCATAGAAACACAGAAAAGCCCCAGTCTGGGTCTTATATCCCCACACTCTGCTCTCTCATCTGTATATAGACTTCACTAGACAATAGTCATGTCCAGTTGGCACCAACTAAAACAACTAAAGCAAATTTTTTAAGAATGTGGACAAGTTGTAGACACTGAAAAGACTCAATGTAGCATAAATTTTTTGTTTGTTTTTTGGTTTTGGTTTTGTTTATTTTGATTTGATATATATGTATATATATATAATTTTTTCTTTTGGTCACACCTCACAGCTTCCAGGATCTTAGTTCCCCAATCGGAATTGAACCTGGGCCCTAGCACTGAAAATGCCAAGTCCTAACCACTGGATCGCCGGGAAATTCAAGGCTCAGTTTAGTTTCCTGACACTCCCATCTGGAATAGTCTGGTGCAGATGAGGGCTGCAAGGTCCCCAGGAGTGGGGGCCTTGCCTAGATGTGCTCCCATGGGATAGAACCAGATCTGCGGGCTTTTAAACTATGTCTAAGGTCATGAGTAATTTCACATACCAGAGGCATATTTGCATATGTGTATTTAATCCATAGATGAAAAAGCACATTTTTGTTATAAAATTGGAGTTGAATATTCACAGAAGTATAGTGAGGAACATATACAAGTGACAATAATTATCCTACAGTTTATTCATGGAATATTTTGATTATCATGGGCACACTTTTTCAACATTTCTGAATGTCACACATATTAATATATTCAAGACTCTGGCTTTTAAGAGGGCAGCCCTCAAAATTAGTATAATTTTTTTCCTTTTGAATTTTTTATTTTATATTGCTGCTGCTTCTGCTGCTGCTGCTGCTAAGTCGCTTCAGTTGTGTCCGACTCTGTGCTACCCCATAGACGGCAGCACACCAGGCTCCCCCGTCCCTGGGATTCTCCAGGCAAGAACACTGGAGTGGGTTGCCATTTCCTTCTCCAATGCATGAAAGTGAAAAGTGAAAGTGAATTTGCTCAGTCGTGTCCAACTTGTAGTGACCCCATGGACTGCAGCCTACCAGGCTCCTCAGTCCATGGGATTCTCCAGGCAAGAGTACAGGAGTGGAGTGCCATTGCCTTCTCCGATTTTATATTGGGGTACAGCCAATTCACAATGCTGTGATAGTTTCATGTGAAAGCAAAGGGACTCAACCACACATATACATGTATCCATTCTCCCCCAAAACCCCCTCCCAGTTGTAACATTTAGCAGAGTTCCATGTGCTGTACAGTAGGTTCTTGTTGGTTATCCAAAAAATACTATGCATTTTAATGAGGATGAACTATGAATTATTTTTGTATTTTTCCCTGGAGGAGGAAATGGCAACCCACTCCAGCATTCTTGCCAGGATAATTCCATGGATAGAGGAGCCTTGTGGGCTATAGTCCATGAGGTCGCAAGAGTTGATACGACTGAAGTGACTGAGCACACATGACTTTTATATTTTCAATAACAACAACATTTATTTATTTGTTTATCTCGGTGTCTATTAGCAAAGTTTTATGGGAACACAGACATGTTCATTCATTTCCACATTGTCTACGTTTTCATGCCACAAAGGCAGAGTTGAGTCATTGTGACAGAGCCCTATGAACTGCAAAGCTTAAAGTATTTACTACCTGGTCTTTTTATAGGAAAATTTTGTTGACTCCAGATCTAGAGAAAAGGGAAACTTTGCAAGAAAACAGTGAATAAAGCTAAAGATCTGTATATACTCCATACTTTTCTTGCAAGTTTTTAAATTCACTACTTGATAAAAGTCTTTTGTTCACAAGGATCTCCCCACTGTTTAAATCACCAATCAAATACTCCTGCCATTTGTTTTGTCACAGAAGAGAATTGAGGGAGACAGTAGAAGAGGCTAGGTTGAAATTGGAGAACACCTCCATCGGTCCACTTAAAACACCTATCCTGCAGTCAGAGAGGATTAGATGAGCCCTGCTCCCCCACCCAAGGGTGTTTTTTCCACATTGGACAACAATCTTCAGAGTCAAACAGAGGAAACCACAGCTAGAAAGTGTCCACAGGAAACAGGAAGTTCTTGCCCTTCCTTAGTCTTCACAGAACACTGTGAGATCCTTACTATTATTATCTCCTGGATATCAAGGAGGAAGGGCTTCCTCCATGGCTCAGAGGGTAAAGAATCTGCCTGCAATGCAGGAGATTCTGGGGAGGTGGGTTTGATCCCCGGGTCAGCAAGATATCCTAGAGGGGGAAATGGCAACCCACTCCAGTATTCTCTCCTGGAGAATGCCATGGACAGAGGAGGCTGGCAGGCTACAGTCCATGGGGGCGGAAGAGGCAGACACAACTGAGCATGCGCACTATGCTTGTCAAGGAGGAAACTGACTCTCAGGGTCCCATAGCCCACGTGAAGTAGAGAAAAGGTTGACACCTCCTCCTAGAGTCCCAGCTGGACTCTCAGTACTTCAGGCAGAGACTGGAATCATAAGTCATGGACAGGTGAAGGCCTTTGTAGTTGGGTCTCCAATGTCAAGGCCTGTGTTTTCATTTGCAGTTTCCACTATCTCTGGTTCTTCACTTTTTCCTTGTTAATTTTTTTCAAATCAAGAGCAGGCCAAGTAAAGAACCCTCTAGTTTCTTACTTGCCTTCAGAAGCAGCATGAGTTTACCAGGAAAATAGATGTGCCCGTGAACAAACCCACACCCCACCCCACCCATATGCCTGGTAGATGGACAGTTGGACAATTGTAATTGGATATGTCACATAGCAGTCAAGGGAGGCATCCCAAACTGCAGGTGTGACTTCTGTTGACTTAGGTAAAACTTCGGACAGTAAACGAATTATAGCATGCAGTTACCTTAGCTGATAGTATTTTTTCACTTTATTTCATATTTTTGTGACTATAAATCCGAAAAAAATGTTTTATATGCTAAAGGATAATCATAACTGACTATCTTACTGTTATTCCCCAAACTCCTAAACTCAGGAAATACCTCATTGGATTCATTTATGTTACTTCTCAATCATTCAGTTACACTCAATGCTTAATATTTACTTTAAAAATCTCTTCATGGAAACCTTAAGTTTTAAAAGCATCTAACACCTTTCCTGTCCTCTTCAGGATAAATTCACCCATGTTTAAATATTGCCTCTGGTTTGTTCTAACTCCTAGATAGATGAACGTTTGAAGCATGTGTCCTTGTATTTAGACCAGAAAAAGCAAGGGGAGAGAGTGAGTCTCTTTACCAAGAAGGAACTCCCCCCAACTGCCCACATTTCAAGGAGCCAACAGCTCTTTTGGGAAACTTCTTGTTTTTTTCATCTTCCAAGCTGCTTTTATGGTTCCTTTTAGTGACTTTTCCACAGATAAACATGTTGAGTAGTGGGGACATCAAGAAACTTAATCTCCTAAAACAAATCCTTCAAGGATAGGCCCATGGGGAGTCCTGGAAGAAACTGCATTCAGCTCAGGAAAATGAACCCACAGGCTGGGAAATACCCCAATGGCCTTTACAGAGTTCACTTCAGAGTGATTATAATTTTGGCTGCAACTGGGATGGTAGCTTTTGTTGGGTTTTTTTAAGATTTTTTTTTCATGTGGACCACTTTTAAAGTTTTTGTTGAATTTTTTACAATAATGTTTCTGTTTTTTGTTTGTTTGTTTTTTGGCCGCTGTTTGGGGTTTGTTTTTTTGGTTTTTTTCTTTTTTGGCCAAAAGGCATGTAGGGTCTTAGCTCCATAACTAGGAGTCAAACATGCATCCCCTGTATTGGAAGGTGAAGTTTTAATCACTGGACCACAAAAGAAGTCCCTGGATGGTAGTTTTTGTCTGCTTTCCCTGTCCTGTGTTCATGACTGAGATAAACTGTCATATGTTTGAAGAAATAATTCAACCAGGGTGAACCCACTTGTCATTTTTTTATTACTATTTTTCTGTCTTATTTAAAAGGTTATCATTATTTTCCTTCTTTTGAGGGCAGGGCCATGCAGCATATGGGATCTTAGTTCCTTGGCCAGAGATCAGACCTGCACCCCTTTCGGTAGAAGCACAGCCTCTTAACCGCTAGACCACCAGGGAAGTCCCTACCCACTTGTCTTTAGCAGCCAATTCATAGAAAAGCAGAAGAGGAAATGGGGAGATTACACCTTCTTAGGGTTCTAGAAGCTTTTTCAGATTTCAAAAGGGCTTTCCCTGTCCTGTGTTCATGACTGAGATCCACTGCCGTATGTTTAAAAGTATTATCATATGTTGAACAAGTATTGGGCTTCCCTGTCGGCTCAGATGGCAAAGAATCCTCCTGCAATGACAGCATACCTCGGTTTGATCCCTGGGTTAGGAAGAGCCTCAGGAGGAGGGCACGGCAACCCCCTCAAATATTCTTGCCTGGAGAATCCCTTGGACAGAGGAGCCTGGTGGGCTACAGTTCGTGGGGTCACAAAGAGGCGGACACGACTGTGTGACTTCACTTTCACTTTCACTGACATTTGTGCATTTAATCTGCTAATCTCCTGCTTTACCAACCAAATCACACGATGGAACAAAAGCCGAGCTGTGGTTTCACCTGAGAAAGTCATGGCCTCGCCCATCAGTTACGGACCGTGTGGTGTTTCATGTCAGGTGCTACCTTGTATGGATTTCGAGTGCAGCTCTGATGACCATGATGCAAAACTTCCCTTCTTCATAACTGTGTTGGTCTCCCCTGAGTTGTGTGCATTAGGGACGGTCAGTATTTTAATCCCATTTTTACACAGGGAGGACTGAGATTCAGAATGAAATGACCTCCTGTGGATCATGCACACGTAAGTGATGACTCTGGGATTGCCTCTGGCCTCCTGCCTCTAAGGGTAGCATGCACTTCACTGATATTTAAGGGATGTGACACTGTTGTGAACTTTGCAGCAATTCTGAGTCTGCCCTCATCTCAATGCAGTTCTGATAATGCACCTGGGAAACTGCAGGCAGGGCCTGGATGGCAGTTTTCTGCTGAGGCCATGTCTCTCCACGCTGGCAGCCTATTTAGGGCGTTGGTATTTATGCAAAGATAATAGAGAACTGCAATTACCTGTTCATCTGTTCTCCAGCTGGACTGTCAATCACAGAGAGGCAGTGCTTTAAAAGTCTTGTCAATCAGAGAGTTTCTCCCACATAGAAGTCTGCCTCTCACCTCCTCCAACACTACTTCCTATAACCCTCTTAAATAAAATGCTTAATTCAGGTGGTTTCCTTGCTCCGTCTCTACCTGCACTCCCAAACTATCTTGATCCCCAGTTTTAGAAAGTGGAAATGGTGTGACTTATCCATCCATTAGACATGCAGCTGGAAACAGAAAAGCGTTGCTGAACCGGGGACAGTTTCGCATTCGGGGTCCCTGGTAATGAAGCTGCTCCTTCCGCAGACCTCTTCCCCAAACAAGCAAATCTTATTCCTCCTCTGGCTTCTCATGGAAGCTCAATTCACCTCCATGTATATCTAGTTTCTTTTCCTCTGCAATTTGTCTCGGTTTTGTGATTAGTGGCAAAACCCCTTTTCGCCTCGCACACTGCTTTCTGCTTAGCAAAACAGAACTTGTGCTATGTAGCCGGGGCTTCAGGTCAATGGTTAAATTGTTCCTGCTCCAGAAGACACGTTTTCATGGGCTGAATCTCAAGCATCTGATTAGTATCATTTGTACCTGTAATAAATGTCCAGGTGGAATAGGGAAGAGAGTCAGGGGAAAATGCTGAAATTCTCTGTTCTCTGCCTAGAATGCACTGCTGTCAATTATCTCATTTTCATTTCTTTGGAGACTTTTGTTAGCAAAAATGATAGAATAGTTTTTGGTCTGAGGACTAGAAGGAAGCCTGCACATTGGCTCATTGGGCAGTGGTGGCACCTGTTTGCAAGTCAGGGGAACCCGATGTCAGAGCCAGGGTCTCACCAGAGAAAGTTTCCAGGACCTCACCCTCCTCATTCGTAACACGAGCAGCTTCCAGAATGACCTGCATTTCTAGAACACGATGATCTCTCTGTCAGATATGTAGGGACAGAGCATGTAGATTTAAATGCTATTATGAAATAACCACACTTAGAATCACCCAAAGTCCCTAATAAGGGGTAGAACAATCATTACTGCTGGAGCTACCAGTCCCCCAAAGAATAACAACCAAGGAAGGACTTAGGAGAGAAAAGACCAAAACCAAAGATGAAAGAAAAGAGAATGAAAAGAAACTGGGGAAGACTCCTGAGGAGAGGATGGCGCTGCAGACAGGTCACATGGGGGCCAGGACCCCCACCATTGGAGTGTCCATGGTGTAAACCAGTATCCCCACCATGGAGTGTCCATGGTGTAAACCAGGGCCCCCACCATTGGAGTGCCCATGGGTGTAAACCAGAGCCCCCACCATTTGAGTGCCCATGGGTGTCAACCAGAGCCCCCACCACTGGAGTGCCCATGGGTGTAAACCAGAGCCCCCACCATTGGAGTGCCCATGAGTGTAAACCAGGACCACCACTATTGGAGTGTCCATGGTGTAAACCAGGACCCCCACCATTGGAGTGCCCATGGATGTAAACTAGTACCCCCACCACTGGAGTGCCCATGGGTTTAAACCAGAACCCCCATCATTGGAGTGTCCATGGTGTAAACCAGGGTACCCGCTGTTGGAGGGTCCATTGTGTGAACCAGGGTCATACAGATTGTCTGAACTGGTAGAGGTGACAGAAGCAGGCAGTGACAGGCCAACTTCAGACAGTTCCCTCATTTCTTCTAATTCCTTAATGCTGGGGAATTACCAGGTAAGGACTATACTCCCTTGTTGCTCAAGGGTAACATGTCCCCAACGAGTCTTCATTCGCCACCCCTACCCAATCCAGGGTCAGCCCAGGACACCTCGTCTCTCTAATGGGGCACTGCTGGCCCAAGGGCTAAGCCAAGATCACAGGGGTCATGTTGCATCTCTCCCTTTCCCCATGTCCACTCTGTATGGCTACTTTCTGACGCACTCTGTGTGTCACTTTTTACACAAAAGCTGAAAACACTACAATTGTAAGCTGCTACATCCTTACCTTATTTGTGTGCTTAGTTGCTCAGCGGTGTCTGACTCTTTGCAACCCCATGGACTGTAGCTCACCAGGCTCCTCGGTCCATGGGATTCTCCAGGCAAGAATACTGGAGTGGGTTGCCATGTCCTCCTCCAGGAGATCGTCCCCACCCAGGGTTGGAACCCAGGTCTCCCGCATTGTAGGTGGATTCTTTACCATCTGAGCCAGCTGGGCAGTCCTCTTACCTTACTTAGAAAGACAGAAAATCTTTTCTTCTCCTCCAAAATAAAAATAATTTGGAACCAAGGTGTTGTGGATGTGTTTTCTGATACACAAATGCACATTGTTACAAAACACAATCATCCCAGGGCTCCTGGCAAATTCTAGTGCCTGAATGGAGGGACTGTTTTTGACAAATGTGTCGCTAATTACTTTTGGCAGCACTAGCTCTTGGAACCAATAGCGGTTGTACAGGACATTCCTCCCAAGCAGAGTGACACCAAACAGTTATTGTAGGAAGGGAGCGGGTCAAGTCCCCAGCCTCTGTGTTCATCCATCACAATGATCAAGCCTGACTGCATCTCCCTGCCCCCATAGATGTGCCCCCATTGAAGTTCAGCTCCTCTACAGTTACCCCCGCCCTGTACTCGCACACTGCCAGTGACAAATCACCCTGGAGATGTATTGTCTCGTAGTTTTGGAGACCTGGACTCCAAAATCCAGGTGTCATAGGTTGACTCCCCTTGGAGGCTCAGATGTATGGTCTGTCCCATGCTTCTCTCATTGTTTCTGGTGGCTCCCAGCAGTCCTTAGTTTCCCTTGAATTTCTGTGCTGGGTCACTGCTGTCTCTGCCCACATCTTCACATCACCTTCTTTTCTCTGTCTATTACAAAGACTTTCATCGTAGGGTTTATGGTCCACCTAGTCTGTATAGTTGCTCTTGACATCTTTACCTAATGACATCTGCAGAGACCCTTATTGCACATTCTGAGCAGTAGGTCACGTCCAGAGCTTGTGAGAACACATATCTGGGGGACCTCTTTCCAGCTGCCACAGTCACTAAATATGAAACCTCCAGCTCTCCTCCCAGGCTACATGAAACAAATCCTTTTCCACCTCACTCAAATTTGTGGTCCACAAATTCAAAAACTGCTTGTTAGGTTTTAAACATTTCTCTCTCTTTTTTCCTGTGAACACTGTCTCAACCTGTCTCCCTCACTTTCTCTCAGGCACCAGTATCCCACGGACTTTGTCATAATTTAAAATGTCAACACTTCCCAATTTGGAATGTATGAAAGAATGAGTCAATTGAAGTCTTTTTAAAGTGGTGTCTGTCTCACATGGGAAACATTCATTGGGCAACAACAGTTCCACGGATTGCCCATGTTTCAGCACGACTTGCAAATAAGGCATTAACTACCCTTATTTCAGGACTATCTTTTCAAGGAAGTCTCAGTTGTGACCATTTTGGATGGTGGAGATGGTGTCTTACTGTGGAGCTGATGGCAGGCATGCTCTTTGCCCACTATAAAACATTTGGGTTCCTTAAGCTCTGAGTTCTTCCTTAATGAAACCCACTGTGTGTTGGCATCCATCTAGACTGATCCATGTCATTCTTGTGGGCAAGGAGGACCACACAGAGTTTCCGAGGTTAGTAAAGTCCATTGTCTCAGATCCAGGAGTCTTGAGTCTCCTGATGACAACCATGAAATTGCAACTAATTTATAAGCTCAAATAAAAAATAAAACCTTAGACCCTCTGAAGACCTGAGCTAGATACAGAATTTCTTTTTTGCCCCATCTACGTACCAGTGATTTTCAATGAAATGAGGGACAGAGTGAGAGAACATGTTAAAATCATTCAGGTAGTGTTTTCAAAATACCTATTTTCATCTCTGCTCAGAAGACATACTTGTATCTCTTGAGGATATGTTCAGGTTAGTAGACTGGCCAGGATGCAACCATGGACTGACTGTTTCTTCACAACATTTGTTTATTCTCAGAATCTTAAATACTTTTTTTTCTGGGTATGACTATATTGCTAGAAATAACCTCTCTTTAACAGTAGAATTTCTAACTATTCATTAGTATCCATCACTAACTACATATCCTCTGGGCTCTGTGAGCATAACAAAATTATGGCTTTTGCCTCATTTTCCTTTCTCCCAAACAATTCGCTTTGGCTTTCTCATCTTTGTCATTGGTATTGCTGTTTCTTTTTGTTCTGACTGGAACTCTTGGATTTATGTTTGAATTTCAATGTTGTAGATCTAGAATAAATGTAGTGACCATTGAATTCAGTATTCCTATTACCCAAATGAAGCGCTAAGGATCAGAGATAAAGCTGTTTATGTAAACTTACAGGAAAATTGCCAAAGTACCTTTACTTCAGTTTAGTACTTTTATTCTTAGTTTAATGCTTTTTGCATCACAATCCTTTCTCTCTGTCTCCAGATTATAGATGTTGCCAAGTTATTCCTATATTTAAAGTCCTCTTAAACCTGTCTTTTTTTCTTTGCACTTGTATTGCTGACCAAGAAATACCATTAATTATAAATTTGGTTTGTTATTCTTTTATTAGGCTTTCCAGGTGTTGCAGTGGTAAAGAACCTGTCTGGCAAAGCAGGAGACTTCAGAGACATGGGTTTGACCCCTGGGTCAGGAAGATCCCCTGGAGGAGGGCATGACAACCCACTCCAGTATTCTTGCCTGGAGAATCCCACGGACAGAGTAGCCTGACGGGCTACAGTCTATGGGGTCACAGAGAGTCTGACACAACTAAGCACACACTTTATTTTATTATGAGAGGTCTATGAAAGAAATTTGGACACAGGTTTGTAAGGCTTAACTCCATTCATGAAGGAGTACAGAACCCAGGTTGACTATCACTTGAGTCATAGTTCTACTTTTTTGGTATAAAACATAAACCCAGTATTTTCAAATCTACTTTGCAGTATTTGTATGATCCTGTATTTGTTTCTCTCTATACCAATCTCACCTGTACATCTTCTGGAAATTCAGAGATTCATCTCCTTCCAGTATGAGTCATGGAGAGATTTCTAGGTATCCATACTCTAAAGGTTGAGGTCACCATGGCTCTGGTGAATGTCTGGTTGGTGCCAGGAGAGGCATTGTGCACAGGATCTGCTGTCCCAGACAAGCTCCTTCTCAGTCATCAGTGGTGGTGAGTGAGGACGATCAGAACCTCCCCAGAGTGATGCTCACCTGCATTTCTTTGTATGTTGACTGAAGATGTATCGTTGACATGAGTAGGCAGTTTTCAAAGTTGTGTATGTTCACTTGTTTAATGCCTGCTCATTTTGTGAATTTTTAGCAGCACAGCTGGCATTGTGTCAGTGTCAAGACTCTTCCCTCCATCTTTATCTTTCATTCCCTCTCTCTATATATATCTATCTCCTACTCTGGATTTACTGCTGTGGCCTTTCTGAAATTCATGATAGATCAAGAACATCTGCCAATATCGTTCTACAGTGGGACCTCACTTTGAGAGTTCAAATCAGTATAATCCACTCTCCCTGTGTTCAGCAATTCTGTGCTAACCATACTTCCCTACACCCATGATAAACAATTATGGGATGAAGGTGACTTCCTAACTTTGCACTACACACTCCTGCAATCAGTCAAATGCAGCTCAGTTATCCACTCCAGGAAATGCTCCTACTGGGAGCTACAAAGGTGATGCTACCTAAATATTACAGCTCATTCATCAAGACTAACATTTCGCTCATCAGTACTCATTTCAAGACCCTACCTTCCCATGTCCACTACCCAAAACTATTATCAAAAACTCTCTGAAATCCCAACCAATTCTCCACCTTGGGTGTCAGCTTTTCCATCGTTCAGCTGAAGCCCTAGATACATAAGTATCTTCTGGCTGTTTTTCACTTCTGAGATACTGCTGAGACTCAGCCAAGATGTTACTGTCCTTTAGAGAAGTGAGTTGAACAAATTTTGTCTGTCTGTTCAACAGCTTTGATGGTCGTCTCTTTGGAGATTCAATGGCAAGCACGTGTCCTAGGCTTTTCTTTCAGGGTCATTTTTCTTAGCCTGACTGCTGGAATTCACATTCCTAGCTTCAGCTTTTCTCCCTGGTGTCAGGATTCTGTTTTCCCCCTGTGGTTCCAGATGAACGAGCAGATGTTTTCACCTTTTGCATACCTGCTGCCTTCCTAACGAAGGGCTCTGCAACCCCTCTATTGGGGTCCGAGCAGAGAGGGGGTCCCCCTGAGAGTGGAGATTCCTCCAGCTGAGCTGAGAGAGCAGGAATTGTGGAGTAGTTATGGCTTAAGTGCACCAGGCTCTTGCTGTTCTTACTGAGCTTTAATAGATTTTCTTGAGTAAATGTTTCTTCATTTGCTGTATGCCCTTAGGATAACTTCCAGACACTTAAAAATTTTTTAAAGGTTTAAATAATTTCTACCAGTTATGGGTGTTCCAGAGGGAATGGATCCACAAGGTTCCTGGTGCCACCATTCTGGAGGTGGAATTTCCTCTTAGTCCTTAAACCCAAGTAAATACTAAAGCTTCTTGGTGTTCAGTAAAATCTCATGGAAGCTTTTATGTAAGTCTCTCCTTCAGAGGGCAAGACAACTATTTCCAGTTACAGAGAGATCTCCAAGAAATATCAGATTCAGGGAACTGGGCTTAATTTATTTTTGCAGTTTGATAAGAAGAAGAACACATCATCGCTTGGTAGTTGGCAACCACCATAAAGTGCCTATCTTGATCCATCAGTGTTAATGACAACATAATGAAGCCCAGGGAGGGAGAACGTCAAAGACAGGACTAGCTTACCATCCACCACCCTCGTTTTACCTGTGGTGGGAGGCTCATGAACAGAAGCAGCAGCCTGATCGTATACCGTGTTCTGCTTCTGTGCCTGATTGTTGACTTTCAATGAATGAGAATGATGGTGGAGTAGCCTACATCTTTGAACAGGTATTGGAGAGTTCCAAGTACTCAGAACCCATCTGCCAGCACTAAATCTTTCCATTAATTTATATTAGATTTTTTTCCAGTCATAAAATAGCTAGACTAGAGATCAGATTGGCTACAGCAAACTTGATCTGGGAGGAGAAAAGTGTCAGTGTTCAGGATGCAATCCAAGGACCCTCTCACAGGTAGCTCTGAGGAAGGTGGGGAATGAAGTCAGTTTTCCCATTTTGGAGTTGATGGTCTTGGACCAAAACTGATGATAATTAAGAAAATGCACTGCTGTCAGATAACAGAGTGACTTGAGTTTGAATGACTTGCCTCCTAGCCTAAAGCTTCCCACAGCATCTCTACTGATTTGCTTGGCAAATAATGAGTCACTGTAATTTCTTGAGGATGTGAAAGCCCTTAGAGAGATGTGGACTTTACACTGAACCTTGGGGAGACGTTATTCACAGGGGTGTCTGCGATCTGGTGATGAGACAACTTGCTTCCCTGAGCTGACATCCTTCACTAGGGAAGAACTTGCTACCATATGGCATTTTAAAGATGTTATTCTAAAAAAACCAAAAATCACTGTTAAAGTGAGCTTTTCATGAGATTCTGCGCTTCCAATGCAGGGAGCATCAGTTCAATTCCTGGTCGAGGAATTAAGATCCCACATGCTGTGAGGTGTGTTCAAAAGAAGAAAGTCTTTGTAAAATTTAGTTTAACATATGTTCTATTTGTTAAACAAATGTTACATTTTTTAGTGTGGCAGTCATTTTCTTCCTGAAATTAATAATAACTTTTTAAAAAAGTTTTACAGAAATTGCCACTTCACTGAGAAAACTGGGTTCAGATGTCAAATTTTTTTTTCTGTAAGTGATTTAACTAATGGAAAAATTAACTTCTATTTATTGAAGAAGTAGTTTAAATAGTAACAATTCAAAAGACTAAGATCATGGCATCTGGTCCCATCACTTCATGGCAAATAGATGGGGGAACAGTGACAGACTTTATTTTCTTTGGGTCCAAAATCACTGCAGATAGTGACTGCTGCCATAAAATTAAAAGATGCTTGTTCCTTGGAAGAAAAGTTATGACCAACCTAGACAGCATATTAAAAATCAGAGACATCATTTTGCCAACAAGGGTACATATGGTCAAAGCTATGGTTTTTCCAGTAGTCATGTACGGATGTGAGAGTTGGACCATAAAGAAGGTTGACGCTGAAGAATTGATGCTTTTGAACTGTGGTGCTGGAGAAGACTCTTGAGAGTCCCTTGGACTGCAAGGAGATCAAACCAGTCAATCCTAAGGGAAATCAATCCTGAATATTCATTAGAAAAACTGATGCTGAAGCTTCAATACTTCGGCCACCTGATGTGAACGGCCAACTCATTATCAGAACAGACCCTGATGCTGGGAAATTTTGAAGGCAGGAGGAGAAGGGGACTACAGAGGATGAGATGGTTAGATGGTATCACTGACTCATGGGACATGAGTTTGAGCAAGCTCTGGGAATTGGTGAAGAACAGGGAAACCTGGGGTGCTGCAGTCCATGGAGTTGCAAATAGTTGGACATGACTCAGTGACTGAACAATAACAACAAATGTATTATGATGGATGCCAGGCTTGATAACTGTCACTTAAAATTGTTTCTTATGCGTTCATCTTCTTAAATGCTTTTATTTTCTCTTAAAATTTAGATTACCAACTCCATCTGTTCAGGTCCTAGTCACTTGACATGTTCAGCTGTAGAATTTTAATTCATCTCTGTACAGGTGTATGAGCCTTGTTTAGTGATAGTAGGTTAATGAGAAGGTGTGAAAATTATATTACAAATCAAGCTCTGGAAGATTGGAAGGGTGAAGAGAAGTCACTGGTTATATTTAGTTTCGTTGTTAAATTGTAGAAAACAATCTCTCATGCAGCCATTCTTTTTTTAAAACCAAGTAAATAAAATCAACTACTTCTAATACTTTTTCATACTATATGGACCCTCTTTTCATATGTAAAGAATTTCTTCTGGGTAACCAAACAAGGACCTACTGAATAGCACAGGGAACTCTGGTCAATATTATGTAACAACATAAATGGGAAAAGAATTTGAGGAGGAATAGATATGTATATGTATAACTGAGTCACTTTGCTGTACACTTGAAATTATCACAAATTATTAATCAACTATGCATGCATGCTAAGTCGCTCAGTCGTGTCTAACTCTTTGCGATCCCACTGACTGTAGCCTGCTAGCCTCCTCTGTCCATGGAATTCTCCAGGCAAGAATACTGGAGTAGGTTGCTATTTTCTTCTCCAGGGTATCTTCCCAACCCAGGGATCGAACCTGGGTTTTCTGAATTGGCAAGTGGATTATTAACACTAGCGCCACCAGGGAAGCAAATGGCAATCACATTCCTCAAATAGCTAGATGAATTTCTTTACTTGACAGTGCTTATCTTCCAAATAATCAATGGTAATTCTAATTTACAGGAAGCAGGTGGTTTCCCCCAAACCTTCTAGAATAACAACCTCTGAAAGCTGAAGGCAGCAGAATCTATTCTGACTCTAGTCCTGGGTCTGAGGTTAGTGGGAGGTCAGGAGATCCTGATTCGGTCCAGAACAGCTGACCAGTCACTGCATTTTAGGAGTTGATGATCTTCATAATACATCTCACCACCCAGCATGTCTGTCTCCAGTACAATTGCTTTTTCCCTCCTCAAATCCATATTCGGGTGCCTTTCTTTTTGATGAGCAGGAATATTTAAGCAACAGATAACATGTCAATTCAAATCCAATTTACCCAAATGAAACCACGGTCCCACTCTAAGAAAATTCCTTTCCTTAGCTGGGGTAATGGCTCCTCCAGCTGTCAGGCTGTAACTGAGTCAGTCACTGGGGTCCTACCCAGGTACAGCCAACTGAGCCTTGGTGGTGGGGTTGGGAGGGGAGGCTGAGGGCTGATTCTGAGAAACAGGAGGCAGGTTCTTCCTGTGTTATCCCAGAGCAAGTGGTCTTACCAGTTGGATTATACAAATCACTTCTGGCATTTCTCTATTTTTACTTTCCAACTCGATGGAAATACCACTTTGAACAGTTCTGCGGAAACATCAGAAGTGTGGTCCATGTTTCATAGTCTTGTAGCTGACTTCAGGTATATTTATAATTTTATCACTTTCAGATGTCTATTACTTTTCCCACTCTTGGATGCTTAAGGAGCATGGCTTCTCCTGTCTTCTTCCACCCTAATAGTCCATGTGTCATCTCAGCAGTAAATTAGTGAGCGTTTGCCACCATTTCCAGGAGAACTGTCCTCTGGGAGGCAGGGAGGACATGGAGATGAGGATGAAACTGTCTGGTTAAAATCTGAAATATCGGGATATATGGTGGTCAGATTAACAGCACGGACAAAAATGGGACTATATCATTTTTATTTTTTCCAAGCCAGTAGACAGAACATTTAGGCTCCCCTGAAAGTAACACTGAGATGAGGATGTGGACTGAGGGCAAATAACTGATGTGGTTGTCTGATAAGCAGGCCAGTGAATAAAGATAATTTACCAGGAAAAGAGTGAATACAGAGGTGCACTTAAAGGTAACTTTTCTTGGCAAAAGTGAGTCTATTCCCCATGACTCCTTCCGTACATACAGAACACCCACCCAGGAGAGTCTGTGTGATGACGAGAGCCTGGATCATGGACACACATCCACCCCTGGAGATGCCTTCCCAGTACTTGTTAGCTCCTTTGAGTGAGGGGCAAGCAGGGACCCTTGTCTCCAGTGTGGGGATGACCTGTCAGTGTGAATCTGAGCCTCGAAGTGACTGTGAAAGACCAACATTGCCTACATCCTTTGTTCCTAGATCCCTGTATTCTAGCTTTGGGAACACGACACTGTTTTTCAACAACTCACTTATTCTGCATCCTGCTCAAAGTGTCTCAAGTTGTTTAGAGTTGATGTGATGTGTATGCGAACCCAAAATCAACCCCATGACCAGATATAAGTTGTCCACTGAAACACTTCCTTTGTCTGAGTATGTCATCATCAGCCCAATACAAAGAGTGTGTTTTCAGTGAAAAGTTTCCTCTATGACACAAATATAATCTTTCCCAGTAAGTTATTTTATGCTACTGAGAACTATTCTTTTTTTAGATTAACAATATCCCCCAATTCAAAATTGAAACTCACTACTTGATACAAGGTTTTCATCAACTTTAAAAAACAGCTCTGAGAGTAAAAAGCCATGTTGATGTATTTTCTCAAGTAATTCAATGAAGGATATTCAAGGAAGTAATTCATTGGAAGGGCTGATGTTGAAGCTGAAACTCCAATACTTTGGCCACCTGATGCAAAGAGATGACTCATTTGAAAAGACCCTGATGCTGAGAAGGATTGAGGGCAGGAGGAGAAGGGGATGACAGAGGATGAGACGGTTGGATGGTATCCCTGACTCAGTGGACATGGATTTGGGTGGACTCCGGGAGTTGGTGATGGACAGGGAAGCCTGGCGTGCTGCGGTTCATGGGGTCAGGTCACAAAGAGTGGGACACGACTGAGCAACTGAACTGAACTGAATTCAATGAAAGGAAGTTTTTTTTTCTTTTATTACCATTTACATTTGAAGGATACATTTTGAATTAAAGAATTTTAGTTAATGGGAATGTAAATAATCAATGTTTCATTTGCCTCTTTTTTCTGTTCTTATGTGTTTGGAATCTAGCCTTCACATTTAGGAAAACCTGCAGTGTTCATTTTAGCTATTCTTTGTACTCAGTTCAATACTTTCTTGACCAAGTTGACCCTCGGATTCTGTGTGGTACACTTCAGGAAATACTCTCTGAGCAGAGAAAAACCATTGTGTGAAACAGCAAAGTGAATTTGCTTTCAGAACTGCTGTGGAAGTACATTCTTACATTGAAAGAATGTAAAACTGAGCTAAGCTCTGAAGGGTGGGTAGAATTAGGGTGGTTAGGTGTTAACATGTTTAAAAGAGAATGAAATGCTCAAAACCCAAAAATACATGTGAGTCTGCACTGAGAGCATATGTGGTGTGTATTCATGGACTGGGCTAGGATAGACAGAGGTCAGAAGACATACGGCTTGGGTGGGTTCAGACCACTGTGCGAAGAGCTGCAAACTCAAGAGTGATGACTATAATTTATCCCCTGGGCCGTGAGGAATGACAGAACGTGAAAAACAGTATCGTGATTTGAGATCCTTTTAAGATACGATCACAGTGACTGTTGGGTGCTGGTCTTGCTGTCTTCCAGATCAGTAGAGGAAAATCAGAAACTGTAATCAGATTTAACAGCATGTCTTTCAGACTATAAGTAGGCGTTTATAAAACCAGTACAGTGGAAGTCAACGGGAAGTGACTATCTTAAGTACTTTCATGAAGGAAGGATTTTAGGGTTCTTCTGTTAATTTCTACTGAAACAGTCTGCTAGAATTTTCATTGAAATGAAGTACACAGAGAAATGGGGGGAGAATTGACTTCTTAAAAATAAGAATCATTTCAATCCATTAACATAACTCACCTATTAATTTAACTTGTTTTCATCGATATTTTAGTTTTCAGTACATGAGTCCACAAGTGTTTTCCTAGTTATACTTTTTAAAATTTCATGTTTATAAAGTATTATAAATGATATTCAAGTTTTCATTTCCAATTATTCCTAGTCAGTATATAGGAATACAGTTTTTCTATAGACCTTGCATCAAGTGAACATAATAAATTCATGTATTAGTTCCCGTAACTAATTTTTATCTAGATGTACATGGTGTCTGCAAACAAAGGTAAGTTTATTATTTCAGATCTATAAGTCCATTATTTATTTGCCTTATTATCAGACAGTAACTGCTGTAGGCTTTGTGAGCCACATAGTATTTCTGTTGCATGTTCTTTTCTCCTTCTTTTTTTGCTTTCTTCCTTTCTTTTTACATTTGGGAGTTTGGGATTGGCATGTATTATATTTAAAATAGATAACCAACAAGGACCCACTGTATAGTACTGGGAACTATGCTCAATTTTCTGTAATAACCTAAACGGGAAAAAAATTTGAGAAAGAATAGATCCATGTATACGTATAACTGAATCACTTTGCTGTACACCGGAAACTATCCTAACATTGTTAATCAACTCTACTCCAATATAAAATAAAACTTTCAAAAAATGTAAAAGCAATTCTCAGTTTCCAGGCTATACAAAAATAGGCCATAGACAGAATTTTTGTAGCTTTGATGCAGAGTCTGCAACTGTGATATTTAAGAGGTTTATTCAAAGTAGGTATTGAATGAGTAGATAAATGAAAGGCTCTTCAAGATAGACCCATCACAGAAAGTTACCCTGGTTCTGGGAGTTTTTCAACATTTTAGTCTCAATTATTTCCCCCAGTAAGATATTTGCATTTCACGTCCCTTCAGTTCCTTTGCTACCCACAGGGTGACCCTTAGAGTGGAGTATTGCCTGGTATCCATTGTGTGCTTCTTGTGTGGTTGAGAGATTGCTGACACTAAATGCCATGGACAGCAGAGAACTTCTGAAAACCCTGGACTTTTTATCATTGAGCCATGGTTTCTTTTATGAATCTACAGTTACATCAACACTATGTAGAAACACACCTTTTAAGGCATTTCCATCTGTTCCACTCTCATTGCCAAAAGGACAGTGACATTTAAGACCAAGCACTTTTTAGGATTTTCAATTTTTCCCCCAGACACTTTTTATCTCAAATAGCTCTTGTTATAGCTCAGAGAGATTAACTCCAGGCACTGATGAAAAGAAAGGAGAGAGAGGCAGAGAGAGAGAGAGAGAGACACCCAGAGAGAGAGCACTCAATTTACAATAGTCTTGAACCGCACATGTAAGAAAACAGGATTCCAGAAAGTCTTGGTTTGGGGGATTACTGTTCAACAACAGGTCATTCTAATGGAGGTAATGACTAATTATCTAAAAACCCCCAAAAACGTTTTTATCTTGTAGTGACTGTGATCCAAGACACTCCACTCTCTTCTTGATGCACCGTCTCCATCTCTGCAGGAAGTTGAAATGCCTCTGGGAATCTCTGTTGTGTCAAAATCTAAACAGTGATGTGGAAAATGCCCAATATCAGTGTAAATACTCAGATACAGGTGAAAACTGTGGATTCTGAGAGAAATATTATTAGAAAATATGTATATATATAAACCACAGAAAAGACTACCAGAAAGCTACAAAGAAGTCATGTTTTTGTTTGCACTTCCTGTACTTTACATATTTCCCACAGAAAATATGAATCAACTTTATAACCCAGAAAAAGACCTATTTATAAAAGGAAGTATACTTTTAATCTTTGTGTCCTTCCATTATAAGCTTTAAAATGAGCTAATCTCATGTCCTCGCTGTTTCTCAGTGATGAGAAAATGTGTATCTGATACCTCTCTCTTAGGAAAGTGTATGCATTTTTAAAGGAAATTTCTGCTGTCTCTCTTCTTAACCCCAAATAATGGATGGAATTTAGATTTAAGAAGTATTTGGAGCAATCTTCAAATCTTGTTTTCACTTTGCTCTTTAAAGAGCAGTAGTTATTATTCTATTTGATGGTTATAGCTCTGAAAGTACAAACAGCAGAGGCATAACAAAAAATGAGATTTAAATTCCCCGACTTGAAGCTCCATCATGACAACCCTTCCGAGGTTCATCCCTCATCAAGTCTGTGATGATTTAAGAATCACAGAACAATCTGGCTGCCCCTTCCTAAGAACATAATCCCCAACTGTCTGCTGTCTTTCCTTGTCATTAGTTTTCTACATTAAAGATGTAGACACTGTAATTGTTTTCCACTTAACACCATCATCAGCTGAGCAGACAGGAGTGGCTGCTTTTATAAATCTGCCTGTTTCTCTGCGGGCATGAGCCTCACCCTTCTTCCTCTGCGCTGAGCTGGGCGCCTCTGACTGCACCCGTGTCCCCTGAAGGGGGTGGGAGAAAGTGAGAGCTAGCCCCCAGTAGCTCCGTCCCCCTGCCCCGTGTTGGTGCTTTAGAGAAAATCCAGGCTGAACTGGAGCTCAGGCGGAGGGCAGAATTCCCAGAATTACAAAAGCAGTGTTGAGAGGTAATTGAATATACTTACATTTAGGTCTTAATTACGTTTTTGATTGGAGGTTTATCTTTAGCGTGGTATTTTGATAATGCAGCAGGACCAATTATTTTGCGTGATCTCCCACTGTGTTAAGGAAATGCAGACTGTAATTTTGTGATAAGTAAGTTCAGTGGGAATAATGTTCTAAAAGTGTATCAATTATGGCAGGCTTTTAGTTATATTTTTACTGGTGTGTAAGCATTCCCAGTGACTGGGTTTGAACAATGTCTTCACCTTTTACTTCTGCTTCCCTTGGCAGTGAGAGCTGGTCATGGGATGTGGGGTTATAAGGGAGGGGTTCTATGCCTAAAATTGTGGAAAAGATGCTTGAAAACTGTCTTAAAGAAATGAGCTGAACGAGTAAGAATACATGTTTTCAGTGAGACACACATAGCTTTAGGGTGGAAACAGCAGAGACAGAGATCCTCACGGTTGGTCAGGACACACAGGTGAAAATAATAGTGATGTTAACAACAATCCTAAAGGAAATCAGTCCTGAATATCCATTGGAAGGACTGATGTTGAAGCACCGATACTTTGGCCACCTGATGTGAAGAGACGACTCACCGGAAAAGACTCCGATGCTGGGAAAGACTGAAGGCAGGAGGAGAAGGGGATGACAGAGGATGAGATGGTTGGATGGCATCACCGCTCGATGGACTGAGTTTGGACAAACTCTGGGAGATAGTGAAGGACGGGGAAGTCTGGCGTGCTGCAGTCCATAGGGTCCAGTGAGTCGGACATGACTTAGTGACTGAATAACAACCACCCCAAATTCTTTGCCGAAAGAAATCTATGAGGATGACACCTCAACCGTCCCAACTAACTGAGGACTGTCGACCACTCTCCTAAGAAAATCTGAGACTTCTGAACTATGCCTTGTGAGATGCCTTTAGTTTTTAGCAATTTTAGCCATTAGATAGTCATATCACTCTTGTGACTGTCAAACCACTGAACTTTATAATGACACAGACTTGATCTCTTTCTTCAAAATCACCATCAGCAACATGGAACCCACTTAGAACATCAATATAAGAACATGGTTCTTGCAATTAACTTCCTGCAAGGTTATGGAAATTTTTTCCAGAAATGAAGTGATTGTCTATGGGAAAAGGAAATTTCCAGAGAAATTGCTTTAATGAAAAATTAGTTCCAAGAGCAGACACTCTCCACCTTGCCCCCTTCCACCCTCATTGCCTCTTGAATATACACACACCGCTACCCTAGTGGGCTTCCCTAATAGCTCACCTGATAAAAAATCTGCCTGCAATGTGGGAGACCTGGGTTCGATCCCTGGGTTGGGAAGATCCCCTGGAGAAGGGAACAGCTACCCATTCCAGTATCCTGGCCTGGAGAATTCCATGGACTGTACAGTCCATGTGTCACAAAGAGTCGGACATGACTGAGTGACTTTCACTTCACTTCTACCCTAGTGAAGAGTGAACCTGAATTATTTAAAATTATTTTATTGTATTTTCTCTTCTTGTTATATTGAAATGTTGTTAACATTGTCCGCATTAGCATTATGGAAAGAAAGAAATGGTGCTTGCAGCTTATTAAGTGTCTTAGCTTTTCTTCAGCATTTAATCAAGTGAGAAAACGATTCATTGCTTCATAGACCTCAAATCATGAGCATTATCTTCTTAATTCTGTGCAGAATATGAACACCCCAGGACCAGGAGTTTTGATATGAATTTAATATCCAAGAAAGCAGAGAATATAAAGCATTCAATGCAAGCAGGAAGATAAAAATAATAATATTTCAAATCTACTGTGTGCATTCAACAACAAGGCTTTGAATTAAATAAAAATCTTTAAAGAAATTATACCTCTGAAGACGTTTTATTTCAAACTAAGCTTTAAAACACAGGGAGCTAGGAAGAAAAATACAGACATATATAACTTGCCTCTTAAGGGGAAAAATGCTCATTAATTGTGTAAGCAAAAGATATAAGAAATAAATAATCAAGCATGACTTCAAAATGATAAGTCACCAACAAAGGATTACTCTGTTCTAGATAAAAACTGCATGAGATGTGAGCTCTATGCTGTAAAAGAATGAAGGAGATAGCAAATTATATGATCTTTTATTTAAAAAGAGGAATTTTTTCCTCAACTTTCTAAAATGTTTCTCAAGCAAAATGAGTGACAGAGATCTATCTTTGTGTTTAATGGTGTGAAGAGTCCAGATGCATAAACCCTGATCTGAGTGTGCTGTGTGCAGTTGCTCAGTTGTGTCTGACTCTTTGCGACCCCGTGGACCGTAAGCCTGCCAGACTCCTCTGTCCATGGGATTCTCCAGGGAGGAATACTGGAGTGGGTTGCCATGCCCTCCTCCAGGGGATCTTCCCAACCCAGGGATTGAACCCGTGTCTCTCGCATATCCTGCATTGGCAGGTGGATTCTTTACCACTGGGCCATTTGGGAAGCCCCAATCTAGGAAGAATGAAATCACACTTGCAGACTACAGCCCAGGAAATTGCAGGAAAAGGCAATGTAAACACAAAAATAGCCATCAATACGAGGGTAAAATATTACAGAAAATGAAGCTACATTTCAAGAAAGCATCTGTTTAGGGTATGCAACAGTATTCTTGGTCTGTTTTGGATGTCTGTATTGTTTTTCACTTAATAAATGCTTACTTACAGTATTAAGAAAATGTAGCCTTTAAGATACAGTGTTGCTAATACCTAAAGCATTTAAATTATGAAGCTCTTTTCTGACATACCCCTGGAATTCAGTGGAACACATTTTGAATTAAATAGGTGTCTTGAAAAAGTCAGTAAAAAAAAAAAAAAAAACTTTTCACTTTCTTTCAAACTTGCAATAAGAGTTTTCATTTTAAAATCATACTATCATGCTATTTTGTGATTTAAAAAATCATTTTGTTCTGGTCAACTTTAATGGAATTTTTGTCTAGAAAAGTCTAGGCAAGTTGAAGTGAAGACACTTTATGAAGAAATTGCTGTATTTTTCTGAGTTGCACATTTCTGACGGTATATCTTGGGATCCATTTTATTCTTTTATGTCAGTCTTTGTAGGATAAAAGTGTATTTTTACTACCTCTATCAGTTCTGTATTTATGTGTGTTTCACAGGTTGACTGAAGCAACTTGACAAATAGCATCAAAAGTTTATAATGAAGTAATTCTGTTCAATGCTGAAATTTCTAATTCGTCTCCTTTTGGGTTTATTGACCATGATTCTATCCCAGGAGAAAGGATGCTAGACTTTATGTCCTCATAGATGACTTTAATGTTTTAATTTTGGTGGGTTTCCAAACTTTAAAGAATGTATCATTTCATTTTAGATTTTTAAATATTTTTTGATGTGGACCATTTTTAAAGTCTTTATTGAATTTGTTACAATATTGCTTCTGTTTTATGTTTTGGTTTTTTGACCCCGAGGCATGTGGGATCTTAGCTCCCTGACCAAGGATCAAACCCGCACCCCCTGCATTTGAAAGGTGAAGTCTTAACCACTGGACTCCCCAGGGAAGTTCTCATCATTTAAAATATTAACATCAAATCACTTTTAGATGAAACTATTGTTGTTCAGTCACTCAGTTGTGTCCGACTCTTTGTGACCCCACGGACTGCAGCACACCAGGCTTCCCTATTCTTCACCATCTCCCGGAGCTTGCTCAAACTCCATGTCCAGTGAGTCAGTGATGCCGTCTAACCATCTCATCCTCTGTAGTCCTCTTATCCTCCTGCCTTCAAAATTTCCCAGTCTTTTCCAGTGAGTCAGCTCTTCACATCAGGTGGCCAAAGTATTGAAGCTTCAGCCTCAACATCAGTCCTTCCAATGAATATTCAGGGTTGATTTTCTTTAGGATTGACTTGTTTGATCTCCTTGCAGTCCAAGGGACTCTCAAGAGTCTTCTCTAAAACCACGGTTTGAAAGCATCAGTTCTTCAGCACTCAGCTTTCTTTAAGGTCCATCTCTCACATCTGTACCTGACCACTGGAAAAACCATAGCTTTAACCATATGGACCTTTGTTGGCAAAGTAATGTCTCTGCTTTTTAATATGCTGTCTAGGTTGGTCATAGCTTTTCTTCCAAGGAGCAAGCTTCTTTTAATTTCCTGGCTGTAGTCACCATCTGCCATGATTTTAGAGCCAAAGAAAATAAAGTCTGTCACTGTTTCCATTGTTTCCCCATCTATTTGCCATGAAGTGATGGGACCAGATGCATAGGATATCTCAGTTTTAGGAGTTTGGCATCACTTACAAACTTTTATGAATTAGAATCATGAAGCAATTTCCCATCAATGATGTCAAGATAATCAGGATAAAAGTATTTTAAATAAAAGTGTCTCCCCACTTTAAATGGGAGGACTCTGGGCTATAATTTATCAAAGGGTTTTACTGCATATCTCTAAATAAATCCTTGAATCTGATGTAGAAATAATAATAATACGATGTGTTTATGTGGGCTTAGTTGCTCAGTTGTGTCCGCTCTTTGTAGTCCCATGGATTGTATTCAACCAGAATCTTCTGTCTACGGAATGTTTTCAAGCAAGAATACAGGAGTGGGTTGCCATTTTGTACTCCAGGGGATCTTCCCTATCCAGAGGTAGAACCTGAGTCATCTGCATTGGCAGGTGGATTCTTTACCACTGAGCCACCTGAGAAGCCCAATAATACAATAATAACTTATAAAAACTGATATCGCCACATAGCGTATATTACGAGCTAAGCATTATCTGCTCACATGAACACATGACTCACGTTCCATTTAACCGTCTGAGAAGTGCGAGTCCTGCAACCCAGATCGGAAAAGATGCCTTCCTTGTCTTGCAGCTACTAACTGGTTCATAGGGAATTCCAGCTGTGATGTTTCTGACTACAAAGCCCACACACTTTTCATGCTTAAAAAATAAGAACCGCCTAGATAGATTATGGAAGAAGGAAAGCAATGGAGATATTAAAAACTGTAATCCATAACAACAACAGAAGACAAAGCATTTCTTGATTTAATCCTCAGTGGTTCACAGGGATAAAATTATTTCTACATCCGCTCTCCACCCCCCCACCCCCCAATTGCATCACAGTCATCTTTTCCTGAAGTTTTTTTCACTTCTCTATGAATATTAATACATTCATTTACAATCATATTAGTAATTTACCAGTAATTTACTTGTCAGAATTTGTTTTTGAAAAGCCACAATAACGGGGACAGCAACAAATGTTATAGGAAATGAGGAACTGGCCTTTGGGCTGGGAGACAGATGGTAGCAGCTGTCTCCTTGACACTGTTGTACTTCCTATCTGACAACGAATAAATCTCCATAAGCATTTCCCAACCTGGAAATATGTCGACGTAGGGCAAAAAGACGTGGGGGAAAGCTCTGCACAGTGCTTGGCACGGAGGAAGCATTCAGTAACACTTAGCTGGGTGGCAACCTTTCAAAATCAGATGAACAAACTAACCACCCATCATCTGAGAGATTTGGAACGCCTAGGACTCTTCTGACTCCCCCGTGTTGGGGGGCAGCTGTTTTCCCTGTGACCTCAGATCTCAGAGAGATCTAAGAAGGGTTGTCAATGTTTGTTTGTTCAGCTTTTCTCTTGTGAGGGTAGGAGTAAAGGCGTCCAAGACTGTCCTTGCCCTATGGGAAAGTGGAATAACTTGATAAACATAAAAAATCCGAACTAACTCAATTCTTCTCCTTCCATCTCATCTAAAATTTTCTTTTAATAATATATGATCCAATGTGCAGGATCTAAAGAAAATTATTCCTGACAAAAACAAAAGCAGGAGAGAGAGTGCTGATAAACTTACACTGTGCATTTCATCAGGAACTTTTAGATTTAACTTTTTAAACAACAAGCTCATGGGATAGCTAGATTTAACACAACAAAAAATTTTTAATAATATATGATCCAATGTGCAGGATCTAAAGAAAATTATTCCTGACAAAAACAAAAGCAGGAGAGAGAGTGCTGATAAACTTACACTGTGCATTTCATCAGGAACTTTCAGATTTAATTTTTTAAACAACAAGCTCATGGGATAGCTAGATTTAACACAACAAAAAATTATGGGATAAACGTCTGAGGTTCAGAAGTTAGCCAAATGTATTTATATAAGCTTAGAAGATCTTTGAGTAAGGGCTCAAATCTAGAATATGCTATACCAATCAAATTATTGTTTGGATAATTAAATAATTATTGCTTATAGAAAAAAGTTTAAAAAAAGTATCATATTCCATTAAGTCAATCAATTTGTTGCATCCATTTACATTATATCTGTCCTAAGAAATGGACTCGCTTTTCTCTTTTTTTTTTTGCTTTTCTGCTTTTTAATGTAGCTGCAAAAGCCCCAGTTTCATTTTTTAATCACACTTTGGCTGTTATCAATGTTTTTTGCAAGCATCAGCTCTTTCTATGTGTTAATTTGATATAATTCATTAGTCTTCCTGACATATCTTACAGGGTTGCGCCATTCTTTGAAACTGCCCTTGATTGCATAACCTTCTCCTCCAACTTTTCTGACTTATTCTTCTAAAATCTGAGCTTTGTGGTAATATGGTACATTCACTCTCATGGTGACCTGAGATTTCTTCTTACCTTTATTGAAATAATTTCTGATGTAAAATCAGAACTCATTATGAGGCTTCTAAATGTCCTTAATCATATTTCTTTTTGACGTATTTTAACAGTAGAATTGAACTAAAGAGTAAAAACAGGATCATTTTATTGTATTTAGGAAAAGAAAACAAAGAAAAATTCTTTAAAAAGTCCTAAATATAATGAACAATTATGGATATACTATAAATCCTTTTCTAAGTTATATTTATGCTATATGTGTGTGTGTGTGTGTGTGAGCGCACACTAAGTTGCTTCAGTCATGTCTGACTCTTTGCTACCATATGCACCATAGCCCACCAGGCTCCTCTGTCCACGGGATTCTCCAGGCAAGAATGCTGGAGTGGGTTGCCATGCTCTTCTCCAGGGGATCTTCCTAACCCACGGGGGATTGAACCCATGTCTCTTATGTCTCCTGTATTGGCAGGCAAGTTCTTTACCACTAGCACCACCTGGGAAGCCATATATATACATGTATATGTATATGTGTATGTGTATGTGTATATATATACATATACTTTTACATTTTGATCTGTTATATTTATCCTATATATATATACTTTTATATTTTGATCTAAGTTATATTTATGTTATATATATATATATACACTTTTAAATTTTGGTTTGAGTCAATGGAGCATAAAATTTGGAATTTTCTCCACCAAAGAGGCAGAAAGTTAAATATTGTATAAGCCACATTCCTTTGCAGTCAGAGATCTAGATTTTATTTGGGCCCTTGTGAAATTGTGACTTTAGAATTAGCAGCTGGAAGTGAAGCGGACACCAACCACTTCCATTGGGACTGGAAGGCAGTTTGGAGGAACAGGTAGTCGTGTTATTTCTGGGCCAAATTCAAACCTCACGACTCTTGGGGAACACAGACACTTGTGCTTGGCCATCTGGCAACAGTGTGGATTCCTCCATGGAGGCTCCATTTCCACTTGTGACCTTGCTCCAAGTCTCTTATCTGTGTCTCCCATGGGCACATGGGTAGATCAGCAAAATGATGGAGGAAGTAGACATTGAAAATGCAGTGAGTATCTAGGTTCCTTGTTTTGCAGGTCCATTGAATTTTCTTGAAATTGTTCAAAGGGCCAGACAAAGCACCTCTTCCAGAAAGGAGGTTCAGACAGAGACACAGTTCTCTCTGCGGGGCCAGCTGAGTGGAAGGTAGTTGGTCCACAGTCCTCTGGGTTTGGGGTGTGGGATGCAGTCAGCCTCACCGAGTGAAAGCTCTGAGCTCTCTTGAGACTTTTTCACAGGAGGACTTTAATCCTCTGCTCTGCATCCGGTCTACAACTGTGGGGATATTGGGGAAGTCATGCCAAACCTTAGTCCCCACTCTCTGATCATTGATTGAACATCTGAGAGTCTTGAGCTCAACTCCAGCATTGTTTTGAACACTGATTCTTGTGTAGGGAGGATTGCTAATGACTTACTGCTTGTTTTTATGGGATTCATCTTTATAGAGTTTGTGTGTTTTTCCATGTAAACCCCATGGGAACGTTCACCCAGAAAGGCTTCACATTTGCATGTGTCAGGGACCCTATCCACAGCTAATTTTTGCTTTAATTTCTCACCTTGGAATTTCATTGCCCACCTGTGCTGGTTCAGGGATGTTTTCCTCTCTGCAGCTTTATTCAAAGGACAGCCTCCCACAGTACTGGATAAGCGTAGAGCCCTGGTAGTCATGGCTCAGATGGTAAAGAATCCACTTGCAATACAGGAGACCCGGGTTTAATTCCTGGGTCGGGAAGATCCACTGGAGAAGGGATAGGCTACCCACTCCAGTATTCTTGGGCTTCACTTGTATCTCAGCTGGTAAAGAATCTGCCTGCAATGTGGGAGACCTGGGTTCGATCCTTTGGTTCAGAAGATCCCCTGGAGAAGGGAAAGGTTACCCACTCCAGTATTGTGGCCTGGAGAATGCCATGGACTGTATAGTCCATGGGGTAGCAAAGAGTCCAACATGACTGAGCGACTTTCACTTTCACTGGTGGTCAGCACCACTTCTCCACATGAAATATTCAGAGATGTTTGTCTGAAGGCTAGCCTGTGCTCCACACAGTTTTCCCTCTGATCCCAAGGCTCTGCTTCTTCATCTCTTGGGCAACAATTTATTAGCCCTTGAATTTGCATCCCTAGCCCTTGAGGCCCACCTTTGCCCCTCAGAGCATTTATAGCACCAACTCAAGCACTTCAATCTCTGCTTTGAATTTTACCTTAATTTCTGAAATACATGAATTTCTTGTCCTGTTTTCTGAGCTTGTCTCTGTATTTTAAAAAGTGTTTTATTTTTAGCTGTTTACAATCCACAGGAAGAGTTCAGGTTCAGTTAGCTTGCCATTTGTGGGATCTTGAAATTATCATTTCTTTGCAATCATATCCATATGAGCATATTTTTAATGAAAAAGGGCTTTCATGGTGTAATTTGCAACATTAATATAACAAAATCTTATTCATTGGGATTTTATATTTCAGATATGGAAATAGTTCAGAAATCAAAACAGATTTTGATGACATTCTTCTATATTGGAATAAAGGTTTTACCTTGAAAATTAATCATTTTAACAAGACAATAGGGATATATTTAACTAAATCAAGAAAACAACTGTATTTAGAAACACTTAAAATGACCCAGAAATAGTGATATGCTAATTACTAATCATTTTTTCTATTTTTTGTAGCCTATCTAAAGGAATTAGGACTTAGGAATATTTTATTTTTCTTAAACTTTGATTTTTAAAAATATATGAAAATATTACAGGTCTTTGAGAAATTATATACTTTAAACTTTTCAATAGTTCTCTCTATTCTGTTCCTAATTAGCGGGAATTCATAGGTGATTATCATGAGTAAATTAAAATTCAGAATCTTAATAATACATTGAGAAAAAAGTATAGGGAAGATCTTTTTGGCTCATGGATTATATTATCAAGGAAATATTTGAATCACAAACCACATTCTCCTTGAAGCATCCTTCTTTCTAAGTGTATCTCAGCACTTCCTCTCCTTTTTTACACCCTTATCTCCTTAAATGCAGGGAACATTTCAGAAAGCCATTAACTAACTTTTCAAACTTTGATATTATGTAATATTGATTGAGTTAAATACGACTTGTGCAGGCATTTCTGTAGGATTCTAGATCCCTGACCCCGGCATTAATTGGAAGTTCCTTATCATTGAAAGAGCCCAAGTATTGACATGGAAATGGCAGTGCCAAGGTTCTGAGTGCCTCTGCTTCCTGCTGTCACTCTCACAAAAGACTGGCCAGCTGTTCTGCCTCGCCAGCAAAGATAAAGTTTGTCCAAGGTCGCCCTTTAGTCTGTGGCCTGGTCTGCACCCTAGCAGGTGTAGCTGACTGACTTGTAGATAAAGTGAAATGTATCATTTGTCAAACAAAACCAGTGCTGCCTCTATTCCTTTTACAAAGAAAGTATACAATTAGTTTCAATTTTAAGAGTGCCAAGTAATATTTTAATACCTTCATTTTGTGCGTGAGAAAATCTGGTTGGAGTTACAATAATCCATCGATGTAGAGTGATGGAATTCAGGGAATGGAGATGGCTGGTCTCCTTGGACCAGCCTTAAGTCTCCTTAGTCAGGCTCAATGAATGACTATATTAAGACCTGAACACCATCTGAGATCTGATAAAAAGAGACACACACAGAGGCAGCTCTCTTCTCAAATATTCCAATTCTAGCCACCACATGTGCACATAAAGTAACTGTTGATATAAACCAGTATTTGTTCCTAGGACCTTTGAAACTATGGTAATTACTGCAGATTTCAGCAAGACAATGGGATCTCCGACATGCTCACAGTGACCAATGAGTGAGGGAAGGGGGACTGGGCTAGAAATTCAGGAGTTGAAAACTGAAATATTAAAGATGTTGTTGTGTCCTGGTGAAGAGTCAAGTACTAACACTGTTACAGTCCAAAGACTCAGACTTCTGTTCTTGGAAAAGATTGTCAGTTTACTGCTTCAAATCTGTTTACTGTAACCTTACACATAATTCTGTTCTATTGTTACCTGGAATCCCAGAGCTTTCTAATCACTAAATAATGCAAATATTATTGTTGTCAGACAGTGAGAACAAGAAGAAATCCCTTCTAAAATCCTGGCCACACATACTCACATGCTTAGGCGCTTGCGCGCGCACACACACACACACATATGAGTTTCTGGTTACAAATGGCAGGTCGAACTAGTGTGTTTAAATATAAACCTAACACAAGAACAAGAAGGTAAGTGTCAAAAGAGTACCTAAGACACAGACCAGCTTCTGTGGTCTGTGTGGAGTGGAGGGGAAGGTGAGTGAAGAAGCTGGTGATGGAAAGAAAGTGCAGTCTAGACAATGCTTCTCCGAGCATGCAGAGGAGGGACCAGCTTTTGTTTTGTTATTATTATTATTTTTTATTTCCAAACTGATGGAGATCAATATTTTTGTACCATATAATAAAAAGGAAATACTAGAAAAATAAAAAGACATAAAAATTCAGGACCAACGTTTTTAGTCTTATATCCAATAGACATAAAATTACTCTGTCAGGCTGCCGTAAAAAGGTCTCAGTGGTCCCTGGCATTGCTTTATCTTGTTGCAGAGAGATAACTCATGGTGTGTGAACCCACATCTTTCCAAATGTCTCGTATGAGCATCACTGGTTTAGTGTCTCTGTGAAGGAGGAATAAAAACAAGAGGAGAACCCACTCACTTGCAGAAATGACATAGTGCCTTGGACTCGAAATCCAGGCAGTGTAGACAGAAAAGTGACACACAGCGCTCAGTGCTGGGGGCACACTGTACATGTCCCGCATCCCCTTCTTCCAAAGGCTCTCTCCTCCCCTAGATGGCATGCCAGTGACCCGAAAAACCAAAAAACACCTGAATTGTACTCACAATGCTTTGTTTAAGAAGGCAAAGAAACTACTGATATATTGGTAAAAGTTTCCACCGAAATCGTTAGCACACATAGCACTTATTATAAACCCAGAACCAGGAAAACACTCACATCAGAAGAGCCCAGAATTTAAACAGCTGAGATTTCATACTTTTGGAGACAAGGACTTTGTTTTGATTACTCTCAGCTCACTATTTTCTCACATATCATAGACTTTTAAATAAAATTTATTAAATTAATGAAGAAAGGCCTAGAAATGAAGAGATATAGGTTATCTTTAAAGAGCTACATAACGCAGATCCCAACAGCTAAGAAAACAGCTAGTCTTTCCAGATCCGTAGATCTATGAACACATCGCAGTGAAGAGGGGTGGAAGCTAAAAGACAAGGAAGGATGCATCCTGACAACCGAATGCTTGATCCAGCTCTCAGACTTCTTCCCACTGAAAGTGATAGAAAACCTGTTTCAAACTGAATTAACAGAAAAGGAAATTTACTGGCACAATTTACTGGCATATACCAAGAGGGTATATGAAGAAAGGTGTGCTCTTTAGAATTGATGCTTTTGAACTGTGGTGTTGGAGAAGACTCTTGAGTGTCCCTTGGACAGAAAGATCAAACCAGTCAATCCTAAAGGAAATCAGTCCTGAAGATTCATTTGAGGGACTGATGCTGAAGCTGTAGCTCCAATACTTTGGCCACCTGATGCCAAGAACTGACTCACTGGAAAAGACCTGATGCTGGGAAAGATTAAAGGCAGGAGGAGCAGGGGATGACAGAGGATGAGATGGTTGGATGGCACCACCGACTCAATGGATATGAGTTTGAGCAAGCTCCAGGAGCTGGTGATGGATAGGGAAGGCCAGCGTGCTGCAGTCCATGGGGTCATAGAGTCAGACACGACCGAGCAACTGAATTGATACCAAGAGGGAGGGCTTCCCTGGTAGCTCAGCTGGTAAAGAATCCACCTGCAATGCAGAAGCCCCTGATTTGACTTCTGGGTCAGGAAGATCTCCTGAAGAAGCAATTGGCTACCCATTGGAGTATTCTTGGGCTTCCCTGGTAGCTCAGATGGTAAAGAATTTGCCTGCATTGTGGGAGACCTGCTTTTGATCCCTGGGTTGGGAAGGTCCCCTGGAGGAGGGCATGACAAACCACTCCAGTATTCTTGCCTGGAGAATCCCCATGGACAGAGGAGCCTGGCGGGCTACAGTCCATGGGGTCACAAAGAGTTGGACACGACTGAGTGACTAAAGCACAGCACAGCATACTGTGAGGGAAAAGGGTAACAACAAACCTGGACTTCGGCATGGACTGGTCAAGGCTAGAATCCTCACAGAGTCCATGGCTGTTTCTTTTCTCTCCTCCTGGGAGACAGGTTCTCACCCTATGGCCACAGCATGGCTGCCACACAAGTCCAGACTTGACATCCTCAAGTTCAAGATCAGCTGACTGTACTTATGGGGGTCTGTGTTTATCTCTGTGTTCTCTCACCAATACCACGTAGCATTACAGTATGTCCTGAAGTTGGGCAGTGAGTTCTCCAACTTTCTTCTTCAATGTTGGCTGTTAGTTTGAGTTTTTGACTTTTCTCATAAGGTTTGGGGTCAGTTTGTCAATATCTACAAAATAGCTGGTTTGTACTTTGATTAAAATCGTATTGAATCTATAGGTCAAGTTGGGAAGAATGCACAACTTAATAATATTGAATCTTTTATCAAGGTAACAATATTATTCCATTTATTTAGATTATTTTTTGCTTTTTTTCAATGAGATGGTTTTCCATAAATTTTTCTGTTTGTTAAGGTTCATCTTATGACTCAAAATGTGGTCAGTTTCAGTCTATGATGTCTCATGTGATCTTGAATAGAATATATACTTTGCTGCTGTTGAGTGGACCATTTTACAAATGTCATTTAGATGAAGTTAAGTTATAGAGATAATGATGATGAATTCCTCCATGTTTTGTTTTTCTGAGAAAAATTACTTACCCTTTAATGTGAAGGATAATTTTACTGGTTATGGAATTCTAGTTTGGTGAGTTTTTTCCTGATACCTTCAACATTTAAATACTTCATTTCACTGTCTTCTTGTTTGCATTATTTCTGATAAGATGTCACTATAATTCTTATCCTCTTCCTTGCTATATGTGGAATACTTGCCAATTAAGGAGGTACATTTTAGGCAGATATTTTAAAACAAAAATGTATTATCATTACTCTTTTAGATTTCTAAAATTTTTATTTGTAAAGCATTCTGAGATTGCAAGAAAACTGGCAAAATTTCAAGGATATACCCCCTCAATACAAACTTAAGTAGAAGTAAAGTAGACTCAAGGTTACATCATTTTTACACATAATAGTTTTTACCTCTTAATCCCCAACCCCTATTTTGCCCCTCCCCTCTTTCCTCTGGTAACCACTAGCTTGTTCCCTATATCTGTGAGTCTGCTTTTCTTTTGCAATATACATTGGTTTGCTAAATATTTAGTGATAGCATATAGTATTTGTCTTTCTCTCTGACTTATTTCACCAAACACAATACTCTCCAGATTGTTGCAAGTGGCAAAGTTTCATTCTTTTCCTGGGTAATATTTCATTATATATACATATATATATCTCTTTATTATATATATATTTTTTATTGTGTGTGTGTATATATATATATACATCTTTATTCATCTATTGATAAGCTACAAGGATACACTATACAGCTCAGAGAATATAGCTAATATTTTATAACTTTAAATGGAATATAATCTGTAAAATATTGAATCACTATATTGTACACCCAAAACTAGTAGCATATTGTAAATTAACTATATTTCAATAAAAAAAGATGTGCAAAATAGCCACAATATCTTTATTCATACTACCCTACCCCAGTAGTAGTAGTAGTAGTAGTAGTAGTAGTAGTGTTAGTCACTAAGTCGTGTCTGACTCTTTGTGACCCCATGGACCATAGCCCTCTAGGCTCCTCTGTCCATGGAATTTTCCAGGCAAGAATACTGGAGTGGGTTTCCATTTCCTTCTCCAGGGATCGAACCCATGTCTCCTGCATAAGCAGGTGGATTCTTTACCACTGAGCCACCAGGGAAGCCCCTACCCTCCCTAGAACTAGTCCAAATCCTATTGTTAAGAGAATGAATAAATTTTTGTGATATGGTCTTACAAGCATAAATGAGCTCTAAAAACAGAATAAACTGTTGACTTTCTAAAGCATTACTTAGAGTAAAAGATATATTGAAAAAAAACTATACCTTGAGTAAAATTAAAAACTAAACATTTTGGGAAGGTTAAAAAATTTTCATTGTTTCATTGATTGGTGAAAGACACGTGATTCTGTACCTCAGGAAAGAGTAGAGGTTGTTGGTATTGATATAGGATGGAGGTGCCCGCTTAAGTCCAAGGGGAGAAGACATTTTTGAGGGACATATTTTATAGTTAAAGGTATTTACTAATCCAACATGAAAATCCCCTTTCAATAAAAATTGGCAAGCACACTAGATAGTATGCAAAGCAGAACTCAGGGTGTTAGACTCTGCATTTGATCTATCTCTAATATTATAAAGGAGAGGCCACAAAGAAATGCTTCTGTCTACACTTCAAATACCATTTTCTCCTTTTACTATATAGCAATGCTGATAAAATCAATCAAATCATACACAACTATTAAAACATGTTTTCAACTTTCTCCTTATTTTGTAACTCAGCCTTAGGATTCAATTTTAAAATATTAAGTAATTTCTTTTTATAATAAGAAGCTATTTATACTCAATAATATTTGGAAGTTTCCTATGGAGTCAGTTAAAATTGTGATGGGCACGATGTTGGTTTAAAGCAAAGGCAATACTGGGTATGGCCAACATCATAAACCACTCCAGACCCCCTGAACACACACACATGCATGCCCATACAGAAGAATAAGTGAGAAAACTTTTACTATAATTTATCAGTGGTGATACCAGGCTCTTTACGTGCTGTGATGTGAGAAGGACTCTAATAACTATTGAGTAAAATACAGTGTTGGTTATCTGGTGTTAATAGGATTCTACTTTTCTAAAATATGTTGGAAGCTTTAGAACAGGTTACAAAGAAAGACAGGTTGACACAAATTGGATTTAGCTACCAGTTACATATGAATTTATGGGAACAATAAAATAGGTTAAGTTATTCTTGACAGGTTTAGAGGATTGAAACAAGGGAGATCCAAGGCAAAAGCTATAAAAAACGCAAACTTGGAAGCACAGAGATCGCAAACAACAAAAGAAATATGGGAGCTTTCTAAAGAAAATCGCACATATTTGGGGTATAGCATTTTTCTAAAAGATGTATTGAATGTGGAATTTCCCAAACTTTATTTCAGGAAAATTAACATTTGACATAAAGGAAATTTGACATACACTTTTACATAAAGGAAATTACATATACTTACTGTCACTTTTTATTCTTGCTTTATTATCTGCCTATATAATTATATTTGGTAACAACTTATAAACAGAGGCACATATGATTCTACCATCATCTCGACAAAACTAAATCCTTCAAATCTAAATTGTTATGGAAATTGAAGAATTAAAAATATTGAAGATTGATGTCACCAAGATGATGGAGTAGAAGACCTCTGTTCCCCAATACAGATCAACGATAACTGTATCCATGAACAAAAATGGCCCAGGGAGAGCCCTGGAGTCCTCGTAAGAAACTTCAGCAACACAGTGGAACAAAAAGGCCTGAGAATAGCTTCACACAAACCCTGAAAGAACGTCTTCATTTTGTCTGCATCACTCGATCCCCCAGGCTGGCCCTAGCCAGAGCCAGGAGGGCCTCCCTGCTAGAAGGGGAGAGAGTAAATGATGAGTTTCCCCAGCCTCCGCTCACTGCAGAAAGGTCCTGCTTTGCTTTCACCCCACCTAGAGCAGCAAAGCTGAGACTTATAGACATGGCCACAAAAATAAAAAAGGAGAAGAAAAGCATCAGCCACACAGCATGCTCTGTCAGCCTAGACCTGGTGACTGACCCTATTCCTTCATGAAACTCACTTGAAGAATACTTTGAATTCCTAGAGCATCAGACTCATATTTTTGTTTTCATCCTTATCATACGTAAGAAAAGAATCTTCTCAGCTTATTACAAGGAATGGAAATAGCCCATAACATGAAGGATTACAAACATAAAACCATGTCATTTAAATTTTAGGTAACAGAGATAGTTTTGAAAAATAAATTTGAATAGAATTTTGCCAGAACAACCATCATTTGTCAGTGACGGGTGAAACTGGTCAAGGGAAATGGATCCTGGCAAAAATTAATGGTTTCACCATTGCTGAGTTCGGATAAGAAAAATGCTGACACGTTCAGGGCTGTTTTGGCTTCCTTGTGGCTATTTTCCTTTCAAAAAGAATATGCTCTAGAGAGAGATTTGCAGTTGCTCCTGGCACTGGGAGGAAAGGTATCTTTACGTCATGGTGTGAAATTGCTTTCTCCATCCACTGCCTCTGCTAACCTTGCCTGTATTTTAATAACTTCTTTATTTTCAGACCATCACGTGATTGATGTGCATGCATTTTCTTCGGCAGTTCAGGCGTTCAGCATCTCTTCTTCCTCTCTCATTGATACAAACCTAGCCTAACCTAAAGGCTTGGCTTTGTAGAGATGCTGCCTTTGGAATTGAAGGCCTTTGTTCTCAAACACTGAGGACATCACCTAAGGTCGAGTTTTAGCTCTAAGGGGTGCAGTGCACTGAAAGCCATGGCCTTTCCTCACACGATCTCTGTGGCAGGCAATAACAGTGACCCTACGTTGTCACTCACACCCCTTCTGCCCGCTCTGGCTCAGACCCAAACATGGTACTTTATCTAGGGAGCTGTGAGCAGATGTAATGGAAGCTTAGGCTTGCAAAGTCACCTCCAGATTTCCTCTCCTCCGTGGCCTCTCACGTGGGCCTGAGAACTGGTCCCAACTGGCTTGTTGGAAGATGAAACCTGTGGAACAGAGTCAGTCCTCACCTCTCAGCCTGGCTGAGACCATTCCAGAGCATCTCGGGCCAGCTGACCCCAACACATAGAGGCCCGAGGCCCAGATAAGAGACCCAGAACCACTGACTGGTCATTAGAGGCCTGAGTGAGCACAGAGCAGGTCAGCGCAGGCTAAGTCAGCACACCGAGCCCCTACACTCACTCCTTGCAAAAGTCAGAGTCCACTTAGTATGCCCCTGGTGTTCATGACGTTTTTTATGCAGGACTGCGGCAGGGATGGCTAATGCTTGGCAAGCTCTGCGGCTTTTATGACCATGCAACAGACTCATTTTTTTTTTCAAACTGTGACTAATAACCAATTTAATGCACGTCAAGACTTTCTGAAAATGCTAAAAAAAATAAAATAAAAAGAATAGAGATAAAAATAAAGCAGAAAGTAGTATGAGTAATAAAATAAAATATTGCCTCTGAAACTTTTTTGTTATGTGTGCGAGCGTGTATGTTTGTGATGTGTGTGTGTACATGTTTTCTGAGTCACTAAGTAAAGTGTGCTCTGGCTCTGGGTCTAGGTCCAAAGGATGGGGACAGCTGAGCTAGATTGCCTGTGTAACCTGGTAGGTATCAACAAGCACACCTCCATCTGGGTGACACGGGAAGATGCGGGCAGCACAGGATGAATTGATCACCTCGACAACCGGAGCACATGCCTGGGTCACGGATGCCATCTCTGAGCGTGAAGGACAGCAAAACCTTCAGGAATAATGATTCTGTAAATTTAAAGCTACATAGTTTATAGGGTTTTCTAATCAGAAAAGACATCTAGGAAATTGGACTGAAAGTGCTTATAAAATGACCTTACTTCTTCTGACAAGTAAATCTAAGGTCAGTCTATGGATACAAAGCAATTAAAAGGCCAGTGACACATGGAAGGAACTCTGGACTTGCATCTCATGTTTGTACGATGTGTGTGTAGGACTTAGTTTGATCCTAGGACACAGGGACAAATGCATAACTGATGGGGGAGGACCAAGAGGCCATGAAAGACTGACCTAAACATAGGCTCTATGTAAAAACATGACACACAAGACAGGCAGCTGTTAGGTGGAGGAGATCATAAATCTGCAAGTAGATGACCCCTCACTGGCGGTTCTCCCAGTTGCTCGTCAGCGCAGGACTTCCTCACTCACGCTGTGGTCCCAGGGTGGGCTGGCATTCTCACTGGGTCCTCGGACGTAGTCAGGAGAGACGCTTCCTCCCACCCCTGCAGAGTTCATCTGTCCCCGGACAGCAGTCTAAGATCTGAGGGAATGAAGGAGAACTGTTGATACCCAACACAAACCAAAACAGAAAAAAAAAACCATGGGAGAGGTAGAAGACAAAGAATGCTTGAAATATGCTTGGAAATGACTTGTGTTACTATAGTGCCTTAAAGGTTACAAAACACATATGTATAAAGTATATCTAGACAAACACATGCACATGTGTGCTCAGTCATGTCCAACTCTTTGCAACCCCATGGACTCCTCTGTGCATGGAATTCTCCAGCAAGAATATTGAAGGGGGTTGTCTTGCCCTCCTCCAAGAGACTTTTCCAAGCCCGGGATCAAACCAGCATCTCCTATGTCTCCTGTTTTGGCAGGCGGATTCTTAACCCCTGAGCCATCTGGGAAGACACAAATGCACCTAAAATGAGACACATGATATTTCATTTAATTTCCAATCTATAGCGCTTGATTACTCTTGATCTCCAGATGAGGCAGGTAAGCCTGAGACTGTTTCGTTGACTCGAGTGCAGGTTAGCTGTAAAGATGGGACCCTTGACGATCCCCTTGACTTGACACTATAGCTGCCTCCACCGTAGCCAACGTCTCTATGTGCCTTGTATGTTATTAAATGATTTTCCTTCTCAAAGGAATCATGAACTGGATGATAAACTCCCAGAGCTGTAGGCGTTTTTTTTTTTTTTTTATAACATCCACATAAAAGACCACATGCAGAATACAGCCTTTTATGTACTGACACATGTTTCACAAATGGCTTTGTTGTAAAGGAGAAATGAAAATATATGACCATTCTTGATAAATGAAAAAGATTAGTTATATATCCATTTAAAAGACCCACATGATTTCTAATAATAAAAAATAATTAAAACAATGAGCTATGATGAAGCTCTGAACTTTGAGACTTAGGGTTTTTTTCTAGCTTTATTGAGGTATAATTGATACACAAAAACTGGCTGTATTTAGTGTATACAATTTAATGAGTTAGGAGATGTATATGCGGTTGTGGAATGATTATCATAGCTAAGGCCTATAAACATCCATAATCCATGAGTTTCCTGTGACCCTTCGCTTTGTTCTGTTTTTGTTTTTTGCAATAAAAACAATTTTACACGTGATCTACTGTCTTGACAAATGGTCTCAATGCACACATGCTGCCGTGTGATACCCATCAGTCTATGCTATAGGGAAGATCTCCAGAACATACTCATCTTGTGAAACTGAAACTTGACACCCATTGAACGATGTCTTCCCCACCACCACATCCCCTGGCACCTGCCTTTGCTTTCCCCATTTTGAAAAGGCTACATGTAACGCCCTGTGTGTGATCATAGTAGCTCTGATAACTTGGGATAATGTAACACAGCATCATCAAGGCCTATGTGAAAGTAAAAAGTAGCTTAACAAAGAGTAAACATGTTTACATCAGTGATTGCTGCTAATGGAATAATCCTATCAGTTAATGAGCATCTGAACAAGAACACACAAGTATGAACAATGTCTGTGCAGTGTTTACCGCAGATAAGCTAAAAAGCAGACGAGTCTCAACAGTTGTTTGGACATTCACCAAGTTAAACCCGACTGTGTGTGTGATCAGCCGAGACAATTCAACGCACAACGGAGCGCGGCTGCACACGAGGAGCAATGTACGAAGCCCATTAAATCGCTCTCATCCCTTAGGATGTTTTAGGGCACCGTGTTCTCAGGAGAGAGGCAGCAGGTTCCTGCTCAGAAGGCACTTCAGGTCTGTTTTGGCAAAGATAAAGGAGGGAAAAAGAGGAAAGAGACATGACGTAACACGCTGGATTTTTCTAAATGTTCTTCTACTTCTCTTATTCATTCCAAAAAGGGGAGAAAAGAGAGAAAAGACTATGTAAATAAAAATTACGTGATTCCTCAGTGCAGTATCTTCTTAGTCCTGCTTCTGCCAATTGACTGATACGCTAAACTTCCTTTTTGAATTCATTCTCCAAAATGTTAACTGAATAGCACTGCTGTCCGATTGAAAAAATAAGACTTATCATCCAATCAAAGGCAGGGCTGCTGATCATTTCTCTTGGTGAAGCTACCATTGGTTGGGTTGTAATCAACCCACTCCAGTATTCTTTCCTGGAGAATTCCATGGCTATAGTCCATGGGGGCGCAAAAAAGTCAGACACGACTTAGCAACTAAACAATAACAATCAACAGATACACTTGTGAAGAAAGAAAGCCAAAAACTTTCATAGTGTATTATTTTCCTCAACCCTCAACAAAATCCCCTGTAGGAAGGAGTAACAAAAGGCATTACATGCGCCATAATATTAGTGTATTTAAGAGACAGACACGGCAATAAAACATTAGCTCGTTAAATAAGCACCGGAAACAACCAGTTTTGTCCTTACAAAGATGTATTGAACAGCACTGCCCTTTAGGGGTTATACAGAGTAGAACTAAGCTACTAAAAATGGAAATTTATTCCTCAACATATTGCTGCTTAAATGGGGAATATTCTGATGTCTCTAAGGCTTTTCTGGATAATTTTATCAGTTTATGACCCTAATACTTCAAGGCCACGAAATAGCTTTTCCGTTTTTTTTTTCCTTCTTTAGAGAAAGTTAGTGTGTCATCTTTTCTATGAATACCATTTCTCTATGTCATTCAAGGTTTTGTTCCTTGATCTAATTAAAGATATACCACTTTATTTAGCAAAATAGCAGTATCTACTATATAATGCATAATAAAGCAACATAAAAATAAAGTTCAATAGTTAAGCCACCGTAGATGTTTATGGAGCTTTCTTTATAGACTTTTTAAAAATGCAAGCATATTTACATGGCATTTTTGGCACTGCTCTGGTCTCTTGGGTATTAAATGGCCAGCACAATATTTGATGAAATGAGCCAACGGCTGGAAAAGCAAAATTACTATAATAGCAACATATTTATGGTAATATGAAAAGAATTCACCTTCCCCCAACAGAGGCAATAATACTGAGCCTGTTAATTTTCTTTACCCTTGGGCTGAAAAAATGTTTTTAGGTCATGAGAAGCATATGATTTCATGTATGAGTCATTTAATAACTTTTAAAATTGACCATAACTCAAATTTCCTTTACACCTACATCTTTATTCAAAGAACTCTTAAAAAAAAAAAAAAGCGCAAATGGAGCCTTTCTGTTATGTTGTCGAGTTTCTGCAGTGAAGATAATTTTGTTTAGCAAAGTATATCTGAGTATTTCTTTATACATTTTCAAACAATAATAAAAATATATTACATATAATTTGATCTTCCCATTAATTTACAAATAATGTTAACTTATGTATAGCATTAATGAACACATCTTTAATGACAGCATTCGTAATTATGTCCAATAAATGTTAGGCTTTGTAGCAACAGAAATTTAAAAATCCATATGAAATTCTAGGAAGAAGTAATTTTAAGAAGACTGGAGTAGTAATTATGTCTCCATGTAACCAGACATCACTCTTTGAAAATTTAAACTCATGTCTTGCTTTTAGCTGGTTTCTGAATGTGAAAGTGAATTGTCTTTGATTTACATAAAAATTTTAAAGTCTTGGTTCACAGGAAGACTCAGCAAAATCACTAACAGAACAGAGACATATCAGCTGGTTTCTCAGAGCCTGGCACTGTCCCATGGGGACAAGATGGGGGGCGAGTTTCATCTGTTACTGTCATAGAAACACCCACAGTAAGAGTCACCATTTGTAATTCACTCCATCTCTGTCTCACTTCCCTCCCAACCCCGTTTCTCTGTCTGCCCAGTACAACAACAGCCTTCCAAATAAGCAAGTTGTTTCCCTATTTCATTTTGAGGGAGCCATTCCTCTCTGTATGAATGTTGTCAGCCAGAAGCCCATGCATCTTAGGGCCTGTTTTCTCCAACAGGAGAAACCACTGCAATGGGAAGCCCAAGAAACACAACTAGAAAAAAGCCCGCCCAGCAATGAAGACTCAGCACAGCCGAAAGTAAATAAATAAATAAGTAAAATTACTTTTAAAAAATGAGTATGTATGGAGGAGACAAAAGGCTAAGGCCTGTTTCACCCCAAAGCTGAGATTGTCTGTGGTCTAGAAGATTTTATATAAATTCTCCACTATCTTCATTCATTGTTGAATTGTGGGTAGATGCCAGGGATTGCTGCATAAAAGCAAAAGAAGTTAATTGAAGGTCATTTACATTCAAAGAGTCAATGATCATTCAAAGCAAAAAAAAAAACCCTACTTAAGCTGTTCCTCCGTGAGCTCTCATGGTGATACTTACAAAGAAGACTTTTCTTATTAGCGAATTTATCTGTGTCAAAAAAATATTCACCAGGCAGCTCTGGGAAAACTCAAGAACATAATAGTCTTGACTGTTTGGACCAGAGGTGTCATAGGGATGGGTCAGCAGGCAGAGTGATCCCAGCTGGCCTGGCAGCCCTCTACACATAGCATCTCCCCATTCATCAAACACTGCTTGATGAGTGAAAGCCACTGGAGGCCTCTGGAGGTGTTCACAGGTGACGCAGGTGAGCTCTGGAGGTGTTCACAGGTGACACAGGTGAGCTCACAGAGGTCAGACAGGACTGCACTGACAGCCGAGCCACCCAGAGACCAGGGGGAAGAAATGGCTTTAAATCCAGGTGGAGAGGAACGGCCAGGGCAATGGCAGGATAGCGGAAACCAGAACTCTTTAGTAGGTTTGGAGCTGGGCTGCTTTTTAAATTTGTGTTTATTTTTATTTAAAAACATTGTATTGAAATATAGTTGATTTACAGTGTTGTATTAGTTTCTGGTATATACCAAGGTGTATACCCTTGGATGAGTCAGATATCAGTTGTCAAAACTGAAAGAAGATCTCACCCATTTTTTGTGGTTTTACAAATTAATAGCTGCAGACATGATACACTTTTAGATGTAATCTGCATCATTAGTGTTTTCCATTGTTTTCTTAAGTCTGTATAATCAACCAGCTATTAAATCAAGACCTGCCTGTAGCATTTATCATTTCCCAGATGCCTGGACCATTTGCCTTCTCCCAACATGAAGTTGCCAAATGCCAAGTTGGAAAGAATTGCACAGGAGCACATAACAATGTTGTAGATGCAATAGGTACAAATACCTTCATGAAAGTGGATAACGGCAGAATAATTAAGGGCAAGGAGTTTTGCAAGAGAGTTCCAGGAAAACATCTACTTCTGCTTTATTGACTATGCCAAAGCCTTTGACTGTGTGGATCACAACAAACTGCGGAAAATTCTTCAAGAGATGGGAATACCAGACCACCTGACCTGCCTCTTGAAAAATCTGTATGCAGGTCAGGAAGCAACAGGTAGAACTGGACATGGAACAACAGACTGGTTCCAAATAGGAAAAGAAGTACATCAAAACTGTATATTGTCACCCTGCTTATTTAACTTATATGCAGAGTACATCATGAGAAATGCTGGGGTGGATGAAGCACAAGCTGGAATCAAGTTTGCTGGGAGACAATGTTCACTGCAGCACTGTTTACAATAGCCAGGACATGGCAGCGACCTAGATGACCATTGGCAGACGAATGGATAAGAAAGCTGTGGTACATTTACACAATGGAATATTACTCAGCCATTAAAAAGAATGCATTTGAATCAGTTCTAATGAGGTGGATGAAACTGAAACCTATTATACAGAGTGAAGTAAGTCAGAAAGAAAAATACCAATATAGTATACTAACGCATATATATGGAATTTAGAAAGATGGTAACGATGACCCTATATGCAAGACAGCAAAAGAGACAAAGATGCAGAGAATAGTCTTTTGGACTCTGTGGGAGAAGGCAAGGGTGGGATGATTTGAGAGGGTGGTGTTGAAACATGTATATTATCATATGTGAAGTGGATTGCCAGTCCAGGTTCTATGCATGAGACAGGGTGCTCAGGGCTGGTGCACTGGGATGACCCTAGGGGATGGGATAGGGAGGGGAGTGGGAGGGGGGGTTCTGGATGGGGAACACATGTGCACCCGTGGCTGATTTATGTTAATGTATGGCAAAAACCACTACAATATTGTAAAGTAATTAACCTCCAATTAAAATAAATTAATTAATTAAAAAAAATAAATGAAAATCTTCTGTAAAAAAAAAAAAGATTGCTGGGAGAAATGTCAATAACCTCAGATAAGCAAATGACATCACTCTTATGGCAGAAAGTGAAGAACCAAAGAGCCTCTTGATGAAAGTGAAAGAGGAGAGTGAAAAAGTTGGCTTAAAGCTCAACATTCATAAAACTAAGATCATGGCATCTGGTCCTATCATTTCATGTCAAATAAATGGGGAAACAGTGGAAACAGTGAGAGACTTTATTTTGGGGGGCTCCAAAATCACTGCAGATGGTGACTGCAGCCATGAAATTAAAAGACACTTACTCCTTAGAAGGAAAGCTATGCCCGACCTAGACAGCATATTAAAAAGCAGAGACATTACTTTGCCAACAAAGGCCCGTCTAGTCAAATCTATAGTATTTCCAGTACTCATGTATGGATGTGAGAGTTGGACTATAAAGAAAGTTGAGCACCAAAGAATTGATGCTTTTGAACTGTGATGTTTGGAGAAGACTCTTGAGAGTCTCTTGGACTGCAAGGAGATCAAACCAGTCCATCCTAAAGGAAATCAGTTCTGAATATTTATTGGAAGGACTGATACTGAAGCTGAAATTCCAATACTTGGCCACCTGATGCAAAGAACTGACTCATTTGAAAAGACCCTGATGCTGGGAAAGATTGAAGGCGGGAGGGGATGGGGATGACAGGGGATGAGATGGTTGGATGGCATCACCAACTCGATGGACGTGAGTTTTGAGTAAGCTCCGGGGGTTGGTGATGGGCATGGAGGCCTGGCGTGCTGCAGTCCATGGGGAAGCAAAGAGTCGGACATGACTGAGCGACTGAACTGAATTCCTTGCTTTTTAATGTAATTTATTGAAAATAAGCTCGTGCAATTTAATTTTAATAATGTCTACATTTGACAACTGGTTTTCAATATATTCCTGAAAATATGGCAGTCAGCCGTCATAATCCAGAACCAGCTTGCTCCTGATCACACTGTATTCACATTTCTAACAAGACGCCCCCTCTGGGCCCCACTCTGACCTACATGAATGGTATCTACACTCTTTAAGTTCATTCCCTGTAATTTCTCTCCATTTCCTTATTTTGCAGTTCATCTTTTGTTAATCTTCTCCAGAGTATGCCCAGGACACTGGGACATTTACAGAACATACAAGAAAAGAAGATTCTATTAATATCAGTGAGATTACGGATTCAGAGCTGGAAACAGATAGTTAGGAACCAGCAGGCTACCTGCCGTCAAATATAAGAAACTGCAGGTTAAATGAAGAACCTGGGGCTTCAGTGAGAACTTGGCAGGGGAGGTGAGGCTTGAGCTAAACTTGAGCTGGGGGTCTTCAAGCAGACATGGGAGGAAACATGTAGCTGTTTTTATGTAATAGACACTTCTATAGAACTTGCGCAGTATCAAGGAAATGTTCTGGGCAGACTATGTCAGGTCTTGCAGGAGACGCAGGAGATGTAGATTCAGTCCCTGGCTTGGGAAGACCCCCTGGAGAAGGGCATGGCAACCCACTCCAGTATTCTTGCCTGGAGAATCACAAAGACAGAAGAGCCTGCCGGGCTATAGTCTATCAGAGTCACAAAGAGTCAGACATGACTTAAGTGACTTAACACACATAAAATCTACAAAATGATAATTCATGATGAATGTAAATCCTAACACATAACAAAAATTAATAATCAAATCCAGTACTCAAATTCAATAACACATTCAATGCCCCCATACGGATGCATTTCCTGTATATTTTCTTCTAAGCCCATCACTTTTCTCATTCCCAGGGTAACCACTGACTTTGCGTGTAAGTCATTTTTTTAAAAAATGACTTTTAGATTTGTGTGCATCATTAATATTTTGTTAGGTTACATTATGCTGCTGAGGGATATAAAAATATTTACTTACTATGTAGTCTCCTGAACTTTTCCTTTCTGTTGACCACTGTCTTCTAAGACCCATCCATAAGACATGCGGTTTAGTTCATTTTCTTTGCTATGTGAAACTGACTACCAGAAGTCTCTCTTTTTTAAAAAATATGTGAGAATGATCAAAGAGACTGGTAATTTTTTGAGATTTTATTTATTTATTTATTTGGCTTTACTGGTTTTCATTGCTGTATGGGCTTTCTCCAGTTGCAGTGAACTGGAGGCTACTCTCTAGTTGAGGTTCCCTGGCTTCTTCTTACAATGGTTCCTCTTGTGGAGCATGGGCTCTAGGTGCACAGTCTTCAGGAGTTGCAGCAGGCTAGCTCTGTAGTTGAGACTTGTGAGGTCTGGAGCTCAGGGTCAATAGTTTTGGTGCATGAGCTTGGTTGCTCCACAGCGTGTGGGATTTTCGACTGAGCGACTGAACAACAACAACAGCAAATGGATATTTCCAGGTGCTCCTGTGCAAAAACATTACCAAGCTATGTCCCCATGAGTAGAATTGCTCATGGGGTAGGTAGGATATACCGATTCTTAACTTCACCAGATAATGTCAGATTGTTTCCTAAAATCACTTTACCACAGTGGATTCTTCCCAATGGTACTACACAGGAGCTCCTTTCATCCACCCCTCACCAGAAATTTATATTATCATGTTTCTTAAACATCGCCAGTTTAGTGACCGTGAAATGGAAGTTCTTTTGAATCTCAATTTGCATGTGCCTGATTTTTACTTAGTTTGAGCTTCTTTCATATGTTAATAGAGTGTTTGAGCTTCTTGCCTGTTAAAAAAAATTACTAGGCACTTTTTTCCATTTGTCAGTGAAATCCATGGCATGTCACCTCTTGGTTTGTTGTCTTTTTATTTCCTTTTTGGTATTTATTGATTGATTAATAAGCAAGAGGTCATCCCTTCGCTTATTCCTTTAATTTTAAAATGTTTACTGAGTTCTTGCTCAGTCTTAACTTCCACGAGGGACATAAGCAGAAGTGTGAGTTATCACTGGCTATTTGATTTCTTCCTACCCCTGGGTTGTGAATTATGTTCGGCTTATTTCAAAGCAAACCAGAAATGTTACTCTATTGATTGAATGTGAGATTTTTCTGGCTCTCACTTAAACCAAAACCTGATCAAATATTAAGTAAAAATATATAACAAATATGTTTTAGATTGTTCCATTGAAATAATTTTCCTGAAGCTTTGAATTTTCAACAACTTGCTTGCTATTATGCAGATGTCACCTCTTGTTTGGGTGTGATATGAATAGATGTGGCCGTCAGTTACAGCAGTGCCAGCAGAAGCACCACCAGCTGTGGCATTTTGCCACATGCAGGGCAAGCCCACAGCCAACATCCTCTACAGTCCTTAGTAGATTCATTCTTATCGAGTTTGTAGATAAACTTTATGACCATGACTTCTGTTTATCTCTTCTATTGTAATTCTCTCTGCTATGTTTGTGAGTGACATTTGAATAGCTGAGGATTTTCTTTGAAATTATTTTTCCATTAAGATCAGCAATCATTTGCAAACTGTGAATTCATTAAAACCTATCTTGAAAGAGAGCGGGGATATATTAATGCAAGAACCCTGACAAGAGTAAGGAGAGATTGAACCTGAGTGCTGCTAAACTCTTTTTGAGAAATTTTAATAAAATTTGTTATTTTCAGATTCAAATTCTAACCTGAATTAAAAGGCTCATTATTAATTTTACTCCTATAAGAGTTAAAGTAATTACCCCTGTGAAAAATATGGACAACTAATAAGTAAGGGCTTTTATCCTTTTGAGATGGACATGGCATAAAAGAGTATATAATTTTGCTTTATATAATCCTGTATTTCATAGATTATATTTGCTAAGTGAATAATAAAATTTGTAGGTATTTGGTTAAAAATGCAAATGTATTTCTTTTATTTTATCTTTCCATTTCTGTTGCTTATGTAAGTAAATAAGTTCACAGCTAGAAAAATAGAAGATTGTGCTTTGTGAAAATGTTCATCTATTTTGCTACTTGTTTGTTAAAACATGCATATAGGTTGCTTGGTATTCATGATAAAATCTTTGTGCTGACTTTTATATTTACAGAATTTGGTATAATTTTAGCTCATCTTTTAGAATAAAATGATTTGTATTTTAAAAGTACATTCTTCTAGTGAAGGAGCATATTATGATAGCTTCTAAATATAACTCAATGTAAACAATACATGTTCTAAAATTGCTCACCTATTTGAATAAATTCATAATCCAGTTTGCTAAAATATCTCCAGGTATACAGATGGTAGGATTAAATTCTATTATAAACTATATGGGGAAATGTTTTGTTTTTGTAATGGATTTCTCCCTATTTTTAGAACACTCAAATCTATGTTCAATATATGCAATTAATTAAATGTCATGGATGGGGTCACATGACTAGTAGGATAAGCAAGAACTTCCTTCCCCAGGATCATGAGGGTGAAAAGGTTAATGTGAGACAGATGCCGCATTGAAGGAAGCTATTACAAGGAGTGCTTTTCAATCAATGAGATGTTGTTATGAGCAATAGATCCAATTTCTTTTAATCAATGGACTTTTATTATTACATTTGCTAAGAGATATTCTATAGAATTCATATAGGATATTCTTCATCAGAGTAAAGGTCACATTTTCTTTTTCATTTGGATTTCATCATGACCCTTAATTGTATCCCTATTAAAATATATTTTCTCCCTTTTCATCATCTTTGTCTCTAAAGATTTATTTTATACCACAGCATCCTTTCTTTTTTCTGTGTAGATGACATATTTATGCTCCTGGAAGGGGTGTCTGAGACCTACAGGAAGACAGGGTAAGTGGGTGGTCAGAAGGGCTTCAATGGAAGGCACGATTTGTCAGATTTTGACAAATTTAAAAAGTAGGAAAAACATCCCTAGCCAGGTAAGTGTAGGTGTAACACTGAGGCTTACGTCTTTTTATCTCGCCTTCTAGATCCGCAAGACTGGACTCTTTAAGGTCTTCTGACAACACATCAGTGACTTTCATTTGCTTAAGTTCAAGTTGCATGAAAGAATCTGATGCTATTAACTCATTCTTCAAACTATTATTAAGCTATTACCTTGGGCCGAGGTATGAGGGTTGGGGATACATCAATGCATATAAAGTAGTCTTTGCCTCGAATGCTCAAGAATCTTGGGCAAAACAGACAACTAACACGACAGTTATACACAGAGTGATACAGTAAATATTCATTCATCTCTTATTGAAATACATGACATGAATACGAATATATATCATTCTAAGATTCAGTGACAATATTTACATTTAATCATAAAATAAAGTGTGTGTTTATAGGTAAATTCAGAATACTATATCTCAACATATATAAGGATGTAGAATCCTAACTTTTAGGGCTGGTTGGGTTTGTACCACAGCTTGACATGACTAGCTGTCTGACTCTGGGCACGTACTATGGTCTGACCTAATACTGTGCCCCCCACCCCCGAGAGATGGTGTCCCCCCATAAGTGGAATTTTAATCCTCAAGGTGATGGTGTCAGGAGGTGGGGCCTCTGGGAGGTGATAAAGTCATGAGGGTGGAGCCCCCAAGGTGGGGTCAGTGTCCTCACAAAGAGAGCCCAGAGAGTGCCCTCGTCCCTTCTTCCACTTAAGGACACAAGAGAAGACACCGTCTGTGAACCAGTAAAAGTCCTCACCAGACACTGGATCTGCTGACACCTTGATCTAAGACTGTGGGCCCCAGAGCCGTGAAAGTGTCTGTGCATTAGGCCACTCAGTCTGCAACAGTTTGTTCCAGCAGCTTGAATGGGCTAAGACAGCATGTGAGCTCACAAGTTCCTCTTCCGAGACATGGGATAATAATATTAAAGATCACCACCCTCACACACCATATACACACACAGCCATGAAGTTCACTAACATAAATACATGACTGCTTTTACCACCAAAAAACTCCTTGTCATTCTCTTTAATGTGACATGTGATTATCATCCCTCCATTATTCTCTTTAATGTCTCGAATGGCACCAGCCCCCAGGGTCCCTGCCTCAGTGAAATGTCATGCCTTTCTGCTGGCCTGGCATTGTAGTTAATGAGACATAGGTATCAACGAGGAAAAAGTAAAAAGAAGAAATACTTGAAGCTATTTGGTTAAAACACGTGATCAGTAATTCGGCAGTTATGGAACGAGATCAATGGCAAACAGAAACGAGGGGGCACTGCCATCAGCATGGAAAGAACACGCAAATAATTTTATCACGAAGCTGTATAAAGCAATTATCTTAAATATTCTCCCTTAGCAGTGGGCAGACGTAATTATCTAATCATCCGAGGGCATTTCAAATAGCTTCTATGAGGCTTTAACTCATTAAAAATTCTAATTCATAGAGTTATTTGTACTTCGCACTAATCCTCATGCAAGCATTGTTTTGAAATTTCCTCCAACTATTATTTAAAATTCTTTTTGAAGTAACTGCCATTTTATACCCTGAAAAGGATGACACTAAGGAAATTATGTCTTATAAAAACTTTAAACAGGGAGAATGCATAGGACAATATATTTTACAAGTCTGAAAAAAGAGAAACAAGTCTGGCATCACAAGCTGATTTAAAATATGAATGCACAGAAAAGAAGTAAGTGGGGTTTTGATATATTCTATTGAAGAGTTATCAAAAAGGGCATGATAAGCATTCTCTTCAAATTATTCATTCATAAACTAAAGCAAAGGCAAAATATCCATATAAGTTAGTTCTGACATTAGAATTATAAAATAGAATAGGTGGCAGCAGCATATTCCTGCAGGAGACAGATCACAGAGTCTTGCATGCCACTCTAATAAGAATATATTTGAATAGACTGTATTATGTAGGCAGTGGGAAGCCAGGAAAGGTTTGAAATAGAAGATTGATTCTCTCTCTCTCTCGTAGACTCTTGTGCTCTTATGACAGTCTGGGAATTGATCATTCAGTTTAAAATAAGGTTGTGGTAGTGGAATAAGCAAATTTTAAAATCAGAAGAATATTTTGTCACCAGAGCCAGCACCCATGTTCCCTGCTTAAATAGGTATGATCTTTTGAGGTCCTGGGACAATTTAAGGAAATCCAAAGATACCGGGGCCAGAAATCTTTCAAGGAGATTTCATCTGCCACCATGCCATGTGAAATACTATTGGGAAATAACATAAAGATCAATTAAATATTAACTGTACCCTCTTAACCATTATTCCTCTGGAGAAGGAAATGGCAACCCACTCCAGTATTCTTGCCTGCAAAATTCCATGGATGGAGGAGCCTGGTGGGCAACAGTCCATGGGGTCACAAAAGTCAGACATGACTGAGCAACTAAACAACAACAGCAAACAGTTAATCCCATATAACGCCTTTCTCATAACACCTTTGTAGTCACCTTAACAAAGGACAGAAAAGGATTTCTTGTCTTGTCTTTTTAAGAATCATTATATCTTTCTTCGCTGACCTTAGACTTTCACTATGCTAAGTCGCTTCAGTCATGTCTGACTCTCTGCGACCCCTGGACTGCAGCTCATCAGGCTCCTCTGTCCATGGCATTCTCCAAGCAGGAATACTGGAGTGGGTTGCAATTTCCTTCTCCCAAACTTTCCTCCATGGTCAATAATTTCATCACTACTTCAGAGCTCTCAAATACTAAAATTCCAGCTGTCAGTGGGCTGTGCAGTTAGAATTGTCGTGTGTGAAGAAAGAAAAGAGCAAGTTGGCACAGGTGTGGAGAAGGCTGCCTCATAAGGGGAGAGCGGTCCCCGTCAAGCAAAATGAAGAAAGAGTGGGGAGGGTCTGATTCTGTGTAAAAGGTAGAAGGCCGGGACACTCCTGGCTCCCACACAACAAGAGAAAAAAGCGAGACAAAGTACAGTTCATCGCTTCTTTGCAACTATCGGGAAGCCGAGTCTTGGTGAGCCTAAACAGCCTGGACTCCAGGAAGACGGCTCTCCAGGGAGACTCAGGATGTGTGACCCACGTGTGACAGAGCCCAGGAGAGACACAGCCACCACAACAAGTTGCAGGAGGAGAGCGACACAAAGGCCAACGAATCACAAAGACTTGCAGCTCCAGGCCTAGCGAGGCGGGGTAGAACTCCAGGGCCTCAGACAAAAGGGATTTGCTTTTTCTTCTGCAGGTTCTCTTCAGTGGAACCGCCCGGAACTCCCAGGAACCAAGGGGCAGCGTGGTGGGCTGCACAGACTTTCCCAGTGTGTTAGTCCAGGGTCTCCAGGGAAACAAAACAGGAACTACAGAGAGACACAGAGAGAGGCTTATAAGGGATTGGCTCACAGGACTGTGGAGGCTCAGAAGTCCCACCATCAGCTGTCTGCAAGCTGGAGGCCTGGGAGGGCTGGGGTGTGATTCAGGCCAAGTGTGGAGACCTGGAATAAAGGGGCCTTGATGACCAAGGGCAGAAGAAGATGCTCCAGCAGAGAGCAAATCCCCCTTCCACTGCAGTTCTGATCGATTCAGACCCTTGGCCACTTGGCGGACGCCCACCCACGCTGGGGAGGGTGATCTTTACTCCATCCAGGGACTCAATGCTAATCTCTTCCAGAGCCCCCCCTCTGCCCCACAGACACACCCACAAATGGTCCACTGGCTCCCGGGGTGACCCTTAGCCTGTCAAGTTGGCACAAAATCAACCCTCATGCTCCAGATGGCGCAGACCCAGAGGAGGGGGTGAAAAGACAAGGAAGGCACAGACCTGGGTTCATCTCACACAGGGCAGAGATTTCATGCCACTGGGGGAGAGACTGGACTTCGTAGTTCTCAGGGTGCAGGTAAACATGCAGGGTTAGTACGGAGACAGTCATCTCAAAACCCTCTGCTCCTGATGGAGGGGCTGGGAGCCAGCCCAACCCTGGGATCTGCTGCCACTTTCAGGAGTGGTGGGAAGCTCTCACAAAAGACCTGGGCAGATACCAGGCACTGTGGTGCAGATCTGGTTACCATGGTGAGAGAGGGCAGGAAACCGAGCAGGACCCTCTGGGGCTCACGGGCACAAAGGCCTCTCAGTGTCCCCTGTTTCTTGATGACAGGAAATAAGCTTCATTCAACCTCCTTGATCTTTCCTAAGTTCCCAGAGGCAGTTTCAAGCAGTTGCTAATTAGGAGAGGGAGGGGATGCAGAGACAAGTGAGGAGCAGCCTAGAGAAACAATAGAGCAGCCTTGGGGCAGGGTTCTGGTTCCCCCTCACGGATACACAGAAATATTTCTGAGATGTTTTGCAGAGGCTTAAACCCTCATGAAATGAGAGAAATTATTATAACTGTAAGCTTCCTCCAAGCATGAAGACCCCAGGCCATTTGGAACCAGGATTTTGGTGATACTGACTCCCACATACCTCACCACCAAGCCATCCGAAGAATGTCCACGAGCTGATCCCACCCTCTTTGAGTTATTACTATCAAACTCCTCACGACCCTCTCCAGATTCAAACCACACAGTTTTGAAGACTTTATTGGACTGTAGCCCCCTTCACCTGGCAAAGCAATAAAGCTATTCTTCTCTACTTCAGCCAAAACTCTGCCTCTGAGTTTTAATTCAGTGTTGGGGGTTCAGAGGCCAGATTCAGCTTCAGTAAGAGCATTGAGAACACTGGGACCTGGGTTCAGAAAGATGCTGGAGAATAGAGCTGGACCAGGAAAAGAGCCTCTGCCTGCCCCCGTGCATGGCCTGGCATGCCTTGAACAGCATCAGTGCTCTACGCGGATGGAGAGAAGCCCCACCGTGAGTCATTTTCTGGGAACAAGTTTCATTCCTATGGGACCTCACCCACTTTTAGAAACACCAGGCAGCATTTGCTTAAATTTCCCCAAATAGTACTTCTCTTCCCTCTGCCTGCTAGCACCCCACTCTGCCTTCTCTAATTTCTCTTTTCCCACATTCGGAAGCACAAGTTTTAGAAATTCCTCTATTTAGGACCTAGCGATAGCAAAACCAGTTTGCTTGTTCCATTTCCCGGGAATTGCTTATTTTTGCCTTTGCTCTCAAAGCACGTTTTTTCTGGGTCCGTAATTCCAGGCTGACATTTATTCTTTCCATTTATTGAAGATCCTCATCTGTTGAAACATCGGCATCAGTACAAATTGATTTCATTTCTCAGTTGTCTTTCTACCTGGCTGCTTTTGTGACCCTTTTGCTTTGCATGTTCTTGAGTTCCTCTGTAATAAGGTAGACTTTTTTTATTTGCATATCTTAGTTGGGATTCTTTGTGATTCCTGGATTTGAAGAATCGTTTATCTATTTACACACCCACATGCATAGACGTTGGTGTTTTATATTTTATTTCCTCTACATTTGTCTCATGTCCTTTCAGAATTCCAAATCTGTACATAATCTTTTCTTTCAGACTAGACTTTTTGCCCTTTAACATCTTCAATATTTTCCATATTTTATCTCTCTGGGCTGGATTTGGGGTACTGTGTTTAAAACTTTCTTCCAGTTTCCCTGTTCTCTCTTCAAATATGTTTAACCTATGGTTACAGATAGAGAATAAGTTTTCATTTGAGATTATTATATTTGAAATTCATATTATGTTTAATACCTGAATTTCTTTTCCAAATCTACCTGCTGATTTTGTATAAATTCTGACCTTTCCTTATTTTATTAATTTAAGTATCTTAAACATCCTTTTGTATGTTGGATTAACCTAGTATTTTAAGGTTTTTCAGTTTTGATTCTTTCTAATTGTTTCTTCTGTGTTTTGTTCATGGCATACTGTTTTCATTTGTTTGGTGTGGTTTTCTGTGTGATGTTGAGGTGAAACGTGAGGTCTCACAGAGAACATTTGCACTTGATAATGCAAGTCCTCTGTGTCAATTGCCAAATGGGGTTTCCAAGTTAAATTCCCAGGTGAGGTTATGTGTTGACCACTCAGGTCCTAAGAATGCCCGTGGAGTCCTCACATGACCAGCCAAGATTCTGAATGCCCCTTGGTCCCAGGACACAATGTGATGGAGACATTTTCTCTCCTTCCTTTAATGGGATGGGGGTGGGGTGGTGTGACACTTCCCCATTACCATTAGATGTGCCCACTGGCCCCCCAGGTAGTTCTGTGGTGTCCTGTCACATTTCCCAGGTTGAGGGCCTCAGCCTGTGTCTCTCGCTCCAGCTGCCCTCCAATCTCCAAAGCATCTGAGGCTCAAACTAGCTTAAAGCTAGTTTGAGCTTTGATTATCTCTCTTCTCCCTGTTTTTACTTCACTTTGACCTCTGCAGAACCTTCATGGTTTTCACAGATAATTGGTGCAATAAATACATTTTCATATGCATCTCATCCAGCACTTTAAGTTTCCCATGGAAAGATTTGTTTCCATATCTAATGGGCCTTACAGCTGGAAACAATTCTAAAGCCCCCTTGGGGGCAAGCAGGTGGAAGATGGTGCTTTTATCACCCACCAAATAGACCCAGTTGGGTCTCCTTTCCTCTTCTTCCTTCCAAGAGGGTGATGCCAAGGACATGCCAGGGAGTAGCCCCTGACAGTCTCCATCACAGGCCCATGCCCCAGGAGAACCAGCTGCCAGCTCCTTGTGAAACTTGCTCCTTTCCTTGTTAGGAGGAAACAAGGAAAAATATCACCTGCACTTCTGCCCTATTTACAACCAACCCACGGGTTGGTTCTTTGTCCTCAGCCCTGGTCTCTGCTTCCCGCTAACAATGTCTAATCCATGAGAACATACTCAGACACGAATCCTATGTTGGCTCAAGTAGATTCTAAAATCTGTTGGTTGTGTTTGTTTTGCATGAATTGGATTCTACTGAAGGCTTTTAGGACACAGTTTCTAACAAATGGTGTCATTTGAGAGCTGGGTGGTAAGCTGTTTTATCTTGCACCAGTTTCTCTCGCAGAAGCTCAAAGGCTGTGCTTCCTAAGACAGCCCCCGGGAGAGCTCAGCAGGAGTGATTCTGTGGTCTGCCTTCCACCGCCCGGCCCAGCAGCCGCCACCGCCTACCCAAATGCAGTGTGGCTGTCCTGGCAAAGACATCAGCATATCTGCACATAGTTCAGCACAATCGGCAGCAGATTTTCAAATAATCAAATAGTATTTATTAATCCTGCACACGCCCCTCGCTGCTCCAGAGGCACCTTTGTAGTATCATCCTTAATTAGGACAATCAAATTTCCCTTTTATCTTCATTCAGCAATTACAAAGTCATTTTGTCAGGCATAAATTACTCCTTCATTATTATGGAAAAATTTATTTCTTACAGACTTCAAACAACATATACGTTATCTTCAATAGCACATAGTCTTTTAGGAAATAGATACCATTTTCCACCCTGAATAAGTATAATTCAGAAGGACATTTCTAAATAATACCTCGTCCGGCTTTATGTTCTGTCTCTGCTATTTCAATGCTTCATTTGACTGGAATCTACAAAGTGATATAATTCGTCTTTAAACTTAGCATAATTTTCCTCTTTTCTCTTGGAAAGGACTTTTGATGGATATATTCCTCTTTGAAAGTCATATTAGGCCTTTTTAAGAGCTCAGTGTTAGTTGGCATTTAAACATTTCAAGCCTTAAATGTTTATATACATAATGTCATAATGTCATGTATAATTTTATATAATATCGTGATATTTTATATCATGTATATAATGGTAAAGTAGGCTTCACTAGTGGCTCAGCAGTAAAGAATCCACCTGTCAATGCAGGAGACACGAGTTTGATCCCTGGGTTGGGAAATCCCCTGGAGAAGAAAATGATAACCCATTCCAATTATTATTGCCTGGAAAATCTCATGGACAGAGGAGCCTGGCAGGGTACAGTGCATGGGGTAAACAAAAGAGTTGGACACAACTTAGCAACTAAGCAAAAACAACAATGTTAGTGATACTAAATATAAATGATTCAAAAGACCCAAGGAATAAAACCATATCTCTGATGAGGTGCTTTCCACTTTATATTAATTTTAATTATACAATTAATTATAAAAATTTATATTTTAATAGGAGTCATCTTATTTTCTATTGTTTAATATTGTTCAATGCCTCTCAAACTGTGGAAGTTACATTAGAATCACCTGGAGTTGTTTTTTAAAATGATGCTCAGCATTCCCAGGTTCGATTTGAAATTTTTTAGATGTTTCTCTGTAATTTGCATTTAACATGATCCACACAATATTCTACACATTAAAGCTTAGAAAACTCTTAATCTGGGGTCTCAGGTGGCACATAGCCTGCAGGAGGAGGTAGGACTTTCTGCTTTTAGTGTCTCCCAGTGGAGCCGAGAATTAAGTTGGCATAAGACAGAGCAGCAGGAGAAAAGCATTCGGATTTATTTAGTGTGGGCTTTATTTTTTTTTAATTCATTAATTTTTTACACTGTTGTTTCTGGTATTTTGGCCCCAAGCCATGTGGGATCTTAGCTCCCCAACCAGGGATGGAGCCTGTATCCCCGGCATTGGAAGGTGAAGTCCTAACCACTGGATCACCAGGGATAGCTCTAGTCAACTTTTACATGACAGTAGAGCCTCCAAAGAAATGAAGACTCAGGGAAGGGCCAAGCCTACGTGTTTCTGGACAGAGAGCCAATGCTGGAGAAATAACTATAAAGCAAATGGGGAGCGAAGTAAGATAACAGTTTTGTTGTTGGTATTGTTTCTTACATTTTGTTATTTTATTCAATAATAGTTAAAATGTAAGATATTCTTTATGGTGTAATTTAATTAGATTTATACCAGTTTATCCAGCTTGCAATCAGTACAATCTATGAGCTATTATCAGTTTCTTAAGGCACTTCTCTGGTGGTCCAGAGGCTAAAACTCTGTGCTCCCAATGCAAGAGGCCTGGGTTCAATCCCTGGTCAGGGAACTGGATTCCGTATGACACAACTAAAGATCTCACACGCTGGAACTAAGATCCAGTGCAGCCAAATTCATCAATCAATTAATCATCAGTAAATATTATAAAAGAAGCTAAGTTCCTTTGCTGCCCATATGAAACTATCACACTGTTAATGGACTATATTCCAATATAAAATAAAAAGTTCAAAAGAAAAAACAAGATTTATTCAATCAGTAGCTTTGCAACATTGTGGATTTTCTTTTTTTAAAAAATGTATTGGAGTATAGTTGATTTACAATGTTTTGTTAGTTTCAGGTGGACAGCAATGGATGACCAGCAGGGACCTACTGTATAGCACAGGGAAGTCTATTCAATATTCTGTGAAAACCTATACGAGAAAAGAATCGGAAAAGGAATGAATGAGTGTATGACTGAACCACTCTGCTGTACACCTGAAGATAGGAGTCACTTCTACAAAGTCTGTTTGTTAATGTGCCACCCCTCAACTCGCCTTCTCTGGTCACCAGAGTGTTTCTTTGTTCTGAGTGAGGAGATGGTGGGAGACGAGGTCTTCCAGCTCCTGCTTTGAGCACAAATGGGAGCCAGTGGTACAGGGCTGTGCTCATGGGGTGCAGGTCTCATCTCTGTTTTTCTCTACTAATGTGACTGTGAAGGAGCTACCTTTTCTAAATGTCTCATTTCTTACTTGCCGAATGGAGTTAATAATGCTATCACTTCCCATGGATGCTGGAGGATTAAATGAATCTATATGTGAAGCATATGTAGCGGTGCCCAGCACAGAGTGGATGTCTTAGTTGCTATCAGGATCAAAATCTTGCAGATGTTTGTGACAGGGAGAAGGAAAAGGTGGGAGACTCCTGCCATCCAGAAAATATAATAGAAGGGGCAGGTGCAGAAGAGATGTTAAACTGGTCTGCAATTTGGTAGGAGCTCTGAGCCGAAATGTATTTGCAGCATTATGAAGTTAGTCTTTTTATAGCATCAGTTTTCCAGCAATTTGCATAACATTAAACTATAATTATCACCGCTATTACTATTACAATGACTATTATTGTTTGGCTTGCTTCCTGAGCTAAATGAGTGTCTGTTAGGGCGTGGACTGGCCGTTCCTCTGTTCCTCTTGCTGAGTTAACAGTGGGGCCCTACTTGAAGTTCCAGCATATGCAAGAGGGGTCTTTGGGTGAATTTAACCTGTATTGCCCGGAGCAGTTAGGAGTACTCTGCACCAAGGCCAGTCTCCTTTGCTGTATCCAAGGCTTGTCCAGCAGGGTAGAACAGGATAAACTGGACAGAGCGCTATCCAAGAGAACCCTTCTCTATCATGGAATCTCCTGCTCCTTCCCTGTCTAGAAAGGTCACCTCGTTAGTGTCACAGCCATGCCATACAGGGTTCAGATACTGCAACTGAACACTTCAAACATGGCCAGTGGGACTGAGGAGCTTGATTTGACATTTTATCTCGTTTTTGTTCATTAACGTAGATTTAAATGGTCATGTCTTGTGGGTGTGGTATTTGGCAGTGCCCCTAAATCTTGTGGACTCTACTGTAGGAATCAGATGTTACAACAGTGCCAACTGGATGCCAGCCAAGTAAACCTGACTCAGGGGCCCACAAGCTGAGAAGCTGACACTGGGTGTGGTGGGTGTGAGAACTCAAGCATGGCTGTGGGGGATTCAGGCGTCTGTCTTTGTATGGACATGTGATGTCGGACTCATTTCTTGGAGAAATTGCCACATTTCTCCTCTCACTGCTGGGCATTTGGGTTGTGTTTCATTGATGCAATAGGTGTTTAAAACTCCAGTTACTGGAAATGAGACACTGTTATCAACATTTTGATAGAATTCAATTATATATATTATTTTAAAAGCTTGGACATTTCATTATGATTTGCAGGACTTAAAACACCAGATGGTGTGATCACTCACCTAGAGCCAGACATCCTGGAATGTGAAGTCAAGTGGGCCTTAGAAAGCATCACTACGAACAAAGCTAGTGGAGGTGATGGACTTCCAGTTGAGCTATTTCAAATCCTCAAAGAAGATGCTGTGAAAGTGCTGCACTCGATATGCCAGCAAATCTGGAAAACTCAGCAGTGGCCACAGGACTGGAAAAGGTCAGTTTTCATTCCAATACCAAAGAAAGGCAATGCCAAAGAATGCTCAAGCTACCGCACAATTGCACTCATCTCACATGCTAGTAAAGTAATGCTCAAAATTCTCCAAGCCAGGCTTCAGCAATACGTGCACTGTGAACTTGCAGATGTTCAAGCTGGTTTTAGAAAAGGCAGAGGAACCAGAGATCAAATTGCCAATATCCGCTGGATCATTGAAAAAGCAAGAGAGTTCCAGAAAAACATCTATTTCTGCTTTATTGACTATGCCAAAGCCTTTGACTGTGTGGATCACAATAAACTGTGGAAAGACATGGGCATACCAGACCACCTGACCTGCCTCTTGAGAAACCTGTATGCAGGTCAGGAAGCAACAGTTAGAACTGGACATGGAACAACAGACTGGTTCCAAATAGGAAAAGGAGTACGTCAAGGCTGTATATTGTCACCCTGCTTATTTAACTTATATGCAGAGTATATCATGAGAAACGCTGGGCTGGAAGAAACACAATCTGGAATCAAGATTGCTGGGAGAAATATCAATAACCTCAGATATGCAGATGACACCACCCTTATGGCAGAAAGTGAAGAAGAACTAAAGAGTCTCTTGATGAAAGTGAAAGAAGAGAGTGAAAAAGTCGGCTTAAAACTCAACATTCAGAAAACTAAGATCATGGCAACCGGTCCCATCACTTCATGGCAGATAGATGGGGAAACGGTGGAAACAGTGGCTGAATTTATTTTTCTGGGCTCCAAAATCTCTGCAGATGGTGACTGCAGCCATGAAATTAAAAGACACTTACTCCTTGGAAGGAAAGTTATGACCAACCTAGAGAGCATATTGAAAAGCAGAGACATTACTTTTCCAACAAAGGTCCGTCTAGTCAAGGCTATGGTTTTTCCAGTGGTCATGTATGGATGTGAGAGTTGGACTATAAAGAAAGCTGAGTGCCGAAGAATTGACGCTTTTGAACTGTGGTGTTGGAGAAGACTCATGAGAGTCCCTTGGACTGCAAGAAGATCCAACCAGTCCATCCTAAAGGAGATCGGTCCTAAAGGAGATCGGTCCTGGTATTGGAATGGATGTGAGCGTTGGACTATAAAGAAAGCTGAGTGCCGAAGAATTGACGCTTTTGAACTGTGGTGTTGGAGAAGACTCATGAGAGTCCCTTGGACTGCAAGAAGATCCAACCAGTCCATCCTAAAGGAGATCGGACCCAGGACTGATGTTGAAGCTGAAACTCTGATACTTTGGCCACCTGACGCTAAGAGTTGACTCAATGGAAAAGACCTTGATGCCAGGAAAGATTGAGGGCAGGAGGAGAAGGGGACGACAGAGGATGAGATGGCTGGATGGCATCACCGACTCGATGGACATGGGTTTGGGTGGACTCAGGGAGTTGGTGATGGACAGGGAGGCCTGGTGTGCTGTGGTTCATGGGGTTGCAAAGAGTTGGACACAACTGAGTGACTGAACTAAACTGAACTGATTTATTTTATTTGTATTTTTTTGTCTTGACTCTCATTTTTGGAACCCTTTTTACTAGCTAAGCACCTTTAAAACCCCAGCCCGTGGTTCTTTCTCTGCTGTTTAACACAAACAAGAATGCTGTGTTAGGTTTTCAGTGCATAAACAATTCAAAGAATGACTCGGTGATTTTCCTTACCATAGACATTACCAAAAACTCCAAGATTTATGAGAAATCTCTGGGTAACAAATTAACAGATCATGGTTAGGTATTTTAAAAATAAAGTAGGCATAAAATGCTGAATTAGGTGATTATAGTCATGAAGAAATGCTCCCATGAGGATCAGTCCCAGTGTTTCATTTATGGTCATGTGTTACACAAACCATTCTCTTTAAATAATGAAAAGGGGGCTGGAGGAAAGAAAGAAAAGGACAGTAAGATGATCTCTTCTTACAGAATCTGAAGAGTCCATGAAGACATTTTAAAATAATTTTTGGCCTCATCTGGTGGCATATGGGAACTTATTTCCCCCACCAGGGATCAAACCCATATCCCTTGCATTGGAAAGTAGAGTCTTAACCAATGGACCATCAGGGAAGTCTCCATGGAGATTTTTAAGAAATGATTATAATATCAGATAAGTTACCCTTGAGTGTGAAGCTTAAAGGGCCCATGCAGATGGCTTCTCAGGTGGTGCTAGTGGTAAAGAATCACCTGCCAATCCAGGAGACCCAGGTTTGATCTCTGGGTTGGGAAGATCCCCTGGAGAAGGGAATGGCAACCCACTCCAGTGTTCTTCCTGAAGAATCCCATGGACAGAGGAACCTAATAATAGGCTACAGTCCATAGAGTTGCAAAGAGCTGGACATGACTGAAGTGACTGAGTAGGCAGATGGAAGTAGACAAGATTGGCTTAGGTACACCAAGAAGGAACATGACCTCAGGAGATTGACTCTGACAAATATAATTCCTGCTTCCCAACTGGAACAGATTTGCCTGGAATTTTACAGAGTTGTGTTGATTTTGGCTTTTTTTTAAAAAAAAGAAAAAAAACAGCTTAAAATCTCAGGGGTTCCTCCATAATGAGGGGGGCAGGAAGTTTGATTTTTTTTTTTTTTTTTTGCAAAATCCAAAACACTGGACCAACGGTGAGGAAGTGATTCCCCAAGGGAGCTTGACGTGCAGATGGAGTCCTGGTGCGGATCAGGGTAGAGGAGGATGCAGGGAAGAGGGAGGTGAAGGTGGAAGTGTAGGTCGAGACAAGATACGCATAGGCTGAGAGTCTGTTTGGGATTTTACACGTATTCTGAGAGCAACAGGGAGCCCATTGCATCACTAGGGTCTCATGTGATGAGACCTCATGTGAGGTCCTGAAGCTTAAGTTCATAGCTGGCACGTCTACCCTGCATGGGACTCTTGCCCACAGTTGGGTGGAGGGTCTATCAAGAAGGAGGGGACTCTCTATGCACTTGGGGTGCGTTACTCCATGTGGGGATGACAAGCCAGGGACTCTGAGGCCCCTGAAGTGCTCACTCTGAAGTGCTGTGGGAATGGTGGCTCACCGATACTGAGCTAGATTAGAAGGAAAAGACAGGACAAACCTGAGTTTCTGAGCTAGATTCCTCCAAGTGCTGAGAGAGGACTGACTATGTGAGGAAAACATACTGATAAACCGTCTTCGGTGAGGGTGTGTGTGTGTGACAAAACATTACTTTACTATTTTGGAAGTCCTGTCCTCATGCAGCTAGCCCCATTCAACAGAAGACAGATTTTGTGTATATGTGTGCCCGACAGCATAATCCTGTCAGAATGTAGAAATTGATTATGAGTGGTTGGTGCAAGGCAGGGGTTGTTTTCTCCAGTGGAAAAATCCAGACTGCTGTTCTAAGTACCTCTCGTTCCAACTTTTTCAGCCTTCCTTGCCTTTCTCATGCCCTTGAGATAATCTGTAATGACATGGTGCACCACCTCATTCCTTCAGGAAATTGATTATTCTTTGATTTCACACTCTCTTAGCTTCCTCTCCAGTTAGTGTGAGGTTGGTTGAATTTTTCCCTGCCTTCCTGGCTTTTTGTTTCATAATTCCCATTTGCACAGAGTTATAATAGGGAGGCAGCCTAAGTAATATTTGGAAGTCTTTTGCAACAAGCTCCTTTGACAATATTAATGCAATGAAAATGAAAGCTGAAATGTCCTTATTTCAAGTGGGTATTTATACTTTTGTTATTTGGTACAAGAAGTCGATGCCAGAATGTGAACAATAAAATTACACAGGAAATTGTTATTATGAATCATTGAATATTTAATGAGTTATAGAAATGAAACTGTCAAACACTGGAGCAGGGATGAAAAGCTGTGAGGGGGAAAATGACAAAACTAGAAACCTGAAACGCTGCAGTTCCTCTGAGCCCAACAAGAGGACATGGAACACCCTGAGTCTGCAAGTCGTCCTCCATGTGAGGTGATGCTGCAATGCAACCTGGGTCTGGTGCCTTGGTTGGAATGAGCCTCAGAGGGAAGAGAAATATGACATCTCTCCTTGTAAGGTTTTTCTTGGTCCTTCTTCTGGACTAGGTTTGGGTTCTCACTGAATAGCAGGGAATTAATTTTTTTCATTCATTTTCGCTGAATCCTGTGCACACCAGGTTCCATGAAGTGGTGCCAACACAACTAACAGAAGTGAACACCTTGGCAAAGTGCTTCCTTATTGGCATATCGCAGAAGGCATTTTTCAAACTCTTCACTTCTGAGGAACCAGGGCTTTTTCCTCTGCTGAGCTGTGTAAATAACTGGTGTTTAGCTGCCTTCTGTTATCTCAGAATTTCAGCCAAGTCACAAAAGTTAAAGACCATAAGTACCCTCACAGCCCAAAGAGAAGCAGACGCTCCTGACTCAGAGCTGACCTCCCCAGCATCAGTCTCAGCCCCCATCCGAGACCCTCAGGGACTGGAGGGCTGTGGTGGGGGTCTCTGTCAGCTCAGTTGCTCTAACAGAGTAACAGACTGGGGGACTCAATGAACAGACATTTATTTCTGTAAGCTGGAGGTCCCAGATCAGGAAACCATATGAATTTATATCATAGAAAATTGAGATTAAGGATGTGATACTTTGATTCAGCCCACAGCTTGCCTTTCTTCACGAAAATGGGATTGAATATAGCCATTATTACTTATGGGGGATCCTCAAGTTCAGTATTTTCAAATATGTTTTTGTTAGTGGAACCACTTCTCCAAAGAGGAATCTTCTCCAGAGAAAAGCAGAATTCTTGATAAAAATGTGATGGGGAAGGGGAACCTGGGAGAAGGCGGTCCTTATTTTTCCCAGTGGTTCTTCTTCTGATACCCCGAGAGGTTCAGTTTGAAAAATGCTGGACATATTATTCTTTAAAAAATTTTTTAAGTAGTTTTAAGTTGACATAAGGATTAAAAAGGCAAAAAGATTTCCCATCTACCTCCTGTTCCCACTTCAAGATGCCCAGCCTCCCCACTATCAACATCCCCACCCAATGGTCCATTTGTTATCACTGGTGGAACTACATTGACATGCCATCATCACCCAGAGTCCATGATTTACCTGAGGGTTCACTCTAGTTGTTGTGCAGTCTATGGGTTTGTATAAACATATAATGACATTTGAGCTTCTCAGGTGGTGCTATAGTGGTAAAGAATCTGCCTGCCAATGCAGGGGACATAAGAGATGCAGGTTTGATCCCTGGGTCAGGAAGGTCCCCTGGTAGAGGGCATGGCAACCCACTCCAGTATTCTTGCCTGATGAGTCCCATGGACAGAGAAGGCAGGTGGGCTACAGTGCATGGGGTCGCCAAGAGTCGGACGCATCTTAGAACTCATGCATAATGACATTTATTCACTATTGTAATCTCATACAGAGTATTTTCATTGCCTTAAAAATCCTGTGGGCTCTGCCTATTCATCCCTCCCTGCTCTACCTTATCTTATAAAAGGAAAGGCTGATGCCTAGAAATATTAAGTACTTTACCCAAGGCCAAACAGATAATTAGTGGCTAATCTCAGACTATTGATTTCCAGCCCAGGATTTTTTTTTTTTTTTGCTAATGAAATATTAATAATGAATAGAGTAATTGTTTTTTACTTTTCTATTATTTTCATACTTAAGCAAAAATCTTTTTCCCTTGCCCCTCTCACATAGTTAAGTAACTAATGATTTACTTTCAAACTTTAAATCTTAGGGGAAATTCTCGATAACTTTAACAGCTTCTTGAAATTCACCAACAATTCTTTTGAGCAGTTATTGATGCTTTCTGGCTTCATTAGCTCTTTGCCATCTGCTGCTCTGATGACACGGCCATGGAGAGTGAGTGATTTAGCACATCTTCTGACAGAGTCAGAGATTTCTTTTCTGTACCTTTATAGTGCATTCTGCTACTCCAATTATTCCAGCTCCTCTATTGATGCACCCCTCTTTGTCCCAGCCAGTCAATTGAACCTCTCAATCAGCATTCTTGTATGTACCGTATTCATTTCATTGTGTGACATTTCCCTTATTCTGGCCCTCATGTCTCTGTGGGGCCTAATATCTCAAGCATTTCTATAGTCCTTCAGCTCCCTTGTCATCAGTCCATCCCATTCTGCAAACCATCATTCTTTAACCTTCCCAGGGCCTCATTTATAGTTTTGTTCTCTTTTGAAATGAATGCTGCTTTCCTGATAACTCTGAGATATTTACAATAAACAATTATTATTGATCTTTCTCAGAATAAATTTTCTGGGCAGATTTTTTAACTTTGCCCTACTTTAGATGCAATTATTCAACTGACTGTCCATGAATCAATTTTGCCAATGGGGCCGGAGAACTTCTCAGATCACTGTGGGACAGTTATAGTTTAAGATCTAGACAGCCATGTCTTTTTCCTGGCAGTCAACTCTGCCCCTTCTGCTCTCAGACTTTGGGCAGAATTAAACTCCTGAGCATGACTTTCCTCAGGCCTATGTGGGTGGGTGGGGGGCGGTTAGTAAAGGCATGAGAAGCTCTAGGAGATTGTTACCTGATGAAAACATCACAGTCACCCAGGACAACTGCCAGGAGCCAGGTCTAACAACAGGGACCTCAAGCTGATGCTGATGCTGAAGGTGATGGCGAGGAAGAGCTTCTTGGTAGATGGTAAGTAGAGTAGGGAGCATCTTTATATACCTTCGATGTCTTCAAGGTCTTGTCTCTTCTCTCTGATGGAATTACCAGAGCAATCCCGCTGGTAGGTCCACAGATACAAGCACCTCTACCATCTACTCCCACATTACTTCTGGGCATGTAGGCTAATGGGTTTCCCACGTGGTGAATGGTAAAAAATCTGCCTGCCATTGCTGGAGATGTACGAGACATGGGTTCGATCCCTTGGTCGGGAAGATCCCCTGGAGAAGGCAATGGCTACCCACTCCAGTATTCTTGCCTGGAGAATCCCATGGGCAGAAGAGCCTGGTGGGTTACAGTCCACCAGGCTCAAAAAAAGTTTGACAGGACTGAGCACACATGCATGTAAGCTATTAGGAGTCTTCCTAGACCTCCAGGTCCCTCTCATTTGCTTTGCAGTTCTAATTTTAAACTTTATTGATTTGAGCTCTGATTTTTATTACTTTTTGCTCTGATTGCTTTAGGTTTAAGTTGTTCTTCTTTCCCTAATTTCCTAAGGTGGAAGCTTAGTTTATGACTTTAGATTTTTATCCTGCAATATATGTAATCAATGCTATAAATTTCCCTCTAAGCATTCTTTATACTACAGCCCAGAAATTTAGATAATTTTCATTTTGTTACAATTTTGATGAAAATATATTTTAATTTCTCTTGAGACTTCATTTTGACCCATGGGTTATTTATTAAGAAGGTTGTTTTTTTTTTTTTTTTAATTTTCATGTATTTGGGAATTTTCTGGCTCTCTCTCTTTGTTGTTGAGTTTGGAGTTTTCATCGCTTTCTTTGGAGTAAATTAATCTGTGTGTGTATGTGCTCAGATCAAACCAGTCAATCTTAAGGGAAATCAACCCTGAATACTCATTGGAAGGACTGATGCTGAAGCTGAAGCTCCAGGATTTTGGTCATCTGACACGAAGAGCTGACTCAATGGAAAAGCCCCTGATGCTCAGAAAGACTGAGGGCAGAAGGAGAAGAGGGCATCAGAGGATGAGATGGCTGGATGGCATAACGACGCAATGGACGTGAACTTTGGCAAACTTCAGGAGATGGATGGTGAGGGACAGGGAGACCTGGCCTGCTGCAGTCCATGGGGTTGCAAAGAGTCAGATACAACTGGGCAACTGAACAACAACAACAACCCACATTCAAATGCAATATTTACTGTGTGCTCCTAGCCAAGTTAAGTATTTGAAACTTAGTCTTTTTAAAAAATACAGTAGAAAAAATAATTTTCATCCGGAAAAATTCTGTGTGCATTAGAGGCAACATATATAAATGGTTTTAACATTTATCCCAGAAGTATGTTATCTATCTCATCAATGGTAGTTATTATTGGTGATTCTAATAGCATTATTGATAAAGTATTTCAAATCAATACATTTAAAGTCTACTGAATGGTGACTTAAAAGGGCATTATCATATTTGATTGCTGTTACAGGCTGTCTCAGAAGCCTCAATTTTGTTATTATAATTGTCTTATTGTTTTAATAATATCTAAAAATCATTCTGAATATATTGACCATGGTGTTAAAATAATTTCATATTTATATCAAATGGTTGTTCACTCCTCATGCTCTGTGCCCACAAACTCATGGGTGATTAAGAATACTAAAATATTTATATTAAGATATAAAATACTAAAAGAATACCTGCAGTCCATGGGATCACAAAGAGTCAGACACGACTGAGTGACTGAACTGAACTGAAAATAATACCAATATACAAAAATACTAAAAATATATTAATATTTGCAATATTTTTTCTCCACAGGTCTTACTCCCCCTGAATTTCTCTCTCACGTACATTTTTTTCTTTGTAACACATTATGCATTTTCACTGTATAAAATTTGAGACCCCAAATGATGTAAGCACTATGATCTCATTTCTGGAGTATACCTCTTCAGCTTTCTCTGTTGAGTTTCCCTGGAACTGGCCTCAGAGTCATGCTTCCCTCAACACTTTCTTTCTGGCCAGTATCTTCATTATCCAAAGCTTCTCAGAACCAACATCTGAGTCTGACTGAGAAATCCACTTCTCCAGGAGAGCTCTGTTGATGCTATATATATAATTTCCACTCTGGCTCTTCCATAGCATCCCAAAATTAATGCATCATCTCTATAAGTGTGAAGTTCCTCATGGACTCATTCATTTCTTTGACTGCTACTGGGTAACATCCTCCTTTTTTTTTTTAAACTCTTCTTGGATGATATAAGATATTCACTCTGCTGACAAAACAACAAAATACTGTCTCATTAAAACATTTAATTATGTAACGTTTTGACTGGAACATTAAGCTTGTAGGTTTAAACATGCTTGAGTTTCAGTGGACATCTGTTTTACCTCTCCTTGTTGATACCATAACTCTGCTTCATCTCATAGGAAAGGAAGATAGAGATGTGTGCTGATCTGTTTTGGGGTATCACAACTTATTTGTTTGCTTGGGAAAAGCAATGGCATACTATGCCTTTATTATCTCCAAATCCAAGGAAACACATATTTATCATAGTATCTTCAGAGGTAGCTTTGTTTCCTCTCGGATGTGCTGAATATCCTGTGCTTGGCCATGTTGCTGGACTGATGGTTCCTGGTCAATTTTAAGAAGCCTATAGATCTTCCAGCATCACTAATGGTGCTATGAACAAAAGCAGCTGCCTGGCTTTCAATCAAGGTTCCGATTACAGATCCAACACCGTTCTCTCCCCAGAAAAGAGGAGGGAGCTCTCTGAGCTGTTGACATGCTCCTTTATGTCACCACTGTCCCCACCCGAAGATGGTCATTTCTTCTTCCCACTTGACTGGGCTTCTCCAGCCTGTCCTCCAGGGCCTCTGCATAGGTAGACCTCCAAGCCATTTTTTGTTTAAATAGTACACACCATGATTCAGTTTTGCACCAAAACATTTCCCAAGCTAGAGCTTCACTTTCTCTTTATGTTTCTTTTGCTTCTTTCAGTCATCCTCAGAGGAAGCCTCGCCATCACACCTGGGGCAGGCTCTGAACCACAGTCACAGACGATCGCTTCCCATTGCAGGATGAGCCTTTAACAAAATGCTGAAGTTTGTTTCTACATACACAACTGCAGAGGGTCCCACTCAATAAATAAGATGGTTTTATCTGTAAATTATCTCTGATTCTGAGTGATGAGTAAGTCCTTGGGGTTTCATGTCTTCTTATCATTGCACTCTCTTATTGAGTTACTCTGGACTTATAAGCTGTTTGAATGACAAGATGCATCGATTTCCTCATTGTGTCAGGAAATGGTAAGTTAAGCAAATTTCTAAACCTTTCCAGACTCAGAGGTTCGGGATGCATTGTGTTGCACATATGTTGGAGCCCATCGCATATCGTCTCTGAGAGATGCCCATGGACTGTACCTGCCAGGTTCCTGTCTGTGGAGTTTCCCAGGCAAGCATCCTGAGGTGGGCTGCCATTTTCTACTCCAGGGGATCTTCCCCACCCAGGCATTGAATCTGCAGCATCTTTTGTGTCTTCTGCATTGGCAGGAGGATTCTTTACAACTAGCGCCACCCAGGAAGTCCCATGTATGTATGTATGTGTGTGTGTACATATATATATATATATATATGTACACACACACACATATATATACATATATATATATACACATATATATACACTTTATATAAAAAATTTTGAAATCCCAAGTCGAGTGCTTATAAAATGAAAAAAGCCTTCAGAGTATTGCTTAGCAGGATATATACGGAGAAGACTTTTTATATTGTCCTGGAATGTCAGTTTGGGTTCAGAAGTGGGGATAAAACATAGCATTCAAGAAATGGCCCTCAAACCCTGGAGCCGGGCTTGCCCTCAACAAGGACGAGGGGTGGAAAATGGCAGCCATACCATGGTCAGTCCATCTCCCTTTCCAGACCCACAGTCAACCTCCAGCAGAAGACAGGGAGTACGCTGGGGTGGGGGGCTGGGGAGTGGGCAGAGGGGTCATGGGGGGTCAGGGCAGGAGCTTCCTTCCCTTGAGTGGGTTCAGAGGGAGGGTAGCTGGTCCATCTCTGAGAGGCGTGTGGCTCTCCTGGTGGCCCCGCTCCTGGAGCCTGAAGGAAAGACAGGCAGCCCTCAGTGCTGGCTTGCCTGTCCCCACACAGAAGCTCTCCAGGTCTGCTCCAAATGGCCAACATCTCAGAGGATGTGCTGCTACCTGTTTAAGGGAGTATTGTGGGCTGTGACACCATGCACAGAAGTGAACTCACTTGAACTTTGGGGGCAATCATTACAGAAAAAATTCAGAGCCATCATGTCTGTGACTTACCCAGTTGAGACAGTTCAGCAAACCAGTTACACTAGGATGATCCATTTCCCAGACACGCTCCCGGAGATGGGGTTCATGGTTCAGATTAATTGATGTTTGTGCCATGGCTTTTATACCGGAGTGTGCTGGTACAAGAATTACCTGTGTGCTTATCATATACATCTAATCTTCAAATTTAATATGAAGGCATTAAAGGTTTATCTTTTAGTTGATCCACAGTGTAGAAGAAAAGATCTGGCCTAATCCTCCAAAAATTAAGAACGTGAGAAAAAAAAAGGGATTAATTTGGAGGACATAAATGTTAACAGCTTGAAAAAATTATTTAAAATGTACTGTAGGAAAATTTCCAATTGTGTTTATTTTTAAGTCTCTACTACAGAACAGTATATATGAGATGAATTTCATTAGCTAAAGACCTACACAACTATTCAAGTATTCTTGTTGAAAAGACCTACACAACTATTCAAGTATTCTTGTTGAGCAATGAAAGATACTGAGAAACTATATATTTTTTAAAGCCAGAGTGGTTAGAAATCATTCAAAAATAGTCAGTTCAATCTCCATCACAAGTCAGTACAGACTCATCACTGTAATTGAACCTTTTCTAACGACTGAAGTTCTTGAGTTTTGTCGGGATAATTACTAAGAAATACCATTTCATTCCACAGAGGAAGCTTACACTTTTGATTTGATTTTAAAGCACAGGACAGCAGTGATTTTTGTCTCAATTTCTGATCAAGTTTCTTTTCTCATGATTTGTGTGACCTACTTATTCCTGCAGTGAGAATTCTGATTGATTACTTAGTTTCTGGGTAATTAGGCTTTTACAGTATTAGAGCCCTGAGTTCTGAGACAGAGAGTAGGGGCCAGATTGAATGTCCAATGTCTGACTGAGAAGGAGTGATCTTCTCTCTAAAGACCTAGGTGGAGCCATGATGACAAAGAGGCATTTTGACGGATGTCTACAAATAGGAAGAATGGCTTCTCAGCCCTCCAACCAGTCCATTTCTTGCTCCTTTGTTCAGCATAGAATGAAAGCCCCCTCTGATTCCCAGCCAGAAATGGTGCAGAACATTTAGAATATTCTTCAATGCACCAAAGGGAAAATGTAGAGGCTTTGGGTGGTGAGTTATCTGAGATTCCCTTCTCCTTAGCTCCCCTCTAGATATGAAATAAAATTAGAGTAATGGACATAATTAACTCTGAGTCTCATCTCAGAAGGATAATTTATTATCGGGTTAAAACCCCTTGAACCAGAACTCTAAGTGATTTGTGGTGATTATTATACAACACTTTTCCATTTTTGCTGACCTAGTTTTCCTTTCAAAAAAGAAGGGGAGAAGCTAAATTATGGAGGAAAAATGAGGCTTCCCCATGTCTCTCACTGCACTGGTTTCATCAGGCTATTTTTTAAAAAGCACCTTAAAAAACATTGCATTCTTGACTTATTGGCCATGTCAGGGTCACTAAGGTTTTAGTGTTTGTGCCCCCATCAGACAGTGTTGAGGATGCTTGCTGATGACGTATGTGGAAAGATGGTGGTGTCCACTTGACCAGGCCACTAGTTCAGCAGCATAACCTGTAATTTTTGCTCTCAAAGAGTCTTTACTCAGGGGAGAAGTAAAAAGCCAGACAACAAATAGAAATTCAGAAAATAACACCCACGGTTGGCATCTAGCTTGAAATACAATTAAGCCAAGATTCTTTTAGACCTAGTTCTTTTGAAACACAGTACTACACGGTGGGGTGAGGGCAAAATGAGACCATCTCAAGGCCCCGTGACAAGGTGGGGAGACCAGACTGAATTCAGAGAATGAAAGTAACAGCAAATATTTAAATGACAACACAGAACAAATCAGAACAGCAATCAAAATCGCTTGTATGGAGAAACTGGTGAGCAGCCGCTCTGGAGAGTGACCTCTGTGTGTTCAGAGTGAGTTCAAGGAAAATGTGCAAAATGAGGGTGATTTGGACAAAAGCACAAATGCCAGAGTTTGTTCCTGTACCTTGGCTTGACCTGGAAACATTGCCCCCCCCCAAAAAAAATGTCACTTGGTGTAAGATTTTAATTATATGTGGGAGAGTTTATGGTCGAGGACATGTTTTTCCTATTTTGGATCTGCAGCTCCTGCCAATTTCCGCTTGTGTCAGGGACAGGTGAGGGTACTTATTCTAATTCCCATGATTGGAATTGTTTGTATTTGGTGTCAATAATTATTTGGAGAACTCTGGAATTAAAAACTGCATATTGAAGTCCCTCTTCCCCCTTTAACATAATTAAATCTAATTATATAACTGATTTGAATGTTATTGCAAAACTTTTCACTGTAACTATTCAGAGGGGAATGATTACCGGCTAAGACAGAAAATGGTAATAAAAATAATAAAAATTCATCAGGGCATGTTGGAGTAGGTTTTTTCTCAAGCGTTAGTAGTTTTTCCCTTTCTTTTGGTTAAAAAGAAAGTAATTCAACTTATATAACTTCTTTGTGTCTCGCTTTGCAGAATATAGATATTCTAACAGTAGTTGGAAGAAAATGAGAGTTGACTTTGCCACATCTCTGAATGGCTCATATTTCTATTTCTTGTCAGCTTTGCCCCACTTCAGAGGTGAAGACAATCATGTCCTTAACTTCTTTTTGTTAAGATCAGTAGTAAACTGATAAGCAGACCTCAGAGAGGCAATGATATTCTAAGGGCTGCTGACAAACCTAGATCTCCAGTTGAATTGCCTGCTGGATTAAACAACATCAAGAATCTATTTCCTGGAATATGGAATCTTTGCCTTGGACTACAAGGCAATCAAACCAGTCACTCCTAAAGGAAACCAACCCTGAATATTTATTGGAAGGACTGATGCTGAAGCTGAAGCTGAAGCTCCAATACTTTGGCCACCTGATGGTCGACTCATTGGAAAAGACTCTGATGCTGGGAAAGATTGAGGGCAGAAGGAGAAGGGGTGACAGAGGATGAGATGGTTGGATGGCATCACTGATTCAATGAACATGAGTTTGAGCAAACTCTGGAGATGGTGAAGGACAGGGAGGCCTGGAATGCTGCAGTCCATGGGGTCGCAAAGAGTCAGGCATGACTGAATGACTTTCACTTTCATACTGAGGACAAATAAGGGACTGTTTTCTTTTTTATGGCATATAAGCTTTTTTTTTGGTCAGGAGGCATGTGGGATCTTTGTTCCTCCATCAGGGATCGAACCCACACCCTCTGCATCGGAAGCTTGGAATCTTAACCATTGGACCGCCAGGGAAGTCCCAGGACTATTTTCTTTCTTTGTGATAAAGTTTCATATTTTCTCCTAGATCCCTTACCAGGGAGCACCTGAGCTGCCTTCTGTGGAAGGGGTTTGTTTAATGCACATTACCAAAATGTATTTCTCCATCCTTTGCTTCATTACTATTGTTATCCTCAGTTGAAATGCCTGTGTTGGAACCAACTCAGTTCTGTTAACAACTGTGGTATCTTTTCACAGCAAAGTACTACCTGTGTTTTTTAATGCTGAAAATAAGGAATTTCATATAGTTTATTTTAAATAAAAAATTAAGAAACAAAATGCTTGAAAACATAGGTCCCATCTAAGATATCTAATTTTTAGTATATTTAATTAAATTTTGACAATTATATCTGAAGAGTAATAGAGTTTTACAAGTATGCAGAACTCAAAATAAATGTCCTCCTCTGATTCTATCCAATGTCCTAGAAAACATGGGAATCACGTGTGGATGTATTTTCACACAGTGTCATTCATGAGTATATGAATTTGGGTTAGAAACAACGGTTTTGAGGCTTCCCTCTAAGATTACTGGCTATGTGAACTTGGATAGGGTTTTAACCCTTTGATCATCTTTATCTGTGAAAAAAGTTATAAGAGCCATCAAGTTACAGAATCTGATAGTTAGATGTGTAATGGCTTTCCTGGTGGCTCAGTGGTAAAGGTTTGCCTGCAATGCAGGAGATGGGGGTTCAATCCCTGGGTCAGGAGGATCCCGTGGAGAAGGAAATGGCAACCCACTCCAGGATTCTGGCCTGGGAGATATCATGCACAGTGGAGCCTGGTGGGCTGCAGTCCATGGGATTGCCAAGAGTCAAACACGACTGAAGTGATTGAGCACGCATGCATGCACATATTGACTCTATCTTTAATTAACTCATTGGATTGCATTGAACTAAAGCAAATGAAAACTTTCTCAAATTTGTAGAAACCAATTCTCTGCCTGTTTGAGTGTTTTCAATCTTTTCTGACTCGGCAGAAATTGAACTGAACACCTATGGTCCCTCAACCTTTGGATATTTAAGCACCAGAAACTGTAAAATCAATGTTTTGTGTCCTGTGTAATTGTAACATCCAAATGAGTATTTAACATGCTATCTTCTACTTAAGAATCAAATATGTGCAGATTCCATTATTCATATTTTTTCAGTTAACGAAATGTCAGAAGACCTTCCAAACATGCATGAAGTCTCCCCCTGCTTTCCTGTGCTGTCTGTAAGGACCTCTACTCACAGTTCTGAAATTGATTCTTCCTAGAAGACCCTGCTTTTTATTCCTTTGACCTTTCAGATTACCTACTACTGTCCTTTTAATTTATAATTCTCCAGGCTACTGTTTTTCTTCATGTTCTTTTTCCTCCCCAGCTTCTGGCATTTCTGTTCTGCAAAGTGTACTTGTAAATGTCCGGGAGTGACCTGCAGAAGAAATATTTTGGGTCAAACTACCAGCTTGTCTTTTCTGCCTCCTCTTCTTCAGATTTTCAGGAATCATCAACATTTCACACACTTAATATGGGACTTTGAATTCCTGATACTCCTTTTATTTTTGTAAATGATTGGTGAGAATAATTAATCTTTGTATCATAGTCGTCTTTTTCAGGAGGGAAGGAAAATTGTGTGTGGAGCAAATAAAAAGCACAGAGCCTTGACCAGAGTCTCTCACTGGGGAAAACACTCAAGAATCTTTTAAGTGCATCAGTCCTTGAACTCTCCCCTCTTTCATTCTATCCTAGTGCTTTCTGGGGAGAGGAAAAATTTCCAGGACAAAAATACTTCCACTGAGAACCATCTCAATACAAAAACTCCCCAACTTATATGTGGTGTCCTGTCTTATCACTTCTGAACAGACCTTGCAATTTGAAAGGGTTTAGAAATTTGCTTAACTTGCCATTTGCTGACATAATGAGGAAATCGATGCGTCCTGCCTTTCGAAATGCTTGTGAGTCCAGAATAATTCAACAAGAGTATGCCATGATAAGCAGAAACGAAACAGCAAGGACTTGCTCATCAACTCAGAATCAGAGATGGTTTACAGATAAAACCGTGTTCATTTATTGACTGGAGCCCTCCATATTTTGCATCTCTAAGGACAAACACCAGCATTTTGGGAGAGGTTTACTTTGCAATTGTGAGTGATATTCCAGGAATGCAGGAGGTCTGTTCCACTTTTACTAAGACCTTGAGCATGAGAAGGGAAGTTGATGTGCTTCAACAAAGCATCTGCCTCTATCCATGATGAAAGCATCTTTTACTTATTCAAATGATTTACTTAAGGAGGCAGGATCTTTGCCCGTAGGAGAGAAAAGAACACACTATGGGACCTCCAGGAACTTTATGTCACATCTCAGGGGAGATAAAACTGGTGCGTCTGTGAGTGGAATGGGCTCACAGTGCAGAAAAGCCCCTTGTCTCTCTGGACTGAGCGCATCCTGAGTTCCAGGACAATTCCTGCTCTTTGGTTGTGGATGAGTGAGTGTACTTTCTGGCAATTATTTCTAAGGCTGCTACAGAGAGTAGAGAGCAAGATTTCTTGAACATATTTTTTCACATCGCTTGGGTAGTTATTTAGGACAGCGTGGAAAGCCCATCTTCAGCTTTGTAAGAAGCAGCTAAGCTGTCTTCCTAAGTAGCTGCCCCATCCTGCGTCCCACTGGGAATGAAGACATGCTGCTCTCACTTCCCGTCTTCACCAGAGTTGTGATCCTATGGTTTCTGGAATGTAGTCATTCTGATAGGTGTGCAGTGGTATCTTATCGCGTTCAACATCACCTTTTAAACCAGCAATTCCATGATAGATATCATGAATCAGAGGTGAATAATTCACACAATTCTGTCCTGGAGGAACTTGTAGTTGACCTGTATGACTATCATGTTAACTAACTAGTAAAATAAAATGATGCAGAATTTGTTTTAGAAATAAGTATAGATGTTCTTTCAGATCTAAAACATGGGTCTGTCTTTACTGTTTTTTAACCCTAACCCTATGGCGCCTCCCCACCACTATGTTTAACAGTGAACAAAAAAAGGGAGAAGTATCACAACACAGGTGGATGATTTTAACAAAATCTCATAGCTGAAAAGTCAATAGAAATGCGATGATACGGGGAGCAGAATAGAGTAGACACCACTTGAATTATGCACAGGCGGTTTTCATGGAGATTTGGAGGGCATCTCTCACCAATTGGGGAAAGGGTTTACCCTCTGGAGTCAGAAGAAATCAAAGCAGGATGGATGAACAGTGCTCCAAGGTGGGTTATTTTGCAGAACAACTGAACTACTTGGTTAGCTTCCCATAAGTAGAGTCCCACATATATGCACAAGGACAAAAACAAACAAAACACAAAATAGAACCCAAAGTGCATGGTCACTTGAAATCCATTGATCTGCCTAGGTGTCTAGTTCGAGGACTTGAGTTGCCGGAGTGATGTTAATTAGGATCCCAAAGAGTAGTCCCCCAGGTCCTGACATTGGGGATCATGGAGACTAACAGATGCTGTCATGATCCCTTTATAAAACCAAAATCTCTCTCTGGAAATCCCACACTGACACTGAGAGGGGAGAAGATCTAAGACATTCCACGTTTCCTCCTCCAGGTATTCATGTCCTGTGTAATCGTCTCCTCTGGGGTGCAGGCTGACCCTGGGGCTGTGATGGGTGGTACTTTCACAAATAGACCTGAGCTGGTTTATTAGAAGGGAGAGCATTCAGGTGGTACCAAGTTGATCAAGTGAGCGGTTGAAAGGGACAAGGCTCTTCGTGCAAGCAAGACTCTAATTCCAGGCTGGCAGCCAGGGAGGGCTGTGTGGGGGACGATCTCAGTGGTGGCTTCTAGGAGGTGAGAGTGGGCTGGTGAGAGCATGAGGATGAAAACAAAGCTTGCAGTTAGGTTGTAGGTTGGGGTCCTGCTCACCTCTGAATGGCTCTATCTGCTTCGGTACATCCCATTCACCAAGCAGAAAGGTGGGTTCTAGTTTATGCATTTGCTAAGCATGATAAGGGGTGTTTGGTTTTAAAGTTTGGAAAGCCCAGGAGATCAGATGCCCTTCATCTAAACTACTCAGTGGAGGGGACTCCTCAGATTTGTGGGTACAACGTGGAAAGAACCCTCTTTCCTCACCACCTCCCAGGGACCAAGCAGGTCATGTGTGCACCTGCCGTAAAAGCACCAACTTCTTAGTGTCTTAAAACTCTTCTGAAGCCTGTCAAAGCTTTGGTCAATTTAATCAGTTAGGTCACCAAAACAAAATATTTCAGAGACAGGAACACAATCTCATTATATACTTTTGAATCTACATTGTCCCTTAGGAAGAGAGTGGCTGATTGGCTGAGTAAACTACCTCAGTTTGTTTTTGCTTATGAACTTGAGATATTTAAGGAGTATGGGGTGCAATTGAAGGCACTCAGGAGAAGATGTGGGGCAGAGTAGATGGGATCTGTTGTATGGGAGGGCTCTGGAGGGCAGGGCTGGAGCAGATTCCTGGGTAAGTGCTGTTCTGAGTCATCAGTAAGAAGATTGATGACTCATTTAATAGAGTCACATGCTTGCCAAAGACTGAAAATTAAAGTTACTCATCCAGCACTTTGCTGAGAAAGTAATAATTTTACAATTTTAAGTCACTGGGTAAGTTTTTGACTCGGTGCAACTTCAGAAGGGTCACTGATATGATAGTAAAAAAAAAGTGCATTTTGCAAACCTCTCTGAAAATAGAAACATTTCACGAAAAGTGTTGGAGGTCATTTTCTGATAGACTCAGTAGATATGTAAGCATTTTGACAAAGAAAATACCTTTGCACTTTCTTGTACAGATGTAACCTGTGTGGGCATTGCCAAGCTCATAATTAGAAAGACTTGTCAAAACATAGATCTCAGGACCTGAGGTGAGGTTTCTTCAGAACTTAATTGTAACCTTATGAATGTCCTGCTACTTGCCCTGGGAAGTAAAAATAGAAGATATTTTCCAAAGTAATGAGCAGCAGGCATAATTCAGATATACTCTAGAAACCACAAAAATGTAAAAACAGATGATCAAGGTTTAGACACTGGAAAAACTAATTATAGTCATTTGTCTGTAGCTTTTCAAGCTATTTAGTATTTGTGAATGATGTTATATAACAGATACAATAATAAGAAAATTAAAATGTCTTCTTGAATATTTTATCTAGCTGTGTTTGCCATATTGAAAATGAGAGGCAAAAATGATTATTTCTGACTTACGCAAAATCTTCAGTTTAAACTAAGTTATCAAGACAGTCTCATGTGAAAAGGATGAAGTACCAAGTAAGAACAGACCATGTTTATTTCTGTTTGTCAGTATGAGGAATAGAGGCCTGATAGTTCATTGCTATCATCTTCCTCTAAAAAGCAAGAATGAAAGCCACATAAGTTTTACCCTCTGCACATTGTGACATGCAACAAGATTTTGACAAATTAGTAATGGAGTGATCACCTTAATAGAAAATTAACAAGTGACAGCTAATGATAAATGTCTTTCAAGACACATACACAAAAACTTGGAAACTAATTGCACTGAGTGTGTTTGTGTCTCCAAGTGTTGCCTCTATTTTCTTCCACATGGTCCTGGATAAGATTATTAATAGCAACGTTAATATTAGCTGTGTAGAGAGGGAGGATGTGTCCATGGGCTGAATCGGTGCTTCTGAGTCCTGCTGACTCTTTTCTCATGTGACCTTCTGGCACGGGGTCAGACATTGCATTCTGGTGCCCAGAGAACTGTGGGAAATGTAGGAGAAAAACCAAGAAGGACTCATCTCTTGGTACCAGTGGAGAGTTCTGTACACCAACACCTAAATCTTAGCCAACAGAGATCACCAAGTAGACTTGGCAACACCTTTAAGAATACGGCGTGATGTCAACCTCACTTCTTAACTTACTCAACTTGCAATTATTGTTAACCAGCACATTCCCAACACTGAACAAAATCTGTGGTTACAAATTTGAGTAAGACAAAATGCCTGCTATATGGAACCCACTGTTCTCAGAGAAAAACCTGACCTTGATAACAAAACAGGGTCTATTTTATCTCTTTTTAAAAAGCCTTCTGCCCACAAAAGTCCACTTTGCTGTTACTGAAAATCTAATCTTTGTATGATTCCCCTATTATCTTTCAAATCTGTCTGAGGCTTTTCCATTTTCTCTCTTGTTACTGCAAATGTATGAATCCTAAGTATTCTAAATAGATAAGAAATAAGGTAAAAAGCAGAATATATTTCTCATAAATTTATTTTTATGGACTCTTTTCTGATGATCAAATCCAGAAAGGATACCTTGTTCACACATATAAAAAGATATGAAACTAAGTCTCAACACATATAAAAATCAATTCCAGATAAGCTATAGACACATATGCATGGCAACCTTTAAATATTTTAGAAAATAATATAAAAGAATGTTATTTATCATAGGGGAAGTGTGCTATTTTTTAAATAAGGTACATGACCCTGTATGTTTTTGATAAACAAAATTTTCAGATTTGAACATGGCTGAACGTACCCATTTTTTCCTCCATAATTTGAGCTTAGCTTATAGCCTGTATCTCATAGGCTTCATATCTTTTTGCGTGTCAGATTTTACTGTTTATGGCTTCTTCCAGTTCTTACTGCCTTATTTTCCTGAGTCTGTGTGCACCGCATGTTTCCGTAAGTTCACAGCCAAGGGCTTTACCTTTGGAAGTAGTTGTATTGTTGGCTGAAGGCATATTCCTCTAAAGAATTTGCTTTTGCTTCTTTAGGCGTGGGCTCAGGATCATTTAAAAATAAAGCCAATTGTTACTTAGAAATAAGTGTATCATCTGAGGCTTTTTGTAACATGTAGGCTATGTGTTTTCAGGTCTCAGTTTGGTGTGAGACCAGTCATGTGGAGACTTTCCACACTAGGTGAAGCTCTTGGGGTAACGGTTGGCTACGGAGGCCACACCCTGAGGAGATCCGGGGCGTCTCTCAGGAAGACCACACCAAGGAGCCCTCTGGGAAAGCCACCACCTGTTACTTTTTTTATCTCTCTGGCTTTTTACCTTTCTTTCTCTTAGTTTATGAGCATCTCAATGAGGCATTTAAATATATCCTTTAACCCTTCTGTCTTATTCAGAATTCTAGTTGTTGTATTGCATTAGGATTGTTTAAGATGTTTTTTCCTACCACACTATCTGAAAACCTTCAATCATTAGTTTTTCTTATCTTTCTTTTAAGATACATTCCTCTTCTTTCTGCTTTTAAATTGCCACTTATTCTCTGAATTCTCTGGAAATTCTATTATCTGATTTCTTCATTCCCTGGTATCCATAGCAGTACAATTCAGAGTTTTTAAACTGCAATTTAATAAATATTTCCAAGGAGTTTGAGAGAAGATACATGTGGAAATGAGAGGCTGACTACTAAAAGCACAGTCACTTCTGCAAATTAATAACTAAACACTGCATGGAAAATACTACTTTGCAATACCAAATGGCTAATGCATTAAAGCTGGTACTGGAATATGTTTACTCCGGCGTACTCTCTACTAAAATAATTATCCTTGTTGTTTTGTAATCTACAAATGAATATTTTGCTGCAAAGTAAACATAACTGTTTTCTATATAGCTGTAGAGTTTACATGCTTTATACAATGGCATGTTATTTGACAATTAAAAAAATATGTATATATATAGTAGTGGTAAAGAAGGATGCGTGTGGGTGACAGGAAAATACCCACTCTGAGATGTTGATGTCCATGGAAACACAAACAGTTAAGGATAAAAGTACCAGTGGCCGTTTGAGGATGGTTGGTTTTAAATGCCAGATCAAGTGGGGCGTAGTTTCCCTGGAGAACCGAAGAGCACCATCATGAATGCTGGCTGTAAGTCTTATCTCCAAACTAGACACACGGACCCTGGTGCTCCCTGAGCACTTTTAGAGGCAATGAACTTCTCTGTGACTTAGTTTGAAAGCATCTTCTTTATGAGTCATTCAGGAGCAATACTGAAAGTTAAACGATTGGGCAGTGTTGTTGTGTAAGTTTAGAGAAAAAAAAATTATTATTATTTTTTTTAAATTTAATTCTGTTCACCCTCCAGTTTAACTTAAATAAGCTTCCCTGGAGGTGTACTGTTTGCGTTAAACATTCATTCTAGGCACAAAGAGAGAGCTAAAGATCTTACATTAATGCAGAAGAGAAGGATTTGACACATAGTTTCATACTAGTTATTCTCTTAGGACATGAGAAAAAACTGGAATTGCTTTAATGGAAGGTAGTTTTCTGACTTCCTAACTCTGATTTCCAACTTCTGTATTTCTCACCATGCAGACAGCATATGTACTTTTAAATTGACAATTATCATGTTAATCTCCATTATGGATTTAAAACCTTTGCTTGCACTGAGTCAGTGTGACTTTAAGCAAAAGTCCATTTATTAAATCTTTTATTAGGCTTTTCATTATACATGCTTGTAAAGATCTTAATAGAGATGTTAAGTAATGAAATTTTGTAAGTTCCTAAAAATCTTCATAAATCTCCATAAATTGACTCTCTATGAGAAACCTGCTTTCATTGTGTCTGATTTTTATTCATATGCAACCAAAATGTTAATATACTTTAATTACAGCTAATATGATTTATCTCTTCACTCATTATATAAGTTAATTTTCTTCTAAAGAAGTCCTGTTTTCAAATTCTCTCCAGCAGTGTAGAATTAAAGTAATTATAGTTTGGCTCAGGAAATTAGTCATGAAGGTTCATGAATGCTAAAATAAATTGGAGTTTTCACAGGATGGATTAGGCCATATGCTTTACAGAAGGAAAAGGGGAGAGGAAATGATTTCTGTTACTGGGTCTCCAGCTGGGGATGCTTTGAAAGTAAACAACAAGTCTCGGCATCGCAAAACCCAGGGCAGAGAGAATGGTCGTAGTTTTTGCAGCCTCCAACGGATCAGACCAGTTTGGAATGCATCGCAAAACCCAGGGCAGAGAGAATGGTCGTAGTTTTTGCAGCCTCCAACGGATCAGACCAGTTTGGAATGCACACATTAAGAATCCAGGCATGATTCTAGCACCCAACAACAAACTGCTCTTTATTCAACATCTGGTTTCATAACATTTTTGGCTTCATTTGAGTGATGAGCTCAAAAAATGTTCTAAAATTTACCAGAAATACTATTCTGTTCTACGTCTGTTGGAGCAGGTGGGAATTCAGGCCTCTCTTTTCTAAGTGTTCCACGGTGTCCTTCCTTATCTTCCTCTGTATTCTACCACTGCAATGTCCCCAAAACTTCAAAATAAAATTTGTAATTATTGTGTGTTATTATCACACACATGAAGGACATCACTGGTAGATGTCATCAAAGTACTAAAATTTATCCATAAACAATGGACTTCTGTGTTCTGAAGCTAATGACAAACACATTTATTTTGACTGAACAATAACTATAAATATTTCTTGTGAATTAAAAGAGAAAATTATTTCTGGAAAATGCTTCTATTCTGGAAAACATCTGTATTCTAGATACACAAAGATTGTGGGGTAACCGAGAGTTCACATGAAATACGGACCAACAACCACAACAGACAAAAAAAAAGGAAAGGAAAAATCTGAGGAATATACTGCAAAATTAATTCCTGCTATTCTTCTAATATTGCTGTATCATAGGGAAGATTATTTCCAGCTTTTGATTCTGCATATAGTTTTAAATTTATATATCTAAAAGATGACTGAAAAGGACTTAATTATTTATGCTTCCTACATAAATCATCTCCCCTTGCAGATTTCTGACAAGTTATCAGTGAGCAAATTGTGTGTGTGTAGTCCTCTCCATCTTTTCCATTCACCATTCAGTTGTGTCCTGTGGTAGAGAAGTCAGTCCCCAGAATTTCAGGGATTGTGCATGTGTGTTTGTGAGCGTGGATGTGTGCATGATGGTGGCATGATGGACGTTTCTTATATGTTGGGAACACTCAGTGATTGATGATCAGCTAGATGCTTCCACCCTGCTATTCATCATGTAGATTTTCTTATTAATATCTCTTAATCTACCAGTTCATGGTTGAGAAATTCTGCATCATGCTAATCATGCCCCATTATAGAATAAGTTATTAAGTGTCTCTACAATTCAGCGTGTTGAGTGAATTCAGAAACTATTATCTACATTCGTCTCTGAAATTTCAACATGTCTGTACCTCATTTTTAAAATATTCATACCAAGAAGGTCTTAGAAAGTGGTACTCAAGACCACAAACTTTGTCATCCATTTTGTATTTGTGTTTTGGTTTCCTAATTACTGGTTTTGTAGAGTATGTTACATTAAGCTTTTTTTTTTCCTATTTGGAGTGTAACAATAACTACCATGATGGTTTGTTTGGAGCCTGACATATGAAATAAATAGTATGGTGCTTGACACACAATAGGCTTTCAAGATGGCAGGTTAATTCATACACTGCATTGCATGGTGGTTAAGCCATGACCTCTTGAGGAGACCTAGGTTCAAATTCATTTCCTCTTGATTTTTACATAAAACGCTGAGAACAGCTCTTTCCAACAACAATATGATGGAAACTGCACATGTGAACCACTTATTGAAGTTTTCTAGTAATCATATTTTGTCTGTGTGTGGTGTGTGTTCAGTCGTGTCCAACTCTTTGTGATCCCACGGATGGTAGCCTGCCCAGCTCTTCTGTCCATGGGATTTTCCAGGCAAGGATACTGGAGTGGGTTGCCATTTTCTACTCCAGGGGATCTTTTCAATCCAGGGATGGAACCAAGGTCCCTTGTGTCTTCTGCATTGGCAGGCAGATTCTTTACCACTAGCGCCAACTGGGAAGCCCCATAGCCACATTAAGAAGGTCAAAACAAATGGATAAAATGCGCTTTAATCATATATTTTATTTTCCCACAATATATACCAAATATAATCAATACAAAATATTATGAGGTATTTTACATTCTTTTTTGTTCATGGTTTTTAAAACATAGCTTGTGTTTGACACTTTCAGCCCATCCTAATTTAGATTTGTGCTCAATAGCCATGCCTGGCTCGTGCCTGCAGTGATGGAGAGTGAACATAGAAGAAATGTCTGGTATATGGTAAGCTTTATGTGAGTATCATATTTAAATTATTTTAGACATTAAAAGCACTATAGTACCTACTTATAGAGAATTATTTGAATCCAAGAAGATAATGTGCACTAGATAATGTACTTCACAAGGAAGGGTGGCTCATAATAAGAATTCTGTTAATATCTAGGCTGTTACTGCTTATCAGACACTGTCTCAGGAACTGTGGTTGCAAAATAATGAAGGTCCAGTCCCTACCCTGTAACAGATCGGTGGTAAGTGTGGGCCAATGCAGTCTCACTTAAATGCAATTTGAGTAAATGAATACAAATGTGGCAGCTGGTTTTGCTATTTCGGATGCATTCTTTTTGCTTCTGGGCCATGTTCTATGACCCGCGAGGCTGAATCCTGCAGACTGTACCATCTGGGCTCCCTGGAGAGATGGAATGATGACAGCTGAGCCAATGGGAGGTGCCAGTGGAAGACCTAGGAGGTGGGGAGACAGAGACAAAGGAGCAAGTCCTGATCAGATGCCATGTCTCTTGATGTAAGGTGGCTAAACTCCCACTGGGCAGCGACCCTCGCACACTCATAGCACTTACAAGTCTCCATATTATTTCACTCCAACCTTGGCCTTTCTTTCCTAATCTTGCACCTTCTACTTCTCACCTTTGTGTGGCTCTGGGCACTCCTCCTCCTTGGCAGTCACCATCTTTGTCATCTTTTCATTTATACCAGCAATGATGAATTCAGCTACTTCTTCCCACTTCTATTGATTAAACAGCTAACCATGCAATTCATTCTAACTCACCAATTCTAGAGCTTGTGTTTGTTCTCATTTGAGAAGTCCCAAGTTTTTCATTCCATTTTTTGCTTCTCACTCTCACGTCACGCTTGGAGCACCAGGAAATGGCCCATGGATGTTGAGTTAGGTAAATTCTGGATCAGCTTGTAATTAAACAACTCAAACCTTTGGAATGAATCAGCTTGCTTCTTGGACAAGCACATGAATGTAGTGGGAGCAACACTCCAGAGGAGAGCAAGGGGTGTGGACAAAACGCAGGCTCAGCTCTAAGGTTCTAGACTGCTCACTTCTGCAGTGTGGATGAGGGGTTTCACAGGTAAAACAGTCAGAATCCTGGGGCAATGACCCATTTCCCAGTTTTCTTCATGTGCTTCAAGACTGTTCCCTGGAGATGCCTTCCCCTTCCCTGTCCTTCCTGCTTGGAATCAGAGGACTTGGTCCATGAACTCTATGTAATCCAGGAAACTCAGAATGAACTCAAGACCAGCAAACATGCCCTGGAATCAGAGAGCATCACCTGCCATTTACCTTGTTGTGTGAGTTTTCACTCTCTCTATATATTTTTCCCAATGAGTTAGAGTAACTTGGGAACACAGTCACTGGATGGGTTTCCTGTAACAAATTAGTGCAAATTATACAGCTTAAATGGAGAAGGCAATGGCATCCTACTCCAGTACTCTTGCCTGGAAAATCCCATGGACGGAGGAGCCTGGTAGGCTACAGTCCATGGGGTCGCTAAGAGTTGGACACGACTGAGCGACTTCACTTTCACTTTTCCCTTTCATGCACTGGAGAAGGAAATGGCAACTCACTCCAGTATTCTTGCCTGGAGAATCCTAGGGACGGCAGAGCCTGGTGGGCTGCCGTCTATGGGGTCACACAAAGTCGGACACGACTGAAGCGACTTAGCAGCAGCAGCAGCATATGGCTTAAAATAAGGGGAATTTATTCTCCCTGGTTCTGAAAGCTAGAACCCCAAAGCCAGGGTGTTTGCAGGCCAGGCTCCCCGAAGGACTCAAAAAGATAACCCTACTCTGCTTCTCCAGCTTCTGGGGGTGCCAGCAGCCCTCAGCATTCTTTGCCTTGTAGACACATCACTCTAGCCTCTGTCAAAATCTGCTTTCTCCCTGAGAACCTGTCTTTGATTCCATTTTATTATAAGAAAACTAGTCACTGGGTTAAGGTCCACCCAAATCCAGTATGAACTTACGTTGATCACATCTTCAATGACCCTTTTTCCAAATTAAGTCACATTCACAGATTTTGGGTGGATATTTAAGAGACACTATTCAATCCAGGAAAATTCATTCATTTTTTCATTTTCATTCAATCCAGGTCATATCTTCCCAAGTGGCTTGGTGGTAAAGAACCCTCCTGCCGATGCAGGATATGTGGGTTCAACCCCTGGGTGGAGAAGATCCCATGGAGGAGGAAATGGCAGCCCACTCCAGTATTCTTGCCTGGGGAATCCCAAGGACAGAGGAGCCTGGCAGGTTACAGTCCATGGGGTTGCAAAGAGTCTGAACTTCAACAGCTGAACACTCATACGCATTCAATTCAAGATAGTTATAAAACTGTTTTTATTGTAATACTCAGGTTTATTCTCAACCTTTCACTCTGAATAATCTGACATTTGAATCTGTCTGGGATACTCACATATGAGTCCAATTTATATACATTTTAGTATGTATCTTTTTCATTCTTGGCAATCTTATATTCTTGTTTTTTTTCCACACACTCAGTGTGAACTGTTGTGCTTAGTAGCACTTTTAAAATGCCTTTATTCTTCTTAAAGCTAACACATCAAATATAAGGTTTTCCTTTTAGACTTGTCAGTGAATGTTTCCTCTTTTTTCCATAGTTTATTTATGGTTACCATCTAATGTGAGAAATAGGTTCAGTATTTTACAGTGACACATGAAAACGGCTTATGAAATAAGACATAACCCAGGGAAGCCGAATGTGTTATTTTTTTGCAGTTCCTCTAATAAATCCAATCAGAAGGCAATCTGCTTGACGATTCGGCTCACAGTTGAGAAATAAAAATTTTAAATGAGCTGAGTTCTAAGAGAAGAATTTAACTGAAGAGTGAGCCACTGTCAACCTGAACTTGGGAAAAGGAATGTAAGAACTTGAATGACCAGTTTGACAATAAGTGGGCCAAATGGAAGTTTGAGAGAACCTATTTCTACAAACTGACACCTTAGCAGATTGGGAAAGATTTAAATGATACTAATCATTTCCAGCAAAGGGACTGGAAGATAGGCATACCGCCACCATGATAGAGAAGAAAATTAAGCTTATATATGGAGAAAAATTTGTCAGTATCTGACAAACACGAAATGTTCATGTTTACTTCTCATTTCCAGGTAAAGGTGATGAACACAGCGGTTGCACTTTCAACACTTGAATACATTTTTTTAAGTGAGAGAAGCCAGATTAAAGGCCGAATAACGTAGGATTCCTTTTAGGTGGCATTTGGAAAAAGTAGAACTGTAGAGAGAAAAGCATATTCATGGTGAATGATTAATAGCTGATAGTGTGTGCTCAGAAGTGTCTGACTCTTTATCATTCCATGGACTGTAGCCCACCAGGCTCCTCTGTCCATGGGATCATCCTGGCAAGAATACTGGAGTGGGTTGCCATGTGCTTCTTCAGGGCATCTTCCCGAAATCTTGGAAACCTGAATTCTACAGGAGCTCTACGGGAGCCAGGGGATCCAATCTGCGTCTCCTGCATTGCAGGTGGATTCTTTACCACTGAGCCCTGGGGAAGCCCATATCATTGGCCACTGGGGAAACATAAATTAAAACCACGATAAGACGTGTTGTGAGGGTGCTAGAAAATGATGCTTCAGAAGAAGGAGCCACAGATTCGGATTCAGGCCTTGCAAACACGGAACACAGTGCGGTCAGCTGTCAGCTTCCTGGCAGGCACTTCTCTTCTGTTCCTTCGGGAGAAGGCACTTGCTGGAGCTGGAGACTCCAGTTGGAGCTGACCCTCCCACTTACCGTACCCCTCATCCATCTATTGGGGCTACACAGAGCAAGTGATGAGCAGGGCTGACCCACACACTCTAGAAAAATGGATGCCATGGCTCCAGCTGGAGGGCTCCTGTAGAACACAGGTTTCCAAGATTTCAAGAATGAGGAGCCCTGAGGCTGTACGTCTTCCAACCAGGACTGACCAAGACCTGAAGACACCTCAGTTCTGCCCTGAGCTCTGCACACACAACCACCTGCCATCTCCACACAGAAGAGGTGTCTTGAAGCATCTCTCAGGATTCATGTTCAGTGGCTTTACTCTCCACCCACCGCTGACCTCCTGAGGTGTCATCAACAGGCTTTATAATCCATCTTTGCTACCTGGTTCCCTTTCAACTGTGGAAAGAATGACAATAATGGCCAGGTTATTGTTAAACAAGATAAATTGTTATAAATGATAATTTTCTCTTAAAACATTTTTTTAACAGCACATGAACTGATAAGACACAAAGGAGGGAAGAAAGAAAAGAGAGGTTGCTAAGGAAACAGCAGCCTTTAAATGAGCATCAAAATGAACAGGCAGGTAAAATGCATGAAAACTGGATATACAATTAAGCTCTCTCACCATTTCAAAAATGATAGTACTATGTACTGAGAAAAATGACGGACCTATTTTCTTATCTGACTCGGACACAGATGAAATAATGAGTGAGATCAGACAGACTCTGTTCCCCTTGGCTAAACTCCATAATTTCCCAGCCAGAACTTTGGTCATGCCCTCCGAGGAAATTACATATTTCACGTGTGTGAGCCTGACTTTCCACTGAGGAGAAAAATACAGTGAAGCTTAGACCATAACCCAGGGCCCTCTTTGTTTATGTTCTGCCTCATAGACCGAAAGTAGAAGGAAGCTAGTCTGAAAAAACAGGTTCTGCTCAATGATGAGCCGTCGGCCTTTTCTCAAGTTCCTAAGAGCATCGGTGTGTTTTCCTGAAGATGGAAATAATAAAAATTATCAAGAAGGTTGATTTTCAGGCAGTTGGTGAAACCTTCAATGACAGACTCACAAGAGATTTTGTTTCTTTATATTAAAAATAACAGGGCAGAGATTGCTTTTGTTTTGATAGAGACCATGTTTGGATCGTGATTGATGGTCACTGGAATAGGAGAGTTGACAAAAGAGAAATGACAACAGAAGAAGGATGGGGAGAGAAAGAAAAGAGAAACAAGGTGGTAAAGATAAAGAAAACAGGTGAGGCAGGAAGAGCAGATGGGGATGGAAGAGGGGAGGAAGGCAGAAAACAGAAGTGAGGGGTGATCTCTCTGAGAACAGACAAGCTTCATGGCCACAAACAGGAGGGACGTGTAGGTCTGCTGTATTCCTGGAGCCTTACTTACCACTCCTTGGAAACAGAGCAGTCTAGAAATCAGGTGATGGAATGTCATAGATGATCCATCCACCTCGAGGTCTGTTTACTCTTCCTTATGTTGGGCTAGTTTGTTAGCTGGGGTCTTGTTGCTGCAGGGGAGACTGACCCAGGGTCTCCAGAGATCCATTCTTTTCTCCTCCAGCTTCCTAAGCCATTCTTCTGTCTTTGCTCCACCCAACAAGGGTGGCCACGTCCCCAAATCTCTAACACCACGGCTCTGCCCTGGCTCTGCTCACGTTCACAGATTTAGTTGCAAAGCTCACATTTTGTTCCTGTGACATGTCTGTGAAATTCCTGGATATGCGTCCGGAATTAGAGATGATACACCAATTCCTCAGCACTATCCAAACCCCAAACTCCCCCCAAAAAGAGGGAAGACAGGGTGCTTTGTTTTCTCAGTTAAAATGAGAGCTTTGAGACTGTGGACATGATGCTCATGATGTATTTCTAAAATGTATTCCCAGATCTATTGGAACAATAGGACAGAACATTTTAGAATTGCCTCTCATAATTTAAGTTGGCAGCAGAATGCGAAATATAATGATATAGAACCATGATCATCTGCCCTTCTAGAAATGTGGATAGAATCAGAGAAAGAGTGGGTTTTTTTGTTTGCTTGCTCACCATGTAGCATTTGGAATCTTAGTTCCCTGACCAGGGATTGAGCCCAGGCCCTCTGTAGTGGAAGCGTGGAGTCCTAACCACTGGACCACCAGGGAATTCCCAGAAAGGGGTTTTATGGAGCAGAAGTTAAGTCTGATAATTTCAAGCTAGCATTTCATGCATAATGTTTTGATCCTGGATTTCAGGATAGGGTCTGGAAGAAGCCTAATCAACATTGAAAGAGAGCACATAAGCTGCCTATCTTATCACATAACATGGAGCTGGGTCTGATCTTCATGGACCATCTGACTCTCCATCCATCCCAACTGACTTCCCAAAGTTCTGCGGCTCAGAATTCACACATCCCATGTAACATTCCCTCGTCACCTTGAAGCTTAGAGCATCAGCTTCTAAATACAATGCAGCCAGCCTTTGATCATTACAGCCACAACTGAAAAGTCTCTAATCTGAATACTACTCTCGAAACACGCTTTTGATGTGATTGTAATGAGACACACTGCTCTTTCTGCACAATCACTGTGGCCCTCACCTAGATAGTTTTTATGTTCCTTACTTCATGGGATTTATTTTCAGCTCAATTCCTAGAAAAAATTGTCTCTCCAAAAGAAAGAGTTAGTACCACACTTCTGTCACTATAGTGCACGTTGACTTAACTGCTCTGAGGGGGAAAAAAAAGATTGTGGGCGAAATCCACTCATGTTGGGAAGACAAGAGCTAGAAGATTCGACAACCACTTTCAGGGGAAACAGCAAAAGATGTAGATGGCTCTGAAACCAGAAGGGCACATCCCAGTGCAGAACAGATGGATGGAGGTTGAAGGGAGCACAGACGGGGCTGCTGGGAGGAGGGGCTGCAGGGTGGACCAGCCAGGACTGCAGGCTCCAGCCTGAGACACCTGGGGCAGGTCCATGTCCCCCCGGCCAGCTGCGGAATCTCAGCAGATCACTGGAGGTCTCAGAGCATCTGTGACCACATGTGTGAAACGATAATAGTGCTCACTGTGCCTGTTGGTGATGAAATTAAAGCACATGAAACAGTCACTTAACAAGGGGATGCCATCATTTAAAACTCACAAGCTATGGGTTGCTGGTAAAGCGACCTCAGACTGGATTCAAAGACTATTCTGCTTCCTGTTAGACATAGACTCAACTTCTCTGCATCTCCTCAGCTTCTTCAACAGCAAAATGGAGATTAATATCATGTATCTGAATGTGTTATAAGAGATATCTATTAGTTATTATCTATCTATGTCTTTCTGTCAATATCTATATTTCTACCAATCATTTATCTATTGGGCTTCCCAGGTGGCACTAGTGGTAAAGAACCCGTCTGCCATTGCAGGAGATGTAAGAGACTCCAGTTCAATCCCTGGGTTGGGAAGATTCCCTGGAGAAGTGCGTGGCACCTCACTCCAGTATTCTTACCTGGAGAATCCCAAGGACAGAGGAGCCTTATGGGCTACACATAGGGTTGCATAGAGTCAGACATGACTGAAGCACACGTCTATCTATTATCTACTTTTCCTTCTATGTGTCTACCTACTATCAATCTATCATCCACCTATAATGCCCCATAATTCATTGGCTGCATGTGTGTGTGCGTGCTAAGTCCCTTCAGTCGTGTCTGACTCTGTGATCCCAAGTACTGTAGCCCTTAAGGTTCCTCTGTCCATGGGATTCTCCAGGTAAGAATACTGGAGTAGGTTGCCATGCCATCCTCCAGGGGATCTTCCCAACCCAGGGATTGAACCTAAGTCTCCTACCTCTCCTGCATCGGCAGACGAGTTCTTTAAACACTAGGGCCACCTGGAAAGCCCATTCATTGACTAAAACTAGGTATATCCCACAATGAATGGCAACCCTTAATGTAAGTATTTTCCTGATGACTTTTCTGAATTATAATCTCATTTGGACATGATACTTCCTGTGTATAATAAGGCTTTTAAAATCAATTCTCATTTATTACACAAGAACGTTCATTCTGACTCTCTCATGTGTGACTTCTATAGACACAAGGTGATATTACATTTTGGAAAGAAAAGGCAAAAACTGTTCACATCTCTTTCTGCTCATAGGAGGCATTTGACCAGTTCAAACAGTATCACCTCCATTTCAGTCTTCTCTGCATCTTTAGGGGGTTCGGGGCTGCACACAGCTCCTTGGCTTCTCTCTTATCCCTGTTTCTCACTGACACTGACTGGACCTTCTAACTGAGCCTAATCAACTGCTCAGGGAGCCCATTTCTTAACTCTTGGCCTGAAAGGAGGTTCCTGCTAGAGCAGAGAGAACAGCAGGCTGGAATCAACACAGCAGAACAGTGACAGCTCCACCAGCTCCAGCTGGGAAAGGAAAATAAAACAGAGTTCGTGAGACACAAACAAAAAATGAAAACGCTAACAACCTTCTCACATACATATGCCTTTATAGAAAATAAAGTAGCAGCAGGAGAGGAAAGAGAATCTGCAGATAAGTCATCAGAATTAGAACAGGAAGTGTTAGTGTATCCTGGTATCTGGACTACTAAAATAAATTAACAACATGTGAGCAGTGTTGATTAAAAACAGGACTTTGAAGGCAGAAAAGCAAAACCAATATAAAAATGATAAGTTATTTTCACAAGCACAGGAATAAAAGCCATTACAGCCACCTTAAGAGACTCTAGTGGGTTCTTGTTGTTGTTCAGTCACAGTCATGTCCACCTGTTTGTGACCCCATGGACTGCAGCACACCAGGCTTCCTTGTCCTTCACTCTCTACTTGAGTTTGCTCAAACTCATGTCCATTTCTTAACAAAGTTGGTTATAGCATATGTGAACCTCAGGAACATTGAGCAAGTTCTTAGGTATCTATTCACTTGATTTTGAAATTATATTCAAGAAAAAAGCTACACACAAATGCTAATAGTGTCATTATCCATAGTCACCAGAAACTGGAACAAACAGGATGCCCTTAAATAGCGTAATGGATGAACAAATTGTGGATAAATGATGAAATGGATAATCTCTATATATATCTCGGAGAAGGCAATGGCAACCCACTCTAGTACTCTTGCCTGGAAAATCCCATTGACGAAGGAGCCTGGTAGGCTGCAGTCCATGGGGTTGCAAAGAGTCAGACACGACTGAGCCACTTCACTTTCCCTTTTCACTTTCATGCATTGGAGAAGGAAATGGCAACCCACTCCAGTGTTCTTGCCTGGAGAATCCCAGGGATGGCAGAGCCTGGTGGGCTGCCGTCTATGGGGTCGCACAGAGTCGGACACGACTGAAGCAACATAGCAGCATATATATGTATGTATGAGGATACATATATATATACATGAGGGTATATTATTCAGCAGTAGAAAGGGATGATCTATCTAGCCATGTAGATATATGAATGAATCTGAAATGCACAATACTGAGTGTGAGAAACCAGTCTAAAAAGGCTATATAATGCATGAAGCCATTGACAGGACTTTCTGTAAAAGGCATCACTATAGAGACGGTAAAATGGTCTTCGGTTGCCTGGTGTTTACTGGAGTGATGGGTGGTTGGTAATGCAGAGGGATTTTTTCAGGATGGTGAAACTATTCCGTGTTATACTGCAATGGTGGAGAAATTACAAGAGGCATTTAGCAAAACTCATAAAATTTACACGCAAAGAACACCTCAAAGTATGCAAATTAAGAAACTGTAAATTTAAGCTGTCAAGGATCCCTGGGTGGAATATAGAATGTGACAAAACAATTAACTGTGTTACAGATGTGAGACAATCTCACCAAGCAGGACAGGTGGTAGGGTGGAGGGTGGTGAAAAATGCTGACCATCTAGTCAAATCTATGATTTTTCCAGTAGTCATGTATGGATGTAAGAGTTGGACTATAAAGAAAGCTGAGTGTCGAAGAATTGATGTTTTTGAACTGTGGTGTTGAAGAAGACTCTTGAGAGTCCCTTGGACTGCAAGGAGCTCCAACCAGTCCATCCTAAAGGAAATCAGTCCTGAATATTCATCGGAAGGACTGATGCTGAAGCTGAAACTCCAATACTTTGGCCACCTGATGGGAAGAACTGACTCATTTGAAAAGACCCTGATGCTGGCTTCCCAGCAAGGAAGGTGGGAGGAGAAGGGGACAACAGAGGATGAGATGGTTGGATGGCATCACCAATTCAATGGACATGAGTTTGAGTAAGCTCCAGGAGTTGGTGATGGACAGGGAAGCCTGGTGTGCTGCAGTCCATGGGGGTGCAAAGAGTCTGACCCCACTGAGCGACTGAACTGAACTGAACTGAAATCAATGGGAAATGAATGGAATCAAAGACTAAATGCCACCCCCCCCAAAAAAAGGTGCATAATCAAAGTACTTTAGGTGATAAGGTTGTTCCCCACAGAGGTACCAGTGAGAAATTCTGAAACCTTACACACGTAACTGGAACTGAACAACTAAGTAATTGAGTGGTAGACACCAGTTTTCTCATTGTTGGAGTGGAAGGTTATAGATAAGCCAATGGAAGGCTGGAATAGTCTATGTAGGGTTTTTTTTCAGTCACTCAGTCGTGTCCGACTCTTTGCAACCCCATGGACTGCAGCACACCAGGCTTCCCTGTCCTTCATCATCTCTCAGAGTTTGCACAAACTCATGTTCATGGAGTCAGTGATGCCATCCAACCAACTCATCCTCTGTCGTCCCCTTCTCCTTGTGCCATCAATCTTTCCCAGCACAAGGTCCTTTCCAATGTGTTGGCTCTTCCCATCAGGTGGCCAAAGTATTGGAGCTTCAGCTTCAGCATCAGTCCTTCCAATGAATATTCAGGATTGCTTTCTTTTAGGATTGACTGGTTTGATCTCCTTGCCTATGTCGTTATGGATTAGAATTAGAGACGTTACTATGATACTGATAACTACATCTATATTTATCCATATGTGTGTGCGTAGGTTAATACACATATATTTCCTTGCCTTGTCATCTGTAAGGATCTGTAATCAGTGACTCCTACTAGCAGTGAGCACACTAAACATTAAATCTTCATTTCTTACCATTCCCCAATGGCATGGCTTCTTGGAGAAATGGCTGATTTTAGGACCACAAGGTGATCCTGGAGTGGCCGATAGTGTCAGAAAGTAAGATTGTGTCAAACACACACAATGATGGATTTTTTCAAGGGACACAAGAGCCATGGCCAAAGCTAGAACAATTGAGCAAGAAAATAAATATAGTAGTATTGATTGGATTGTAATGCAAAGTATAAAATCAATAACCAGAAGTGCACACTGGTACAAATAAGGGATTAAATAAATAAGAGAGGAAGAGGAGACACATCTCCCATGTGGAAGAATTCCTAATATTTATTTCATGCTCCACCCCCAAGGAGTAGCATCAGATAAACATGCTCTGCATGGTGACTTCCTCCTGAGGACCACAGTATTGAAAAAAGGTAAAATAACGGCTTTATGGTGGGAAAATCTGGACACACATCACTTCAGTCACCCGCTCAAGCTCAGCATGAACAGAAATATCCTGTTGACCATCGGTACCCTTCAGATGGTGTGATGAGAATAGCACTTTGCCTCCATAGTCTTCCTCCTAAAGACACTTAACCCTAATCTACTCCTAAGAAATCCCAATTCAGGACATCCTACAAAATACTGATCACTACTCGTTAAAGCAGTCAAAATCATCTCCAAGAAGGAAAGTCTGAAAAAGTGTCACAGCCAGGAGGAAGTTGGGAGACACCAGGACTAAATTAATGTGGTATCTTTCATGGGATTCTGGAACAGAAAAAGGACATTATGTAAAAATTAGAGGAACTCAGAATAATGTGTAGTCTTTAGTTAATGATAATGCATCAATACTGGCTCATTAACTGTGAGAAATATTCCATACTAATCTACTCTACTAAGATATTAGGGGACCTTGGGTATGGGCTTCACGTGTACTTTCTGTATCATCTTCACAGTGTTTCTGTAAATGAAAACCCATTCTAAAATTAAAATGTTTACTTAAAAACCCACAAAAATTATAGGGCATCATAACTTTTTTGGTAAGGAAAAATATCTATCTTTCAATGGTATGAGTACTTTAAAGCCAGCAACAACCACATGGGAAAATAAGCTAGCCTGACCCTAAGATTGCTTCAACTCACATATGATTTGATGATTCCAAAGTAGGAATTAGAAACAATGATTCTATCAAAAGTAAAGCAAATTGTTTCTCCAACATGAAGATGAAGAAGTCATGTGATAGTGAAATATCACATATCTGCCAAGAGGAGGTTTGACTTGAACTTTAGAGAAGTATTCTTTCTTTGATATATAATAATGAATATTTCCAGGGCAGTATACAAGCACAGATGTAGATTTGAGAATTAACGTATTGTGCTGAGAAGACAGCAGTGTGATTGAGGCTAAGCTTACATACGCCTGTACAAGTAACCTGTATACCTGAGTGACGAGATGTGGGCTGGTAAGAGGGCTTCGACATGATTTACGAGGCAGCCTGAGTAAAAATCTTCCTGTAGTACAATGAGTCATTCAAAGAGAAATAGGTGGAAAATGAATGAGAGCAATTTTAGAATAAGGGCATTCATCCCAGGGCCATGTGTATGCTTTGAATTAAAGTGGGAGACAATAGGAGGACGGAGCTCTCGGAAGGGTGTTCTTCTGCTTGTAATTGTTCCCGAGCCTTCACCTCTGGGTAGCACATGGCACGAGCAGCCTTTGCATGTTACCACCTGAATCATTAAATGCAGAGTCAGTGAGTGAGATGATGCTGCTTGGTGATGTTCGTCTGGGTGGACCTCATGTTCCTCTTGCTGCTATGATGACAATAGCTTGTGAAAGATGCAGAATAGAAGTCACCATCATTTTAAGAGTGAATGGTGTTCTTGTCTTCAACCCTTGGTAATGACATCAATTCTGAGCGAATTGTGAAAATTACACTTGATGATAACATTAAGGAACAATGTATGCTTTATAGGATTACTACACTTTTGAGAAATGGGATTACAAGTGAGCCTGATGGACAATAGATAGCCAGGGGAGGTAGCTGCAGTATTTTAAATCCATGGCCATGATTTTACATAAAATATTGTATGAGGCCACTGATTATGTTGGAGTCAGAAAAACTAGTCTCTCTTAATTAATCTGATAATTCACATCCTTAAGAGCAGAGTTTCTACAATATTTTAAGATTCACACTTTTTGTATATTCATCTGGTTTTTCTAGACTACCAGATACTGGCAACTAAATTAGAGAGGTAAAATCATTTCTACCAGTTTCAATTTTTTGAAATGATAATTTCAGTCATATAAACCACAATTAAAGCAATATTATTTTTTGTTTCATATTTATAACTATTTGGGGGCTTCCCTGGTAGCTCAGCTGGTAAAGAATCTGCCTGTAATGCAGGAGACCCCAGTTCGATTCCTGGGTTGGGAAGATCCCCTGGAGAAGGGAACAGCTACCCACTCCAGTATTCTGGCCTGGAGAATTCCATGGACTGCATAGTCGAAGTCCATGGGGTCATAAGAAGTTGGACACGAGTGAGTGACTTTCACTTTAGAACAATTTTAGTTTTTCAAACCCTGATCTTATGGCTATATACGTCTTGCCTTGAGGTTTATCAAGTTAATTTTTATCACATTGATTTTTTCTTTGCTGCACTTTCAAGTGGAAGTTTAATTAGAAACAAATGTTCTAAACATATGTTTATTCTCTGCTGAAAAAATTTTTCAGTATCCTTTTTTGCCATGAATAGCCTCAAATTCATGAATCAGAAGTTTGTTCATAATCAATTACATTGAAATGGGTCAGAGTTAAATTAGGAAATTTATTGTACATCATGAATGCCTAAACAAAAGCATATTTCAGTAAAACAAAAATATTGTCCATGGATAAAATGAAGGAATAAATTAAAACCTTAACTTTCTACATCCACGGAAATAATAATCTAAATAATGAAAAATATGTGATCACTTTAATTCAGTTACAAGTCTTTCTCATCTTTGTTTTGTGTAACCAGTAGACATTCTTAAATCCAACAATCCAATCCAAACTGTGTGCTTTTTTAAAGAATTAACTATATCTGATTGTATACCACAAGGACACAGAAACAATGTAACGTGTAGGAAACCTGGAGTCCATAAATCGTAGTGAATAGAGAGCAACAAAAATTATAATGTGAAATAGTCTCATAATACATTAAGAGCTATAGTAAAAGATGTCTGCCACTTACTTGAGCTTTATTTCATATCCATACTTAGCTATGATTTGGATCTGTTAGTATTTTTTGCTCTTTTGTTTGGCCGTGGATAAAAGGGGCCGCATCTAAGGGTATGACCAGACACGGCAATCGGCTCGCAGTGCTGCAGCTGCCTGAGTCGGTGATCTCATTTGGGGCATGCTGGAGCCTCGCTAGGAATTTAAAGGGAATTTTCAGAGAATTAGATGACCCTGGGGAACTTTGAAAAGCTGCCACATATTCTTAGAGGTCTAGAAGTTTGCATGCATAAGGAAGTCTGTGTCTGCCCAGGAAAGACGACGGAAAGGGAAAGATCCCCCACTGAAACCCTGATGGTAAAGAAAGAGAAAGTTATCATTGTCCTGTAATCGTTCCAAAGTTCGAAGGCATGCCTTCCCATGTAGATTGTTTAAGATCTAATCCTGAGGGTTGTATAAACTAGACTTAAAAATAAAACAACTTTAAAAAATCCAGCTATAAACTCAATAGTAACCAACTGTAGGAATTACAGAAGTTACAGAATTAACTCAAAAAAATACAACATACACACACAAAAAAGTTTCAGTAAGAAAAACAAAATTAAACAAAAAATACCTACTAACAAAAACAGAGTCAAGGGGAAAGATCTGAAACCAGAGTGTCTCCAATATATTGTCAAAAATGTAAGGTTTTAACAACAAAAAAATAAGACATGCAAATAAATAGGAAAATACACCACATACTCAGAGGGGAAAAAAGCAGTCAACAGAAAATATGTCTGAGGGAGCCCAGATATTGAACGTAACAGAAAAACTTTAAAGTATTACAAATGTTTTCAGAAATAAAGAAAACTGTCTAAAAAGTTACAATAATGTACATTTCACCCAATAGAAAATGTCAAGAGATATAAATTATAAATGGAATCAAGTAAAAGTTCTGCAGTTAAAAAGTATGATGACTTAAATGAAAATTAGTAAGAGGGGTTCAAGAACACATTTGCACTCACAGAAGAGCTGGAAGGCAAGTCAGTGGAGATATCCAGTCTCGGAATCAAAAGTCAAAAAGAATGAAGAAAGTTGCACAGTGATCCACAGACCTGTAAGAGTTTCTGTTCAGAAACGCAGTGACTGGGGGCTGTCTCATCTTTCACGTTCACCTCTGTTTCCATTGTTTCTCTGTTAAAGAAAAAAAGAAAACAAAACACTTGGACAAATGCGTTCTGGTCCCCTCGGCACCGCGAGATCCTGGTTGACCACTGACAAATTGCATCGCTACCCATTGGCTCCTGTGTGGGTCTGATCTCTTCTGTGATTGGTTCTCGTGATCACGTGGCGGCTGATGTCCCGTTTTGAAAGCTCCTCTCCTCCAGGGTTTTGAAATTTCCCAGTGGCTGTTGGCTCCTGAGCTCGTGTCTTTGTTTTCACTGTCTGTGACCTTAAAATTGCCAGTCAGGGAGGCTCCCTGCTCGGGGTGTGGTTGATGAGGAAATGGTCTTGTGCTCCTGCCCTGTTCAGGCCGGAGATGAAGTGTCAGCCTTTCCTTGTTTTCTTACCTCAAGCTACATCTCCTGTCAATTACTTGCTTTCTTCTTTCTGCAACAGTGGTATTTCCTTTGGAGAACAAATATAACTGAGCGCTTTTTATTTGGTTCTTTGGCAAGTCAGAGTAAACAAAGAGAGGAATGGTTGGGAATAAGAAGTAGGTTTCAGAGGTGAAGCCTGGACGTTTATTCAAAATTCCTTTCTGGCTCTCGTGGGCCCTGCTGACAACAGGGGAGGCTGTGCTGGTGTAGGGTAGGCGCGTACAGGAAATCTCTATGTCACCCTCTTAATTTGCTCTGAACCTGAATCTTCTCTTAAAAAAATAAATCTTTCAAAACAAATGATAGATAACAACAGTCTCCATTAATTAAGAACTTTTCATGTCCCATGCACTGTGCACTTTAACCTTTTCAACTGAATGAAGGGGGGGATTCTTAGGGCTCCCATTTTAGAGTTGAGAAAATGAGGCTCTGAGGTTGGCATTTTGTGGCAACAAAAAAATCAACAACAACAAAATAAATAGAATTACTTTGCAGCAAGTTTTTGTGCATTAAGACTCATGGAATTCAGTAGTGGTGAAATGCAGATACAATACAGGGCAGGGAGTAAGACAGTGAATACTGGTGTCGTGCTACAGGGGTTCCTGCCCACACCCCACCATTTACATATGGTGTGATCCTGGGCCAGTCACTTAACTTCTCTGGGCTGGCCTCTTTACCATTCACATAATAACCAGACCACCTGGAGTAAGGTTGTTGTGAAGACTAAATTAGATAAGCACTAATTGTCCAGCTGTCAGAAAACTTTGATCAATATTTAAGTTGCAAATATATCTTCCAATTCACAGCATGTGTACCTGTGTACCAGCTACTAACAATGCTAAAAAAAAAAAAAAAGTGTGTTTTTTGTATGATTATTTTGTTAGATAATCTCTCTGATTATTTTCTGTTCAACTCTCTCACACGCCCCCTCGAGGCCCAGGTTCACACTGCAAGAGAAAGCGCCAGGGTTGACTTTGGAACTTTGTCTTTGCTTGTCTATCCCCTGAATTTCTATCTTCTTTTCTAAGAAACTGTTGGTTTTAAGAGAGTGAGAAAAACCACAGGGAGTTGGGAGCAGTTACAGCAATATTTGATCTCTGAACATCTTATAGAAAATTTGAACTAAAGAGCTAATATCCAAGGGTAAGAAAATCTGTATTGTGCCCCAAACAAAGCCACCAAGAAGGGCTGTGCAGTGCTAAGAGTAAATGTTTGAGCTTCAGCAAGAGCCTGAAGTTGCAGCTTAATAATTTTCTAAATATTAAATGTTGGATAAATTATTTAACTTCTAATTTTCTCAGTTTTTTTTTCATCTGTGTAATCAGGATAATGATGTGGCTATTGTAAAAAAGCAAAACAAAACAGAATAACCAGGATTTCTGGCAACATAATATGAGACTTAAATGAGACATATCCCCTTGCTGTTAACTATAAATACTTATCTAGGCTTTAAAATCTCACGCATAATCCCAAACTTGCCTTGTCTGTGCACTCTCAGTCTCTTCCAAGCATAGCTACCTCACCTTCCTGTAAACCTTAGAAATTCTAGTCAGTTAACTCCACTTGGAGTTACATGAGCTTTGTCACTCACCACCTGCATGAGCTTGGCCAAGCAGTTTCACTTCACTAAGCTGCAGTTTTCTTTCCTTTCTTGTGCAGAATGAGACTGAGGGGTCAAGGGAACAAGGCAGGTCAGGCAGCCGGCCCATGCCTGCCCAGAGCTCCAGAAAGGGTTTATCACCCAACAGCACTGAAGCTCGACTGATTCTCCAGATGGCGTGTCTCTTATGTAACTCTTACAATGTTATTCTATTTTTCAGGTAACTCAGTATTCCAACAGCACTGGAACTTCTTCAGGAGAGGGTTCTGATTTTTCGCTATCAACAAATAAATTAGTCCTTCCAATCTTGTATAATAAAGAGGGAAGGCAGAGGACAGTTTCTGGGCATAGATTCCTAGATAGGAGTGGTGCACACCTGATTGCAAACACTCTGCAAAATAGTCATAATTTCAAGCCAATTGATGTTAAATTGGGAGCTTTAACTTGTCCATGGTGAGAGCATTTATTCCATAAAAATAGACAAAAGCTACAAACCGCCTCTCCTCACCCCCTCCCATGTTATCAAACACTTCCTGTATGAATCCGGGTTCTGCAGAGAAACAGATCCAGGAGGAAATGCACATATAGATATGTTGTTGTTGTTGTTCACTGACTGAACAAGTCACTCAGTCGTGTTTGGCTCTTTGCAACCCCATGGACTGCAGCCTGCCATGCTCCTCTGTCCATGGGTTTCCCAGGCAAGAATACTGGAGTGGGCTGTCATTTCCTTCTCCAGGAGATCTTCTAGACCCAGGGATTGAACCCGTCTCCTGCATTGGCAGGTGGATTCTTTACCACTACACCACTGGGGAGGCCCATATATAGATATAGATGATGTAAACAGATATAAGTAGACACTGATGATATAGATGTAGGTAGATATAAAGAGATTTATTACAAAAATTGTCTTGTGTGATTATGAAAGAAAAGAACCCCACAATCTGCCGTGTGCAAGGCAGAGGCTCAGGAAAGCAGATGGGGTAGATCAGGATAAGTCTGAAGCCCCTGAGAACTAGGGCCGTGCTGAGGGCAGGAGTGCATCCCAGCTTAAGAAATAGCAAATTCACCCTTCCTCCTGCTTTTGTTCTATTCAGACCCCCAGAAACACATTGAAAAACACACCCAGAAATAATCTTTACCAGCTATATCCAGTCAAGTTGATGTAAAATTAACGATTGCACTCCTCAGAGTATTGAGTATAAATGCGATGACCAAACAACTGACAATTAAATTGCAACAAAGCAGAAAATAGAAATTTATCTTTAAAAAATCATTCTCATATTTAAAATGAATGTAGACATATATATATGTATGTATACTGTCACCAAATAATTGCATCTTAAAAGAACTGATGGTAGAAGTGAAGAAAAGACACATGGTACATAAGAGTTGTACACAAAATTGAATTTTGAATTCTGAGAAATCTCAATTGTTTTTAACCTTTTGCTCATTCAATTTTCTCATCAAATACTCCTTTGAGTGGCTTAACATTGACAAGGAAGTAAATGCATTTCATATGGTTAATGTGACACCCTTTTCCATGGCTTCACACTAAAGATATTATTCTTACTGTTGGGCTACAGTAAAGGAAAGTAATTCTGAGCAGCTCTTTCATGTCTTTCGTCTTTTATCACGAATCACAAAGACAAATGCTCCTGAAGTGTTTGAGCTTCCCTAGCAGATATTGGTGATTAAATAAAGAGCAAAACAAAACCATTCCCTCTATTCTCAGAGTCTGTGACTCTGAGGCATTCCCCCAAGCCTCCTCTTTGCTGGGGCCCCTTTGGCAGTCTAGGTCACTCCCCACAGCACCCAGCACAGCACTTCAAGATGTTCTTATCAAAATATACTTTCTTTCCAATTGTGTTGGTGCTTCATTGAGACATTGTGCTTGAGTGTTTCACAATATGATCAACAGAGGTGTCATCAATAGAAAGGACATCTGGCCTCTCTTGTCTTGCCTGGGGTCCCAGCCCAGCAGAACAATGTCCCCACCATGCAGAGAATGGGGAGGTAGTTGCCATCTCTCATGGATCCAGCAGCCTCTGCCTTCAACAGTGACAAACGTTCTGCTCTAGGACACCAGGGAGCACTCAGTGCTTCCAACAGAGCTGGTAGTCAGAGCAAAATGCCTTTCACCACAGGCAGCCCCTACATTTTAAATGTATTCCAACTGTCTCCGTCATGGAACAGTTTGCATGTAACTTGACACCTGAGACATACAACTATTCTATTACTGTGGATGGTAAGGACTCATACAAAAAACTTCAAATTAACACCAATCAGAAACCACAACAGTCTCCCACACCTGGTCCCATGGTGGAAAACTTTGATGTTAGTCTTGATTGTTCTTTGATGTCATTGTTTTTTTCAGTCATCTTTACAGAGGTATTCATTGAGCTATCTCAAATCTTGATTAAAATAAGGTAAATGGTTGAGAAAATCTTCTTTTGACTGGAATTTAGGGATAATCAAGCCAATGGGACGACTCTGGAGAGGCAGCATTTGAAGATTTTCAGACTGCTGTTAAAACAATGCTTTTCTTTTTCAACAAGATTGCTGAACCATGACAACTTAACATACCATGATGACATAGAATGGTGTTGAACTGTATGAACTGTTTGCACATTTTGGAAGTTAATCCCCACAAATAATAAATGCTGGAGAGGGTGTGGAGAAAAAGGAACTCTTTTACTCTCTTGGTGGAAATGTAAATTCTTACAATCACTAGGGAGAACAGTAAAGAGGTTCCTTTAAAAACCAAAAACAGATCCACTCTAAGACCCAACAATCCCACTCCTGGGCATCTGGAGAAAACCATAATTCACAAAGATACATGTACCTCAATGTTCATTATAGGGCTATTTACAATAGCTGAGACATAGAAGCAACCTAAATGTCCATGGACAATTGAATGGCTAAAGAAGATGTGGTATAATATCTCATTTATATATATTTATATTTAATTTATATATATATTTATTTATTTATTTACATATATATATATATATGAGATATTATTCAGCCATTAAAAAGAATGAAGTAATGCCATTTGTAGTCACATGGATGGGCCTGGAGATTTCATACTAAACTGAAGTAAGCCAGACAGAAAAAGATAAATATCATGATATCACTTGAACATGGAATCTTAAAAAAAGATACAAGTGAACTTATTTCCAAAACAGAAAGATAGTCACAGACATAGAAAACAAACTTATGGTTATCAAAGAGGAAACGGAGTGGGAGCAGGAATAAATTAGGAGGTTAGGATTAACACACATACACACGGCTATATATAAAATAGATAATCCAACAATACACTATTATAAATAAGATAGGTAATCCAACAACACATTACTATATATAAAACAGACAACCCAACAGAGACCTACTGTGTAGCACAAGGAACCCTACTCAATATTTTGTAATAACCTACGATGGAAAAGAATCTGAACATATGTTTACATATATGTGTATATATGTATAATGGAAGCATTTTGTTGTATGCCCAAGACGAACACGATATTGTAAATGAGCTGTGCTTCAGTAAAAAAAGATAGAATCAAACAGAATGTGTGATTTACAGTATTTTCTCTAAGGCAATCAAGATCTATTTTGAAGAAACATTGTGCATCAAATCACACCCACCGAGAAACATGGGAGCATCACAGGTGAGATGGCAGGTGTTCCTCAGTCCTCTTCCCCTGCTTCTCTGTCCTCCATCAGCCACCTCCATGCCCTGTCGCCTGTGGAGAAGACGAGGCTGTTCCTTTCCTACAGGGCAGGTGGTGGTGGTAACTGGGCTTACATGACAATTTGGTCCCAATTTCCTACCATGGGGTGAAGAGACAGGGCAGACAATATGCAGCCCTGCCGCCCAGCCGTGTTCCACCCTCAACTTGCTGGGATCCAGACTGAAGACCTCCTCCCTTGTACGGTGGCAGCTGAGAGATGGAGAAAGTGACCCCTACATGGTATTGAGCCTTTACTGAACACAGTGAGTTCTCTTCTAAACCCCAAACTTCACTCCCATTTCTTCCCATGTAACTAAACTTACAGAAGAGAAAACAAGTCTCTCAGTACAGATAAATCTGACAGAAATGAGCTGCTAATTTAAACCCACATTGAGACATCCATGATTTACCTGTAATCCCCTTTTAGGGAACACCTGGGGTGAGAAGAAAATTAGCATGAAAAAAGGGGTCATGTGTGGGGGCAAGACTGCCATTGAGGAAGGGGACTTCTACTACAAGTCAGTCATTTCCAGGTAACTTCGAGTAGGAGCAAATCTCTCCTCCCTTCACCTAAAATTAGGTAGAAATAAGCATAGATTCAAGAAATCTTACTGAGGCAGAAGTAACAAGATTTGGTAAAGTCTTGACCAGAGAAGTTCAGTTCAGTCACTCAGTAGTGTCTGACTCTTTGTAACCCCATGGACTGCAGCACGCCAGGCCTCTCTGTCCATCACCAGCTCCCAGAGTTTACCCAAACTCATGTCCATTGAGTCGGTGATGCCATCCAACCATCTCATCCTCTGTCATCCCCTTCTCCTCCCTCCTTCAATCTTTCCCAGCATCAGGGTCTTTTCAAATGAGTCAGTTCTTCCCATCAGGTGGCCAAAGTATTGGAGTTTCAGCTTCAACATCAGTCCTTCCAATGAATATTCAGAACTGATTTCCTTTAGGATGGACTGGTTGGATCTCCTTGCAGTCCAAGGGACACTCAAGAGTCTTCTCCAACACTACAGTTTAAAAGCGTCAATTCTTTGGTGCTCAGCTTTCTTTACAGTCCAACTCTCATATCCATACATAACTACCGGAAAAACCATAACCTTGACTAGACGGACCTTTGTTGGTAAAGTAATGTCTCTGCTTTTTAATATGCTGCCTAGGTTGTTCATAACTTTTCTTCCAAGAAGTAAGCGTCTTTTAATTTCATGGCTGCAGTCAACATCTGCAGTGATTTTGGAGCCCCCCAAAATAAAATCTGTTACTGTTTCCACTGTATTCCCATCTATTTGCCATGAAGTGATGGGCATTTTTTGGCATTGCTTTTTTTTGGGGATTAGAATGGAAACTGACCTTTTCCAGTTCTGTGGCCACTGCTGAGTTTTCCAGATTTGCTGGCATATTGAGTGCAGCACTTTCACAGCATCATCTTTTAAGATTTGAAATAGTTCAACTGGAATTCCATCACCTCCACTAGCTTTGTTCATAGTGTTGCTTCCTAAGGTCCACTTGACTTCGCATTCCAGGATGTCTGGCGCTAGGTGAGTGATCACACCATCGTGATTATCTGGGCCATGAAGATCGTTTTTGTACAGTTCTTCTGTGTATTCTTGCCACCTCTTCTTAATATCTTCTGCTTCTGTTACATCCCTACCATTTTTGTCCTTTATTGTGCCAATCTTTGCATGAAATGTTCCCTTGGTATCTCCAATTTTCTTGAAAAGATCTCTAGTCTTTGCCATTCTATTGTTTTCCTCTATTTCTTTGCATTGATCACTGAGAAAGGCTTTCTTATGTCTCCTTGCTATTCTTTGGAACTCTGCATTCAATTGGGTATATCCTTCCTTTTCTCCTTTGCTTTTCCCTTCTCTTCTTTTCACAGCTATTTGTAAGGCCTTCTCAGACAGCCATTTTGCTTTTTTGCATTTCTTTTTCTTGGGGATGGTCTTGATCCCTGTCTCCTATACAATGTCATGAACCTTTGTCCATAGTTTTTCAGGCACTCTGTCTTTCAGATCTAATGCCTTGAATCTATTTCTCACTTACACTGTATAATCCAAAGGGGTTTGATTTAGGTCATATCTGAATGGTTTAGTGGTTTTCCCTACTTTCTTCAAATTAAGTCTGAATTTGACAATAAGGAGTTCATGATCTGAGCCACAGTCAGCTTCCAGTCTTGTTTTGCTGACTGAATAGAGCTTCTCCATCTTCGGCTGCAAAGAATATAGTCAACCTGATTTCGGTGTTGACCATCTGGTGATGTCCATGTGTAGGTTCTTCTCTTGTGTTGTTGGAAAAGGGTGTTTGCTATGACCAGTGCGTTCTTTTGGAAAAACTCTACTAGCCTTTGCCCTGCTTCATTCTGTACTCCAAGGCCAAATTTGCCTGTTACTCCAGGTGTTTCTTGACTTCTTACTTTTGCATTCCAGTCCCATATCATGAAAAGGATATCTTTTTTGGGTGTTCGTTCTAAAAGGTCTTGTAGGTCTTCATAGAATCATTCAACTTCAGCTTCTTCAGCATTACTAGTCACGGCATAGACTTGGATTACCATGATATTGAATGGTTTGCCTTGGAAACGAACAGAGATCATTCTGTAATTTTTGAGACAGATGCATGTGAAGAAAGGAAATGACAAGTTAAACATTCTGAAGAGTTATAAGAACCATTTTCTTTTAAATGAGATAAACTCTAAAACATATTTATTTATATTTTAACACTCGCCACAGTAACCTATGTTGGGCTTCCTGGATGGCACAGTGGTAAAGAACCCACCTGACAATGCAGGAGAGGCCAGTTCTATTCCTGGCTCAGGAAGATCCCCTGGAGAATGGAATAGCAACCCATTCCAGTATTCTTGGTGGCTTCCCTGGTGGCTCAGTGGTTAAAGCGTCTGCCTGCAATGCGGGAGACCTGGGTTCGATCCCTGGGTTAGGAAGATCCCCTGGAGAAGGAAATGGCAACCCACTCCAGTATGCTTGCCTGGAGAATCCCATGGACTGAGGAGCCTGGTGGGGAACAGTCCATGGAGTCACAAAAGAGTCAGATATGACTTAGCTAGTGAGCATACACAAACAGTAACCTATGTGCGTGCTTCAGAAAACAGTTCTTTTCGCTCTTCGATGCTTTTGTTGATTTTTTACAATATTGTTCTGTTTCTCGTCTCTATGTTGCAAATGAAATCAACCTCTCTCCCTCTCTCTACATCCTTGTCTCTGTCTTTCTCTCTTCTCCCTGCCATACTTTGTTTATCTCATTTGCTATGCTTCAAACATATTCACTTCTTCTTAAAGATTCACTTTAATGGTTAATCTTTAAGAGATCAGAAATGTGAAAGCTTTAGATTCCATTCATTTATTTGTGGTGTTCCTGATTATCTCACTGTGTACAATTTTCTTAGTGTTCTTGGTGTTATGACACATGTATTTCACTTCCAGATTATCTCCCTATGTACAACTCTCTTGGTGTGCTTGGTGTTATAACACACATATTTCACTCACACAGCCTCCTCTACCGACATTTTGTCCCTGCATGTGAAATGTAGAAACCTCACTTTCTTTTAAATCCCTTTTTCTTTCTATGGTTTCAATATAATTGTCATAAGTATTTCCTCAACATATGTTCTTTCTTCTTGGAACTTTAGAATTCCAAGATTTGTTTCCTAAGACTCATTCCTTGAGCTGCTCTTTCAGGGTGGGTTTGTTAGTGATATTTGTCTTAGTTTTCCCCCTGGGAAAATGTCTGCATTCTTCCTCGACTCACGAAGGGCATTCTCACCAGATGGAAATTCTCATCTCACAGTCCTTTGATCTCAGAACTTGAAAGGTGAGTTGGCCCTTTCTTCTGGCCTCCGAGGTTTCGGATGAGGAATCTGCCATCACTGATTGGTCCTCCCATCGGCCATGCATCATTTCTCTCTGGCCCTTGTCAATTCTTGCCTTTGTTTTTAGTTTTCAGAAGTTTAATTATGATGTGTCATGAACAGTGATTTCTTTTAGTTTTCCTATTTGGGTTTTACTCAGCTTCTTGAATTGTAGATCTGTATTTTGTTTCTTGTTGCTAAATTTGGGGACTTTTTTTGAGCCATTATATAAAAATTTTTCTTTTTCATTTCACTTGCTTTCTTCACCTCTGCTTCTAAGAACCTGGGGATATGAATGTTAGCTCTTTACTTATGATTTCTCAGCTCCCAACAAGACACTGAGTTTTTTTCCATCTATTTTCTCTGTTGTTCATATTGGGTAAATTCTATGTATCTGTCCTCAAATTTACTGATTCTATTCTCTGTAATCTCCACTCGAATATTAATCTCATTCACTGAAATTTTTATTCCATTTCCTTTCCAATTGTGTCATTTTCATCTGGTTCTTTTATAAGAAAATAATATTGTTGCTGAGATTTTCTATTTTTTTCACTTACTTAATTAGAACTCATCTCTGCTTGTAGAAGGGTTATTATGAGGATTGTTATCTGACCACCTGGAAATCATGTCAGATAATTCTGACATCTGGTCATCATGTTGTGATGTCTCTTGATTTTTTTTTTTAATTCAACTTGTACTTTTCCTGGTTCTTGGTGTGATGGATGGATTTTTATTTTGTCATGGATGCTTCTGGGGTTATGAATCCCTGTTTAACATGCTCTCCTTCTGTCTCTCTTTGTCTTCCCATCAGGCCATCCTCCGGTGAAGCAGGAGGACAGATGTGGTGGGTGTGTGACCGTCTTCTTGGGCCCTGTGGACATCACCCAGGTGGAAGAGGAATGCTGGCCCAGAGTGCTTGGTTGGAGAAGAATGGGGTGGGATTTCAGCTCCCCTGTATCTCCATGGATGCCTCCATGAAGAAGGGATAGTGACTGGCAGCACCTGTTACCTCTGAGTGGTGATGTTGATACAGGTCATCACTGGGCCCCTCTGTTACCAGCCAGGGGAAGCGGATGCCTGAATCATGATGCGTTGTTGCTGTGAAGTAAGGGTGTGAGCGAGGTCCCCTGTGAGCCCATGGACTCTGGCATGGGAAGAACGGAATGTTGTCTGGCTTTATTCTGCTACATTGATATGAGGAGGAAATGCCCATCCATCCCCACCAAGATCAGCTTCCTCCACCATCACTCAGCAGGAAAGGGGAGCAGGGTCCCCAGGTGGGGAGGGAGGTCAGAGCCCTCACACAGCAGCGTGACCTCAGCAGGGACACTGAGATGCTGGGATAAAGGGTGTCTGGTGCGCAGGGTTGGCGCCTCGAGGGCCCCCTGAAGTCTTGGATTGTTTTCCTGCCGGGATTTGGCTGGAGAAGGGCAGGTTTGGCTTTTGGCCATTCAGTTTCTCTTTTGATATTTCCTGTTTCCCGAATACATTAAAAAAAAAGCCTCACGAGAAAGCATCTGACACTGGTGCAGTGGAAATTTCTAGCAGGTTGAAGCCATCTTTAGGTCCAGAATCCCACTTGCCATTCACCTTTGAAAAATTAATTTTATTTTCTAGAAATAATTTAAAACTTACAGATAAAATTTGAATTAGCACCAAAGACTTTCACATTATACTCCCCAATTCCTCATTTGTTAGCATTTTACCACATTTGTTCTATGACCCACCCTCTCTCATCTCTATCTATGCAGGTATACACACACACACACACACACACACACAGACACACACACACACACTCACCAGTATCAACGGTCTCTTACTGTGAGCAGAGATGAAGACAAAGATACACTATAGAATAGATTTATTTTTTAACAATTGCCCTAGCAACCTATGCAAAACTCTAATAGGTACTTTGAAAACAAACCAGGAAATCATCATACATTAGCAACACAGAAACCTCCAAACCAGGAAGTCAGCCTTGGGAAAAAGCTTCCCACCAGCTCACATGTTCCACTCTCATTGCACCAAATTCCCAACAATGTCCCTTTAATTTTTCTGGCTCAGGACCCAGAATCACATGCTTCACATAGCTGTCCTTCAGTTTCAAGCTCCTTTGGTCTCAAAGAGTCTTTAGTCTCTTTCTCCCTTTTGACATTGATAAATGGAAGGGGAAAGGGCCTTTCATTCCCCAGAATTCCCTTATGGGGTCTGGTGTTTTACCAGAGCCCCTCACGTAACCATCTCAAGGCTGGGAACCAGGTAGTCATCGGTGGGCCCCCCGTGTGTCACCCCAGCCCCGCCAGCAGAGCACCTTCACCCCATGTCTGCCTGGTTCTTCAGTATAAGGTCATCCTGTTGAATCCAGCAAATACTTCCCAGGCACTTGCTGAAATGATGCTAATATCCTGCTTCTTACAGAAATCCCACTTGATGGCTTTAGCACCACGTGTGTCTCTTGCTTGTCAGTGATGACTGTGTTGGTCACCAGATGGTCATCACCCTTCCATCTTTCTTCCTATGGTTACAAGTGGGCATTCTACCATAAGGAAGAGGTTTCTTTCCTCATTTATTATTATTTTTTTGTTTCATGTATTCTTTTTTTTTTTTACTAGTTCATTTCTGTTTTAGTCAGTGAATTGCAATGCATTGTTATGTATATACTGTTTACATTGTCCTGAATTTGACCAGGCTAAGTGTCTTCAAGTCGAATCCTGTGATCTTTTGACAAGTCTCCACCCCACTCCCCACCCCGCTGCCTTTGTGCAGTTTTCCGTTTCAAGGTACCATGTAGTCTAATTCTATCTTGTCATTTCCCTACATCAGCCTGGAACCTGCTTTTTATCCCAGGAGTCCTGCTTCATTTTTTTTTTTTTTTTGAGGAGTCTATGTCTCTGTCTCCAAAGATCACTCTTCTTTCTCCTATAGAGACACTAGTCATATTAGATTGTGTGCTTAGTCGCTCAGTTGTGTCTTACTCTTTCAAGACCCTATGGACTGTAGCCTGCCAGGCTCTTCTGTCCATAGGATTCTCCAGGCAAAAATACTGGAGTGGGCTGCCATTTCCTTCTCTAGGGGATCTTCCTGAGCCACAGATTGAACCCACGTCTACTGTGGCTCCCACATTGCTGGGGGATTCTTTACCCACTAAGCCATCCACCGGGGAAGCCCTATATTAGACTAAGTCCACTTTATGCCAGCATGACCTCATCTTAGTTTGATTACCTCTGTAAGGACCCCCCTTTCCAAATAAGGTACAGCTTTTATAGCAGGGGGCTGTGGGCATAATTCAACCTGCTGCAACTTGTTCATCAGCTAACTAAACTATCTCACTGTTCTAGTTAGAGCTGTACGTCTATAATATAATCTCTTATGGGCATTGAATTACCTAATGCCTCTTTTTCTACAGTTCATTTGTTTCCCAAAATATAAATAAAATATTGATGCAAAGCAAGCCCATCTCAAGGATCTATTTTGTTTTCTGCCAGAAACATTCCAGGTTAAATAGCAACCGGTGTGGCCTTCCTGACCTCTTTCTCTCTTGGGTCTCACTGCAGAGGTGCTAAGACTCTGTTAAAAGGCTCCAATTAAGGTTTGCGTGGTGGATCTTTCCAAATTTAGTGTTTTCTTTTTCCATAATTGTCTACCTCACTCAAATTACCTGCTACTCAGGAGACAAAAATGCACAAAAAAGTTAGAAACTGTCAAAATAATTTAAAAACATGCTACTTACAAAGGACCCCTGTCTACAATACTTTCCTCCTTACTCAGCTTCAATGACTGAAATTCATCAAAGGGTGGAAGGCAACTGTTAAATTGAATGTGATGCCTGCCAGGTTTCACCATCATTTTTTCCAAGTGGGCTGTTATGTAGTCGGTAACTGGATAAGAATGTTTAGATGATGGAAAGGACCCGCATGGGGCACCACAGTGTGGAAACCTGGGCTATTGTTTTCTAAAGGAATAAATACATCTTTTGAAAATGGAGGAAGTAACGTGAGCTGAGGGATAGGGCAGCAGAAATGGACTTCGGCTACATCATATTCTGGCTAATAAGCCTTAGCCAGGATGCTTCTCCAGTTTGCAATCTATAGCATCACCACCTGCTGAGGCAAGTTTTTCCCAGCCAACCTGTCTACCCCCATCCCTCCTGGACAGAGGAGGCAATAAAAGCCCCAAAGAAAGGCTCTTGGTTTATTTTATTGCCATTGACAGGCTAAAGGGTGGAGGTGAGACACGCTAATCTAGGGAAGCAAGCATTAAGGGAGAGTAGATGACTTTGCTGTCAGGAACTAATGAGTGGCTTTATAAACTAATAGCAAGAAACGGGTGGCACTTTCCTGGTGGTCCAGTGGTTAAGACTCCACCTTCCAATGCAGGGGTTGTGGGTTCAATCCCTCATCTGGGAACTAAGATCTCACATGCTTCATGTCAAAAAACCCGAAATATAAAACAGAAGCAATATTGTAACAAATTCAATAAAGACTTTAAAAATAGTCAAAAAAAAAAAAAAGGAAAAAGAAATGGGCTGCAAGTGAGTCTATAGGAAACCTCGGAGACTATGGGGCATGTATGTGAGGCAGTTTCCTCTGGGACAAAGAGAGGAACATGTGTGTCACAAAGAGGCTCATATGGAAGAAATTAGGGAATGCGAAAGTGAAAGTGTTATTAGTTCATCTTGTCCAACTCTTTGGGACCCCATGGACTGTAGCCCACCAGGCTCCTCTGTCCATTGAATTCTTCAGGCAAGCATACTGGAGTGGGTTGCCTTTCCCTTCTCCAGGGGATCTTCTCAATCCAGAGATCAAACCTGGGTTTCCCACATTGCAGACAGATTCTTTACCATCTAAGCCACCAGGGAAACCCAATTAGGGAATGGCTATGTCTAAATATTTTTGAGTTCCTTATTCTGGAGTTCATAATATCACAGCTATGCAGATTTAGAGGATGTGTTGTTGACTGAACAACAGGGAAAAAAAAAGGATATTTTTTGGAGGGGGTAAAGTAACCAAAACTTTCAAAAGAGAATTTCTGTTGCCTGCTATCAGCTTCTATCATTGTTCTTTTCCAACAAAATAGCACAAGATATATCCTGGAAAGAAAAGCATAGTTTTTGAAAATTATTTTTATTCATGAGACAATGATTCATTTTTAAAGGTGAAACTCCATAGAAAGTATTGAGAATTGCTACATTTAATTTCAAAACTTACTTTTTGTAAGATGTCATTATCTTTAACCTAAGAATTTATAAAAGAAATACCAGGAAATTTGTAATGAAATGTAATCCAAAGTGAAGCTCCAGAAAAAGGGACAGGCGAAAGGGTTTTGTCATTTTGCTACAATTAGTGTTTGATGATCAGGGCAAGGTGATTTCTATGCCATGATTGGTGAGATTGTGGTGCTGTCTGGACCATGTTTGGATATCTGTGTTAATGTGGATGGTTTGGAATAAGAATAATACTTACAAGTGGATTCAGAGACGGTACAAAGGCCAGAGGTCAGAATTGTTGGAATCTGGGAGAAAACTGCATGTGGGGAAATTGAAGGAACTTGGGATTTTTGATATGAAGAGCAATAAAGTAGAGAGGGGAACTAGTGAATATTGGTTTTCAAACAGTTTTAATTATCTGGGGAGGATAAAGACAGAATGAGCTCCACTCGGAAAACAACGTAGAGAGTGACTCCACTATTTCACAATGAAAACTCTTCTTTGAAAAAGGACTAACAGTCTGGAGGAAGATGCATCCAGTGCATTTTTGTCCTGGGAGTCAGAGTGCCGTGAATGACCTTGAACTTTTCTACCGGTGCCAGGATGCCAAGAAAGGTCCCTAAGCAGTGAGCGAAGGCTATATTCTGCAGCATATTTTCCAAGACAAAGAAGAGGCATTTACATTTTGCGGATAATTTCTAAGCACTCTGTAAGTCAAGTTATCTTTGCAACGTGCAAAATTTCCTCTCCGTTCAGATGTGTGAAGTCAGGGAAGACTGTAGACTGCTGCACGTAAAGGAGCACTTGGCTGCCCAATGAGCTGCCCGGCGGTGCGTGCCTGAGCACCGTTGTCCCTCACTGAACAGACCGCATGGGAACCTGAAATCTGTCAGATGGCAACAGAAGGCAAAATGCTGGGAGATGCACTTTCTCATTTATGACGAGGCAGAGGACTCAGCTGTGAGCGTAATTGTGCTCAGAACACACTTCTGACCAAGCGCAATAGTCACTGGGGTGAGTCCCACCCAGAGAGAATAGCCAAGTATTGTTTCTTTCTGCCAGTTGGAAAATTACATTTGTCATCAAACAACTGAAGATGTTCCTTAAAATGTGCAAGTGCTGTTCAGTTCTAACACTCAGGGAAAACGTGACGAACTTAGATGACAAACAATGTAGTGTGGTGTGAAATACAGATTCTTTGGTCTTGGTAGTTCTGGCTTCCAGTAATGGAGCTGGTGTGTCCTAGCTGTGTGATTTGGCAAATTGAACCCTGTATCTGCTCCCTCATCAGTGAAATGGGAGTGACAGGAACGTTGAGTAGCGGGGGGTTCTTCTTCCTTCCTCCTCCTATGCCCTTTTCATCATTTCCCCCAGTACTTACTTCACAGTCCTGACTCCCAAGTAAGACGTGCCAAACATTAACTAGAGAAGGCAAGTAGCACAATAAGTGATTTCCCCAACAATCCCCAAGGAATTCAGCCATTTTCAGATCCACAATTGTTGCTTAAGATCTATAGCCTTGGGTAGGCCACTTGGCACTTGGGTACCAGTAAGAGACGGAAAAGGCAGTGTTCCTCCCTGAAGGGAAGAAGATCAAAGTCAATTTAGGACTTCCCTGGTAGACCAGTGGTTAGGATTTTGTACTTCCAACGTGAGGGGCAAGTGTTCAATCCCTGGTAGCGGAACTAAGATCCCACACTTGGTGTGATGTGGCCAAAAATAAAAGTGGATGTAAAATGTCATTGCTTTTGGCCCTGAGTAGCGTCATTCCCCACATACAATGAATTGTGAGCAAATTGGTATATATTCTATTCATCTTAGTTTTGCACACAAGGGAAGATCTGTGTGTGTACAGGTACATACACACAACTAGGGAATCTCAATGCTAAATGTGCTGTTTTGGCTCCTAGGGTCTCTCCTCCATAATATCCATGCTAATAATGTGTAATCAAGTCTTTGGAAAGATTTAAAAGCAAACAAAATATAAACAAAGCGTTTCCTTACCCTTAATTTGATTCCTGGTTTGCTGGCGGAGCACAAGAGTCTATGGTTATTATCCACATGTATTTCCATTTAAAACGTGCCAGCTGGGGCCAGTTCTCACTGGAGAATTGTAACAGCTGTCCCAGTGGAAAATAAAAGCATGTCACTTTAAATTTTATACCAAGGCAAAAGAAATGTCAGATTCTTGCCTCGGCTGGATAACGACACACATTATCTTTGACCTGAACACATCCCATCAATTCATGTTCATGAGAAAATTACACTTTGGATTTACTTGATTCCTGTTCCTTATCCAATTTCTTACATAAAAAGGCAATTTGATCTTCTCTTCAATGCCCACTGTATAAATATCACATTCCACACCAGCATGCTAATGTCATGGAAGTTTGATCATATTTTTTGAAATGTTGGCCCCAATATTCCCCTCTCTTCCTGTACCACTGAATCATTGCAATCTAATCAATTTTAATTAGTTGTGCCTGATCTCTGCTAAAACGCATTGCATTTTTCCATTAATAAATCTCAGATTAAACAAGTCTTATGTTCTTTATGATTTTTCCAAACCCAACTGCATGTCTGTTGTATGAACTTTTCTTTCCATCTGCTTGACTTTTCAAGTACGCTTAGTATATTCTTGACTGTATGTTTCTGTAAATGAACAGAGTATTAGGGCTTCTAACAATCTTTTGCGGATAGAATTACAGGCTTCCAGATTCTGATTTGATCAGATTCTAATGAGCCGTTCTTATTTTTGGCTTAATTTTCATGCATTGGCTCTATACAATGCAATTTTGTCACATAGATTCTAAAAAGAGAGGAGAATGCATTTATTTGAGTTCTTGTGCCATATGTAGTTGATTTGTAATATATGCTTTTAGGGGAGATTCATACTTACATATATAATTACCATGCATCCTAGCTCTGGCCCTGCAAGACAGCTTTCTACTATTTTTGGAATGAAGAAAACAAATAATTTTTAAACAGCTATCAGAGCACACATGGCAAATTAATCATAATAGCAGCTTAGGAAAGGCAAGAGATAGAAGACGTTTGAGCCTGGACTAGGTGGATGAGAATTACTGGATGTCCACAGGAGCAGAAATTACAATTAATCACAGAAAAGAGGGTGTTTTGGGGGGAAAGAATGGAGCAAACAAAGACATGCCAACATGTGTAGGAGATTCGGCATGGTGGCACTGGCTAGAGGAGAGTCAGCCAACAACACCCCGGGGGTCGAGTCCAGCCTGCTGCCTGCTTATCAATAAAGTTTTATGGGAACACAGCCCTGCCCATTGTTCACCTAACATCTCTGGCTGCTTTAGCCCTACAGAATTGAACATCATGCCTGCAAAGCCTGAAGATATCTGCTATCAGTTCCTTCAGAGAAAACAATGGTATATTCACGAGAGGAGGGCAGTAAATCCTGCTTCATGGTCCAGCATACACCCGTTTCCTGTGTAGACAGTTTCAGCCATGTGAGCAAGGTCTGCAAGCATGGAAGTGGAGTCATGGGTCCCCTCCTGGACCACCGTGAAACAGGAGGCGGCTGTCTGCATGTCTTCCTGCTCCCTTCCACGTAGCCGGGGAATGGTCAGCAGACCCAGTGCCTTGAGCTCAGACTTCAGAGCCCTCATAGGTTGATGCTGTACATCTCTGCTGGTACACAGGGGACAAACACCTGCCACCCTGCAAGTCTAGGTTTCCCCATTGTGGACACTTAGCATTTACCTTACCAGTTATGTTAGTTACCCTGAGCCCACATCTGTGGGGCCGGGGGGACCCATGCTCATTGCGTCTCCAGGTCATGCCCAGAAACTGAAGTGTTTCCTCCTTGACTTGCTTCTGGCCCTGATGTTTCTTCATTATCTGTTTTAGGATTAACTCCTTCCCAATATAATTCACATTAGGAATAATTCTTGGTCTCTTTGTAAGGACTATAAAATATTAAATTTTAAACTCAGATTCACCTTATTTCAAAAAAAAAATTTAAACAAATCTTTCCCTTTCTTCCTTCCTCTCTCTTTCTTTCTCTCCATGGTTATGACTCTTGCCTTCATCTGTATTTCCTTTAAATATCAAGGAAGTGGCATTTTGGAATTAAAGGACATGTACATGTTCAATCCTTTTTGCATTTTAACAACTTGACAATCAGAAATTCCATACAAGTTTAAATTCTGAGTGGTTTCTCTTACTTCTTACTGAATATTATTTATTTAAAGTGTCTATTGCATTGGGAAAAACATATTGCATTCTTATTTCATTCTGTTTTTCCAATCACTAGTAAAGTTGAGGGTTTTTTAATTCTCACCATGACGATAGAGGAAGGGCAGACTTACCCTTTGTGATAAACGGCTGTGATGCTGGACAAAATATATGAGTGACAGTTTTCAGTGAAAGGAAGCAAACCAGGGGAGTCCCACATCCCCTAAGCTCTCAGCCAGGGTGAGGTAGGCAGCTTCTGAACCAGTATGGAGGGGAGAGAAACCCCAGAGAACTTGCTGGATGCAGGAAACCGTCATGGAGAAGAGGAGAGAGCTCGGGACTCCTGCCCCCATCCTAGAGTCAACAATTTCTCCAAGTAATGCTGATTTCTTTCTTTAGTGAAAAACAGTGTTTAAGAACAAAAAGTTGGGCCCTGGGGTGTTCATTGCTCCTGCAGTGTCCTGACTTCTTGCTCCCTAGCGAGCAGGGCTAAGAAATATGTTTGTACACTAACCCATACATAATAAACATAGCTATTTATTCTTGAATTTATCTATCCATATATATTAAAATAAGTATGTATTTGTACTCATATTTCCCACTTTAATACAGTACTGCAGTATGTTTGAAATGATTCTTATATGAACTGTTTTTTTATATATTAATTTTCTTTAAAGAATTTTGACATTTGAAAAAATTTCTACCTCATTCAAGAACATTACAGTGTTTAAACATACAACTAAATACTTCCTGTTTTCTTTTTAGGTTTACATATTTCATTCATTCCATAATTTATGTTGACATATTGTGTGAAAAAATCATATAGTTAAGCTTTTCCATGTGTGAACCAATTATCACAGCGCCATTCATTAACAAAGCATCTTATTAAGTTATTGGAAACTTCACTCATCATTTTTTGAATGTCCTTTTAAATGGGTCTGTTTTTCGGATTTCTGTTCCCCTCCACTGATATGTCTGTTCTTGAATTAATACTTTAAAAGTTTTTATAGCTTATGAAACATCTGGCTGTGAAATTCCTCCCTCATTATCTAGCCAATATTCTGAAATAACTGTAAATGGAATGTAACCTTTAACACTGCAAAAAAGAAATTAAAAAAGCAAGACAAAGACGGTCCAATCATGTGCTCCTTAGAGAACCCACTGTGACATCTGGAAGATGAAACAGGTACGTGAAGAAACACCTGTTATGGGCAGGGTAGTGGCAGGGAACTCCCCTGGGGGCTGTCACCAAAGGGACACATGTCATTAAACATGTGTCCAAATGCACAGAATGCACAACACCAAGCATGATCCTTCGCGTCACCTATGGACTCTGGGTGGTGATGTTGGGTCAATGCGGGTCTGTCAGTCATAACAAAGGTATAACACTGATGGGGGAGATTTTGTTTTTGTGTTTCATAATAAAGATTTTTTTTTCAGTACTAAATTCTTACATTTCTAAATATTTTTAAATCATGGTGACGTATTCGGGTGCCTACGCCAATGAGTAAAATTACCATGAAACCAACAACTACAAGCTCTGGTGAAAGTAGCTGTGTTTTATTAGTGATTGGAGACTCAGAGCAAGATTGGTGCAATTTTCTACAACGGAAAACAACTCCTGCAATGTTCTGAATAAAATAACACACAGAACACTTTTCTCCTTCAATTTGCACTTCCTAGAAATTGCCTTCCTAGAAAGTTCATTAAAGCCATGCAAAAAATACTTCATGTATTTCTGTAGAACAGAATTAGGTCCTAGAATTGAGAAACTATGAAAGAAATTTTTCACATTCATCTACACCTCATAGTCCTCTTGCCACCCTGGACAGAACTGGGATGGTTTTAATTACACAGGTGTGTAGGACCTGCACATAATTGCTCATGGAGTTCTCTCATATGTTAATTATTTTTCTGGAGGAGTGTCCATAGCGGGCATGGCTGTGCATGTATGGTGAGGAGTGGGAGGAATCTGTGTACCTTCCCTCTATTTTTCTGTTACCCTAACACTGCTCTAAAAACAGCACCATCTTTAAAAGAGAAACGAGCAGGGAGGAGGGCGGTGGTGTGAGGACTCTGGGTAGGAACCACATGTATCTTCAGAGCAGGACGAAGTCTGGTGACTGGAGCCAGGCGGTGGGAGGGACCGAAGACCTGAGGGACCGAAGATCTGAGGGGCCCTGATTGCAGTCATGTGTCACTCCCCTTCTGGTTTCAGGAAGGAGCACTTCTGTCATCTTAACACCTGATGTTCCCACAACCACCACTTTCCACAATATTTATGTGCCTTTTAAGTAGAATTTCATCTAAAGATTACTTCTTCCTAGTGAAAGTGAAAATCGCTCACTCATGTCTGATTCTCTGTGACTCCCACAGACTGTAGCCCACCAGGCTCCTCTGTCATGGGATTCCCCAGGCAAGAATACTGAAGTGGGTTGCCACGCCGTCCTTCAGAGGATCTTCCTGACCCAAGGATTGAACCCGGGTCTCCTACATTGCAGGCAGATTCTTTACCGTATGAGCCACTAAAGTCCTTACTTCCTCCTAAGGTACAGATAATTCAATTCACGTTACTAGTTAACATGATACCTGTTGTACCTTAACAAAGATCTTTATGAATTAATCGTGAAGTAATGGAAGTGTTAGTTGTTATGGGAAATATACATATATGTGTGTATGAATATATTCGCTTACTGTAGATAGTGTACACACATGCACACACAAGCCTACACGCATAGATAATATGATGTAGACCAGCTCCGGAGAAGGCAATGGCATCCCACTCCAGTACTCTTGCCTGGAAAATCCCATGGACGGAGGAGCCTGGTAGGCTACAGTCCACGGGGTCGCTAAGAGTTGGATACGACTGAGCGACTTCACTTTCACTTTTCCCTTTCATGCACTGGAGAAGGAAATGGCAACCCACTCCAGTATTCTTGCCTGGAGAATCCCAGGGATGGCGGAACCTGGTGGGCTGCTGTCTAGGGGTTGCACGGAGTCGGACACGACTGAAGCGACTTAGTGGCAGCAGCAGACCAGCTCCTTTCTTCTGGAGAAGATTTTAGAAAACACCAGGAAGGTGTTCGTGATTTTCAAGACAAACCACACAGGATGATTGCCCACGACATCCACAGGGTCAGAGCTTGTTTTAAACGTTTATTCTGTGTGTTTGTGTGTGTGATGCGTAATATGTAGCGTATGTATGTTATCATGCTTGTGCTTAGTCACTAAGTCGTGTCCAACTTTTTGTGACCCCAGTGCTATGGCCCACCAGGCTCCTCTGTCCGTGGGATAGTCCAAGCAAGAATACTGGAGTGGGTTGCCATTTCCTTCTCCAGGGGATCTTCCCAACCCAGGGATCGAACCCATGTCTCCTGCATCTTATACATTGGCAGGTGGATTCTTAACCACTGAGCCACCTGGGAAGCATGCATACATGCACATATATATACATGCAGATATATTATGCATACTGAATATGCACATTTATACATATTATACATACACACACATACTGTATGTGTATAGTATATGTGCTATATAACCTTGCATACATATAGGCATACTATATAAATGCACATATATACTTGTATTTACATATTGTATGTGTAGATATACATAGTGCATACACACACATGTGCAGATTAAGTGTATATTTGTGGATATGTGCATATATCTTAATTTGTTGGGGTGACTGAGTCTGGTTTGGGGGTTAATAGCTGACCGTCCCCCAATCAACAAGCACCTAAAGCTAGCCCTCTTGGTCCACTTTTTACATGAGCCATTGTTATTCTCCCTGCCGCTGTGTGACTTCTGCTCCCTTGGGATACAGTCAATGCCAAGAGTCAGTTCTCACTTATCTGACAGTGACAATTGGGGGTTACCTCCAGGATATAATCCACAATTCTTCTGTTTTCATACACATGACTGAATATTTTAATGGCAGTCCAAGGTCAGGATCTGGGGCACAGCTCGTGAAAAACAACACACACACGTCATTTTCAGAATCCCTGTGGGTTTGAAGAAACTGAAATGATGAAGAACTCACTTTCTATTTCGGAGCCTGTTGTAAAACGATTGCCTCCAGAGCCTTGGGATGTGTTTATTTTTTAATGCGCCGTGTTTATTTGTGATGGTGCAGGATCCCACTGTTAATTATAAGCACAGGCCTCTGCTGTTCCCGGGGCATCTGCTCCACAATTCCAGGGCACGCCCTGCGCTGGAGGTGGCTCCCATAAAACAGATGCCGCAAGGAAGAAAGGAGCATGGATTTATCTTTAATGATGGCAAAGTCCAACGCTTTTCAGAAGGACATTCTGAGAGCTGAATCAAATATTTGATTTTCCACTAAACTGCAAAATGAAACCGTTTTTAGCAAATGCTGCAGTTAGAGACAGCTGGAGAAAACTTGAGGAGGACTTTGTCCTATTGTCTGAAGTCCGACTGAAAATCACTTAGCTTGTCACCTTAGGTGCTTTATCTATTGATCGCACATCAATATTTAATCCTCTGTTTCTGAAGAAATTGCAACATAATAGACCATCTTCGCTGCTTTTTAAAAAATCCACTTCTGGTGTCTTTATTTAGAAAGTAAGGTTTAAGACTTTGCTTTTTTAGGGAAAGTACTTTTTCTAAGGTATATTTGCTGTCAAAGTGTATTTGAAAGTGCAGATTGGTTTAACTTCTCTTTGGCTTCTTATTTGTAACTCTGTGATCATAAAAGATCAAACTGGAATGTATCTTGCCCTTCTGAAAAATTATGACGCTTACATCCCTCATGTTTGAGCACCCTTCCATGTTGGGGGTGGGGGTCAAGGGCGTTGTGATGACTGCTGCTCCCCGCTATTCAGGGAAGAAGTGACCACATCTCACGCCATTGAGTCCTGGTGTGTGTACATGTACATGCGTGTCCATACACATCCACAGGTGTGGACGACAGGTTTTCATATTGACTTAACAGGCTTAAGGTGGCCCAGATTCTTGCTTTTTCAGTGATGATTTGGGTCCCTTAGTATTTGCAGAAAAGAGAAATCTATAGAAATGGGTTTGCAGAGAAGCCATACCATCAGGGAACTAAATAGCCACTTCCGTGTTTCCAAGCTGCTTTGTGAAATGACATGGATTATTGTTTGAGCATTTGCGATTTATTATCTCATTTGTTTGTTTGTGTTTCAAGTCATCATCCAGAAATTACGTCCCTGAACTTGAACCATTACTATTACATTTTTGAAAAAAGAATGGATATACATATACGTATAACTGAATCCTCTGCCGCATACTATACTCCAGGATGAAATAAAAAGTTAGAAAAATACATATATTATGGATCCTTCCATTTAGATATGTTTGTATTTTCCTGCATTTGCTCAGACCTCTCTGCACTGCAGAATGCGTATAACTGAATCCTCTGCCGCACACCTGAAACGAGCACATTGTTAATCCACTATACTCCAGGAGGCACAAGTTGTTCTGAAACTCACCTCTATTGAGACTCTGGAAGTTGACTTTATTTCTGGGATCATGGCAAGACTGGCTTGATTTCTCCTCTTATCCTGTATCTGGCATGAAATGCTCCTCTGAATCCGATCCTGGGTTGAAACCTCCCTTGTTCTGGGTCATGGGAGGTCAGCACAGTGATGCAGCCTGGAGTCTGAAGAGCGTCTGTGTGGTTATAGTCACACTATGCTCTCTCGTTTCATGACAAGGACATGCCGAGGCTAGTTCACAGGTCCCAGGACAGGGCGGGAGAGACTGACAGAGGTGAGCGGTGGTTGTCAACTGCCCAAGCCCGTCAGAAGGTCAGCAGTGAACTACCTATCAGGCACGTGAGCAAGTTGGCAAATATCAGCGTACCACCTCCAGTCCCAGCCTCAACTGTCAGCTTGCACACCTGTGAGCTAAACAAAACTTATTATTTTATGTCCTTGAGGTCTTGGGACTGTTTATCCTGCAGCACTATTGTGACAATTAATATAATGTGTAATACCATGGGAATTAATATATATATTAAAAAGTATTATCATAAAAAATACCTAAAATAGTTGGCTTGTTATTTGGGTCAAGTTGGCTGCTGGAAGTTAAAAGTGAAAAAACTAATAAAACAATGGGAAATGGTAAGGAAACATTATAGAAAGCTAAGAAAATGGCCAAAGATTTGGAAAAAATGTTGCATTTGGTAACTCAGAAAATTATATATACTCTGAAAGTGCATAACAAGATATGAGGTGACATTTCACTGTGGTTTTGATTTGCATTTCTCTGATGATTAGTGATGCTGAACATCTTCTCATATACCTAGTGGTCATTGTATGTCTTCTTGGGAGAAATGTCTATTCAAGCCTTTTTCTCATTTTTCTTAGTTGGGGTATTTGTTTCTTCACTATTGAATTGTAGGAGTTCCTTATATATTTTGGAAATTAACTTCTTTTCTGATAGATGGTCTGCCAATATTTTCTCTTAATCCATAGGTTGTTTTTTCACTCAATTGATTTCCCAGGGCAGGGGATGAGGGGAACAGGAAGTTGTTGTTCAAAAGGCATAAAGTTCCTGCAAAATAAATAAGTTCTAGAGACCTGCCTTACAACATGACTCCATAGTAAACAATAGTGTATTATGCACTTGAAAATATGTTAAGAGGATAAGTCTCATGTTAAGTGTTCTTACCACAAAACGCACACACGCACCCCAGAAGAACACAAGGCAACTTTTGGAGGTACATCACAGGTATATGTATATGACAGAACTCATTAAGGAGCATATATTAAATGGGAGCAAGTTGTTGAATATCAGCTGTAGATAAATAAAGGTTATATGTATACATGTATATGCCTAATAAGTACAATTTGAGCCTTAATGGGAGATGGTGCCCTTAACATACATGTATGTGTGTCTGTGTTTTGGTATGCAAGTGAGGCTTCAGAAAAAAAAAATGCATTTTCAGGAAATCTCGGATGTTCTGTCTGGGCCACTGATCCAGAAGGAGAAAAAAAAAATTATGACCACTTTCTGAGGCAATTCTGAATGAATGCATCCTTATTTAATAACTAGCACACGTCTGGGTCTGTGTGCCTAACCATTGGTCAAAAATGTCACCAAAAATAGATTATGGGGGTGGGTAATAGGAGCTTGTGTCTGATATGCCAGTAGATACTTGTGAAAACCAATTTACTTGAGGAATAAATAAGATATCATTTAATTTCAGTGGAACGGCCAACATGGTCCAGCAATTTTTCTGACTACAACTTCCATCTTCTAAAATCTAAAAATAAAATTACATTTTCATCAGCAAAAGGCATTCAAATAGAGGAAGTTAGGATTTTCAATTTGTATGCAGGCTAAATAGTCACTTCATCCTAAAGCTGTAATTGAAAGTCTTTTATATGGTAAATTCAGAATAATTACAGAGCCAGAATATAGTAAATATGGCAGCCAAAGAAGTTCTTTGAAAACAAAAACTTAATTTTCAGTTTTTATCACGTATTTAATATTTGGCCTTTTATGAATAAGCCTTTAAATGTCTCTTGTGAGAGACGTGAACTGTACTCCAGCTGCAGTTGCTTTCTTTTTTTTTTTTAATTTCCTGGTAAAACATAGTCCCTCTTTCAAAGTAGGAAAGGCACAGAGAGGATACTTGGCTTAATACATGATTATTTTTCTCTAGATAACAAAGATGATAATTTTAGAGAAATAAGTTTCTCTTCTGGCCATTTATCAGCTCTCCTTCAGGAACAGCCTCACATTTTTATTTTCTTATTTTGTCACATCTTTTAAATCCTCTAAAATGACTTTATCTAAAGGTCAGCTCCCTTTTCTATCCAATTTAACTTTATCTACAAAATTTTGTGACTTTGGCTTTGGATTAGTGATGAGTGGAGATAAGAGTAATGTCATAGACGTTTGCACCTTTTTGGTCAGGAAATCCAGACTGTTAACCAACAAGCGTTTGCCGTGAGATGCCCACGAGACCTAGGTTTGGCCAAGGGAAAATGTCTGCTGGAAAGTAACCTCTAAAATTAACTTTTAGTGGATAAGAAAAGAAAAAAAATGTAAGGTCATTTTAAGATGCTAAATAGTCTCCCGGACATGTAGGCAGGTCAGGGGTCTGACTAAGGTCATCACAGGCCCAGAGAGTGGGGGGTGTCCAGTCAAGAGGTTTTGTGGTTTGTATTGGGGAAAGTTAAGAAAAAAACACCTAGAAGCAAATATTTCCAGTGACATGAAAAAGGAAATCCTTTTAAAAATAGATTTTTAGTATTATAATCTTTAGTGGCAATAAAATTTCTACAGTTGAATAGGTGTCTTGGGCTATTTATTTTGGCTGTCATTAAACAGTAAGATTTTCTAACTAATCTCCTTTGTTCAGATTTCACACTCAACAAGCAACCGCTTGGTTTTGATTTGGCTTCCCATGCAGGGCTTCCGATAGACAGAGGATATTTGGGTTTTTCTGGCATGAGTATATAGTCTGAGTACAGTATTATTTTTCTTTCCATGTTAATACTGACTTAGTGAACATGAGTTTGAGAAAACTCCGGGAGGCAGTGAAGGAGGGAGAAACATGGCATGGAGTTGCAAAGAGTTGGCCACGACTTAGCAACTGAACACCAATTTTCTGCTGTTCTTGCTCTGTTTTGTTAGTGCATCTTCCGAATTAAATCTCCCAAGGCAAAAATCAAGGTATTTTTTAATTTGTATTTTTTTTTTTTTCTGCAGGACCCACACACCAGACTATCTTAGGAAATCCAAGATAACACAAAGCCATCTTGGGAGCCTCTTCCTGACTCTTCAGAGGCTCCTCCTGCCTCACCAGGTGTTCCGGCTGCTGGGACCTGCTTCTTATATTAGTTTCCAGAGGCAGTTGTCACAAATTACCACAACCTGGGTGGCAGGAAATATGTAATTTATTCCCTCACAGATATGGAGACCAAGAGTCTGGAATGAGTTGTTGTTAGGGCTATGCCCTCCAGGAGGCTCTAGGAGAGGGTCCTCCCTCGCCTCTTCCAGGCTCTGGTGGCCCACACATCCCTGGTATTGGGGTGCAGATCTCCAAGCTCTGCCTCTAGGTCACGAGTCCTCCTCCTCTCTGAGTCTGGTTGTTGACACTTCTGTCCATTATAAAGATACATGTCATTGAATTTAGGGCTTTTGGGCAATCCAGAACTATCTCATCCCAACCTCCTTATCTTAATTACATCTGCAAAGACTCCTTTCCCAAATAGGATCTCATCCAAAGGGTCTGAATATTAGGATGTGGGCATAACTTTTTGGAGTCTACCCTGTAATACATTAATATTAAAAAACAGAGACATTACTTTGCCAACAAAGGTCCATTTAGTCAAGGCTATGGTTTTTCCAGTAGTCACCTATGGATGTGAGAGTTGGACTATAAAGAAAGCTGAGCACCAAAGAATTGATGCTTTTGAACTATGGTGTTGGAGAAGACTCTTGAGAGTCCCTTGGACTGCAAGGAGATCCAATCAGTCCATCCTAAAGAAGATCAGTCCTGAGTGTTCATTGGAAGGACTGATCTTGAAGCTGAAACTCCAATACTTAGGCCATCTGATGCGAAGAACTGACTCATTAGAAAAGACCCTGTTGCTGGGAAAGATTGAAGGAGGGAGGAGAAGGGGATCACAGAGGATGAGATGGTTGGATGGCATCACTGACTCAATGGACATGAGTTTGGGTAAACTCCAGGAGTTGGTGATGGACAGGGAGGCCTGGCGTGCTGCTGTGCAAGGGATTGCAAACAGTCGGACACGACTGAGCGATTGAACAGAACTGAACTGTAATACATGGGCTTCCCTGGTGGCTCAGATGGTGAAGAATTGGCCTGCAATGCAGGAGACCTGGATTCAATCCCCAGTCAGGAAGATTCCCTGGAGAAGGGATGGCTACCCACTCCAGTATTCTTGCCTGGAGAATTCTGTGGACAGAGGAGCCTGGAGGGCTACAGTCCATGTGGTCACAAAGAGTCAAACATGACTAAGCAACTAACACTTCCACTCTCATTGAAATACATGACACCAATTTTATGATAATCATCTTTCACTACTGTAAATTTACTCTATTTATTAACATTTTTATTAAAGAAACATTCAAAACTTCCTCAGCAGATAGTTCCCCTCTTGTAAACTCTTCGTGCTTAATTTCAAACCATTTCAACTACCTCCAGCATTCAGCTTCTCTGGATGCTAACAGGAAAACACATGGGATTCAGTTGAAGTCATCACCAATCATTCATTAAAGAGACTTTCTATTATTGGAGGAACATTTTTATTTGGAATGTAATGGGAAAATCAATAATGCTTATTATGTTGCTCATTATACAAATCAATAGTGAGCATTGTAATATCATTAATTCTACAGCAAAGGTGTCATCAGTGTGTTTTTTAGGATGTAATTACAAATACATTCTACAGAACAAGTGTCTCTATATAAATCTTTTCTATTAAAAGTCAGCTTGATGCTCACACAGAAAATTAAAACTTTATGACCTGCCTGATGGGAATGTCAATTAATAAGGAACTTAAAACAGTTATTAAAGTAATATTGGATTGATTAATATACATCTTCATGGGCTCATATGGATTTTTTTCCCCTAAAAGTTATTTTGAAACACTGAATAGACGATCTGGTCAATGATATCCTTCAAAGACAAACTGAATTCTCAAGCTGGATCAATATGCTAATGAGGCCAGAATTATCACAAATAGTCCTGGCTCAGAATTTCACAAAGATGGATCTAAACTTTGTAAAGAAGCTAAGTTAGTGGAGAGGATTAGGCAGGAGTTGGTCTCTGCGGTCACATATCTGACTCTCGTGTTTGTGCGGAAACCAGAAGACCTTGGGAAGGCGAGCAGGCCCTGCACTGGTTCAGCATGTCCTCACCCAGACACAGCTGATAAGACCTCTGTCATGGCAGACTCAGGGCCAGAAGTAAGAACACAGAAGAAAGCAGTCCCTGGAATGCCATGGAAACATGTCTCGCTTCTAAACGCCAAGTGCTTTTGCAAGTATCTTATTAGCAGAGTCAATGTTCCCTCTACACCTAACTTCTTTCTCAGCTACTTTCTCTCTCAGGCACTTAACATGTTTTGACTAAGGAGTACTTCAGACGTTATAAACTGCTTTTAAGGAAAAAGAGAAAAAAATGGCTAATGAATTATTAAAAGCAATTCTGAAGGGAGGAAATATTTTCAGAAAGTCATGGAAACTGACTTCCCATATGCAGAGAGAAAAGCCTGAAAAAGTAAAAGATTCATACATAGAATATACTTAGCAGAGGTCAATGGCTAATTTTATTTTCTTCAATGTTGAAACTCCAAGTAAATTCCAAAGATACAAAGAAAATAGCCCTAGTATAGAATGATGTTTGCATTTGGTTGTGATTCACTCTTAATCTGAGCGTGAAAATTATTTAGCTAAGTGATAGCTTCCAAGTTTGTGCCATGACCTGTGTTTGGGCATTACAAGTAAAATATTTGCAAGAAAGTGCAAAATTCAAGAAAAATGCATACATAAAAGAAACCTAGCTTAGGCATTTATTACTGGGGAGATGTTATAAAGATACAAATTAGGATGTATCAATTCTCACTATCCTTGAACTTTAAATGGCTCTTAACAGAATTTTCTCTAATTTATGGGTTTGGAATTAAAAACCCTCTTTAAAAAATCATACACAATTTGTATGGAAGTATAAGAAACCTCGAATAGCCAAAGCAATCTTGAGAAAGAAGAATGGAACTGGAGGAATCAACCTGCCTGACTTCAAGCTCTACTACAAAGCCACAGTCATCAAGACAGTGTGGTACTGGCACAAGGATAGAAATATAGATCAATGGAACAAAATAGAAAGCCCAGAGATAAACCCACGTACCTATGGGCACCTTATCTTCGACAAAGGAGGCAAGAGTATACAATGGAGAAAAGACAATCTCTTTAACAAGTGGTGCTGGGAAAACTGGTCAACCACTTGTAAAAGAATGAAACTAGAACACTTCCTAACACCATGCACAAAAATAAACTCAAAATGGATTAAAGATCTAAATGTAAGACCAGAAACTATAAAACTCCTAGAGGAAAACATAGGCAAAACACTCTCCGACATAAATCACAGCAGGATCCTCCATGACCCACCCCCCCAGAATATTGGAAATAAAAGCAAAAATAAACAAATGGGACCTAATCAAAATTAAAAGCTTTTGCACAACAAAGGAAACTATAAGCAAGGTGAAAAGACAGCCTTCAGAATGGGAGAAAATAATAGCAAACGAAGCAACAGACAAACAATTAATCTCAAAAATATACAAGCAACTCCTGCAGCTGAATTCCAGAAAAATAAACGACCCAATCAAAAAATGGGCCAAAGAACTAAACAGACATTTCTCCAAAGAAGACATACAGATGGCTAACAAACACATGAAAAGATGCTCAACATCACTCATTATTAGAGAAATGCAAATCAAAACCACAATGAGGTACCATTACACACCAGTCAGAATGGCCGCTATCCAAAAGTCTACAAGCAATAAATGCTGGAGAGGGTGTGGAGAAAAGGGAACCCTCTTACACTGTTGGTGGGAATGCAAACTAGTACAGCCACTATGGAGAACAGTGTGGAGATTCCTTAAAAAAACTGGGAATAGAACTGCCATATGACCCAGCAATCCCACTGCTAGGCATATACACCGAGGAAACCAGAATTGAAAGAGACGCGTGTACCCCAATGTTCATCGCAGCACTGTTTACAATAGCCAGGACATGGAAGCAACCTAGATGCCCATCGGCAGACGAATGGATAAGGAAGCTGTGGTACATATACACAATGGAATATTACTCAGCCATTAAAAAGAATACATTTGAATCGGTTCTATTGAGATGGATGAAACTGGAGCCCATTATACAGAGTGAAGTCAGCCAGAAAGAAAAACACCAATACAGTATACTAATGCATGTATATGGAATTTGAAAGATGGTAATGGTAACCCTATATGTGAGAACAGAATAAGAGACACAGATGCATAGAACAGTCCTGTGGACTCTGAGGGAGAAGGTGAGGGTTGGACGTTCTGGGACAATAACATTGAAACATGTATATTGTCATATGTGAAGCAGAACACCATTCCATGTTCTATGCATGGGACGGATGCTCAGGGATGGAGCGTTGGGATGACACTGAGGGATGGGAGGGGGAGGGAGGTGGGAGGAGGGTTTGGGAGGGGGAGCACATGTGAATCCATGGCTGATTCATGTCGATGTATGGCAAAAACTACTACAATATTGTAAAGTAATTAGCCCCCAACTAAAAAAAAAAAAAAAAAAAAAAAAAAATCATACAAACTGCATATTTTCTTTGACATCTACTGAGTTTTGTTTTTAATGCAGTTTAACTTGTCTCCCAGTTTTCCCATTTACCTTAAACATAAATATATTTCATTCCTCTGAATATTTGTCCAAAGAATTTAGAGATTTATTAGATTTTCTACTGATGGGAACCTCTGTTTTGCATTGGGGCACGCCTTGTGTTTACTAGATATTTTTAAATGCCCATAGCCCATGTATTGCTTTTGTTTGCAACAGGTAAAGGGTTGGAGGCTGGCTTTATAAAGAGCAACTTTCCCCTTATCTCATAGCAGCATCTTGACCAACACATGGCCTGAGTGCGGAAACACTGCTGGCCCCCAGATTATGTCTGGTGTTTCCACCTTTCGTTGGGAGACTTTGTAGGTTTGCAGCACCAGCATGGATACAGGAGAGGAAGATGCATAGTCTTAAACCTATCTTAGAGGGCTTTTGCCTATGGGTTTGAGTCACGGAGCACTCTTAGAGAACTTCCCTAAGAAACGCTTTGCGTTTATTCTAACATGAACAACTTGTGCAAGGCTTATCTGAGACCTCATACTGCGTCCTTCTTTATGAGGTGGCAAACTGGAAACCCATAGGTCATTCATACAGGCCCATTTGTATCACACAGTAATGGCTTCTTTTGACAATGAGAGGTAGGTGGTGCTGGGAGCGTGAGTCTACATGTGAATGACCAGCTCATGTTGAGTGGACGCTGCCCTACTCAGATTCCTCCCTGCACACCCAATTGTGATCACGTCTCTAAAACTGAGTTTCTTTTCCTTGTTTGTCACCAGCTCCACTCACTTATATCACCTGGGAGATCTTGAAGGCATTGTGATTAACCATCCCTGGAGCAAGTTAAAGCAGTAGGAATTTGACCCAAGGAAAGCACACGTGTGAATTTTACCACTTGTCCATTTCAGCATAGGAAATATTCAGGAAAGCAATGGAAACCAATTCTTTTTAGGGGTGTCCACTTCTCTCATGCAAATAGTAATAGCTATAATAATATAATAAGAATACAGTATTATATTATTATAATAATAATAGGAAGATTATTATATAATAGTAATAGGAAGAATACGGAAGGAGATGGGGAGGAGAAGGAGGACGAGAAATAAGGTTTATCCCTAGAAAACTAAGTATGGCTTCCCGGGTGGTGCTAGTGGTAAAGAGCCTGCCTGCCAATGCAGGAGACCTAAGAGATGTGGGTTTGATCCCTGGGTTGGGAAGATCCCTTGGAAGAGAAAATGGCAACCCACTCCAGTATTCTTGCCTGGAAAATCCCATGGACAGAGGAGTCTGGCGGGCTACAGCATATAGGGTTGCAAAGAGTCAGACACAACTGAGCAACTTAGCAGCTAGGAAACCAAGGGGACAATTAAGTAGATGGTATCTAATTGTCATAGAATATGAAAGCTAACAAGGGATGCAAATGTCATTTATGGCATGTTTATTATTCTCCTCCTCCACTGTTATGGAAGGGGAATCTATCATTTACTTATATAACTAATCTATGTGAATTAAGTGCAATTTATCGCATCTTCAGATATTTATATTGAATTTATATTGAAATATTTTATCCCCAAAATTGGAAGCGAAGTGTCCTTCCTAGTTAAAGTTCTCTTTTTCCTTTTGTTTTGTTTAATTGAAATAGCAAACCGGTACAGCAAGGGATTAGGGCTAAATAGACACCATGAAATCACACCGCACATCAGGAAACTCCTCAAGGAAACAACTTAATCCCTTTAAGGAGGAGGGAGCAGAGTCAGAGGAACAACACCCCTTCTCCGCTTGACCACTGGCAGTTCCTACCGGTGGGCAGCTCAGGTGCATATCCAGCTCTGACTAGGGTGACCAGTCATCAGGCCATAAAGCAGGCATTTGAAAAGTCTATGCCAACAGGACTTGACCTAATTCATTGGTTGTAAGCTTGTCTAAGATACTTAAAATGAGATTTAAAAAAAATCAAATAGACACTCAGCCTATTTGAATCACACTCACACCATCAAATACACGTTTGTTAGGTTAGATTTGAGACATCAGAGGAATTAAAAATAACATACATTAATATCATTGAGACAGAGCCCTTTCATCATCCTGTCACAAATAGAAAACATAAATGCATTCTAAACTGTGCAAGATAATACAACAGAGAGTACTGACTGTTTCTCTCCCTTAGATTTGTCTGACCACTGTGGTACAGGGTTTCATAGGATGACTCAGATGCTATGTCTTTCTATAATATCTCAAAACTCAGAGATGACCTTAGCTTCGAACAACCACGTCTGGTAGTAGGCTATAAGAAAGCAATAGGGTGTGACACAAATTTGAGAGGAGATACTTAAAATTATCTCCTTAACTCTCACTAGCTGAATGAACATAGAATGTATCCCTAATTTTCTCACTACAGCCCAATTTATCCCATATGGGGGTCTTTAGATTTTAGATCTCCTTTCCTTCAGCTCTGAACTACTGCGATTATGAGAAAGATTTTCTCTTCATCATTGTCATCATCATCATTAAAAAAGAAGTAAAGAGTATCTAAGCCAAAGCTAATAATACTCCTTGACTTAACACATCCATATCCTCTCATTTGGATGGATGTTCAAAAGGATGAACAACTAGGATGCTGTTTGCAACCCACTGTGGAAGCTCCCCCTCTCTGGGCCCAGTTTCTCCACAGCACTGTCAACACTCAGTTTCGGGGACAAAATCGTCCTTGTTTTTTCCTACCAATTGGCTGTGTATAGGGTCTCTGAGATCATGGGTGGAGACGGTTTCTGTGCTGAAATGTGTGTGCTTATGTGGAGAGAAAGACTCAGAGAAAGAGAGGCTACTTTAGTATTTTTTCATTAAAATAATTCTCAAAAGTACTACGATGTGTCTGGTGTTTTGTTTTTATTGGAAAATACCCTGATGCTGGGAAAGCCTGAAGGCAAAAGCAGAAGTGGACAGCAGAAGAAGAGATGGTTAGATAACATCACTGACTCAATGGACATGAATCTGAGAAAATTCTGGGAGATAGTGGAGGACAGAGGAGCCTGGCATGCTGCAATCCATGCAGTCACAAAGAGTCGGACACGGCTTAGCAACTGAACATATGTCTGTAAGTTGACTGAGCCACGGTTAAAGAAATAATAGAGACAGTGAGAGACTGAAAGAAAAGTAAGAACAATTTACAGTTACAGATCAAGGTCCCTGTGGATGGGATATTATGGAGAAAGAAACAAAGACGTTTTGTCAGAATATACTCAAGACAAGTGTACAGTGCAAAGTTTATCAAGAAAGGAAAGTACTTACACAAATATTTACATAAAATATATATTTCAGTCATTTTAGTAACCTTTTACTATGTTTATAATGTATAGCACCTAACAGACTAACTGGACATATGATATGATTTCTATAAATGTGTCGATTCAATTTCTATCAGGTAATAACACTTATACATCTTTATTAGCCTAGATGGGTCTCTCTGACATCATAGAAATTTTGCAATTTTGTATTTTTAGAGAAGGTTGGGTTGAAACCTTGGTTTCAAGTCCGTTGGATTGAAACTTGATGTGTCAGAGTGGAGTCAAACCTTTTGCCAGGTCTGATCTAGGACAAAACTCTTATCAGAAACGTCATTCTGTGTCCCATCAGATAGAAGCTTTGGGGGTCGAAAAGCAAACAAAGAACAGAAAAGTGGTAGAGGGGGATGGATGCAGCTGACCAGATGTTTGTTGAAAAGCACAGGGTGATAAAACAGTAGAGGGTGACTTATAATAACGAAACTCGAGGCAGAATGACAGAGGTTTTAAACTTACCCTAGGAAATAAAACTGACAGTCGCAGAGGAAATTTACATTCTGTCCTCAGTGCATTCATTTCTCTTTGTCAAGACAAATGTACATGCAGAGAAAAAGTGTAATTTGGGAACGGCTGCTTGGCTGTTCCATACCCTAGTATGAGAGATCATCAATGCCCATATGTGCTAAGTGTCAAGCAATCGAGTGAGTTTTTGCTTCTTCACACTTGAAAAACTAGGAAAATAACCCCTATTTGGGTACCTACTAATGACACTGAGATGACGACTTTCTATCAAAACTATGATTAGTAAATATTTCCTGAATTAATTAGAAGATATTTCTCATTTCATGATTTCAATGAAATCACAGGGGAATTCTACTTTAAATAAAAATCCAATACAAGAAATACAATAACATTATTTGTCACCACCCCCCCCCCCCAATATGTTCAGCACTGTCCCAGGATGAACAAATAAAATTTTAAACTTGATAATTTTCCTAAGAAATTTACAAACTGACAGCTCAGGTTATTTGGTGTTAAATGAGTGCCTTTACTGGAATCATACGTATTATTTAAGCTATTCTATATACATAGGAGTGAACCTCTCCTTACTCATTGCTTTGGTACAAATGTCTTCTGTACACACAGAGATCTGTTTCAGTGGGGAGAGAGCCTCTTGTGGCCTCTTCCTTCCATGATGGAGTTGAACACACAAACCTTTGAAGGTTTCTGTTTCGCCTGCCAAGTGGGATTGAGGGTGGAACTCATGCTAAAGGGTGTGCATATCTCATCAAAATGTCTCAGAACTGCAATGACATAGCCAAGAAAGAAATAACAACTGAGAGGGAGAAGAGAGTGGTTTTGAGATGGTGCCCTTATCCATTCCTCTGTAACATACCTTCATTAAAATTCACAACTTGCAGCAGTAATTGCACAACTGGCTAGATTGTAGTCAAACAGTAAATAGTGTTCTTTGTTCCTCTCTTTAAGTGATAATGAGAGAAGCTGACTCAGGCTGGACTCAGTTTTCCAGGATATTCAGCTGCTTCACCATCACATTATTCCCACTGTTTTCAGAGAACACGAGTGAACGACACTGATGGGTACTTCCTGTCCACCACGTCAGCCACATGCACCGACACTGTGGGCAGGCACCGAGAGGAACGAACCTGCAGAGACACAGAAATGTGAGGCTGTTTAAAAATCCTCCCAACCGGGGACTAATGCCCACCATCAAAACAACTGCCATGGACAGTCTTCGTGTTTCCAGAAAGCTGTAATTAAAACACAAATGACTGGGGAGGAATCTGTTTCCGCAGATTGATGTGTCGGTTTGCAACTCAAATTAGAGAATTTTTGGAAAGAGATTCAGAAAGAAATCCAATCCACACTATGCTGACTTTCCTCCAGGGAGTACGAGACAGCTCACTTGTACCCAAGCAGAGGTGACTCTTGTCCTATAGTCACCTGAAGCTCAAGAATGTCTCTAAAGGTTTTTGTATCATCCCCTTTGCCCAAATGTCCATCACTTCCATCCCAACTATCCAGATCTAATCCTTTCCTCAAAGCACAGGAGCTATTCCGTCCTGGGTCTGAGCCATCCTGTCCTGCCCGCTCCCTTCTCTGGCCCTCCATGGCTGGTACCCGAGCACAGCACAGCTTTTCCGGGAAACCTGGAAAGGCTTTGCATAATCATTCAACTGCCACAACAACCCTCTGAGGTGCTGTCGCCAGTCCCATTCCAGACAGAAGGAAAGTGCACAGGGATTAAATGAGTCATCCGAAGTCACTAAGGCACTAAGTGGTCAAACGAGAATCAAATCTACCCAAACTGGGTGCAGACTCTGCCTGGAGTGTAGGCTCTGGACCACTGCAGTCTGCTTCCAGGAGGAGGCCAGGGCCTGCTCCCTTAGAGGGTGAGATGCCTGGCTGGCCAGGCATCTAATAGACCTAAACCTTTATCTTTGTGTTGCTACTTTGTTGTTCTTTAGTTGCTCAGTCACATCCCACTCTTTGCTACCCACATGGACGATAGCCCGCCAGGCTCCTCTGTCTGTGGAATTCTCCAGGCAATAATACCTGAGCGGGTTGTCATTCCCTTCTCCAGGGGATCTTCCCAACCCAGGGATCAAACCTGATTCTTCCACAGTGCAGGTGGGTTCTTTATGGTCTGAGCCACCAGGGAAGCTCCCTGTTTTGCTAGTGTGTGTATACAAAGAAGCTGGCGATGAGAACTAAATTGTTTGAAATGATGTAACAGGTTTGTGTAACACGGACACGACTGAGTGACTGAACTGAACTGAACTGAATAGGTTTGTGACTCAACTAGGCATACCACCCTTACTGAGGCTTTCTTTGCAGTCGTTTTCCGTGAGACCTAAGTAGAGTCTTGGTATAAAAAAAAAATCTCTCTCCAGAGGTGAAATGTTAGTGATAGGAGTCACGAGCCCCACTCCCAGTCCGCAGTGCATAACTGCAAAGAAGCTGCCGTGTCTTCATCTCAGTGGCTCCTTGTCGAAGTGGAGTCAGCACCTCCATATGGCCACTTCAGTGAAAGTGTTAACAACACTTCATTTGTTTTAGATTTCCATCCAGTTAATCCTGTTTCCATCCATCGGTTTCAGTAATGGGGCAGTGATAAGAAAGACATGAACTGCTTGATATTTACCCTGTGAGGCCAAATTCTCAACAGCTTTCCTGCTTTCCTTTAATTTCTTCCCATTTTTCCTTCTTAATGTTTTCAACTCTCTCTGAAGCCGGGATTTTCAGACCCTCGTGTTTGGCCTGCCTGTCATTTCACTGCCCACTGGGCAAAGACTAACTGGAGTGGCTGTGGGTTCATTTCCGGAGACGGATCCCATTAGAAGTTGCTCTGTGAGGCATGTGATAAGTCAGAGCAGGAAGCTTTCCTCTCGAGATAAATCACAAATGCACTTCTCTCCAGCCCTTGTTACTTGTCTTGCTGCGTTGAGAAGAGCTGGAGTCCAGAACCACTTCCTTCCTCATCCATATTTATACTAAGGAACGGGCATTAGTGAGGACCAACCACAGATGACACCTTGAAGGCACATGACAATGAATCTTCTGGAGTTAAAAAGGCACGTCGTTACCACTGTCTCCATTTTTATTTTTTAAAGTAAGCACCTGTGATCCTGAAGACTGAATATCATCAGCAAGGTCATTTCTATACCACAGAATCAATTGAGAAGTGGATTTTGTAAGTGGAATTGTAGACATTTAAGACAGTTTGTAAACTCTCACTGTGATGTTGGTATTTACAAGCTGCTGTTACTGAACAGCAAAAGTCCTCTAAGAAAAGTTTCACTGTTATCATTTTGCTTTATTTTGGTTAGATTTTTTTTTTTAATGCTACAGGATCTTCAAATAATTGGGGTACAAAAGGTATTGCCTAGGAGAATGACCCAACATTAGGAAACGCTCACATGTAAGCTACTCACATGTAAGCTACTGGATGATGAGAAAAAATAGTTTGGAGCCCGATAACCTGTAGCAATTTCTTAGAGAATGCAGAGAAGCCTATACTCAACCCTAGGCTCTATGGACTAATTTTCATATTTCAGTCCATTCCCTCCTCCAGGGGATCTTCCCAAGCCAGGGATTGAACCCAGGTCTCCTGCATTGCAGGCAGATTCTTCACCAGCTGAGCTACCAGGGAAGCCCATATTTCAGTCTAAGAAGAGTCAATTCACACTCCCTCATAAATTTTCTGGGCAAATTATCTCAGTCTTCTGGAGCATACAAAATTTACAGAAAGAAATTAATTCATGCCCTCATCAGATTCTGAGCAATCTTGAACTTCAGGGTACAAAACACACCAATAAACTTTTGCTCCTAACGTTAAGGCTATTACCATCCTGGGAGAAAGACTGACCTGACGTGTAGGTACGCAATCACATGCTGCACATGGCCCCAGCCTTGTAGCCCAGAACTGCCGGCACTTGGAGGAAGGGCCAAGCAGCATCAGAGCTGTCAGAGCTGGTTGTGCCCTGGAAGCTGCAGTCCAGCTGGGTCTCGAGGGACATTTTGAAAGTTAACAGATTTTGAAAACAGCAGGAGAATGTTACTGCTACAAAGACATGCCTGTCACACTTAGTGAAGAACAGCAGAGGGAATGCTAGGGGAAAAGATGGGGGAATAAGGAGTGGAGGAGAGGTACATACACACTAATAATATACGTTTCATTTATGGAGAATCACTGGGGAGAGGATGTGGGCAGAGGGGAACAGATATGATCTGCAGATGTAAGTGGACAGCAGTTCTGCATGGCGGGTAGAAAGGGCTGGAACTAGGAATGCCCAGGAACAGGAGGACCATTGAGAAAGAGAGCCTTATGACCACAGTGTTCTAACAGTCCATAGATCAGTTGGTAAAGAATCTGCCTGCAATGCAGGAGACCCTGGTTTGATTCTTGGGTCGGGAAGTTCCACTGGAGAAGGGATAGGCTACCCACTCCAGTATTCTTGGGCTTCCCTGGTGGCTCAGCTGGTAAAGAATCTGCCTGAAATGCAGGAGATCTGGGTTCGATCCCTTGGCTTGGAAGATCCCCTGGAGAAGGGAAAGGCTACCCACTCCAATATTCTGGCCTGGAGAACTCCATGGACTAAGTCCGTGGAGCCACAGAGTTGGACGCAACTGAGCGACATTCAGTTTCACACAGTCCACTGCACCACCACCTTATAGCCCTGACTATGACAGGAAGCTGAAATGCTCAGATTCCAGACTCCATTATTCTAAAGAGGCAGAATTATTCAACCAAACGTTCATCTGGACAAGGGGACACTATTAGGCACATTCGGTTGAACAAACAGTAATAATCAACCATATTTTGGGGGGAAATAGGACTTTGAGATTCTTTTTTTTTTAGAATTTCAGTCAATTTTAAACACTGGAAATTGCTCTACAATTTTCACTGCAGGGATTCCTAAATATTTGCTTTTAAAGCTATGTGTTAAGTATTATGACAATACCTAGGTCTTTTTATTTTTTCTGAACCACAAGGTAGCATAAATGTTCCAATTTTTATATATGTGTTGATTGCATATTTTACAGCTGTTGTAACCTAAGTCCATACAACCTACTGTAGCTAAGATGTGGCAGGTCCCTCAGAAGCAGGATCACTATCGCTGCCTGGGATCAGCTTCAATAATAAGGTTTCCTGTAAAACACCTGCACGTTACATCCAAGGAAGACTTGACTGACTTAGCCTCATTTCTCTATTAAAAGGAAATTCAGTTTTGACTTAGCTTGATTATCTACAGCCTACTGTATAAAGATGCAAATACTTAAAATCTCTTCCTCCGTAGTAACCTAATGCAATAAAAAAACATAGATACAAATAAAACAAGAAAACTTTCAAAACCAATACAAGAAAGAAAAATATTTGTAGTGGTATAAGAAGGAAAAAAAAACTTGGTTTAGGAAAAGTCTGATACCATCTCTTTCTGTATAAGTCTTAAGTGAACTGGTTATGTGGAGGTCTTTGTGTTCTAAGCAAAGTCAAAGCAATGAACTTAAACAGACTCCTTTTACCCCAGGAACTGTACACCTGGAAAGTGTTGACTATGTGTAGATACTAATTCCTTGAAACACTTAAATGATTCATTATTAGGATGCACTGTGATTTATAGACGCTGCTTCTATAAACCTCTGGGTGCTAAGATTTACTCACAACCAGCTCTTTCCTTCAATCTCACAGCATTTCCCTTCCAGTGATGCCGCATTTAAAAGTACTGGTCACCAGAACGATGAAGTACAAGGGTCAAAGTTCAAGAGGAGTCTAACATTCTTCAGGGTGTGAGACCACGAGAGTGTGACTCTCGAGAAATTCAGGAAGGACAAAAACAAAACAAGCCCTGGTCCACTTACGTTTGCACAGACCCTGGGTTGGGCAACTTGAACACAATGTAGCTAGCATATGAAAGGTTAGGGTTCCCTGGTAGCGTCTGGGTTTACTCAGTGATTTCTTGGATGTCTGTCTCTGTGCCTAACCTCCTGTTTTCTCACCATCAGATGTGACTGTGTTGAATTTTTGTGACGTCTTCATATAAGAATCCTATCAGATAAGAGAACAGATTTTGTATGATTTCAGTATCTTTAGATTATGAAATTTTTGCACCTTGTTTTATGTGCCTGGATATGTTCCATTGTCTTCTAGTCTATAGTCTATGAGAACTTGAACTTATATACTACTGCTGTGTGAAAATTGTATAAATGTTAATTATGTTGAATGGCTTCATAGTGCTTTTCAGGTCTACTATATCCATTTACTTCTCTGTATGTTTGTTCTATTAATTTTTGAAGGTTTGATGTTGAAATCCCAACTAAAAATCTTAATTTATCTACTTAAAAATAATTGTGATGTATTTATGTAACCTTGTTCTGAGGGCTTCCTTTGCGGCTCAGGTGGTAAAGAATCTGCCCGCAATGCAGGAGACCCAGGTTTGATCTTTGGATCAGGAAGATGCCCTGGAGGAGGAAATGGCAACCCACTCCAGTATTCTTGCTTGGAGGATCCCATGGACTGAGGAGCCTGGTTGGCTACAGCCCATGGGGTCACAAAGAATCGGACATGACTGAGTGACTAACAGTTTCATTTTCAACCTTGTTCTATATTTTCCAAGTCGCCTGTAAATGTGCTATCATATTTTAATAATTTAAAAAATTGAAATTAAAATAAAGAAAAGAGAATCCCATCAGAAATATGCTCTTGGCATGACTCTGGAAGTTTGCAATATGGCTTATGAACTTGGGCAACAAACCCAGAAGGAACAACAGCCATTAGGTGTTTTTCTGCTCTTGGTATAAACTGCCATCTATTAATCATTATAAAACATTCCAAGCCCTGGAAGCAGTGAGAGAGAACTCTGGGTCACCTGGACATTCCTGCCATCATTTCTGCCATACTCCTGGCCCACGGGATTGAGATGAAATCCTCCACTGTGATTTGGACCAGTTTTCCAGTCTGTACTGACCCAGATCCATGTATGCCAAGACAGGAAAGGCAAGTCTACAATCCGGTTGTATTCAGCACCTTCACCAGCCATCCTTTCTCTGTTCAGCTCGTCCACAACCCACATGTCCTTTGAGGTCCAGCCTGCATTTCCACCTGTGCTCACAAACCTTGTCACTCACCTCCTCTCCAAACTTCTGTGCCCTCAGGTGCCCCAAGTGATAGCTGGTGATCAACGTACATTCGGATGATTTATGTGTTTGAACTTTGTCCAATGGAGTGACATTTTGCACAGGGGCTTGTTTCTAAAGTCTCCATATGTGTTTAATGTGACTCATCTGTTCTCCATAATATATACAGTAGTGCATAGTGGTGTCTCAACAAACGGTTCCTAACAGGGTAATTAACATTTATTGAGTCCTTACTCTGAGCCAGGCACCAGGCTGATGACTTCAGAAGCAGAATCTCATTTTTTTCACCATTTTACAGTTGAGTAAACAAGACCTGGCAGAGGTGATGGAATCCCAGGGCAAAGTCCCACAGACAGTCCCCCAACGGTGGGATCCTTCCCTAATCACATCACTGTTGATGGTCATCCTCCGTGCTCTATGCCGATCTCACTGATTGCAACAGGACTTTCCATTCAGTGACCCTGGGGCAGGATCAGCGGTTGGATCACCTCCTGCAGTGCTGATCCCAAATATGGTTTAGGTTCTTTTACCTGTACATGCAGGAGAACTGATGTTTTCTTGTTTATAAATATTTTGAGAATTGCACATTTATCATGATGCAGGTTAACCTTTTTCATCTGACATCAAAAGGTGTCTGTTATTGAGTTTAATAAATACATCAAACCAGAGCCTTCTGAGCCTCAGGCTCTGCAGATACTACACTAGCACTTTCCCATTGGGACTAGCGTAATGTTTACACTCAGGATTTGAAAAATGGTGCCATGCTCAAGGAAAATCATCTGCTTATTAAGAAAAAGTTTTAATGAAATATTTAGCATGTCCAAAAACCATGTAAGATACCCACTTAATTTAAAGAATGTGAATTTACAAATATTCACCCTACTATCCAACTTGAGAACATATGTCTTTTTTTTTTTTTTGAAACATTTCTAATTAAAGTTTTCTTGGGCGGTAGTCCTAAAGGGTTCGGCCGCCTCAGTTATTACTGATGAAAAATAAGACCATTAAAGCTTGACTCTTCAAGACTGTACTGCCAGACCCAAGCTTGTTACTGACTTATTCAAAACTCTCTGAAGCCAAATGGCATAATGAGTTGAATAAGCTGTTTCTCCATTTTCAGGGAAAAGTAGTAAATGCTAAAAGAATGACTTCACCATTCTTTAGGAGGATGAAGAGGAAGAAATGCTCTGTTTTATTTCCCCCAAGTCTAAGCATAATCTTCAGGCCAAATGAACTCTTTGAAATTCATGAAGACAAGTGCAGTTTCCACAAAGTAATCCAGGAAGTTAGGGAGTTTGGTCACCTCAATACTAGACTTCGCTTCCCAAGTGAATCACCAAAGGAACCATACATATACATAGTTAGCAGCAGCAGCAGGGTCCCGATCTTACCTTGACAAACCCAGAGTGCTTCTTCCAAGCACATCAAGAGTTATTCTATTTCACAGTTTTGGATTCATGTTTACCAACCCTGCACAGCTAAGATGTAAGGCCAGGATGCCATACTGTTAATTGATAATGTTAAACGTAACTGCACATACAGACAGGAATACATGGGGTGCCGTTTCCTTGATTTCAACAAGTTTTCCAAATAATTACCCATATAAAAAGCGAGTTAAAAACCATAATGACAAATTAATTTTCAACAAAAATGTAGTAACTCACAGATAACAAACATTTCATGTCACAAGGTTCATCCCACTCTCTGGTCAGTGCACCAGTTCACCTTGGATTTTTACCATCGTGATGTGAAAGCTGTTGAGGGAGATGCGGTCAGAATCTGGAGAACTCAGTCTATCGCGTTTGCTCCCGCCTCTGTCTCAGAGCACACCCCAACACTGCTCTCCAGCCTGTAATGTTCCTGTTCCAGACTCTCCTGTTTTTGTTGCCCACAAATCTTCAGGGAAACCACACGCTGATTCTGTACTAGACGGTACATATTACCTGAGTGATGCTCTAGTACGCATCATCCATGAGGAGATTCAGGAATTCTCTGTGCTGTTGACACTGGGCTGGGCATCATCACACCTACAGGGACGGTGAGTGGGAGCAGAGGAGGGGACTTTTCAGCCGAGCAACCTTCTCCCTCCACCGAACAAGAGAAACAGGTACGTGGTCCCCAGTGACTGTTCTGGCTTGGGGTCTTTGCTTCCTTTTAACCTTAATCTTTGTTTATCTTGACATGCACACACTGCTCTATTTAAAATGGATAATCAACAGGGACCTACTCTATACCCCAGGGAACTCTGCTCATTAATGTGTAACATCCTAAAGAGAAAAAGAATATATACATGTATACATATACCTGAGTCACTTTGCTGTACACATGAAACTGACACCGCATTGCTAAGCAACTGTACTCCAGTATAAAAGAAAAAGCTGAAACAAAACAAAACCTCACAAATTCAAACGTCAGTCATAGTGACATGATATTCTTTGCCCAAATTACAAGGTCACAGCTCAGATAATATCTCTCCCTGCATCTACAAGTGAATGACAAGAATTGTATAACCTAAAGAGCCCAAAATATTGTGTAAATGCCTGGCTAGCTAAGAAACGACGCTATAAGCATTTCTAATAAATTTGTAGATTGTTACTGCACATAAATTGCCAAACATAATATTATTACAAATTATATGCTGTTTACATGGGGTGGCGATTGTGAAGGAGAGCAGGATTCTACTTCTACACTGGTCTGCAGATCAATAAATCAAGGACATAATAGAGAACAGACGATAAGCTTTCCATCTTTTAATTTGAAACTTTTGGCGTTGTTATTGTTGAATTGCTAAGTCGTGTCTAACTCTTTTCAATCTCACGGACTGCAGCATACTAGACTTCCCTGTCCTTCACCATTTAATTTTTTCAAGTTAAAAAAAAAGTTTAATTTGAAATTTTAAAATGTAATCATAAGACTGAACTGAAAATGTACTCAAAAAATTCTACGGTGTTATTGTTGATATTATTTGAGACACAACATTTGGTCCAGTTCATTTCGATTTTCCTTGAATTCCCCTTTCTCCCTCACATCCTGTTTTCTTTGATATGAGTACATACTGTGTGCAAAGCATTGTAAGGAGTAAACAGCAGTGAGCAAGACAGAAAAGTCATGTATTACTTTCTAGTGGGTAAAGATGACCTTTATTTAAAAGAATCCCGTTTTCAATTAATCGAAAATGTGTCCTCTTTCTTTCCTACTTCAGTTCTTCCTTGGATATTTTCCCCTTCCTTTGATCTCATCTTTTTCACTCTTCCCCCATCAAACCCTAACGTAGATGTAAAGCCATAAAGAGTGTGTCGCCTCCTTCCTAGGAAGGACATCTGCTTCCCCTTGGGGAGACTGAAGAGACTGGAGACCCCATAGCCTTGAATCTCAGGTTTCACGGGGCGTTCTGTGCAGGCAGATGGTGACTGCTCTGCTGAGCCTACACTTTGTCTGACATTTTACCGCCATTAGGCAAACATTATTCTTTCGGTTGGTATTTGTTTTGTGAGCTGTATACTCAGTGGTGTGTGATTTATATAAGTCCCCATCTCTTCTTGTTGGCTTAGGCTAAATTATTACCCAGGCATTCCAATTTAGACGCATGATGAGGGACAGATTACTAAGCCCCCAACGCTATACCTCCGCCAAGCAAAGTCTAATTCTTTATTTATCACGTCATGCACAGAACTCACATTTCTAATGAAAATGTGGGTTGATTTATCAGCTGAAATAGCTTCAGAGCTTTCTGGTATTTCCAATTTTACTCTTGAAGAATGCATTTTTTTTAAATTTAGCGACTGATGTGAATAGGCATATTTAGATGTTACTACTTAAAAAAAATAAGTATATTGATGCTTTCAGTTAGTTAGATGAAGTGACTGTATTTGTAGAGGGTTCTGGATGGTCCTGATTTTTTCATATTATTCCAGCACAACCACCCTCAGCACCTCTTTTACCCCAAAATGTGTCCTTATATGGATGCTCTGAATTTGAAGGTTACAAGAGTACGTTCCATGTAATATTCCTCTGGAATATTTAGAAAACCCTGGGAGGGGTTGCTGAGCGGGCAGGCTGTGGGCTGAGGAGGGGCCTGGGTGGAAGGAGTTCACACCCTCCACAGTGTCCCCACAGCAGTGAGAATTCCCACAGAGAGCATGTCTATTGAGGCCAGCTGATTCGGAGGTACATTAATCCACGTTATAAAGAAGAATTAAGAGGTTAAAGATATTTTTAAAAGCCTGAATTAAGAATTAAAAAGTTGGCTGTGAAGGGAGTGGTAAAATGCTCAGAGCCTTTGTTATTCTGATTCTGTGTGTGAATTTCTAAGAGGAGTTTGTCCAAGGAAACTCTCTCTTCTGGCTTCACTTCCCAGAGGAAGAGTTAAAAGAAACACACTTTAGGGAGTGTTGCCAGTTAGAATGGTAGTTTTCCTACTCAGAATTCAAACTGTCATGCTGGAGAAGACTCTTGAGAGTCCCTTGGACTGCCAGGAGACCCAACCAGTCAATCCTAAAGAGAAATTGACCCTGAATATTCATTGGAAGGACTGATGCTGAAGCTGAAACTCCAATACTTTGGCCACCTGATGTGAAGAACTGATTCATTGGAAAAGACCCTGATGCTGGGAAGGACTGAAGGTGGGAGGAGAAAGGGACAACAGAGGATGAGATGGTTGGATGGCATCACCGACTTGATGGACATGAGTTTGAGCAAACTCTGGGAGTTAGTGAAGGAGAGGGAAGCCTGGTGTGCTATAGTCCAAGGGGTTGCAAAGAGTTAGACACTACTGATTGAATGAACAACAACAGCTACTCAGAATTAAGACTCTGGAGCCACATAATTCTCTATTGAGTTGTCTCTATTGTATTCAGGTGCTAAGGAGAGAGCAAAGCAGCTGACTGTTGGCCAGACCACAGTGACCATTGGCCAGACCACATGGACTAGAGCCAGGAGAATTGCATGCCTTGTGGTTCAGAATGGAACTCAGATTTGGGTGAAGGACCAAGCCTCAATGCAAGTAATAAGCAGAGGAAAGAGGCAATGCTTGGCGCTCTGCTCTGGAAAACAGATACAGAGTGAATACCTAGGGACAAATACACTCACACATCTTGAATGGTACAGGGGAGATTTCTGAAGATATTCTAGAATTGTGTGAGAAAAGGGAGCAGATCATGCCACAGACTGAGCTCGCCACTTTGCATACAGAGAAACAGTAAAGAAACAGAACCCGGAGGTGATAGAGGAGAAGACTTCTTGCAAGGAATTGGCTTACGAGACGGTGGAGGCCAGCTAGTCAGGCCCACACCATCAGGACGGGCAGGCTGGAGACCTGGCTGCTGGTGGGCTGTTTTCTCCTATGAGGAAGCTCACATCTGCTCCTGCTGGTGGATCAGGCCCTGCCACACTATCCAGAATAATCCCCCTTACCTGAGCCAACCAACTGTGTACTTTAATCCGTAAGATGCCTTCAGTAACATCTGCATGGTGCTTCTCTGATGCACTGACCATTCTTCACTGTAAAACATCCCCCTTTTTATGTTATATTACTTGTTTTGAAACCAATATCTCCCGATATTTGTGTAACCCTCCAGCCTTCTTTTGTTTATTGTTAGCAATCATGTCTTTTTTCTTTTATATACCATTGAACTAGAATCCTTGAATGCAGTAGGATAATGAGATCCAAAGAGGAGGGTCCAAGGCACAGCACATAATTACGGATGGCATTTTGTGGTGGCCATGGTGGACAGCAGAGTTGAAGCAGCATCAGAACCGTCCACTTGAGCAGACCTGTAGGCTGTTTGGCTGATCGCACTGCTCCTAGAGCTGAAATAGGTAGGAAACCTGCCCTGTTCTTACTTGGTCTGATCTGTGTAAGTAGAGTTATAGCTCAAGTGAAAGAACTCTAACTTGAATCATAAAAACGGAATCATGGCCCCTCACTCAATTCCCAGATTGGAGCCAGTTGACAGATTCAGAACCCTTCAATACAGGGGTGGGCAACTCCTCTCAAGGAAGAACACTTGGCCCCAAATCTATAGTTACTCTTTCCCCCTGACTTCCCCTGTAGCCTTTCACCAGGGTGACTGTACCATGGGAAAAGGAAATCAATGTTCTTTCAGGGACCACTGGGTACTGACTCTGATCTGACCCAACTCCAGAAGACCCAGAAAGTCACTGTGGTCCACCAGCAGAGGAGGGACTTCTGAGAGTCAGTGAACAATGGAGTTTTAGCAGAAGTCAGTCTCACAGTGGGTCCAGGGCATCCCCAAACCTGTCAAGTAATTATTTCCCTGGGTCCAGAGCCATTGTTCGAACAGACAGAATTAGCAGCTGGAGGTGTCCCCACATTGGTTCTCTGAGCTGGAGTATGTGGACTCTAGAGGTGGGAAAAACCATGTAGATACTTCTACAATAGCCTCCACCCAGAAACTGGGTGGATTATTTTTTCTGTCCATGTTCTGAGTATAGGTTGCTTGTGTTAGCACAAGAAACAGACTTAACACACGTGGAAGATAGGTTGAAGTGGACACACTGAAGCCCCCTAGTTTCTTGCACATATATATTTTTTTTTATTCAAAAGTTGTTACCGACATAAAAGCAATTATGTTTTCTGTTTGTTTGCTGTGAGATGCAAAGGATAGGATGGAGGTCAAGATTTGGAGCAGACTGTTTAGGATAGAGAAAAAGGGGAATACAGAGCAAAAGGTATGTGAAGGCCCCATTTTAAGAGAAGAGGCCCCAAAGGCTGTCTTTCGGATCTTTTGGCTTTGTTGGTCTCTTCGTTAGAAATATATTGGCTATTTTTCCTTTGATTAAAAGGCAGAAGCAAGAAACTCAAAGGACTGAGAGAAAAGATCAACGCTACACATTTACACAGACTAACCCACAAGGCAATACTCATATCAGTCTGTGAATTTCCTGCAAAACTTGGGCAGGTAGAAAGAATAAATAGGGAGGGTAGAATTTAGGAGAGACAGGGAGGCAGGTTAAGAAGGATTTCATCCGATTCATTTGCTCTGTCTCAGCACGCACTCAGCGGCCCTTAGCTCTGCCTTAAGTCACACAAAATCTTCTTTCTCCACTAGCCCCTGGTTCCCGTGTCTACTGTTGCAGTGGGAAGGAAGTTGTCCTCCATAATTCCAGATGGGAACCAAAAGGAGCTAGTCCGAAATGTTGAAAGATTAAATATTCTAGATTAATCCAGAACCCTGCTTATTTATTTTCTTCTATGAAACAATTATCATTTTTATCTGAGAGGAATACAGGGCATTTCCAATTATAATTATTATTTCTGAGAAGTAGAATGCCTACTCTTTTCTAACGTGGGATAGAAATGCTTAATTTCTATCTGAAATTAAGTACTTGAAATATCAGTCAAATTTCACTTTATCTCACAAGTAGATGCATTTTTAATATTTTTGAGAATATAAATATCTAGCTTCAGAAAAATCTAAAAATAAGATTATATATCAAGCTTTTGTATCACTTACAGAAATGATTTCAAATATTGCAAAAGAAGTTATTTCTAGGGTTACCGAGAGAATTTAAGAGGAAGAAAATTCCGTGATAGCTTTTAAGGATTTACAGAAGGAAAAATACTGGCATTTAAAAAGCATCTTCTCTAAAAGTGCTGACTTCATGCTCAGATCTTTTTCTGTGCTTATCTGCTCAGGCTCGTCTGGCTGTGCCAGGCGCTGTGCAGTGAGCTTGAGAGCAACTGGGAAAATGAGTTTGGGGATTTTTTTTTAAGGAAACAACTCTCTACTATAAAAGCAATTTCCACTTAACAAAAACAACAGAAAAAAACCAAAATAAATACCTGCATTGATTATTTGTTCTGCAAAATCGCCACATGGAAATAAGTATAAATATTTTGTAATCATTTCAAGCAATATACAGCTAACTTAAATTTCTGGGAACTTTTTAGGGACATGACTCTTTGCAATCCTATGGACCATAGCCCACCAGGCTCCTCTGTCCATGGGGTTCTCTAGGCAAGAATATTGGAGTAGGTTGCCATTTTCTCCTCCAGGGGATCCTTCCCCACCTAGGGATTGAACCCACGTCTCTTGCATCTCCTGCATTGGCAGGTGGATTCCTTATCACACATGCTGCCTGGGAAGTCCCATATATTGATAAGATTATTATTTAACTTACATATAAATGATGTAATGAGTGCTTATCTTACCTGGAACAATATGTCTCCTTCATACTTAACATGAAATGCTGCTGAAGCATAGATGTGCACTAGTGTTCCATGAAGATGCATTTGCTTCCTGACCTTTATCCAAGAAAAATTTAAGGGAAGATGTCCTGATATATGACCATGTCTATAGGGACAAACAGCAGCAAAGTAAGAACAGTGAATTAGTTATTGAGATTTGTCTTTTAATCATCCTCAAGAGATGACTAGAATCTATGAGAAAATAAATAAAAGGAGTTATATTTACCATTGGAAGTGGCAAAACCTCTAATTTGGAGATTGGAAGCTGTCTGAAATGATCTATGCTATTTTCTGAAATGATCTATGCTATTTTGTTGTTTATATCAGTGATTCCTGCACTTATAAATCAGTACACTTTAAGACACAAATATATTCAAGTAACTGTCATTCAGTCACCCACCTTTTAATCTTAAATAACGGCATGAATAGATCAATTACTGCAAAACGTCTGTGTCATTTCATGTCAAGATGTGTATATAAAACTTCTGACAATCTATTTCATTCATACTGAGTGGTTTTGGAGACGACTTTTTTTTGGAAAAACCTTCCCCCAAGAATTCCAATGGTTAATTAGAGTTATGGAGGCAATCTAGGTTCGCTGCCTTTATGATTCCATAATGCAACTTCTATGTATTTTCCATCATACACATGAAAACTGATTTTCTTTATGAAATCTACTTTCATCTTTCTCTTTATTTTTGAAAACTTATGGGCTATGGCTTAGGATCTGAGTACACATTCTCACATTTTTATTCCTTTTTTCACATGCAAAATCCTGCACATTAAACATTCTCTAATTCCCCTGGTCCCTACTGGTGCATCCACACTCTGTACCAACACCTTCAGCATCACGCCCTGTGCCTGCCATGTCCAGTGGGTGCCATTCTGGTCCTAGTGTCCTTGGGCGCTGGGAAAGCTAACCACCAGTGTGCAATCATTCATTGCCCGTATCCGTGTAATTGGCTTTAGTTAAATCCTCTGTCACTGTGGCCTCAGCTTTTGAATATGGACATTTGCTGCATTTAAATTTGGGGATTTTTACTGTTCACTAGTCTTAGCTACAGCAATCTTGATGGTATGGTGGTAGATACTGTGGCTACTTAACTTGGAGATACTGTTTCTTTGGGATTTTGTGTTAATGTCTACCTTTCATTGTTTATTCTGTGGAGCACTTACCAGTGCTGTTCAAGATTCACGTCTCAGATTCACAGCCTCTGGCTCATGCAACTCTCATTAAAGACTCTGCTGCTCATTCTCTCCTGTTTGTAGCAAAGCCATGTACTAAACCGCCCGGACTGATGGGCTGCGTTCATTTCTCTGCAGCTAATTTGCTTGTTCTATGAGGCCTCTCATAGGACTTTGGGTCTCACAGTGCTTTGAGTCTGGGTTCACATTATTGTTGTTGTTCAGTCGATCAGTCGTGTCCAACTCTTTGCAGCCCCATGGACTGCAGCACACCAGGCCTCCCCGTCCATCACCAACTCCCGGAGCTTGCTCAAACTCATGTCCATTGAGTTGGTGATGTCATCCAGCCATCTCATCCTCTGTCATCCCCTTCTCCTCCTGCCTTCTATCTTTCCCAGCATCAGGGTCTTTTCAAATGGCTCAGTTCTTCTCATCAGGCAGCCAAAGGATTGAGCTCCAGCTTGAGCATCAGTCCTTACAATGAATATTCAACATTGATTTCCTTTAGAATTGACTGGTTTGATCTCGTTGCTGTCCAAGGGACTCTCAAGGGTCTTCTCCAGCATGTTAATATAGTCCAACAGAGCAATGTGAATCTGATTTAATATTCTAAACTGAACTTTTAGGTTAAATGTTTATCTTTCAGAAGCCATGCTAACCTAAGTCTTCTTAAAGAAGTTTGACTGTGGGATGCTAACAAGAATTTTATTAGATTTAATTTATTAAAATAGTGACCAAGTCAAATGAAAATACCATCACACAGAAAAACATGTTAACACAGATCAATAGCATATCTGTCTCCATATAGTTATATATATGTGTATACTATATAAAATCAGCCACACCGATCATCCTGTCACCAACTTGCCCTTGTTACTGAAAACTACCATGGGAATCTTTCTAATCCCTGCTGTTTATTCTTAGAGCCACATGTCGAAAGAGAGTTGTTCAGTCATGTCCAACTCTTTGCGGCCCAATGGACTGTAGCCCACCAGGCTCCTTCATCCATGGAATTTTCCAGGCAAGGATACTGGAGTGGGTTGCCATTTCCTTCTCTAAGGATCTTCCCAATGCAGGGATCGAACCCAGCTCTCCTGCACTGCAGGCAGACTTTTTACCATTTGAGCCACCAGGGAAGTCCACATGTTGAAGGCTGCATGTTATTCTTCTGTATGATTGTCCTCTACATTACTGAGCCAACCCTTGTTGTTGACTGTGCAGATTACTTCAGTGTTTTTGTGGGCAAACATTGAGAATAATTATAATTGCTTTTCTGAGACTGCTTTTTAGAAATACTATTGTAAAAGTTCATGCCATTTTATGGAAACAGACACATCGTGACTAAAAATAAAAATCAAGGGCATTCTTGAGGAAGAAAGAGTAATTGGGGCCAACATATAAGAGATTCTGAAGGGTATAAAGAAGGGAGACAAGACATCTTCACACACTGTCTTGTATTGGGGCAGAAGAAATTAGTTTCTATAAATAGATTGCATGTGATCCTCTTGCTTTTTTCACAATGTGTTTCTCATTGATTACTGCAGGCACAGCTGATGATATTTTTTTCTTTCCCTTTTAATTGGTAACCCAACTTAATCTTGTTGGAGGAAGTAATATTTCTGGATAAGATTCTCCTTTAATTGATTCATTTACAGCAAAGCGTGGCCCTGGGCCACAACTTTGGCCAGTGAGACAGAGCCAAGAACTCTAAGAACCGGGGAGATGTTTTTGCTAGCCCAATGCAGACATCAACCTTCTTTGTTTCTTCCTGAATAAGAAAGAATGTGATGTTGGAGATGGAATGGGATCTTGAAATCCTGAGGACAACACACATGAAGACAAAAGCCATACCAAAAAAACGGTAGAGAGAAAGTGGTGGGAATTTATAGCCACTGATTCCAAGTGAAAAACGAGACCAGGCGCATCTGGGGAACAGAGTTCATGGGGATATTCCTGCCCAGAGGTCAGGCTCTCATATGTACTAGAGCACAGTAAATGTTTAATGTTAGATAATTCAAATTTTTAATTGTTTGTAGATTTGTTTTTTCTACTTTTAAGATGATTTTCAGCCTGGAATTTCTAGGAATTAATTTTAAGGAAGAATGTACTGCATTTGAATATCTCTAATTTTAAGTACGAGTTAGTCTGCTAGTTCTAACATGGATTCCCTTTGTCTTAAGAACATATCATGATTCTCAAGTCTGTGGAGATTGAATGGCGAGGTGTTTGGCAATCTTTATTTTGATTTTAGTTAAGCATAAATAGCAATGATTTTGAACCCTCCAAAATCTCCCTCCAAATTTTAGTTATAATTTCTAATCCAAATCTTCCCAAAGAAGGCAAGTATTAATAAATTAAAACAAAATCTATAGCCCTAACAGCATCAGCCCACAAACTAAAATCATGTTAAAATGTTTATGGTTATCCAAACAAAAGAAACCCTTTGAAATGACTTGTAAAATTGTATGCTGTTTATACCCTGTTAAAGCAGGGGTCCATTTCAGTGAAAGATGCTAAGTAACACAATTGAGAAGCAATACCAAGTTTTTTTCACAGAGGGTTTGTCTAAGATTTTTCATCTTGGGTCTCAGGTTTAAGCCTTCAATATTTCTTGCAGATTTTATTCACGATTACCTTTGCATTATCTCCAGAGAGTCTCCTATTAGTGCAAGTTTATGTTGAACCTTGCTGAACTGCAGTCATTATTTTGAACAATATTAGAATCATCATAATTACTTTCTCTCAGTATGAGTAATCAGTACAATCGGTTCAGATCATTCTGGGCTATGCAAACTTGAAATTTATTCAGAAAATTGTCATTTGAAGATTTCTGAAGAAATGTTTTATTTCATCTGAGTGCACAATTTTGAGAATTCTAATCATCTCTAATTGCTCTTTTTATTCTATTCTTTGCAATTGTTATGAATTGCCATCAAAAGATGAATATTTATCAAGCTCTTATTTATTCCGAAGAACATAGCCCTATATATCTATCAGATTTACTGTCTTCCATTCAGTCTCTCATTCTCCTTTAAGGTGGAGAAACCTTAGCGTGATTGCTTAAATTTTAGATCACTAATAGGGCCCCATTCGCTAATGATGGCTTTAAAAGACATGTTGATTGGACTAACTTAACTCTACCCAAGGCCCAGAATCCTGTGTCCTATTGAACAACAAGGAAGGTGGTCTGTGTTCCATATTTTGGGAACAAGTTCGTTTGGCACACATCCAGTTTATTAACCTCCTCCCCAGATCCTGACCAGATAAAGGTCATGGCTGCTGAGCCCGTGGCACTTTGCTTCCTGTCACTGGTCCACTCTGTTCATTTAACCCATCACAGGACTCACAAGACAGATGGCTGGATTTGGGATGCAAATGGTCATTTATGGGTCATCCAGCTGTGTTCTCTGAATTTTATTAGCTTCTATTTGTTTCTTGCCAAGAAAAAAAAAGTCTCTGCATTCTAAGTTCAGGGGCTAGCAATGTATTTTTTAATTTTTGTATGTATTAGACTTACCCACTTTTTATGTTTTGCAATATTAAACGTCACTAAACAGCATCTTCTTTTGCACAGGTGTGGAAAATGGAGGATACTGTGGATTCAAAGATAAGAGATGTGTATTCTGATCTTGTCATTTTAAACCGCTCTGAGCATTGTCTCACAAGTATAGACATGACCTGGGAGCCTGGCTAGGCTTGTGGCTCTGTCCCCAAGGTATGGTATGACCTTGCTCGTGTCACCTACATGCTGTGAGACTCCTCATCTGCCAAGAAGGTGGGACAAGATGTTCTCTGAGACCTGGAACAGGATTACGAGCACCCCGGTCTATAACGTTACTACTAAACATAGTGATTGCATGGACTAGAATAGACAGTGAAGGCAGAAATTCATGGAAATAATAGAAATGTACACATTGAACAATAAAATATAAATATCTTTAAGTTAAGAATAATCTACAATTTAAGTTTTTTTCTAATTCAATATGCAACTCCACCCATGAAGAGCTCACTTCTTCCTACAGTTGATTTTTTTATTAAATTAGATGTTGAACAGTTGATTTTATCAGAACTAGTGACTTTTTTAAAATTTACTAATAGCCAAAGATTTCAGACAAAAATTCTCAGGCCAAACAAAAAATGATTTGGTATAACTGAGAAGTTAAAATCTTATTGAAAAGTACATATATTTGTAACATATCACAAAGTATTATAGCCTTAATGTGTAAAGTATACAAATTGATAAAAAGAACACACTAATAGAATTGGTTAAACAATTCAATTTAAAAAATTCAAAAAGAAAAACAATAAATGCACTCACAAGAATATTTTTTATTAGTAAGGCAAAAAATATCATTTCTCTTATAGAAGGTAGAAACTTATTGAAAAGAATAATAGAACTAAAGATTGTCATTTTTGTTAAAAGTGTTTCTGAGCCTAGAAACAGATACAAATGCCATGTAAATCAATTTGGTAAGATAAGCTGAAAATTCAGTGAGATAAGCCGAATCAAAAATGTCACTTGAGGAAATTTTTCCCAAAGGAATTATCAGACATTTGCACAAAGTTGCAAATGAAAGATCTTTATCTTAGTGTTTTCATGATAGACAAGAAATGTCCTAACTGTCCAAAACAAAAAAGGTCTTCATTGGTTAAAATCAATGTAAATTCCAAGACAGAATGTTTGAGAGACATTTACAGGTATAGTCTCCAAAGGTAGTTAAAGATGTTGCAAATTGCTTATCATATTGTGAAAAATAAGGCTAAATGACAATATGTAAAAGTTGTGGTTTCAACATATGCTTCCATATACACTATATCATTTATTATATGTTAATTTGTATGTTACACATTATTCTTAAGGAAAATATTAAGAATTTTATTTATTATCTATTTGCTTATGTTATAATTAACCTATAGTGCTATATTAAACATTTTTCTGAAATACATTAGAAATATTTTTTTCTAGTTTGTCATTTATTTTTTGATACTCTATACTCTAGTTTGTACTTTATTTTTTGATTTATTGTATGTGGTTTTGTTGTTGTTTTTAGGGAGTGCCATAGAAATTTTTCTGCATGTTTTGTTATTATATGATCACCTTTATCAAGTAATAAAAACTGAATGCAGTAATTTAGTTTGTATGAATCATAGTCCATGATTTTTTTCAGATGGTTAACCTGTTGCCCTGTGGTTGTTAATAGTCCGCTCCTTTCCACAGTAATTGAAAATGTCACTTTTATCACACACTGCCTTAAAAACTCTTGTGTCCTCTAATTTTCTATTCAGTTTTGAAGACTTGTATCTCATGGTTGCTAAAATAGTTTAATATATGTTACCGGGTATAGTAAGGGCCCTTATTTCCTTTTAACTTGTTTTGTTCTTAGTGGCATTCATTCTCTACTTTGTGCTTCAGAATAATTTTTTAAATATGAGAATTATTCTGGGGAAGTGATGTCAACAAAATGTCAGAATAGGTAGCTCCAAGCATCTGTGCCTCAAAAGAAATGTTAAAAAACAAGCAAAATCTGTCAGAACCAAGACTGTCAGTTCCCTGGAAAATGGTCAGAGATTTGTAACAATCAAGCAAAGACCCAAGGAAAAGGTCAAATTAAAAATAGTAGGAAAAGCATTTGGTGTTTTTATGGCGAGTCCAACCTTCCCTTGAAGTCAGCCATCATGGCTTCCTGTCTCTGGACAGAGCAGAGAAGACTTACATGCAAGCCATCGTGTTTCTGTTCTGACTTGTCTGGACTCTCTGAGGGTGTTTATGAATTTGGAGCAGTGCATTAGAGTGATAAGAGTATATATGTTAATGAAAAACCCAAAACCTCAATGAGAAATCAATGAGAAACACATTGTGAAAAAAACAACACACAAGGGTGTTTCTTCCAGCTCAGATGTCACCCAGGCTGAGAAGTTGTGGGTTCTGCTGGACCCACAACCACCAGTGTCAGACACCGGGCAAAACCCTTGCATGTGCAATCAAGTAATTTCAAAAAAGTGCGAAGACCATTTCATGTAGAAAAGTGCAGTTTTTCAACAAATATTGGTGGGGCAATTGCAAGAGGATGAAGTTGGACACTTAATTTATACTGAGTATAAAAGTCACCTCAAAATAGACTCAAGAACTAAATGTAAGAGTGAAAACTATAAAACCCTTAGAAGGAATGAATGAAAGTCACTCAGTCGTGTCTTTTTGTGACCCCGTGGACTATAGCCCACCAGGCTCCTCTGTCCATAGGATTCTCCAGGCAAGAATACTAGACTGGGTAGCCATTCTCTTCTCCAGGAGATCTTCCCCACCCAGGGATCGAACCCAGGTCTTCCACATTGCAGGCAGATTCTTTACTGTCTGAGCCACCAGCGAAGCACTTAGAAGGAAATATAGGGTTAAATCATGACTTTGGATTTGGCAGTAGACTCTTATAGAGAACATCAGAAGCCTGACTCACAACCAAACGTATCTAAGTTGGACATGATGTGTCAGCCTGCACAGTGACGTGGCCTCTTTGGGGACATTTATCTCTGAGAGTTTCCTGGACCCCAGCAGAAGTTAAGAGTGGAAGAAATAGCAAATAATAGGTTGAGTCATTGAGGCTTTGGGTTTTTCGTTAACATATATACTCTTGTCATTCTAATGCACTGTTCCAAATTCATAAAGAGATTGGCCTATATTTATACATAATAGTTCAAAATTCTGCCATCAACACTTAGGTTTTTAACATATCAAAATAAAAATGTTTAATAATATTTCCTATTAATCAACTATTGAATTTTGCTTTTTGGCTGCATCAGGTTTCAGTTAAGATACAGGCTTAGTTGCCACACGGCACGTGAGATCTTAGTTCCCCAACCAGGGATCAAACCTGCGTCCCCTGCATTGGGAGGCAAATTCCTAACCACTCAACCATCAGGGAAGTTCTTGAAATTAAATTGTTTAGTTAACTTTCCCAAATAGAAAACTTATTGTCTCTGCTTCCTTTTTTCAGTGGTCCTCCACTCCCTAGCAATCTGTAATGTGTTTTTTCATAAGACTTCTCACGTCTGAAAAGCAAGACATTTTGTGTAGCATATGCTGTTGAAGTAGACAGAATAACACACTTAGCACTAAAACACGGAGGATGCGAGGTTAGCGGCAACCATGGATGGTGTCTGCAGACAGATGATTCCATTGTTAAATGACGCCACTGGGCAGGTATAAAGATTGCTCCCCTGGGTCCCACCATGTTTGTACTTGGCTCTTGCCAAGAACTTCCCTGTATTCTGATGATGGTTTCTCCACAGAGACAGCTTTTGTCTTTGCGGCTGCTGCTGTGTTTCAGGGAGGTCTGTCAGCCTCTGCTGATACCCTCACCCCCCATGTGGCCTACAAGGCTTGAAATATCATTGTGACCTATAGTAACCTGACTGCAGCCTGTTCAGACCCTCTGTCTCCATCTACCTTACCCTGCTGACATGAATGCTTCAGGTGCTCATGCTTGTCATCTCCTGGACAACAAGGAGAAGGGGCTGTCCCTGGGAATTGGGGTGACAGGACCCCTGAGACTGACAGTTGCTGCAGGGAGGCACTGACCTCTGCCCTCCTCTCAGATAACCAGGGGACCACGGACTAGCTTACTCACGACCTCTCTAAGGTGACAGGAAGTCAGAAGGAATGGCGTGCTCTGGATAGAATGAAGGACCCTAGAGACTAATATCACTATCTTAACTCATTTTGCAAAATTAACATGATATCATTTTTATATTAATCAAATTCCATATTATTAAAAATGCATCTAATAACTGCATTTTTGTTATGGTGTCCAAAGATATGTAGAATTATAATAAAGTCAGACAGGGCATTGTCTCAGTTCAATATTATTCTAGTTACAGTGATTTAGGGAAGTCATTATTTTGAGTAAAACTGCTTATTAAGTGGTACATTTTTATTTCCAAATAGACAGGCTTGTATCTGTATGTTTAACCAGTTTCATGGCCCCATGGCTGGTGCTGTGTCAGGGTTTCTGTGTAAAACAGTTTGTCTGACTAATTAAAATGTGATTTCAAAGCCTATTTGTTATTACTTCTATTATCTTCTTGTAGGGCCCTGGAATAACATGTTTATGGCTTCTGCAAACTCATCTAATTTAATATTTGCCTACTAACCCAAATGTCCCCATTTAACAGCAGCTGCCCTTGGAATACAGATTTTTTTTTTCCACCAGGCCAGCTAGGTTTTAACTAATTGTCACTGCAATGTTCTACTCTGACGGGGTACATGAGCCTTTCCAATGGTGAAATTGGAATGTTAAACGCAAGCAGTTATTAATTTGTTCTCAGCACAAAGGATGCAATTATTCACCTAAAAATAAAACTCTTAGGGTTGGGAGAAAAGCAATGAATGGAACAACTCCTCATAATTTAATATTCTCCATTTTGATTTTCTTAGCCGATCTTCTGAATGACATTTAGAGGCCAGAACTGAAATTATTAGCCAGCATGACCAAGCAATTCAAAGAACTGTAATGACTTTTACAACAATTATGAAATGAAGCCAAATGCTACAGTGTCTCCATAGTAACCATCCTTCCAGCTCAGGGGGCGCTGGACAGCAGGGCTTCTCAGGGTTGGCTGCACCCTCAACCAGAGGTCTTGTTGTGGGTGGATCCACCCTGGGGTCAGCAGAGGAGCCCAAGCATCTACCTTCTAAGTCAGTCCAGGCTCTCCACCCTCTGTGCTCTTGCCTGTGCATCTGACACACAGCCCAGGGCCAGTTGCTGGCTGCTCTGGGAACACGGATGTGTTCACCCTCATTCTCTCCTCTCCCTATGTCTCCCCACAGGTAAGTCGGCAATGATTCACTGGACTTTGTACATTCCAGGTATTTTGCTCATCACAGTGAGAAAAATGCCTGAGTCTGTTGAGCATAAATGTTCTTGTGGGAAGCAAGGGTCAATGTGATAGTCACAGACATGCACGACTGCAGACTGTCCTCGGTGCAGTGGACTCCAACTGCAGGGTGACGGGAGGGTGAGTGAGAGGCAACCCAACTGCAGTTATGCATGGATTTATATTCTAATAAAAAAAAGAAGAGGAATTATACAAGAGAAAAACAAAACAAAAATACAAAAAAAACAAACCAAAGAAGCAAAGTGGCAACCCAACTTCTTTTAAAGAGTCACAAAATATTTCCCCAAGGAAGCGACATTTCAGAAGATCTTCGAAGGATGAAGAGAAATAATTAGCTGAATGTCTTTGAAATACGGGAAGGTGCAGAGCCCTGGAGGAGGAAGAGAGGGTCCTTCCTGGACCAGATGAAGGGACAGAGATTTTCAGACGGTTAAGATTGTCTACACCTCCCGTAGGGGAAAGCACGAAGGGGTCACAAGGGCCACAGGGCTCGTGTAATACCGCAGTTGGCAGGAGGGTGTCAGTGTTCTGGACACTGCTGAGTGGGTCCCCCGGACTTTGATTCTCTTTCCGTTGCCTGATGTTGAAGCATCTGTGAAAGGCCACTAAGCCATTGTCCTGGCAAGCACACCTGATGAGCAGGGTGTCTTTGGTACAGAGATTCCAAGTCTCAGGTGCAATGAAGGGGGACAGCTTTGGAGAGCAGCATGTTTTGGTCATAGGTGCCAAGAAATGTCCTGTTTGGGGACTCCAAGCAGATGGGAGATTGGAACAGATCATAAGTGGGGTGGGGGCAGAAGCAATTAGACTGGAGAAAACGGAGTCTTCTGTGGGGCACAGGGTGGGGCTGCGTGTTGAGAAGTAAAACTCTCAGTTGGGAGATGATTCTGCAAAACTAACATGGAGAGAAGTCTGCTGTTTCTCTGACTGCAGTGTCTGTGGTAGGACACTTGCCAGCCTTTCTACATCCCACGTGGCAGCAGTCACCACCTACCACATGCAGTGAAGTGAAATCGTGGCCCCAGACATTTTCATTCACTGTGCTTCTTACATTCAAAAACTCGAGAAAACCTAATTATACACATCTATTCCCGATTTTTCTTACTGTCACAACAAGTGGTTAAAGCATTTAGATGTCACAATTTAATAATTCCAACAGGTAAATCCGACCCTAGATCACACAGGTAATCCAAACATATATGGGTGACCATATAACTGTGTTAATAGAATTTTTCAGTTATTTGAGATATATTTTGCAGTTGGAAAATCATGGATAAGACTGAGCTCATGACAGCCACTGTTACCCTGAACAACCTCTTAGTAACTATTTTTAATTACTAAGACATTGCAGCTCTAGTTAACAGATTTCTCAGGAAGATGTTCAATGAGGTAATTCTTTGGTGGTTCAATTGGTTCAATCCCCAATTCTTTGGTGGTTCTTTGGTGGTAAAGTATCCACCTGCAATGCAGGAGACTAAGGTTCAATCCCTAGGTGAGGAAGATCCCCTGGAGAAGGGAATAGCAACCCACTCCAGTATTCTTGCCTGGAGAATTCCATGGACAGAGGAGTCTGGCGGGCTACAGTTCACGGGGTTGCCAAGAGTCAGACATGACAGCAACTAATACTTCCACTTTCATTTTAACAATATTTAGTGTAAATATTCTTTTGGGTTACATGAAAGGTTTATTTCCATAAAACATTAGATTACATTCTTGATAAGGAATGACAGCGAACCCCTTATCACAGGATGATGGCTGTGCTGATTTCAAGAGAGGCAGTGAAAGGTGGGTGTGCCTTGGCCTCAAGAAAGCATTCATCAAATAAGTGTGTTCGGGCCTGGAACTGGGGCTGCAAAGAGAGAATGTGAAGTCATGAGTTACTTTATAGTTTAAGCCTGAGTAACTGCAACTATGATGATAGATACAAGGAAATTTGGTGAAAAGCTTGGTTGGGAGATCAAAAGATGAGATTAATATTAGGTATATTGAATTTTCTTGATTCTAGGAAGGAATCATTTATCAATGCCAAAACCTTGTGGATTGTTATTTGAGAAAATCAAACTAACGTGCACTGCCCCCTCCTTCTCTTATTCTCTCTCTCTTTCTCTGTCAATAAATATTGTGAGAAAGAGACCAATTCTATGCAAAACAATGTAGGTGCCTGAGAGGTCTCTAATAAATAAATCATTCAGCTGTCTCGAGTGCACTGGGGAGAGATGTATGAGAGAGCGGTCCTAACAGAAAACCTACTTCTGACGAGAGACCTCAGGAGCTCGCTCCTGCTTTCGGTTCTCACCAAGACAAACTAGCACATCAAGGCTGCAGGTTCCTTACTCAGCAAGTCAAGGGAGAAACGGCTGGATAGATGGTTAAATCTTTCGCCCTGGGAATAAAGTCAAAGGTCGCCATGTGAAACGTCTTCAGGAAGAGTGCTGCATGAAGAATTACCAATTAACCCACAATCTGCAATTAATGGAACACTACACACCCATTGTAATTAAAAGCCTGGCTTAAAAGTCTAGAGTTATAAGGAAGTAAAATCCCTTAATTAGCTGGGATGAAAGAACAAGGGAAGTCAAATTACATAAGGACACTTGGAAAAAGATGAACTATGCTCAGAACATTTTTAGACGACTGGCTTTAGGTTGTGAACGTCTCTCTTAAGATTTAAGGTCTTCTGGTCACATGTACCCCATGTTATTAGACTGGACACTAGTTAAATCACTAAGCTAGTTCTTTGAGATTTCACACGTGTTATGCCATGTTACTGGGGTGTAGATACAGAGTAAGCCAGCTGCAACTGAACATCTGAGTGAATGTCTTCTCCAAGCCACACTAGGGATAAGGAGGAACACTTACCTGAAAGTTTTATATAGAATATGCAAATATGATGCAATAAAAATTTCATATCATAGTGTTTTGTGTTTTCATGTCATTTCAGATGTGTGATGGCTTGTGGATCCGAGGTACCTAAAATCTGAGATTTTTGTTAGTGATATATTGTCTAATGCCATTTCATAAAGCTGAATTCAATCACCACATACTGAGAGAACAAAAGTACCATCCCATTAATATAACAAGACGCAAGAAAGATTCATTTAGGAGCCATCAGTGTTAAAACCTGAGACATTAATATTTAACACCATCGAGTAGGTAGCAATTAAATACCGATGTTTCTATTTATTATGCTCTTGCCATGTTGTAACAATTTCCCAGTTGGCTTCAAACAAGAATGTGGAGTTGGATGTTTGCAGCTAAACTGAGGGCTGGAGTCTCTCTATTCAGGGATTCTCTTACAGCTCTAAGCTCCTATTCAGGGATTGTTTTTCCTGGAGGAGTTGACAGTGCTTGATCCAGGAGCCCCAGTGGATGAGGAATGCATGTGAGATCCCTTGCAAAACGGAAGCAGACCCCAGCCCCAGGGTGCCTATATCAGTTAAGTAATGTAATTGAGAATAATAAGAATAAAATTAAGAATTTCTGACTCTTCCTATTCTACATTGATGAGATTCATTTCTCAGAAGGAAAATATGGTTTAACTGGAAGCATGGTATGTTTATAGTAAAGTCACTCTTGACAGAAAAGACCCATCCTTTGATAGCCACAAAACTTTTTGTAACAGTGTGGGAATTAAGTAAGTGGGAGGCAGAAAAACACATCTGAGCCCTGAGAGATTAGAGACACAGGAGCTCTCTAGAAACAAATCCCTTCCTTGTCTCCAGCTGTACGCTCACTTATTTCTGAACCACTTGTTGAGTTTTATATGCACGATGCTTATATCAAACTATGCCAATAATTACGAACTCTGCACAAACACAAAGGAGTGTTCGTTTCCCCAGATTAAAGAAATCAGTGTAAGCCTGAAAAGAAAAATGCTTCAACCGCCTCGGAGACCGTGATCATAATTATTTAACAGTTCGTGGATGTGTCCTGTCTTACTGTCTTTCTCTTTCTTGGCTTTTCCTCTTCTTTCTGAATTCAGGTGTGGAAATGTGTAGAAATTAATATTAACCTGAATCTGATTATTTGGCTCTTCAGCATTTCATTGGATTATGTTGACTTGGTAATTTGATTGCTCTGCAGATGTGAGTTGCACTGATTGCATTAAAATACGTAAAGGAAATGAGGGAAGTATCACCAGACAGCATGGGGAAGATGTTTGGTTCCCCACAGTTCAGCAGGTCCTCCAGGGAAAGAGGTGGGATGGAGGTAACACGCTGTCCTCCACGTGCCTTTCTGCTTGGAACTTTCCCCCTTGTTACAATGGGGTAACCCATTACTTCTCACTGTGAATTTTCACATGAAGTGAATTCTTCTAAAACCATCCTGTGGTCTTATTAAAAATTAGAGTTTCGCTGCTCTGCTGGAGAAAATTATAGTTTTTTTGTTTAGTATAAGTATATCCCATGTATGCCCTTCTATTTTTATCTGATGAATCTGACAGTCCTAGATTAATACTAGCTGCGGTTTCCATTTCTCGTTGCTAGGAACGCCTAGAGACATTGAGACAGAAGAATTTCCTGGGAGCTCTCACAAACCCCCATCCACACAGAAGGAGCCTGAGAAATATTTCCAAACAGGAAGAACATGATCGGTGTTGACCACTGTTGAGTCATGGGTTTTTTTCCAACTCCCTCCCGAGAGAGTTTCTAGATTAATTCTGCCATTTAGCCCATAAGCAAATTGATGAATATTTTTTCTCCATTGTAACAGAATTTATTAATAGCTTGACTTTGCTGTTCACTGTGTACATAGTTACCTGTGCTGTCCTATATGGTATACCACTGACCGCATGTACCCACAAGTACCTGGAGTATGTCTGGTCTGAACTGAGACATACAAAAGTGCAAAGACACACCAGAGTTTAAAGATTAACAAAGAAAATTCTTCATGTAATATTTTATACATTGATTACATGTTGGAATGATAAAATTTTTGAAAGAGTGTGTTAAATAAAATACATTAGTAAAATTTCACCCATTTCTGAGGTGGCTACTAGAAAATCTACTATAAACGCAGCTCATATAGTACTCTGTCAGGTGATGCTGCATCAGACAATAAGCTTCATGGGGGTGGGAACTGAGATGGCTCTTGAGATGGGTTATGTTCTTATGTCAGCTCTTTGAACAGGATGCATTTTCATCATCTCTTCTTCCTCACTTGCACTGACTCTGAACTTGCTGAAATCAGGCTTCTGTTTTTACCCTCGGTCATGCATCTTCTCAAAAAATATTCATAATTATTATTCATATTGGCTTTACAAATATACAACCTTCAGTCCTCAGTTAACAGACCTTTATACCTGACTGAGCATTGCTGTCAACACTCTTCGCAAAGCTCTATTTCTCCAGGTTCTGTGCCACCACTCGGCTGATTGTCTATTTATTTCTCTAATGTCCTTTACTCCGTCCTCGCTGTGCATTTCATCATCGTCCCTGCCCTGAGAGGGGTTGGTTGTTTTTTCTCTATATTCACTTTCTCCTGTTGTGATCCCATTCAATCTGAGGGTTTCAACTACCACCTATAGACTGATCTGTTTTTTACTTAATAGAAGAATGCTGAGAGTTAATTCACCCTGTGTGGATACAAAGGCCAGGTTCAGGCCAGGGGAAGGCTTTCCGGTGACCAGTGCTGACTCCAGCTGTTGGAGTTCAACTAGAGTTTCATGAAGAGAGAAAGCCTGTGCTAGAGGGAACAACAGCCTCTGCGACACGGCTCACAACCATGAGAATCTAGCTTTTGTGTCTGCAGCTCTGTAAAGCAGCTGACGTTTGGCTGAGGTAGGTCGGGATCAGCTGGACGTCGTGGGCTGCTTGCCTGCCGGCCTTGGCTCCAAGTGTGGGGTTGTTTCCAGTCTCCTGTTTTCCAGGGGGGTCCCAGGTGGGTGGGGTTGTGGTTCCAAGGGAGCACTCTTCTTGAGCAGGCCCCGGGGAGCATGCTCTCATCACACAAGCCACCGAAAGGGGCTGCTATAGCCCCATGGCCAGACTCAGCCTCTGCGAGGACTGGGGGGTGGACCCTGAGCCCACAGTGGGGATGGGCCCCAAGGAGACCAAGCACTGATGGGCTTCAAGCCTGTTCTCCAGTGTTTGTTTCTTTCATAGTATCGCTGCCATTAGTGTTTCACTCAGGAGAGGCCACAGTGTAAAAAGTAACCTCGGCATCTCACTGGCTCACAAGACCGTGTGTTTATTCCTCACACTAATGTCCAAGGGACTTCACTGTAGCTCAGACAGTAAATAATCTGCCTGCAACAAAGAAGACCCAGGTTCAATCCCTGGGTTGGGAAGATCCTCTGGAGAAGGAAATGGCAACCTATTCCAGTATTTTTGCCTGGAAATACCAGGGACAGAGGAGCCTGGTGGGCTACAGTTCATGGGGTCACAAAGAGTGGGACATGACTGAATGACTAACACTACACTAATGTCCAAGGGACACAGTTGTGAGTCTGCTCATAACAGCCTCACTGTTTGATGCTCTCTGAGGGGCAGTCCACATCAGAAGCCCTGCCAGCATTATGGCGAAGAGAAAAGAGGGACATGGTCAGACCCAAACTGATCTGGAAAGCTTTTCTCCAAACGACACATTTGATTTCTATCAATGTTCCATCACTCAGAGCATGAGCTTGGCCATTTCTGAACTCAGGCAGGCAGGGCTGTATATTCCCATCCCACAAGAAAATAAATAATTGTGAACAACGCAATCTGCCGCTAAATTCAGGCATGGATCATACTTGCAAATGTTATCAGTCTTTGTGATTGTAACAGCATTGGAATGTGTTGAACATTAACCCCAAATTTAAGAAGGTTAAAAAATATAAAACAATCTATTGCTCTGTGGAGTTGAATTTCCAGAAAAGACAGACAACTTGGTTTGGACCAATCACCTACAAAGTATAGTTCTATAGAATTTTTGTTTTAATTGCACAATTTGTAAACAAATCCTGGTCACAAGGATTTGCAGAGGCAACAAGTCCAGGAGGTGAACTAAGCACTTGGCATCTTTTTTCCCACTGAAGAAATGGCCAATTATAAATGTACATGCACACATGCACACACACACATGCACACACAGACACATGAACACACAGGCACACAGATGTGTACACACATGCATACACATGCACACACACCACACACATGCACACACAGACACACACAGATTCATGCACTCAGACACACACATGCATGCCCACACACACACAAAGAAGCCTTATTACTCACACAGTGAGGTTTTCTGGGAGGATTTCCAAGCAGTGTGAATAGGGCTTCTGGAGAGAAGGTTGGTTTAGGTAGGTCACATGATATTTTGGGGGCCAGGGGTGGGACTGAGTCCTCTGTGATTTGAACTTTCTTCTGTTGTGAAAGGAGGGGCGGGGCTTGGGTATCAGGTTGCATGGATGGGAGAGGGGAGAGAATGGAAAGAGGCTTGAAGTCATCAACAGTCAAATGTCTGAAGTGAACTGAGACTCATTAATATAGACAAGCACCACTTGCAGCCTGGAGACCAAATATTAGAGTTCAAATCTCCAAGCTAAATATTCCAGCAATTGGGTTGAATTTTTAAAGTAGAGTAAAGCAGATGAGGCCAGTCCCACAGACACTGACCAATTACAATAGCAGACTACATCTTGAACTAAATGAAGGTAAAAATAATACATATGAAATTGAAATAGCTTAAACTGAGCTTTAGGGAAAATTGAATTTTTAAATACATATATTAGAAATATACAATAGATTATAAACAGGTGTGTCATTGTCAGCATAGACCTCAGGAAGCTATAAAGAGTGCAGCAAATTAAACCCAGTATAATTTATGAAAGACAGAAACTCATATTTTCATTCAAATAATGCAAAAAAGCATTTGAGAAAATGAAACACTAATTTGTGATAAAAATTTATTAGAAAATCAAGTAATGAAAGGAAAGTCTTTACTGTGATAGATTAGCCAAAAAAAATAGCAGCTATAATAGTTAATGGTGAAAAGCTGAACAAATTCCCTCTAAGATTAGAAACAAGACAAAATGGATTGAGCTTATTCACCAACTTGAGAAATCATTGGCTTAGAGGGCCTAGTCTGTGTAACAAGGCAAGCTGAAGATAGCAAACAAATATAGATTACAAAGGATAAAAGAAAAACAACATTATTCACGGATGCCATGTTTGTTTCGGGGAAAAATCCAAATGTGTTTCAAGATAAGCAATTCTAATTAAGCACACTTGGCAATGACCCTGAATATAAGTTGAATACATGAAAAAATGAATTTTACTCTAGAAGTCCCAGTATGAACTAAGTAAAAATCAATTTCTGGAAAATGAAAAGTTCAAAACTACCATTTACAGTGACACCCAAAGCTCTGAGTCTTTCAGGGTTTAAACGCCCAGCTATTGTAGCAACGAGGCAGTATTTATGTGCTTTATCATGGCACTGAGTTAAAACTCTAAGCCAGTGTTCCTGGGTTCAAATCTTGGCTCTGCTTTGCACTAATCATGTGACCTTGGACAAATTAATTAACATTTCTGTGCTTCAGTTTCCTTGGATGTAAAACCAAAAAAGCATAGGTCACAGGTTCAGCTGAGAACTGCACATGACAATGTATGGACATAGGGCAGGACACCTAGGGAGCACTATATTTTGCTAGGTTTTTCTGCTTTTCAATCTTAACATTTAATCAGATTATAATCCCAAACATACTTGTGTTGTCAATTCCCATGACCTTTACATGATAGAAACTTTATCCAGTTATCATTATCAATATGTGGCTATTACTAAAACATTGATACTGAAAAACAATGGATGCTGACTTGCTCTTTCATAATTTGCAGTATTGTCAAAGTGTATGTGCATTAAACACACACATTTTAATGTTCAATCTTGGGCCTATAAATCCCCAACAGAAGTGAGAGTCAACCCCACCCCCACCCCACCCCCAATGCACACCTGCCTCCACTCCAGTTCCATGATTTGGCTCAGGAAGGGGTGGGAGGGCCTAGCCACCTGAAGCTTTCTTCCCATAGGTCATCTGATCCTGTTCAAGGAAAGTAGAAGAATATTCTTCCTCTCTTAGTTGGATAGATTCAATTTTGTTTAACAGGAAAAAGGGTACTTCACTTTCTTTGTCACTGGTGAGAATACAATGAAGAGTCAATTGTGTGGAACTTCCCTGGTGGTCCAGGGGCTGAGACTCTGTGCTCACAATCAGGAGGCCTGGGTTCTATTTCTGGTTAGGGAACTAGATCCCACATGCTGCACCTAAGACCTGGTGCAGCCAAGTAAATAAAAAATGAACATTAAAAAAAGAGTCAATTGTGTGAGTGCACAAGCTACATTAGTATTAACAGTAGCATTAGAAGGATAACAAGCAGTTCACCCAGCAGTTTATCCCTGGGTTTACCGAGACTGGGCTTCCCTGGTGGCTCAGATAGGAAATAATCTGCCTGCAATGCAGGACACCCGGATTTGACTCCTGGGTCAGGAAGATCTCTTGGAGAAGAGAATGGCAACCCACTCCAATATTCTTGCCTGGAGAATCCCACGGAAGGAGGAGCCTGGTGGGCTACAGTCCATGGGGTTGCAAAAACTTGGACACAACTAAGAGGCTAACACATTTTTACTAGGATCTGCCAGTTGCCCAGCCCGCTGAGCTCTTGCTGAGTCAGCCCTGTGTTCTCTTAAGGGTGTTTGGTCAGCCTACAATAGAAGCAAGCAGAGCAAGCAACTCCTGAGGAATCAGTGAAAGGGAAACTTGAGTATTCTGAGCACAGAGGAGGTAGCAAAGATAGTATGAAAACAGCTGTATCTCCAGGACGACCCCACTCAGGGTACCTCAGTCCAGGCTTGGGAAATCAGCAATAAGCAGAGATGGAAGCATAAAATATAAGGAAAGTGAATCTAGATTTACGTCCCCATTTTACCTGGCATCAGCCCTAGCTTTGTGCCTAAGGCTTTTTGGAACGATACGAAGCATTAAAATGACTAATTATAAGCACACGTTAAACCATTCCATAAGGCCTTTATGATCACACAAATGCAGACAAACTTCCTAATTGCTGTGATGGGATCCTGTAGTATCTAATATTGTATTAAACCACGGTACCAGCATTTTAGTTACTTATGCAAAAACCACATCTGCAATTGATAGAAATATTTATCAGTGTGTTCACTAAAATGAAAAAGCACTGAAGCAAGTAATAACATTTAAAACAAATAGGAAAGCCCAAATGAAAATGAAGCATTTGAATAATTACACAGTGTGTAGCCCAGAATAAATGATATAAAAATCCACTTGTGTTTCAAATCAATAACATTGAAATGTGACAGAACCTTGGTGATGCTGCATGACAAAAATTTAATCCATAAAAAGATACTTGTATGACATTTCCAGACAATGGGATATTTGCAATTTTTCTTTAGTGTGAAACAATTGGCTCTTGAAAGTGATTTTTTCCCCTAGTTTATTATCGAGTGTAACTCATGCATTTATGATGAGCATCGTAGTGTTGCACATTTGTTTTTTAAAGACTGTAGAGGGTTGTTGCAAATTTACCTTGAGTCTGTTGGATATTTTCAGAGAAGTGAAGTCAAGTGTTCTGTGATCCACTGTTTGGTTCAACGTTGAGGGTTTACAATCACACGTAGGTCCTGTTCTGGTACACTTCCCAAGGTGCTGTCAGCAGCTTCAGTTTATCCACTTCTGGGTCCTGACGTCCTCATGTGTTCATCCAGCCCTCGGTGAACTCACCGTCACGTGTCCACGCAACTGCAGATGGCTCCCTGCTTCTTTTCAGCCCCGTGTTGAGAGCCACAGGGAAGGGCTATGAGGAGGCCAGGTCCTCCAGGGGAAAACAAGCTTGCCAGTTGGTCTAAATATTCTCAGGCACTCGTCTGTACCCTCAAAAACAGCTCTAAGATTTCAGAGCTTCATGACAAATCCCCATTTTGTCTGGCAGGGATGACATTGAGCATGGACTGAAGTGAGTAGAGGCCCCGCAGGACCAGGGTGGGTCAGCTTGCAGGGCCTGGACCTGCAGGAACACAACAGGCTGTCCCCAGGCATGCTGTCCTGTGGGAGCAGAGAGAGCGCTTGAAGGACCGACTGTCTGGCAGCTGGGCCTTGTGTGGTGCAGGCACTGGAAAGGGGGTGTCTTCAACTTCCCCAAGGTGTAACTGACAACCAGACACTGTATTTATTGAGGGTATAGGACATGATAAGTTTCAACACATGAATGTTGGGAAGAGACGATCAGTCCATAGCATTACCTGTGAGAAGCTGCTTGTCACTCTAATTGTGAGTTATGTCAGGCACGAAAGGGGTAAAGCTGCCCACCTTATAAGGTTATGATGAAAATGGTAAGAATTAAATGACCTAGTGCTCTAGAATCATTACGTCTCTACTTCTATTTTCTATACTTTTAAAAATCATTATGTTCTTGTTTTACATAAACTATAGTGAGACGTCACACAAATTCATGTGAGACATTGCAAAAATTCATGTTACTTTTGTGAAAGAAGAGTCACGTGATTACAAGGGAGAAAGTAGCAATTATTAGAAAAGAAATATATTAAAAATTTTGTGCCATTTAATGTCAAAGATTGACATCAAAAAAGATGTCTCTTTAAAGAAAGGTAACAATTTTCAAAGAAAATATTGTTTAATCTTAGTGTCTCTAATCAGATTATAGGGTACTGGCAAACTCCAAACCAATGCTAAGTAAAAGTTTTGAAAAATACCTTTATTTTTAAAAGAAGCCATGACATGTAATAACTGTAGTGAAAGCTTCAGTTTTAAATAATATTTTAGAAATCTTGAAATATAGATTAGCAATGTCAAGTATGTACAAAATTCAAAAACTTAAAAATTTTTGTACATATTCAACAGTGATTTAAAGAGGGTGATTTATATTTATATGCCATATGTGTTAATTTTATTCTTAATCATTTAGGAGGAATGTTAGTATAATACTTTGCCTAAGACAATGGAAATATCTAAATTTTAAAGCCAAGAGTTCCATTAATTGGTCTTATGTTCTTTATTTGGACAGAATAGAGTCTCAAGTGTCTGGAATGATCAGGCTGTGAGCAATCATCAATGAATATCCAAGGTAAGTGCCAAGTATTTGCATATTTTAGTCATTGTAAAAAGGTTATATAATTTAACAAATGCCTTCTATGCAGAATACATAAAGACAAGCCAATGGAAAAAATGGATAATGACTTGAATATACAGTTCATAAAAAAGATATTAAAAAGGCCTATAAATATATGAAAAGATCCTCAATTTCATCAGTCATCAGAGAAATGCAAATTGTAACCATGATGAGAAATCTCTGCATATCTACCAGAAAGACTGAGGCATAAAACAAAGGATTAGTTAGCATCTGGAACAAACAGCCCTCCTACTCTGCTGAGGTCAGTAGAATTTTGACTCAACAGTTTGGAAATCTGTTTGACAGTATCTAATAAAGCTTAACTTATGTACCCAATATCCCAGCCAATCAAAGACAGATGTAAGAATGCCCGTGACAATCACTGCATGACATAGCTCCAAGTTGTAAAGCACCTAAATGCCCATCAACAGTAGAATGGATTCATGAGTCATGGTATAATCACGCTATTGAATACTAGACAGTATTGAGAACCAAAAAAATTCCTTGATCACAAAATCTTCCATGAAACTAGCAAACAAAATATTGGACAACTCAACTATTTTAAAAAAGGAATACTGTAGATTTCCATTTACAAAATGATTGAAGCATGTACTATGATTTATAAAGCTAGTAATTTGACTGGTGATTCTTGGTAGAGTTGAGGTCTAGCTGGAAACACAAGGGTTACTTTTAGAACACTGGTCTGCTCCACACTCCATCTAGGGCATGGTTATGCTGGTGTGTTCATTTTGTAAATGTTTATCATGCTGTCTACTTATGATATATCAGTTCAGTTCAGTTGCTCAGTCATGTCTGACTCTTTGCAACCTCATGAATTGCAGCACGCCATGCCTCCCTGTCCATCACCAACTCCCGGAGTTTACCGAAACCCATGTCCATCGAGTTGGTGATGCCATCCAACCATCTCATCCTCTGTCATCCCCTTCTCCTCCTGCCCCCAATCCTTCCCAGCATTAGGGTCTTTTCCAATGAGTCAACTCTTCCCATGAGGTGGCCAAAGTATTGGAGTTTCAGCTTCAACATCAGTCCTTCCAATGAACACCCAGGACTGATCTCCTTTAGGATGGACTGGATGGATTTCCTTGCAGTCCAAGGGACTCTCAGGAGTCTTCTCTAACACCACAGTTCAAAAGCATCCATTCTTCGGCGCTCAGCTTTCTTCACCGTCCAACTCTCACATCCATACATGACCACTGGAAAAACCATAGCCTTGACTAGATGGACCTTTGTTGGCAAAGTAATGTCTCTGCTTTTAAATATGCTATCTAGGTTGGTCATAACCTTCCTTCCAAGGAGTAAGATATATACTGTTCTTCAAATGTATTTTATACTCAAGTAAAAATAATTATTTAGAGAGATTATGTACCCTGAGAAATAAACTACCTTCGAAGCAATTGAAACACTCACTAAATGTCATTTAAAAGTCAAGGAATATTTTCCACTTAATAATAAGATGGTCAAATGACTGTTTCCAACCTGATTTCTCGTGGAGAAGGGGTGTCTCTGCCTCCTATAAACAGAGGTGAATACCTTTTCCCATGCTATGACAATAATTTGGGTCCAGACAACTGGGCTTAAAATACAATGATTATTTTTATTACTACATTTAAAACTTGGTTTCCAGGGATTCTATCTCAGAAGTTAGTATGCAGATTGGTGATGCTTATCAGAGCAACTTTATGGCAAAATCACATGCCAAGAGAACCTCATTTTGCAATTTGATGCATGCTCTTCAGAGACAAGTGTTTTGAAGACACCAGGTCACTTCTCCCCTGTATTTTTGTGAACTGAATCTTAGTTCCTCACCTGTCATTTATGTGGATGATTTAAAAGAGAGGAGGGGGCTTATTAACTTTTTCAGTTTCACTCCAGTGCAGAGCCCCGAGTTCTTTCTTCTTGCTCAATAGTCTTAAGATTCTGCAAATAGTTTGCCCAGTAAGTTTACAGCTTTGTTTGAGGTTTACCTCTGTGGTCATGTTTTCTGGGTGCCTTTCAATGCTTTGATCAATTCAGTTTATGAAAACAGCACTTAAGTCATCAGGGTCACCATCCTCCACTTGAGCATCCCTCCAAAACAAGAATGCCTCTCTCACTTTAGACACCTTCACACTTTCTTAATTTGCCTGGAAAGTCATGTATCCAAGGCCTAAAATGTAGAAACAACACCACAGTATGGTGACTAATTACACTTGTCCAGTTGGTAATAATGAGTTGTGAAGGGCATTTATTTAACACAACCCCTCTGAAGCTTTGGAACATGATGGCAAATGACACATCCAACGTCCGGCTGTGGGCTGCTTTTTTTTTTTTCCAAAACATTTGCAGATTCTACTGGAAGAGGGAACTTGGAGGCAAAGTGACAGCTTCCTGTCACTTAATGAGACGTTTATTAAGAAACTAGGACTGATGATAAGCTGCAAATTAGCCATAATATAAGTAATCAGCAGAGATGTCACATTGGTAGAGGAAAATGATAAACAGCCAAATGCTCTTCCCTGTGCTCATTAAAAGTACCTACAGTTCATTACAGACGCTAATTTGCTGGAATCCCGAGACATAAGGAGAGGAAGTTGGTGCTTCTTCCCAAGGTGTGTTTATCAGTGCTATAGGTGTTGTTTCAACTCAAATTTCATAGATTCCTCTAATCACATCTTTAAAGTTTATAATTTTACCTAAGTATTATGGGTGTGAGTTGTAAAGTATCAGTAGATTTCTGATGCGTCATATGAAATTTAAGGAAGTAATAAGTCTTGCAAGAGAAATATATATTTTCAAATACTCCCATTGGGCATATAAACATATTGGGAAAGAAATTCCTAATTGCAGTTATAAAGAGTTTCTAGATTATATATTAATATACACCCTATATAGAAGGAGGAGACATATAAAATGGGTGATTAAAATACATATTTCATTACTACAATGAATGTATCCTAGAATGATAAAATATGTCACAGGTGAGATTTCTTATTTTCATAGGAAGACTTTATCAATTCCTTGGAAACATAGATATTTCCCATGCTGGGGCCGTGAGAAACCATTAAGATTGTAATTTATCTTCAAACAGCTGCCAATTGGAAAAATCATGTTATCCATACCCAAGCATGTTTCCAATTTGTTTGGGTGACCCGAGAGGAGTATTCGATCCTCTTCATCCCTCCAGCCTTCACATTTGGCACGGCATCAGAAACAAAGAAAAAAACAAATAAATCGATTGGTGGGTCATATTTTGACATGCTATAGATACGGAGACTGGAGGGTGCTTAGTGGCCACTGCATCCAAATGTTTACCAAATTAAATTTACATTTCTAGAAACTGTTCCAACACAGAGATATCATATAAAGATTAATTTACTAAAATAGTAAACAGGGGAAGTTAGGAAAAAAGGGAGGAAGAAATATGCTAATTTGCTTCAATCGTGTCCGACTCTTTGTAACCCCATGGACTGTAGCCCACAGGCTCTTCTGTCCATGGAATTCTCCAGGCAAGAATACAGGGGTGGGTTGCCATTTCCTTCATAAATGTTAATTAGGTGAACCACAGAACTAGATTTTGTCTTATTAGAAACTTTCAGAATCAGGTGAACACACCAATGCAAATATCTGAAACCAGTTTGATGTATTCAGCTATTTTGCTTATAATTTATAAGTCTCTATCTCTATTCATTATTGAATTATTGCAAACTATACAATCTCCAAAACAAATATTTTTTAAAAATTCTGCTTAAATTTTGTGTGTTCACGGCTCAGCATTTTCTTCTTAAATCCATTTGAGTAAAATATTCAAAAGGTTTCATGTTAAAATTGCATCTGTTCTTCCAGTGTCTACCACTACAAATGGGGAGGAGATTATATAATAAAACACAGGTGAAAAATATTAATGTTTTATATGTCAAACACGTGTAGCTGCATCATTCTGCATCCCATCTGCAATGAATGAGAGTTCCTTTTGCTCAACGTCCTCACCAACATTTGATGACATCAGTCTCCTAGATTCTGGCCATTCTAATAGGTGTGTCATGGTATCTCAATGTTGGTTTGATTTGCAGCTCCCTAATGTATCAATATTTGTTGAGCAGTTGAAACAATTGTACCACACCATTGCAAGATGTTAATAATAGGGGACATTGTGGGGAATGGTAATATAGGATTTGTCTGTACTTCTAATTTTTCTGTAAAACTGAAACTTCTATAAAAAAATAAAAGTCTTAATTTTTAAAAATGCTGGCTGCAGTATTTGTATTTCCATCTTCTACAATATCATTTAAAATATTGAAAGTAATAATTGATATGGCTTGAAAGATGGAATGGTGATAAGAAAGTGAAGTATAAGCTTAAATCACATGACCAAATTTTATCAGTGTTTCAGAGACTAAACAGTACAGGAGCTTGTGAATCTTGGGCTTTATCTATAATGCTTTATATACAGAACATATGTCTTCCCGAGAAAATAAATAACAATATGAAAAATAATCAAAAGAGCATTTCAATAATTCTGTGTCTTGCAATGAGGTATGTTTGAATTTGCATGAGCTTGTGCTACATCATGGCAGAAAAGCTTTATATAGGAGAGAAACACTGACCTTCTACATTTGTAACCTACAATATTCCTCACTGTCACTCAGTCATTGCTATAATTCATGTAAAACACCAGCCCTCCACCACAGAAAATAAAATGGCACCAAATTCATAGACTTTGAGAGGTGCTAAAGAGTTAAAAGGCAAATTAATTTGTCATCTTCAACCAGAGGAGTAATTAAACTCTAGAAGAAATGACTCATAATTGAAAATGAGTAATGAGATAGCAGGATGTGAAGAAAAATAAATTAAGAGGGGAAGTTAGTCTAACCAGGGGACAAGATGTCATGTGTTTGTCACTTATGCATGGTGACATCCCAAGGCTGTGGGGTGGGAGTGTGAAGATGAAACGCACAGTACACGATGTGGTTAGGGTTCCATCAGGTCCCAGGGCTTCCCTGGTGGTCCAGTGGTTAAGACTTAGGGCTCCGAGCAGAGGGCCAGGGTTTGATCACTGATCTGGGATGCAAGATCCCACAGGCAGCATAGCACAGCAAAAACACTTTTACAAATCCCATCAAGTCACAGCAAGGCTGCTCCAGTGTCTGGGAACAAGTGTCCAGACATGATCACACTTGGTCTTGAAAACAGTAGGGTTCCCTCCCCCAGAGCAATGGGGCATTTTGGGTAAAACTGGAAGTAGTTGGTCCACCGGCAAACTGATTATTACAGTTTCTGAGCTTAATGATTTGAGACTATTGACCTGACTGTCAGAGACTCCATCACACTCACAGAGGATGACTTTATAAAAGGAATTACATAAATTTGAAGTTGAATCTAGGATTTCTGGATGTTAATCAATTGTTTCTGGGTGAAGACTTTAGTGTTTTCTATATGAAATATCTTGTCATCTGTAAATAATGAGAGTTTTACTTCCTCCCTTCCAATTTTGACCAGATTTTTACATCTCAAGGGATGAAAATATGTAATCTGAAAATGTCTGTCTTTCCTTCATCAGTTCATGTTCATTTAGAAAGATGGATTTGGGCTGTGTGCACGACAGTATACAAGAAGTTGCCATTGGCTAAGAACTTGCAATTAAAAAGGAAGGCATCACTGGGGTAAGTTAAACAACAAAATTGAAAAAGCACCAAAACAGTAAGTAGATAAATGTATCATTTGCCATGGTAGAGAGTAGCTTGGGTCAACAAGGATTCTTTGGGTAAGCATCCTGAATAATCAGGGAACACAAGAGATGCTTAGGGGCAGATGAGGGAGTAAAGTTATAATATACAAAGCTGATTTAATGGGAGCAGTTGCACACGCAATGAAGACCAGTAGTTCGTGTGGGCAAGGATCATATGGAGACTGTGCAATTTATAGGGTGGGGGGTAACAGTTATCAGAAAAAGGAGATGTGAAAACAGGGCAGGGATCATTGCTTGAAATGACAGAAAAGGCAACTTCACCTGAAATCTGTTGTTGCTTTTTTATGTCTTTTCCCAGCACAGCAAGAACATAAGTGGTCTGTCTTAATTATTTGATTTCTGATTGTACTATGATCAGTTACTAAGTTAGTTCAGAGATAAATAAATGTCTGATACATTATCCCATTTATTCTGTTGATCAAAGATGATGTGACTTTTTTATTCCAGGGTTTCTGTTTGTCTGGAACAAAATGTTGGCATCTGGGAGCCACTGCCTGGTATTTCTCCTCCAATTATGCCTTTGAGACTCAGCAAAGGGACTAATCCTCTTTATCGCATGATAACTTTGACCTCCTATAACACAGGCTCTCTTTCCTTACTCTTTTGTATTGAAACTTGACTGTGTTTCACAAAGCCATTAAATTATTCATTTTAAAACTTTTTTTATTCACCACCTACTGCCCTATGAGTTTTGAGATGTAGATTTTAAATATGCTTTCCTTTTAGAATTGCTTTAGATTTATAGACAATTCCGATGATAGTGCAGAATCACCCTATAACCCATATTCATTTTTCCTTGTGATTAGCATCTTACCTTAGAATGGTACACTTGTCACAATTAATGAAATAGCATTGGATATTATTATAAACAAAAGTCCATATTTTATTTGGATTCCCTTAATGTATACCTTGGGCTTCACTGGTGGCTCAGACAATAAAGAATCTGTCTGCAATAAGGGAGACCTGCATTAGATCCCTGGGTTGGGAAGATCCCCTGGAGAAGGGCATGGGAGATCAAACCAGTCAATCCTAAAGGAAATCAACCCTGAATATTTGTTGGAAGGACTGATGCTGAAGCTGAAGCTCCAATACTTTGGCCACCTGATGTGAAGAACTGACTCATTGGAAAACACCATGATGCTGGGAAAGATTGAAGGGAGGAGAAGGGGACAACAGAGGATGAGATGGTTGGATGGCATCACTGACTCAATGGACATAAGTTTGAACAAACTCTGGAAGATGGTGAAGGACAGGAAAGCCTGGCGTGCTGCAGTGCATGAGGTCGCAGAGAGTTGGACACGACTGAATGACTGAAGAGCAAAGTCCTATTTCAGTCCCAGGATCTCATCCATGATGTCACATTGCACTTATTAGGCAGCCCATTTTGCTCTTCTTGGCTGCAACCTTGAAAACACTGAGGAATGCTGAGGTGCTTTGCAGAAGGTACCCTGTCAGGACTTGACTCATATTATCTAATGATTAGACTGGGGCTGTGGGATTTGAAGGGAAGGTAAGAGAGGTGAACCGTTGTTTCCATCACATTGCATCAGAGTATATATGGTGCTCACAACCATTCCCACTGATGCTGACCTTGACCACATGGCTAGGGTCCTGCGGGTCAGCTCCCTCTGTTGTGAAGTTGCTCCCCATCTCTTCCATTCCATAGATTTTAGCAATAAGGACACTGCCCAACCCACGCTTGTCCAGTGGGGAATTATTCTCCAAAACGGTTAAGTATTACCTCCCAGCACTCACACCAGAAGACAAGCTGTTCTGGGTCAAAGGCAGTGGGTGAGCTGTGAACTCTGAGTGGGGTGTGTGGTCTTGGATAGACTGCTGGAACTTTTTTTCCTATGAAGAAAACTACTGGAGCAGTGGCCAAAATGTAGCTAAGGTCTGTGGATTAGATGATAGTGTTATGGTAACTTCCTGATTTAGTTTATTGTGTGGATAAGCTTACTCCAAAAGTAAGGTACTGATGAATTTATTTTCAGGGAAGCAATGGAGAAACAGACATAGAGAACAGACATATGGACATGGGGAGAGGGGAGGAGAGGTGAGATGTATGGAGAGAGTAACATGTAGACTTACATTACCATACATAAAATAGATAACCAACAGGAATTTGCTCTATCAATCAGGGAACTCAAACAGGGGCTCTGTGACAATCTAGAGGTGTGGGATGGGGAGGGAGATGGGAGAGAGGGGACATGGGTGTACTTATAGCTAATTCTTGTTTGACAGAAAACAACAAACTTCTGTAAAGCAATTATCCTTCAATTAAAAAAAATTTTTAAGTAGCTTACTGTAAAAGTAAGTCTACAACTTACTTTTTATGATTCACAGAAAACACTACACATCTATAGGAAGAGAAATGAAAAAGCTAATGTGGTGGGTAAAAATGCCAACAGTTGTGGAATCTGCGTAAAGATTTCTCTGTGCCATTTTTTGAACTTTCTACAAATCTAAAGTGATTTGAGAGTAAATAATGGTATAGAAATATGCCATAATGCTAATGTGTCCTTTTCTTAAATTCTAAAATAAAGGATCTTCTGGGGCTTCCCTGGTGGTCCAGTGGTCAAAAATCTACCTTCCAAGGCAGGGGACACAGGTTCAATCCCTGGCTGGAGAACTAAGGATCCCACATGCTTCAGGACAACCAAGCCTGGGCACTGCAACTAGAGAAGTCTACACACCTCAGTGAAGATCCAATGTAGCCAGAAAAAGAAAAAAAGGAGCCCGTGCCTCATAAGCTCTAGTAAATAAATAGATAAAATAAGTGATCTTCCATTAATTACAGATGGCATGAAGCTTCCAGGCCATATAACTCATCATTTGCCCTTTGATAAAAATACTGTTCTCCCCTGAGTTTCTTAACATTGCCCATGTGAAAAAGAAGGGCATTTTTGTTAAGCTCAATTTTTTTTATGATAAAAATGTTCTCAGAATTTTTTTACCGACTTTGTTGATAATTAGATCATGGTTCTTTACTTACGAAGAGAATCAATAATTTCATTGTGTTCAGTGTATTGTATTCCAACGGGTGGCTTTGGAGAGAAGACTTGTAATCCACGGTGGCACCCTTCAGTTCAGCACTTGGATCACGCTTCTGCTTGGCAAAGGCGTCGACACAGGTGTGCAGACCCAGTTCCTTCTTGAGCCTCTCATAATGATGCTTTCCCTTGGCCAAAGTGTCTCCAGATCACTGTTGTATTTATACTGTGTCATTGTTCCCTTGAGTGGCTTTGGCGGGGACAGCACGTAATTAGACAGCATATTCTAAATTACTGCCTGAACACAAAAGGAGAAACTTACTAGCTTTTGAGCCAGTTGGAATTTTTTTTAAATCTATTTTTTTCCTTGGATTCAACGACCTAAAATGTTTGTTTTAGTAAGATGGGTTTGAGCTGTGTAAGGATGGAGCCAACTGCACAAAGGAGCTCAAGCTGAAAATTCATGGTTTGCTAGTTCCCTAAATTACCTGGCACCCTGTGATGCTGGTCTCTGCTACCATACACGCTGAAAGAAACAGGCTTAGGAAAGCAGTGTGGGTTTTTAGCAATCGGAAATGCAATAGAGCCTGCTTTGAACATCAGACTAATCCTCCAGATAATATCAGTATGTTGGCAAAATTTTCTGTGCTACTATGAAATTTTAAAAGCATAAATAATAGCATGCTAGAATTTTCCTTTTTTCTTAGAAAAATAAAGAAGGATTTGCACTATACCATGAATAAGAAAGACGCACACCCACACACAACATTGTACCTTCCAGCATCTGGTTTCATCTATTATTTGGGAGGGTTCAACTAGGTAGCAAACAAGTACTTTTCATATAAACAGGGCCTTAGCTTTCCACTTCAGTTATTGAGAGGATCACAGTGAAAATCCAACTTGATAATAAATCTATGAAATTATATGTAGTATAAAAGTAAGGCATTTAGAAGATGACCGATTCTGCTTTTGTCACTTTTCAGCATTTTACCTTGTGGCACTAGCGGTAAAGAATCCGCCTGCAATTCGGGAGTTGAAGGTTTGATCCCTGGGACAGGAAGATCCCCTGGAGAAAGAAATGGCAACCCATTCCACTATTCCAGCCTGGAGAATCTCATGGACAGAGGAGCCTGGTGGGCTACAGTCCATGGTGTTGCAGAGTTGGACACGACAGAAGTGACTTAGCACAGCACATATTTACCTTACCCTAGGTAAGCTACCCAAGCCCTCTAACTTCCATTTTTCTATACTTGTCATCTGAAAATTGTGTAAACCCACACACATACATAATTTAAAGATGAGAGCATTTTGTTCATTGAAAATAGTAACTAAACACCAATCAGTACTCTCAATCAAGGAGAATGGAGCTTCCTACTGTTTATGTCTTTGGAAGAAACATAGATAATAGCTAAAAGCTTCAGACTTTTCAATGTAGCAGAATCAAGAGGGAAGACAGAGTTTAGACTTGTGACCTCACTGGGTGGATAGACCCTGGATCACCTACCAGCACCCTCCAAGCTCTTCTTCCTCCCCGATCGGTTGGAAGGCAGCATTAATTAGTTGGCAATGGCACTGGCAGCCGGTCCAGAAATTCTCTCTCCAAAATCTGGAGTCTTCAAGTTCACTGTCAACATTTGGGAACACTTCATCTGCATGGCTGACAGGAGTATGAGAGGTGATTCCAATAGATTAACATTGCAAGGCAGCTACAGCAAAGCAAACCTCACATCCGCAGGGGATCTTGGAAGACAAAACCGAAACACACTTTTTATTGGTTATAAGGGATGAGCTATTCCTAGGTTGCTTAGCTGTCTCAACACTTAAATGGCATTAAACAAATTTTATTAAAGTGCTTTATGTAAATAATTCTTTTAAAACAGCAAAGTGTCTACAGAGTCACTCCTCTGTTTGGAAGCTTAATTTTCCTCTTTCCATGTTTTGAACTATTTCACTACAGCCTGACTAAAGGGTCATAGACAAGAGTGAAATAAGAGTGAAGGGTGAGAAGAGCGTGTGACAAGATGGAGAAGCAGGCCCTGATCACGGGATAGCAGTTACTACACAGATAACTGCGCTCATCCAACAAAATCATTAATTTTATGTGAATTCCTAAAGCTTAAGTGTTAGGAAGTAATGTTTAATCCTGCTTGCAATAGCAGTAATGATTAAACTAAACAATTTTAATAAAATCTACTGTTTGCAATAGTTATATAAAATAAATTTTTTTTTAGAAAAAATTTTAAAAACACACGGAAGACTACATTAACAATTATAAAACTTTTCTAAACAATAATGAAGCCTAAATATAGAGAGTTGTTTACTATATGCATGGATACAAAATTATAATTTCCCGGGACTTCCCTGGTTAAGACTTCACCTTCCAATGCAGGGGGTGCAGGGGCCAAAAAACCAAAACATAAAACAGAAGCAATATGTAACAAATTCAATAATTCAATTTATCATAATTTCTGAGCTCCTACCTATGCATAGAAGACCTGGGCAGCTATCTGGGGACCTACTAAACTAATACTTTCCAGGATTCGCAATGGTGAGATCATACTGATGTGGGAGGGAGACGTCCACGGGACCCTAACGGTCTAGGGATCCATCAGCATCGGCGGAGGAGAAGGAGAGGGGAGAGGCAGCAGCCAGGCAAACAGGCCCAGCCTTAGAAAGCCTTTGGGACTGTGACATTGGACATGCTTGTCCATCTTCTCCGAGACTGTCAGCAGTGGTTCCTCTGACAAGTCTGGACACAGGCCTGGCCTGACCCGGCCCCTCGAGACTCTCATAAAATTTCTCAGGGGATGGACTCATTGCCTGGGCTCTGGACATTTCAGGCCTCCTCCCCTGGCTGTTCTGGCTGGGGTCTGGGTGGTCCCTAAGGACAGCACTGCCCTGTCCATGCTTGTGTCAAGACTGTGTTTTCCCCACATCTTTTCAAGAGTCTGATAACCCCAGACCTTGTTCAGCCAGACAATCTGTGAAAGTACCTTGGTCATGATTGGCCTATTTGCTCTGTTTTTCCTTCTTTTGGTAAAAGCATCCACTTTCCTTTCGAGGAAATATCTGTTCTCTAGCTGTGTTGTTGAGGAGAAAATTCCTTCTCCTTTAACACAGCTTGCTAGATTCTTCTGAATAAAAATAACTTCTTCATTCTCCATATCACTTTGTAAATATAGTCATAATATCTTTTTAAGAGTTGTGAATCCAAAATATTTTATTAAGAAAACCAGTTAAATGACCATTTTTACTACTAAATGTCCACGATTGACAACTAATATTTTGAGGATTATGATTTTAAATTGTCTGAAGGCTTAACGAGTTATGATTCAAGTGAATATTTCCAAGCATATAAAATTTCCAAAAAATTGAATTGTTTATAATTATGGCTCTTATTGTCTTCAATTTTGTAGAATATAATTTCTTTGATATATCCTACTCACAGTTCAGTTCAGTTCAGTCACTCACTCGTGTCCGACTATTTGTGACCCCATGAATTGTAGCACACCAGGCCTCCCTGTCCATCACCAACTCCCGGAGTCCACCCAAACCCATGTCCATCGAGTCGGTGATGCCATCCAACCATCTCATCCTCAGTCGTCCCCTTCTCCTCCTGCCCCCAATTCTTCCCAGCATTAGGGTCTTTTCCAATGAGTCAACTCTTTGCATGAGGTGGCCAAATTGTTGGAGTTTCAGCTTCAACATCAGTCCTTCCAATGAACACCCAGGACTGATCTCCTTTAGGATGGACTGGTTGGATTTCCTTGCAGTCCAAGGAACTCTCAAGAGTCTTCTCCAACACCACAGTTCAAAAGCATCAGTTCTTCAGCACTCAGCTTTCTTCATGGTCCAACTCTCACATCCATACATGACTACTGGAAAAACCATAGCCTTGACTAGACGGACCTTTGTTGGCAAAGTAATGTCTCTGCTTTTCAATATGCTGTCTAGGTTGGTCATAACCTTCCTTCCAAAGAGTAAGCATCTTTTAATTTCATGGCTGCAATCACCATCAGCAGTGATTTTGGAGCCCCCCAAAATAAAGTCTGACACTGTTTGCACTGTTTCCCCATCTATTTCCCATGAAGTGATGGGACCAGATGCCATGATCTTAGTTTTCTGAATGTTGAGCTTGAAGCCAACTTTTTCACTCTCCTCTTTCACTTTCATCAAGAGGCTCTTTAGTTCTTCTTCACTTTCTGCCATAAGGGTGGTGTCATCCACATATCTGAGGTTATCGATATTTCTCCCAGCAATCTTGATTCCAGCTTGTGTTTCTTCCAGCCCAGCATTTCTCATGATGTACTCTGCATATAAGTTAAATAAGCAGGGTGACAATATACAGCCTTGACATACTTCTTTTCCTATTTGGAAACAGTCTGTTGTTCCATGTCCAGTTCTAACTGTTGCTTCATGACCTGCATACAGGTTTCTCAAGAGACAGGTCAGATGATCTGGTATTCCCATTTCTTTCAGAATTTTCCGCAGTTTATTGTGATCCACACAGTCAAAGGCTGTGGCATAATCAATAAAGCAGAAATAGATGTTTTTCTGGAACTCTCTTGCTTTTTCGATGATCCAGCGGATGTTGGCAATTTGATCTCTGGTTCCTCTGCCTTTTCTAAAACCAGCTTGAACATCTGGAAGTTCACGGTTCATGTATTGCTGAAGCCTGCCTTGGAGAATTTTGGGCATTACTTTACTAGCGTGTGAGATGAGTGCAATTGTGCGGTAGTTTGAGCATTCTTTGACATTGCCTTTCTTTGTGATTGGAATGAAAACTGACCTTTTCCGGTCCTGTGGCCACTGCTGAGTTTTCCAGATTTGCTGGCATATTGAATGCAGCACTTTCACAGCATCATCTTTCAGGATTTGAAATAGCTCAACTGGAATTCCATCACCTCCACTAGCTTTTTTCATAGTGGTGCTTTCTAAGGCCCACTTGACTTTGCATTCCAGGATGTCTGACTCTAGGTGAGTGATCACACCATCGTGGTTATCTGGGTCGTGAAGATCTTTTTTATACAGTTCTTCTGTGTATTCTTGCCACCTCTTCTTAATATCTTCTGCTTCTGTTAAGTCCATACCATTTCTGTCCTTTATCGAGCCCATCTTTGCATGAAATGTTCCCTTGGTATCTCTAATTTTCTTGAAGAGATCTCTAGTCTTTCCCATTCTGTTGTTTTCCTCTATTTCTTTGCATTGATTGCTGAGGAAGGCTTTCTTATCTTTCCTTGCTCTTCTTTGGAACTCTGCATTCAGATGGATATATCTTTCCTTTTCTCCTTTGCTTTTCCCTTCTCTTCTTTTCCCAGCTATTTGTAAGGCCTCCTCAGACAGCCATTTTGCTTTTTTGCATTTCTTTTCCATGGGGATGGTCTTGATCCCTGTCTCCTGTACCATGTCACGAACTTCTGTCCATATCTCATCAGGTACTCTATCTATCAGATCTAGTCCCTTAAATCTATTTGTCACTTCCACTGTATAATCATAAGGGATTTGATTTAGGTCATACCTGAATGGTCTAGTGGTTTTCCCTACTCTCTTCAGTAAGTCTGAATTTGGCAATAAGGAATTCATGATCTGAGCCACAGTCCACTCCTGGTCTTGTTTTTGCTGACTGTATAGAGCTTCTCCGAGGCTGGGGGTGGTGGCTGAGAGGAGTTATCCTACTCACAGATAGCCTCAAAAGTAGAATATTGAAAAAATAGTTTATTCTAATTTTATTTGGTTACTTAACAAAATTATTTCTAAGTGATGATAGTTTTGTCCTCACAATTGTACTGCCAACACAATGAAAACATTGGGGAAATGTGCGTGCAACTGATGACTCAGAGGGAGGAGCCTGTGTTCCAGAAGAAAGAGTCCAGAGTCCCAAGGAATTAGCCCTAAGTCATGGAACCGAATCAAGGAGCTCCCTGCCGAATTCTAAAACTGCTGTGGATCGTCAACTGCCTTTTACTTCCCATGTTCCTCTTTATGACCTAACACATCTACAGCTGCTCCCACCTGTCCACCTGTCCCACCAGTACACGTGGAGTGACACCTCTATAGCTGCTCCTGTCTGCCTGTCCCACCACTGCACATGGGGTGAGATGGGCAAACAACTTGTCTCTATTTCACACGTTCACAGGAGAGGACTGTGCCCAGGGGCGTTTCTTAACCTATCCCACCCAGGAACCTCATCTGCACTGGGGCCTGATCTAGATGATGAGATTTTGAATTCTGAGGTGATGCCACAATGGGATGAAACTTCTGAGGACTTGGGTAGGAGAGCGACTACATTTGACAGGGGAGGAGGTGACTCACTGGAGGTGGAAGGTGGATGGCCGCAGATGGACTCCAAGGTGGTGTCCAAGATCCCTTCTCGGGGTTTACACCCTCTTATCATCTCCATCCCTTGGGAGCGACCTGGAAGTTGCTTTCAACCCAAAGACTACAGTGGCAAAGGTGTCACGCTGGCACTGCCTGGACAGCGTCAATTCTGTAGAGTCTGTGTTGTCAGCAGCCTTATTCTAGATCCTTGCTCTCCATTCCGGCTTTGAAGAAGCAAACAGCTGTGAGTCCTGTTGTCTTGAGGCCATGAGTTTTGCCAAAATGACCAAGTAGACTTGAAGGGGGGCCCTTCCATCCTTGAGCTCCAGTTGAGATCCCTGTCCTGTCTGACACTTTGACTGAAGTCTTGGAGAGAACCAGGCAAGCAGTGTCAGGACTCCGGATGAGGAGAACCTGTGATGCAATAACAGGCAGTGTCCTAGCAGCTCTGTGGGCAGGGTGGCCCAGGACCGAACAATAACACACTCTGCAGTGTTGCCACCATGAGTAATACTCTTCATTGGCCCTTGCTTGAGTCTGTTGGACATACACTGCCCAAGGCTAATCACGGTTAAGAGGCACTATTTTGTTTCTGATAAGTTTTCTATATTCCTTAAAGAGAAATAAAGCGCTGCTCTGATTGATTTCTGGCTATGAGTTTGGTCTTTCTATAAAGAATTTCTAGGAAGTCATTGAAGCAATCAGCACATGCAAAATGGTGGCAAAAACACATTAGATTAACAGCTCATCTCCTCCAAGGATGCTATCAGAGAAAACAGCTGTAAACATGGCATAAATTCGATTCGAGTTAAGCACAGCAATCTAGTTCAGGTTATTGATCTTGTCCCTAATAAATTAGTGGGTGAATGCCTGGCTGGCCAGAACAAAGGTTGTTGAAAATTCCTTACCTGCAAACACTTCTGAATGATTCCTAACCCTGTCTTCCTCCACCCAATGTTATAAAATAGAGCTTAGGAACTAACTCCCTATTATGCAGGCGGGGGTTTCATGCCAGAAGAGAGCAGAGCTTTTAACAGAAATTAATGCCTGGTTTATAGGGTCTCAGATGGCAAACACCAATGGAAGGAGGCACAGACTAAAATCGAGATGAGAGTCAACAAACGGGAGAAGGAAACAACACACTTGCTAAAGGAAAGTGTGTGTGTACTTGTTTAGACTTGGAGGCAGGGAGGAGATTTTTAAAGTATGTATGTTTTGCTGGTTTATTCATTAGAATGATAAATTTGGTAAACAATCATCAATGACATGATCTGGCAAGTAAAAAATATACCTCCTGGTCTATACTAGGTTCTTGAAGAAAATGGGCAAACACTGCTGTAAATAAAAGCACGATATATAAAGTTAGACGTACAACAGTACTTACTCTCCAAATGCGGCCTTCAGCAGTTTATCGACTACTGAAAAAAACGTATGACAGAGTGAAGCCAGCAAGCCGCAGATAATAGACTGTCTTGAGAGAGGCTCCTTTTATCCTGCACACAGCAGTAGGTGATAAATGGCTCTCGTGTCAGCCTCCTATTTTCCTCTGCTCTCCCCCCAAAGCATATCTCGGATCAGGGACTAATTGCCCCCCAGGAGAAGACATCCGGACAGCACCCTTCTCCGCTGCGGTAGCACAGTGCTCGTACATCTGTCGGAAGCCTCCGATAGGAACAGGCTGAGGGCTCGTTGTTTGTCTGCCAAAACATGGTATTCTCGGCTACAAAACAGGAGAGAGGAACATAATGTAATTTATTTCTGTGAATGGGAGAGGTTTTATGATCCCAGAACAACAGTTTAGCCCAGAGGCCTTCACGGTATTAACTATTTCTCTTAATACGTACCTTGGACAATGATATCTGTCATAAAGGCTTCCCACAGTGAATGGGAAACTCGTATTTAAGCTACCTTAGAGCTAAGCTTATTTTAATCTTGTGCTTTGAAAAAAGGAAGAAAGAAGGGAAACATCAATTTCACAATGACATTGCAGCCTATGAAATTTCTCGTGTTCAACATTGCCTGGTAGGTGATCAAATGGGTTTTAATGCCACTTTGAGACAGTTACCTAAAAGTTATCATCAGTCTATGCAGGTCTGCCTGATTGAAAGTGGGCACACCTCTTAATAGACTGAAAATAGGGCCCCAATACAGCACACACACAAAGCTATCAGCAAGAAATACAAGCACTGAATCCCTTCTTGCTCAGAAAACACGTAACTGTAATTACAACCTACTCTTGTCTGTTTGGCTGTCTTTGAGAGAAGAGGTCCCTTTAAGGACGTAATGGTAAAATAAGGTGATGGTTCTTGGAGATGTGCTGTGAGATTTCAGAGAAGAGCTGTGAAACCATTTTGAGGACGGGGTTTAAGAGCCATAATGAAGACAGATCGCAATTAAGGGCTCTTGAATTATTTAATAAAGAGAAGAGATTAAGGCAGCTAGTCCTCCTAGGAAATCAGTGAAGAGTGGTGAGATGGTTAATTAGCAGCAGCTTCCGTGCACTTTGGTGGTTGTGGGGAGTGCGGTCCAGGTTCATTTGGGGGAATGACGAGCTTTTTAATCACCCAGCATCGAGAGTGATGCCAGCAGACAGCCGTCAGCTCTCAGGCCCTGGGTGGGTGTCGTAGGTGAGGACCACAGGACTTCTGGGCACTGCCTGCTTTCTGATTGGTCAAAAGGGAGAATGAAGTTCTGGCCCCTTCATCATCGTGAAGATGAAACTTCAACTCTCTTAATATTGGTATGCATTTTAAGTCTTGATTATTCTATTCTGATAATACACTTTTCTACTGTTATTGCACAAAATATGGGTGGTATCATTAATTTTTTAAAAGAAAAATCTTGAAATGTAGCTCAATTTAGAGAGCATGGATTTAGCACCAACTCGATAGAACTAAAGGACTCCCCTGATGGCTCAATGGTAAAGAATCCACCTTCCAATGCAGGAGAAGCAGGAGATATAGGTTTGATCCCTGGGTTGGGAAGATCCCCTGGAGGAGAGTACAGCAACCCACTCTGGTATTCTTGCTTGGAGAATCCCATGGACCAAAGAGCCTGATGGGCTACAGTGCATGTGGTCATAAAGAGTCAGACACGAGTGCACACACACAGTGTAGAATTAAAATTTGGCCACTTACTTCAAAGACTGTGAGATGACATGTTAGTTATAAGGGAATTCTGAGTTTTGTATAATAAGTGAACATTTTCTCCCTTTCATCTTGCCATCTCTTTCCAACAAGTCAGATGAATGAGATCAAACATAGCTTTTGGTTTCCAACACTGACAGCTCTATGGTGGTGTTTCACAGTGGCAGATAAACTGGAATTCTGTTTCCATTGTGTTAATATTTCCTAACAGACAGTTGGAAGCCAGAGCTGAGCACAGACCTGGAGCCCTAGTGTGGAGTAGTTTCGTTACAATGTAAAATTTCTTTGGGGAAAGGTGGTGTCTTCAGTAGGAGCTGTGGGAGGTAGTTTATGTATCATTATGTAAACATCACAGCTTACACTCTGATGTGGGAGGCCCTGAAGTTTCAATGCTTTATATATAAATATTTATTCATACATGTCCCAACAGACCCACTCACCATCCCCTCTCCACTCTACTCCAATCTCTTTAATTAATGCACGTGAGTGGAGAAAAGCTTTAAGATGAGCCATTTGTTAAAGAATGTGAAAAGCAGTCTTATATTTCATGTGATTTATTTCAAATTTAAATCAAAACAGTTACGTTGGAAGAATGAAATAACTTACGTGCACTTGTATATCATTTTATTTCCAGTAGTTCAAATACATTTAAACTTATGTTAGATATTTCCCTGGAGTCTAATAGTGAATAATCATGACTCTGTATTAAATATATTTCACATGTATTTTCTACTCTCTTGTGCCTCCATTTCAGTCTTTCACTGATCACAAAATTTCTGGATCTTGAAAAATTCTGAGTCATGACCTCCCCTCCAGTTTAAAATCACAATGTATTTCTTTGAAAATCTGTGTATCTCCACCACAAAAGAAAAAAAAGAAAGAAAAAGAAAATCCAGAACAAGGATAAAATCCTCTCTTATCTACACTGCCTCTTTCACTGCTGTATTTCTTCGTTTATCTTGGCAGACAAATTCCCTCTTGGAACCTCCAAATGTCCTTATTAAACCTTTCTGATTAGATTGGTGCCCATCCCCCACTCCAAAAACCACAAGCTTTGTCAAAATCTCCAATGACTCACACTTTTAGAAAATCAATGGTCAGTTTTTGCCTTTATCCTATCAGCTTATCAATAACAGTTGAAATAATTGGTATTCACTTCTTTCATCAATACTTTCCTCCCTTGAGTTCCAAGAAAGCACATTTCCAGTTTTGTTGTTTTCAACTTTTTCTGTGGAATCCCACCAATTGACTCCTGATTGCTTCTCCTTTCCCATCTCTACTTCCTGGTCAATACATCCAGTCTGGAGGTTTTGTTAGCATCTTTCATTGTGTGTGTGCATGCTCAGTCGTGTCCGACTCTTTGTGACCCATGGACTGTAGCCCACCAGGCTCCACTGTCCTTGGGATTCTCCAGACAAGAATACTGGAATGGGTTTCCATACCCTCCTTCAGTGGATCTTCCCAACCCAGGGATCAAACCCAGGTCTCCTACATTGTAGGCAGATTCTTTACCTCCTGAGCCACCAGGGAAGCAATCCCTAAACTTATATTTCCACTCCTGATCTTTTCCATCAAATCCAGATCCATTTAGCCAATTCAGACAGAGACCACTACAGCCTCCCCAGAGACTTCAAAGACACTCGATGTGACAATAGACCCTGAGATAAAACCCCAGCTTTCCTGCCTCCTCACCCACTCTTCCCCATTCAGTGAGGTGACTGCATCCTTCCATTTTCTCAGGGAAAAACCCTTGAAACAGTCCTTGATTCCTTCCCTTCTGTGGCAGCACGTATCCAATCCAATGTCAAATTTAGTTGACTCCATTTAAAAAATATCAATATATCCCAACTCCTTACTCTTGCTACAGTGTTGCTTGGTACCCCCTGACATGAGCCAGCGTCGTCCACTCCTGGGTTATTGCAATGGGGCTCCAAGTGGTCCTGTTTTCCCCTCACACCTGCAGGCTCTTCTCAGTGTAGCGGCCAGACCGACTTGATCGCATGTGACCCCCTGTATCTACTCCCTACTCATAACCTCCCCACATCGCCCTTTCTGCTGAGAAGGAAGCTGAAGTCCTGGTTCAAGTCCACTGTGTCCTGCCCTGCGTGGCCTGTCCTTCCTGGTCTCCCCCACTCCTCTCCTCGTTCCTCTCTAAGCTGGACTCACGCCAGCCTTGGGATGTGCCTCGGCCGGGACCAGCGGGCTCTGAGCACAGGCCCATCGTGCCGTCTGCTCCCTGCCCTCCTCTGAGTTTGTTCTCTCAGTGAGTCTCTGTCATCCCTTCTGTCCTCCTTTACTGTTCTTCAAAACAATTATCTCCAGAAGGATCCGACAAGACTTAACAACTAAACAACAACAACATACAAGATGTTCTATTTATTATTCTGTTTTTTGGTTGATTCCTCCCTGTGGACTGTAAGCCTTAGAAAGCAGGTGACTTTGCTTGTGTGGTTCATGGGCTATCATAAGTACAGTAGGGCCTGACATTAAAAAATAGGAAGAGGGGAAGGAAGGAACTTTTACTAAACACTCCAAAAATAAAATAAGTATTACTATAGACAGAGGTAAGAGTAAAAACTATGGGTATAAATTATTTATGCAGGTTAATTTATTACTTAATATTAGAATCAGGAGAACAGAATATATATAGAGGCTAATTGCAAACTGCCCAATTCCTTAGTCTATATAATTTGTCTGACCTAATAATTAGCGGAATGGGATGTGTTCCAACCCAAATACATCACAAAGTAGGTCATGGTAGGTTATGAAGTTTTCTTCCTGGATTTATTCTTAAATAAAAGTCTTTAATGGCAGAAATTAAAGTTGATGAGAAAAGGCACATGGTTCAGTCAAATTGGCTAAGGCAGGAAGGTGATGAAAACACCATGGAATAAGTGGGCTTCACGGTCACAGACGCTGCATCTGTGGGGAACATGCCCAGTGCACTACGTGGGGAACTGTGCCGTCTGACGATGAATAAAGGAATCATTGGTTGGATAGAACCATGAGCTTCATCGGTGCCCTTTATAACTTGTGCAACAACTGGGCAGGTATCAGTCCTGTCCTCTGGGACGAGGGGGCTCCAGCCCCGGGCAGTGGAGATGGGACGTGGTCTAAAGCCAGAGCAGAGCCCCACCGGTCACATGATGTACAGTCAGCCCACCCTTGTCTGAAAGAAAATGTATGATATTTAAAGAATATCAGAAAATTTACTCAAAATTTTAAAACTTGAAAAAGGCAGCCAGGAAAATGTTGCTAAATCAGTAGCATGCTCCTCATACCAACTCTAAGAAGTCAGCCTGATTTTTTTTAATGTACATAATGTTCCAACAAATGACCTAAAATGCCATCTATTTGAATGACTAGAAAGTCATAAATAAGCATATCAACCTCAAACCATCAAGTCTAATATTTCAAAATGTGTTACAAAACCTCTAAACAGAAAACTGTGTGACAAATATCTATCTAGCCACTATTGGCAGCTAAAGAAATGTTAATATGTTACCATGTTTCCTTTATATTGCTTTTACTTTTAAAAGGAGGATATAAAACCTTCCAGAGAGAGTTAAGCCCCAGCCCTTCACAAGGGTCTTACCTCTTCTCTCCTCAGAGATAACCTACATGCTAAAGTCAGTATACATTGTCATGAATACCCTTTCATATTTTTATTGCTTGGTATGTGACCATGAATGGTACTTTACGTGTGTGTATACACATACTGTGGTATAAATAGAATATTATATATATATGTGTGTGTGTGTGTGTGTGTGTGTGTGTGTGTTTGCAACATCAATCTTTCCCTCAATATGTGTGTGAAATTTATGCCTACATTGATAGATAGATAGATTCAGATAATTCTAACTTATTACATCGGTATAAAAATTCACAATTTCTTCTGTCCTCTACTAAAAGATAATAACCCCATTTCCAATTGTTCCTATAATAGACAAAGCTAAAGTGTAACCCTTATGTAATTGTAGCATGCCCACATGAAAATGCTACCTAGAAACTTAGAATTTCCTAGAAACACTGGTGTGGATTTGCTATATTCTTCAGTTTCACTGGTGTTGCAGAATGTCCCTCCAAGGTGTTTTTACCAAGACACGTAACTACCAGCAAGTTTTAAGAGTTCCTTCTCTCTGTTCATTCATGTCAATGCTCACTATGTCAGATACTCTTTATTGCATATCTGATTAACAAGAAATGGAATCTCAGTTTTCTTCATTTGCATTTCTTTGATTAGCAGTGTAGTTTTAATTCCCAATGGCTTACTGGCCATGCACCTAGGGGTTGTTGGAACTTTAGCTTTAATATCGTCACCATAAATCTGCTATGTCTCCATAAGGTTATCAATTTTCTGCCATGCTGACACTCTATGGTTACTGTTTCTACAGCAACTTTATTTCTGCTTTTGCACCTTTGATTTTCTTATCTTTCTCTTTGGACACAGTTTGTGGATTTGGTGAGGCTCTCTGCACTATCTGCTGACTTTATGGCCCATCATTCCCTACCCCTCCTGGAGCCAAAGGCCCATAGATGCCTGCAGACCCCAGGCTAGTGTCTGGGACCTTTCAGCTGAGATCTGCATGTGGTGGGCTTTTCCTCCCGACTCTGTCACCGTTCTGAGAGGAGGACTGAGAATCTCTTCCTCTTCTGAAGCCACCTGCAATCCTTTCCTATGTTTCAAACAAGGACCAGAAGAATGGCCAGTTGGAAAGTCTTTTAACTGTCAGGAAAATTTCAGAAGTGCATGTGGATATTCATGCTACAAAACTATTGTGCTATATAAAGCACATAGTGGCTCAGGTGATGAAGAATTTGCCTGCAATGAAGAGGACTTGGGTTCAGTTCTTGGATTGGGAAGATCCCCTGGAGGAGGGCATGGCAACCCACTCCAGTATTCATGCCTGGAGAATTTCACAGGCAGAGGAGCCTGGCAGGCTACAGCCCATGGGGTCACAAAGAGACAAGATTGAGCGACTAACACTTTCACTTTTCATACATATATGATGCTCATAATAATCTACTGAGGTAAGTTCCAATATTTTCCTGTTTACACAGAAGAAACATCATGTACAAGTTAAGCAATATCTAAAATTTCGTACTTTATACATCTTATGAAATAAAGCAGTGAAAACAATGGTTGCTGTATTTTGAGATAAGAGCTGATAGAGAAGGAGGGACTTGGGAGTAAAAGCAAAGCCAATTTAGCATTTTTGTCACTAAATGTGCCTGCTGCAAACCTACAGGTGCTGCCATGGGCATGAATGGAAAATATTTGCACATGAGCAATATTAATTTATCTCCATGGATCCCAAAGATCAACTTTTTGATTTGTAGAGGAAGCAGGGTGGAAAGTAGTATGTAAATTTTTGACTGGAGACTACTAGGAAACAGTAGTATCTATTTGTAATAGTAGTATATAATTATCTAGTAATTATTTTGCAGGCATAAAAGACTCCTTCCTCCACCATGGGATACTTTTTGGTACAGGTGTTGTTGACATCCATTTTTAGTAGACAAGATAGTGATTGTCAGCGTGTCTAAAAACCATCTAGACACCCTACATAGAAGACACATAAATATAAGCACACAGGAAAGCTGAGAGAAAAGGACAGAAAAAAACTTCTCATATGTATCCACTCATACAAGCTGAGGTAGCTTATACAACTGAAGTAGCTATGATAATATCACACAAACTGGAATTCAAGTCAAGAAGTATTGCTAGACGTGCTATGATAAAAGACTGACATAACAACACAAACTGTCTTTACATCTAATGATCCTGCCTCAAAATATATAAAATGTAAAGAGCAAATATGACAGAATAATTTTTAAAAAGCATATAAAAAAGTCCCCAGGGAGGCAAAAGAAGGCATCGAATCTATACAACAAAAAAGAAATATAAAAGAAAGTCTCCAATAAGGAAAAAAAAACACTCGTAGAAAGCAAAATAGATCATTGTTTACAATTTTATTGTATACTGAAAATGTAAATAAGGAACTCTTTTGCAAATATTAAACACTGTCAAGACAATGGCTAATAGGAAATAAAGTATTAAAAAATTCAGAGATCAATCCAGGAGGTTTGGTATCTATTAATAGGAATTCCAGAAAGACAGAGCCAAGAAACATGTGTACATGTTTATCAGTTATTACTGAAATCAGAGAAGATTTCTTAATACTAAACTACTTTATTTTCCAACCTGGAAGCTGCACACCAACAATCTATTAGGATGAATGAGTACAAACCACACCAAGGCACCTAATCTGAAGATTAGAAGAATATTCAAGATCCTTCAGCTGGAGAAAAATATGCATGTTCAAATATCAAAACTCAGAACTGCTAACAGCAGTCCTGGAAGCCAGAAGCCAAACCGACCATATGGGCAGAGTAAATACATTTTAGGATAAGATCGATTTCAAAAAAAAGTGTCTGCCTTGTCCCTTTTTCATGAAATGACTTGAGAATCTAGCTCCAGTAAATGAGGGATAAACTGTAGGAAGGGCTTGCTAGGTGGCACAGGATAAAGAATCCACCTGCCAGTACAGGAGATGCAGGCTCGATCCCCGGGTCAGAAAGATCCCCTCCTGGAGGAAATGGCAACCCACTCCAGTATTCTTGCTTGGGAAATCTCAAGGACAGAGGAGCCTGGTGGGCTACAGTCCATGGGGTTGCAAAGAGTCAGATACAACTTAGCAACTAAACAACAACAACACAAGGCTGTAGGGAGGAAACAGGATCCTGGAAACAGTGTCTAACACAGGAAAAAAGCTCAAAGGACAGCCAAGCGGCCAGCCCGTCGAGGATCCAGTCTGGACTGGAAGGGCTCTTCAGGGACCCCAGGAAGCATGTGCTATAGTGGGAAGAAGCCAAGAGAAGGACACCTGAGGAGTTTGGCTCCTCTGTGAGGGTGTCTGGAGGGACTTTTCCATGGAGAGTTTGGAAGAAATGCCAAGGGATGCAGAGAGACAGATGAAAAGGAACAACTCCAGGAAAGCAGAAAGTGACCAGTGGGCCATGTAATCACAGGGTGAGGGTGAAGAGCAGTAAAACTGGATAAACTGGTCCAGAAGAGTGTGGATTGCAGCGGAGGCTGTGTGACTCTAGACCAGAATGATGGGCGAGTGGTCAGGGAGTAGGGTGGTGTGAGGTTAGTCTGTCTTTTCTGTAATAAAATATCAGTTGGAAATGCTCATTTTGCTTAATTTATAAATGACATGGTTTATGGAGATAAGTTACAGAAAAAAATGCTCAAAGAGTGAAATGCCATTGGCTGATCGAGTTCCCAGGATCAACCTGGCCATGCCCTTTGCCTCTTTAAGCTGCTGTATTCGTTCCACAGGGTGGACATAACAAAGCACCACAGATGGTGTGCCATAAACCACAGAAATCTATAAACCTATTTCTCAGTCTGGAGTCTGGACTTCTGAGGTCAGGGTGTGGGCAGGGCGGGTTCCTCCTGAGGCCTCTCTCCTGGGAGTGTCTGTCTCCTCCCTGTGACCTCACGTGGTCACCCCTCTGTGTGTGTGTCTGTGTCCTTGTCTCCTCTTATAAGGACCCCAGTCCTATGGGATCAGGGTGCACACAGCTGACCTCATTTTACCTGAATCACCTCTTTAAGAACCCCATTTCCAAATACAATCACATTCTGAGGTTCTAGGGGTCAGAATTTCAACAATTTGGGGGGACACAGTTCAGCTCATAACACAGGCCCATGTGTGTGCTCAGTCGCTCAGTGTCGTGGCTGACTCTTTGTGACCCCATGGATTGTAGCCCACCAGGCTCCTCTGTCCATGGAATTTTCCAGGCAAGAATATCAGAGTGGGTTGCCATTTCCTTCTCCAAGACCCATGTATAGCTTGGCTAAAAATAAAAATACTAACTACCGTAGCAAGTGAATGTATTTATCAAAACACATCAAATTATACCCTTAAGTGTGTGTATTATATTGTATGCAAATCATCCCTCAATAAAATTGATTTTAAAAGTATGTGCATGGGAGAATTTGTGGAATAAGACTGTATTTGAACTAAGTACTATTTAAGTAAATCTAGAGGCATCTCATCTTTGGATTGTCATTTTTTAAATTGTCTAGATTAAGAAAAGATAAATTCTATATTCCTGGTTAAGTAATTGAAATCTTAGGACCCTGTTCACCCTCTTTTCTATGCATTCTTATTTATTACACACACGCACATCTGTTCTGAGCAGGAAGGAGAGAGGGTAACGGGGAATTTATCAGCTGGCAAACACACGCTCAGGAAGGGAGACAGACGTGGAGGGTGGAGGCAGCAGGCCACTTCTCCCAGCTGGTGCCACCTCCATCACAGACTCATCTGTTGCATCCCTGCCTGTCTATGAGTATCAGTCACTGTCGATTCTCCCCCTGGAGACTCCCAGTGTACACGGGACAGCTCTGCCCTGCTCCAGATTTGGCATCTGCGATGGAGGTCACAGGGCTGTGGTTTCTGTGACGTGCCCTTTTCATCCATCGTGTTCTCTGTCCTCAGTCCTGGAACTGTAACCTTGGACGTCTGCTCTGTGCAGGACCCTGCCGATCGCCCCCTGGACGACCCAGCATGGCCCCGTGGTATTAAAACAATAGCAGGTTTCACTTATCAAAAATGTGTCTTAGCGCTGCTGATAGCCTGAAGAAAGGAAAGGCATAAACACTGAGAGTGTAGTTCAGCTCCCTCGCTGACAAGCCCTGGAGCCTCAGCAAGACTTTGTTTTTTTCCAACGGGAAAGTAACTAATGAAATAGTTTGGGGCTACAAGGGCTCAATGTCAAAGCCTTTCCCTTTTCCTAGTTCAGTCATATCGAGTCATATTGAGCTGGAACTTCCCATCAGCAGTAAGTATGTTCATATACTGATTAGAAAAAAGAATACGTATTGTATATGTGGTCAAGTCAAATGTTTGCTCAGTGAGTTGCCACTTAGGGAGGACTTTAGGATAAACTACCCTCCTGCTTTTTTCCTCCAGTGACTTTTATTGACATGGTTACAATTCTGAATACTTTAATTTCTTATAAATTTAAGAAACATCTGCCCAAGAACCATTGAGAGGCTATATTTTGAAGTCATTTTATTCAATTCATAAATAAGAATGTGCTCCATCAATGTTCTATCCTCTTGCTCCTTGTGGAGACAGGTTTCTCTCCAGCTAGTAGTTGTTTTGTAACCAATCTACCCTTTTGGTTTTCCCAGCTCTCTGCTTTATCTGTCATCACGGCCAGCATGAAAGAGGCTCAAAGGTTGAGTAGACTAAGATGGAGAAGGATCAGATGGGTTTTTTTCCCCAAATATAATTGTAATAGTTAACATTTGAATACACAATTGCTGTGTATTGTCTCAGATAAATACCAAGTCAATGTGTGTAAATATTACTATTTCCAGTGTACAAAAGGGGAAACTAAAATATAAATATTTTAAGGCCCCTAGCCAAGAATAACATAATTGTATGTGACAGACCCAAAATATAAACACACAGCTCCCAATAATCTAATGTTTTCTTGGTTGTGGGATTCTGACAATCAACTTGCAGGATTTATTTCTGTGTGGTCGAGTTTCTATATGATCACGTGTAATATAAACATTAGGTGCCAAAGTAAATGCTAAGCAAGTTAAGAAGAAAATTATTTATAAAGGTGTTATATTTTCTAGATTTGGGGGCAATTACTATGTTTAGGTATGCTAAGAGTTAGTTTGGATTCTTAAATAAGCATCTTTGAGAACAGACAGAGAACATAATGTAAATCTTGTAAGACAGAAGAAATGGTATACAACTGAATCAGAACATGCCATGTGTGTTTCAATAGTCTAGGTTACCAGGAAGGAAATCCAATATACGTGAATCTTTGTTTTATTCTGTAGCTTTTTTCAATATATTTTAAAATAAGCATTTTAAATTAGAAGATTTTCAACTTTACAGAAACATACAAAATTAATGCAGAGCACTCCCATAAACCATACACCGTTTCCTCTATTCATAGCATCCTATATTAGCCGGGTACGCTTGTCAGAGTGGATAGACCGATACTGGTAGACTGTGATTCACCAAAGCCCCTTCTTTATTCAGAGTCTCTCGTTTCTCCCTAGAGTCTTTTTTCTGCTTCAGAACCTTATTTGGGACCCCACATCACATTTTATCTTTTTGTCTCCTAAGGCTCCTCCTGGCTAGGCAGTCTCTCCGACCTCCCTTGTTTTGAGGACCTTGACAGCTTTGAGGAGAACTGATGTTTTGTAATTGAGATTGCACTGGTGTTTCTCATGAGTAGACCAGGGTTGTGAGTTCCTGGGCTCTGTATTCTGTTCCCAGATATGTACATCTTCTGCTTTGCCAATTCCATGGGGTCTCGATCCCTGTGGTTCCACAGGAAGTTTTGAAGCTTGGTAGCGTCAATCCTCTGACTTTGTTCTTCTTCCAGGCCTTTCTGTACGTACCATAGATTCAGTTTGTCGATATTTACAAACCAGCTTGCTGGCATTCTCATAGGGGATGGATGGAGTCTGTAGATCACACTGAGGAGAATTCACAACTTAGTCTTCACAATCCGTGAACACAGACTCTCTCTCAGTGAACTTAGACCTTTGATTTCTTTTATCAGAGTTTTGTAGTTTCCCACATTTAGATCTGCACATGTTTAAACAGACATATAAATATTTTCTCCTTTTGTTCTACTGTAAATGGCATAAGTATATTTTTAACTCCAATGCTCACTGCTGGCACATAGGCAAACACTCTGCTCCTATGTGTTAAATTCGTGCCTGGCGATCTCACTGTCTGCGTTAATAGTTCCAAGGGTTTTTTGAAGAGTTCAGGATTTTCAGCATGGCCAGCCTTGTCAGCTGCAAATAGAAACAATTTACTTTCTTTGCCTCTAGTCTGTATGTTTTTTTCTTTCATCACCTCTCCTCTCCTCTTCTCTCTGTTTCGTATTCACCAGGACCGCCAGTACCATGTTGACTAGAAGCGCCTATAGAAGACATGCACTGTTCTTGGTCTTGTTGGAAAAACGTTCACTTCTCACTCAAAGTACTAGCTGTACATTTTTTGAAGCATTGAGACTTTTATTGTTGTGTAATGTCTCCCTTTATTTATTTTACTCTTTCTTGTTCTGAAGTCTGACTTACCTGAAATTAATATATGCTTTCTCCAGGTTTCCTTGATGAATATTTACATGGTATATTCTCTTCTTCTCTTTAATTCACCTGAGCCTACATTTTCCATGGTTTTCTCAGCATTGAGTTGAATCTTGGGGGCTGTTCTGTACTCCTATACTATGTGTACAACGCTTATGTATATGAATACTTATAAATATTTATACTTATTTAAGCCTTATCTAATACAAGTAAGTTTTGTAATTATTACAAAATAAAGGAGGAGGAAAGTATAATTTGGAGAAAGAAAACAGTCGTGTAGCACATAGACAATCCAAGATACAAATTTATCAGTCTCACCCTTGAATTTACTTTTCTTTCACTAAAATATTATGCTTTACACATACTTATATTTTTCTTTTGCAGATTTATTTTAAAATAAAAATGAATTTAAATGATGAAAATGTTACCTTTCCCACTGAAGTTTTACGTTGAATCCAGAAGGTAAAGCTTGAGTTGTTTCATTTTACTGCATTTCTCAAATAAAAGCATTAACAACCTTATGATATAATTACAAATCACACCTATAAGTCCTCATTGATGGAACCACAAAGGGAACGTTTGAATTAATAACCCATGGTTAGTATTTGAAAGAGAAACTGTTTAAGATTCAAGCTCGATGATAAAGCGAATCTGTTTCAGTGAAAGTTCTAAGAGAAAATTATGAGCCCAAACTCCTAAGGAGATTATGCTGCTACAGATTGGAGTATAAATGCTCCAGAAGACAGATGATGAATATCCTTTAAAGTATGTGAATCTTTAAATGCTAGCTGCAAGAATAAGGCTGCATTGAATTTTTATGATATGCTATGGTTACTGAATAAAAGAAAGCACAGAATCAATATTTCCACACAATATCCAGTTATTATTGTAATTTCTTGTTAGAGTTTGATAATTAAATAAATATAAGTGCTTTTTCTTTCCAAGTCATTTGGAAAAATTATTTTAAAAACCCTATGTTGATATTGATTTAGATGAATAATATCACACACACAATCCTTTATAGTATGGCATTAGTTTTTTCATTTTTTAAACTAATAGGGACTAAGATGCATACTAATTTGGAGATATTGGGTAGAATACATTTCCTTCCTCCATTGAGATATGATTAATAATTATAATATGTAACATCTAAACACTGTCTAATGAGCCTGAAAACACTAAGTTAAACAAACATATTAACCTTGCAGCATGAGTTAGAGCTAGTGTTCTATGGACCCAAATATTCCCCATGACATATTCAATATAAATGAGATTTCATGCCTGGGCTAAGACGAAGACCTTTCTTTTTCTCTTTTGTTTCTTTCAACTGGGGCTGCCAATGCGCATTCAGTTTTTTTTTTTTAGTTTAACATTAACTATTTTATTCTGAGAAGGAGGCTAGAACAATTTATGGTAGACCATCTTTGGCCCAGGGCCATTTTGACTGTTGAACTGCTAGGGCCATTCAGAAAGAAAATTGGAAAGTAGAGGTTTTGAAGCTCCTGTGAGTCTTGGTCTAGAACTGTTCTCAGCCAAAGCTCATTCACAATCTTTTAAACAGTTTCCTTCTTGGGGTGGTTCTGTCCTTTATGACTCTCAAAGAAATTTGCAAATAATTCTGTTTGGCATGAAGACAGTGGCCTCACAGGATAATCACTTTTCATTTCCCTATCTCTACCTGCACAGGGAAGAACCAGCTGGAGAAGGAACTGGATTGCAGCCAGGCCAACCACTGCTGCATTTAATCTCCCCAGAGTTTATAGAATGTGAGTTGTGTCTGAATCCTGATCACTCTCAAGTCACTAGCTTTTTGTTCTGAAGTGCCTTAGAGTTTAACTACTGTTGAGATATGTATGCTTATCTGTATTCAGGACTTAGTTGTTCTTTTTGACTTTTACACCTATGAAGAAGGCAGAAAATCAAACCACTTAAGTTTTTTTTTCCCCCAGAAATATCTATGTTCTTATGATACTAACACATTTTAAAAATTCTAGCTTATTATAACATAGTACATGTGGTGAGGTCTCAGGGGCTCCAGGAGGATACATGAACTAAAAGTGCAGTTTTGACCAGGGCAAGCAGGAAGAAATTTCTCTGAACAAACATAGACACTCACCTTTCCATGGTGACACAACTCTCCAACAGAGCTGACGGCAAATGAATGTAGGCAAAATGCAGAACAGAATTAGGAAGAGAGAAATGACAATAATGGAAATCCTACTTGTAACCTCTCTATATCCTGCTTCATTTAATCCAAGAGAGGAAGGCAGAGCTGACACAAACGTGATCTTATCCCATTTTGTATTTAAAGATGTCAATGTGTTGACCCAGCATCACATTTGAGTCTCTGTCACAGCCTTTACTGCACCAGCTGCCATCAAAGTTTGCTTTGTGAACCTGTCATGTTTCAAACATCTCCCTTTTACAGCACCTTGCTCTTGTCTCAGTCGTGTTGCTGTTCAGTCACTAAGTCATGTCTGATTCCTTGCGACCCCACGGACTGCAGCAACCAGGAAGCATCAGTCCTTCCAATGAATATTCATGGTTGATTTCCTTTAGGATGGACTGGTTGGATCTCCTTGCAGTCCAGGAGACTCCCAAGAGTCTTCTCCAGCACCACAGCTTGAAAACACCAGTTCTTTGGTGCTCAGCCTTCTTTATGGTCCAACTCTCACATCAGTACATGACTACTCCATTTAACCACATTTTATGCATTTTTATTTTGTATTCATGTTGTTAATTTGGAATTTTCTCACCAGAAGAAAAACGCATTTATTTTGTTGTTCAAACCTTAGGGCAAATTAGATTGTTAGTTCTTGTGGCTAATAGATAGAGAGCATTAAAAAAACACATGGCTGATTTAGGGAATTTTCATGGCTATGGCACCTGTTGTAGAGATATTTTTAGGTGTGGGTCCTTCCTAATGGCCCTGCGACCATACTGTCTATAACGAGGTGTGTTCATTACAAGTATAATCATCACCCAGCTGGCAGCTTCAGAGTACTCTGTGTGTAAGACCCTATCTTCAGAATAACGGATAGCATAACCATCTGAACTAAAAAATAATTAAATCAATAAACATTTTACATGGAAAACAGGCAGTTCAGCACTTAATTTGAATGTGTAAAGCACTCAACCCAGAGGGAAAATGTTAAGTACATTTTTAAAAAGCAGCCACAGTGTCATCAGAAGAACAAGCAATTCCATGCTACTAAGTGCAATCAAATCAAACTTGAGAACACATGCCAATATGATGTCAGACTCGAAGGCTGGTTTATTAGACTCTCCAGGCTGGTCTCCACTCAAGTGCAAGCGGGTGTGGCTCTGCTTGTTCCACTACTATAGAATCCATCATTGCTTTTCTTTTAATTGGAGGGAAACTGCTTTACAATGCTGTGTAGGTTTCTGCCATACAACAACGCAAATCAGCCGTGATTCTGCATGTGTCCCTTTCCTCCCCTCCCCCATCCCACCCTTCTGGGGACCACAGACCTGCAGAGGGATGGTCTCCTCCTGGGGTGGGCTCTTGCATCTGACTACCCAGGGCCCTCGTGAGCCCCAATTTCCATGCGCTGCCCTTTGGCACATAGGGTCAAGGAATGGAAGCTGCTATCTCTGCATCCTTTGGCTGCTGAGTTGGTGGTTAGAGGCTACCAGTGAGCAACTTGGAAGGAGGTCACCACAATGGGATGGAACCAGAAGCCACGCTGCTTCTCTTTCAAAGGCCTGAGCACAGAGGACATGACTCAGCAGACAGGAACATGAGGCGCGAGCTCGGGTTTCTCACTCTGTCTGCTGTCTCCTGACTCTGCAAGTGAGCAGCCAACACAACAAGGTGGGGCCTTCCATTCCTTCTGTGTCCCCATCTCTCCTATTGGTTTGTGGTCACCACGTTTTGTGTGTTATAGTCCCTCCTGCTCAAAATCTCCAGTGATTTTCTCTCCTGGACATGACCAGAGCCCTAGACTCATTGACCTTGAATCCTTGGAATGACCATTGTTGGCTGACTTTCATCTACTCATTGAAATTTCCTCGTTTGAATTAATGCTAAACATCCTTATTTTTCATTAACATTCTCATTGCTGGATAAAGGTTGTTAAAATCCACAGAGTAAGCAGTAAATGAAACTCATTTCAATGTAACTGAGAAACATAGTAAAGGTAAATAAAGGTGCATAGACCTCACACAAATCCACTCAGAGTCTCATTTTACCCAACGAGTAATAGGGTAGTATTGTCCATAGGGGAGTATTTGTGATATTATTCCACCCCTACATTTCCCACTTAGCTTTCCTTAGGTGATCCTCCATAAAAGGCACCAATTCGGTGATGAGAGGGCTCCGTGAGATGGTGGAAGACATTGTCCATGTACATAGGTAGCCTTATAATCTGACTCCAGGACAGGTTCCTGAAAAGCAGAGTTTGTGTAACTGGTATTTTGAAGGAGTGTTCTCAGGAGAAACCGGTAACAGATGAGGGAAAATGGAGAGAGCAGAGGAAGAAAATAATCACAGACATTTGGTCTGTGGTCCAGGCTATGCCTGGGCCCACAGGGAGCCCTGGGGTGTGCATGGAGCAGACCTTGCCTCATCCTGAGGAAGGGGCCTTGGGTACCTCCATGTCAGCTAGTTATGGGCCATGGGACACTCCTGAGGTAGAAGGGTCCATAACCTCCTGTGCTTCCCTGAGAGGGGACCAAGCTGGGTGAGGGAAACCTTCAGGAGAAGGATGCAGCGAGTAATTGGCACACTGCACCCTGCAGCTGAAAGTCTGGGGGGACGGGGTCACGGGCTCTGTAACGGGAATCAGTGCAGGTCGCCAATAACATCACCATGGAATTCATTGATTCATGGTGAAGAGACAGCACTTGTCTATTTGGTCTAAAGTTCAAAAGGCTACAAACGAGATAAACCAATAGCTCACTTACACCTCTTTCCCCATCCATCCTATTTTTGAGTGTTTAATGTATTTAGTTAATTGTTTCTTCTTACCCTAGATTTCTTTAGGTAGACATGAGGAAATGCACATATGTATGAATTTGTACTCTGTCCTTTTCATAGATGTATGATATACAATAATGTATGATGTAAGGATTCAAAATTTACTGTTGTCTACTATGCTTTCTGCACACATATACCCTGATGTCTCTCCACCTTAGCACACGGAGATCCTTCTCATCCTCTCAGTCATATAGAAATCCGTGTGAGGAGGAACTACAATTTATTGAAGCATCATCTCCTATTAGGTTCCCACTAGAGGAGGAACTACAATTTATTGAAGCATCATCTTCTATTAGGTTCCCACTAGAAAGACTGGTTCATCCGTGTGGTGGAACTTGCTCTTCTAGATACATCATTTGATTAGTGCTGCCTTATTAGAGACGTGGTACTAGCACGAATCAGCAGTGAGTGAAAACCCTCATAACACAGTGATATTAACATCCAGACCATCCTGATCCGTGAAAAGTCAGATGTACATGATTTAGACAAACCTGTGAAAATTCTCATTAGATTTATTTATTAATGAAGCTACTAATAGTGCCAATAGATTTATGCAATTCAAAAATAGTCCAACAGATGGACTATGGAACAAAGGAATACACGTAACTAAGAATCATAAAACATCTCATTGTTCTTCTCAGCTATGAATAATAACAAGAATTCCGAAATACTGCAGCGTGCTCATTTCATTAAAAAATGATTCAATTTATGTCAATTTAATGCAATGGTAGTCTGATTGGGCTGCATTGCATTATATTAAACTTAATTTGTATCTATTTCAGACTCCTAATAAATCAGCTCCTAACCAAAGCCTAAGGATTAAGGGATATTTTATGATATATCACAGTAGTACAGCCGATCTCATTGGTTTCTTATTGTGCAGTCGTAAACCAGATTCCAATTGATGACTGGAACAAGTAAAATTTTACTGCATTACTTTCACCCTTATATTCTATGATGAATAAAACATCTGGACCTCTGAAAGAAGCATGTGTACTTTGTATTTCTTATCAGAAAGTACCCTGTAGAATAGAAACAGTAAGAAAAAGAAGAACCAATATGTATGCACTCTCAAGTTTGTGCAAACTATATCTAACTGGAAAATGCTTGAATTAAACATGGAAGCCAAGAGGACCACTTAGTGTTCTAGGTACTAGTCTCTGAAGGGCTTAGAATACCAGAACTTGGTACCACCCATCCTCTTTCACGACCTTAACCGAGAGACCTTCCCATATGCTTGTCTCTTGCCCAAGTAGATTAATGAATTCAAGATACAGTGGGTCCCTGAAGTGATTTTCCTGTATTGATTAAACGTCATGGATGAAAATGCTGCAGGTTAAATTACTAGGGACACAAGGAATGGAGAAAGCACAATTGTGACCGTTGTTTAAATATATTACTCAGAGATTCTTCTTGACATGCGATTATGTTCTTCATAAGCCATGAAATGATGCCACATGACCGCCAGTGCTTCTGATTGACTCCAACACTTCAGGGAGCTTCAGTTCAGGAAATCATTTCAATATCTTAATGCAGCTTTACAACAAACAGTCCTTGGCTGTGTCAGTAAGGAACATTTTGTAGAATGTAGATATTCCAAATTGGAGGCTGGTACTGATGTTTACAAACGAAACCAAAGTATAATTAGAAGGCTTTGGTATAGACAAGCTCAACAGTGTGACTGTACAGTTGGACAAATTAAGAAATACTCACACTGAAGCTGAGAGATGAGTAGAAAGGGGATGCTCAGACCACACTTCAGTGACACCAAGGGTCTACTTAACATAAACAAGGATACACTTCCACAAGCTAAGGCAGAGGACAGTGTAGTATTGACATTCACGAGGGGCCCAGTGCTGCCCTCCCTCACCCACTCTCCCAAGATTTCCTTAGGATGATTTTCTTAGGTGACAGTCTGGAGTCAGGGTCCCATCTGGTTGGAAAGGCCCTGGATCCTCCAATCCATGAATTTTCCCACACAACCCAGGAAGACTCACCAGTTACTTCCTAGCAGCATACATGTCTCACCCAACCATTTATCCACCTGTGACTACCAACATATGCAGTCTTACTTCTAGTCTCTTGTGCAGGTAAGAATGTATGATGAACTTCTCAACATAAGGGCTTCCTATATATAAAAGAGGAGAGTTTTTGCCGAGGACTTCCCAAGGACCCTGGAGAAGGAAATAGCAACCCACTCCAGTGTTCTTGCCTGGAAAATCCCAAGGACAGAGGAGCCTGGCAGGCTGCAGTCCATGGGGTCATAAAGAGTCAGACACGACTGAGCGACTAACGCTTCCAAGGATCAGACATGATCATGGTCTAACACACCAAGATGTATCATTTTGTGATTTTATAAGGCCAGGTATAAAAGAGGAAACCATGAAAGTATCTAAGAGGAAGGCGATGAAGACATTAACAAACAAAGTGATAATCAGCAGAGGGACGAAACATCTGGCACCGCACCCTTTTGTCAGTCACCAATACTCCTCTCACAAGTTTAATAGTTGGTAAAAAAGTCCACAGCTTAAAATATCTCCACATGACTCAAAATTGGCCATAGTTGTTGATTTGACTAATATGCCTGGAAATACCTTCAAGAAGATTCACTGCTTTCTATTTCTGAGATATAAGATTGAGTCTAAGAAAGAAAATGGCAATAATAGTTAGTGGGATTTTTTCTTCACCCCAGGACATGTGGCTTCCATCTTTCACTCCAGTGTGACTGTTCAGTTCATCATATTGATTATAAATGGCTTCATAGATAATCATCCCACAGGTGTGAAAGTAATCCATACTTATTTGCACCATATGGATACACTATTATGAGCCATGGATAACAAGATCATTCAGAAGAGGCTTTGGTAGTCAGACTTCATTGGCTGCATGGAGACACAAAAGATGAACATTTCCCAAAAGGTTGAGACCATGTGATCTGTGTTCCTGTTGTTAGGGTGTCTGTGGCGGGTGTGAAGAGGGAGTGGCTTTCCCTCTGACCTGAGGTCACCTTTCTCCTGATACTCTGCTTCTTCTGTCTTCCCGATTGACCTTATCATTTCCACCTTTGGTTCTTTAAGAACTATTGTGTGTTTGATTACTTCAAGCCTTGAGGACAATTTCCAACCTCCACCTTGGTGAATAATGAGTCCCTTTATGTTTCAAGGTAAAAATCAATACCTGGTGTTTTAATTGCTCAAAGGAAACAGAAAATAAGGGACAATTGCAAAGAAAGTTGTGAAAGAGTTAATTTCTGCCTCTTTGGAAAAGAGAATGAAAAAGAGACTCCCCGGAGGGCTTCTGCTTCATCCTAGAATGCATTGAAATGTAAGCTGCAACCAACAGTCTGGTTAATAACAATTCATGCTGCTGTCAATCTTTTTGACCAATGTCATCAATATTTTACTCTGCAAAATAACAACAATTAACAATCAGGACCAGGAGAAGCACCAGGGGCAAAAGTGTTTCTAACATGATAATGAAATCGAAAACACAGGGCAGGCATTTCCAATAGACATCCTATGAAAGGTCTTAACATGGTTTTCTTTTCCAAACAGTATGAACCACTGTTCTTTATTGTAAAGGAACCTTGATGCCTGGGAGAGATACTGTAAAATTCAGGTGAACATGTACAACTCATAACAGCAGCTCACATTTGCTCTGCACTCACCACAGGCTGTTCCAAAGACAGGATGAATCCAAAGCTAAAGAGTAATGTGAGTGAAAACAAACCTTGACAGCTAAGGCAGCTTGCGAAGCAGACCAAAAAAAAAAAAAAATCAAATCTCCATTTTCCCCTCTCATTTCAATTTTTGTAGGTTTTAAGAAAGTTGAAATTGGCCTTCATTTCATTTATTCTGCTCTTTGCAGAAAATGAAAGCAGTAAGGCATCAAATTAAATATTCCATTTTATTTATTACATAAGCTTGAGCTGAGCTTTTACATATGTTCAAGTAATTTTAGGCTCAGAGTTTTAAGCATCAGTTTTGAAGTTTACCAGAGTCTGCCAGAAACAGACCAATAGTTGCGGTCAAAGTCAGGGTCCCTTACCTCAGTGCAGCCAAGGGAAAGCTTAGGATGGTCCCATTGGGGGTTGTTCTGGATGGAGCTCCTTAAAAGATGGAGTTGGGGTGGAAGGGCTGGAAAAGAGTACATATGGACAGGATATATCACCATGGACATGATAGGTTGTTCATATTTGATATATTTTTGTCCAGAGTTGGGGATGGTAAATTAGGGCTAGAATCCTGTTGGTAATGAAACACTGACCATTCAACAAAGGACACATCAACTGTTTTTACACTTATGGTCCTATGTTGTCTATGTTCTGATTAAAGCACTATTTCTGCTAAAGAGAGAGAGAGAGACCAGGCCCCCTTTCCTTGTCTGGGTGCTGTCGGAATCATTGTCAAAGTTCCCTTAGGAATTCCTTACATGAAACAATTAGATAAGAAAGATTCAGTTTATGAAAAAGACTTGAGGAGATGGTTAATTTTTTAACACTTCATATAAAACATCATGTGTTTCAAAATCATTTTCTTCACGTGTCCATGAACTATTAGGAGCTCTTTGAGCAGGCAATGTTCCTTCTCATTCATCCATGATGTTACCCCTGGAGGTTGGAAATGACTTCTACTAACCTCCTCATTATTTCACACCTGTGGACGGTGTGTTTCACCTTCTTTCAGACTGAGCACCACATGGTTAAACTGCTGGTTTTCATAGCACTGCCTGCATCATGTATCCCAGGCTTGACAGCCTGGATATACCACACAGAAGGTGACTATTCTGACCCCAGAACCAAGGTTCCTTTTCTATCAGGATTGCCTTGTTAAATAACACAGATCTATGTGCTCATGCTTACTCTCTCAGTTGTGTCCAACTCCTTGTGACCCCATGGTCTGAAACCCACCAGGCTCCTCTGTCCACGGAATTTTCCACACAAGAATACTGGAGCAGGTTTCCATTTCCTTCTCCAGGGTATCCTCTCAACCCAAGGATCAAACCCGCGTCTCCTGCTTTGGCAGGTGGATTCTTTACTGCTGAGCCACTAGAAAAGCCCCAACACTCAAACTCAAGAACAGAGCATGAGTCTAGTGTTGTTTGACATCTGAATTCCAAGGTTGTTGGTTTTTACTGGTCTTCGATGGGATCTGGACCATGTTCAAGATTGAGAACAAATCAAAACTTCCAAGTCATTTCAAGTCGTTACTAAAAAATAACATGAATAGGAGTCATTTACTACTATTTATTTGATTAACTCTCCTACTGCTTCCTGGACAAAGTTGACAGTCACATAATGATGACATGCCCTGTGCTTGGGAATTAGCTGTACTTAGGTAGAGTGAGTTAAACCCAATTGCAATGCTTAGAGTTACTTTTCCATTGCCATGAATGCCTTGACTTATTGGAACCTGCTAGAAGAGCCCATGGTATTCTGCTAGAATGAGATAATTTCACCATAGTCAAGCAGAATAGTGCTGCAAGGGATGAGAACTGAATATATCAGAAGTCTTATTTCTCATGATTGAGGCTAAGGGAACGCAGAGGACCAAATCAATTTTCTGACCTGGTAAATGACTTAATATTACTTCAGAAATTGAAGACATTATAAATGTAATCCATTTTAAACTTTTTTACACTAGGAATAAAGTAGGAAATATAATTCCTTTATTGGGAGTTCCTACAAAAGAATCATTATATTTTCAGTTGTTAAGTTAAAAATTAGCATATTTTAAATGAAAATACTAGTTTTAACAAATAAAGGTGACTGGTTGTAATAATCCACTATCTTATTCATAAAATCAAATTTGTTTTAATACTTACATTTATGATGCTTTTGATGAGAAATAATGTCAAACTGTGGTGAGGAAAAGAGATCAAGATTAGTGTTTAGAATGAACACTGTTGTAAGAATTTTAGCATCTATTTAGAGAAAGACATGTCCTAGCAATTTTACAAAAATTTAGGGCCAGAATTCAGAAGTCCGGGTTCTGACCTCTGTCTTTGAGATAGTCATACAAAATGCTTCTGAAAAATAGTGGTAGTAGCATTATCAGTAAGATATTTTTTCATAACTTTTTGAAAGGATATTGGTGAAAGTGAAAGTTGCTCAGTCGTGTCTGACTCTTTGCAACCCCATGGACTATACAGTCCATGGAATTCTCCAGGCCAGAATACTGGGGTGAGTAGCCTTTCCCTTCTCCAGGGGATCTTCCCAACCCAGGGATCGAACCCAGGTCTCCTGCATTGCAGGCGAATTCTTTACCAGCTGAGCCACAAGGGAAGCCCAAGAATATTGGTATTCTTGCTTTAATTACTACTAAATTCAGGGTCATACCATTGCCTAAATACATGACAAAAAGATGTGGATGAAACTTAAATGCACATTAGATGCATATTACTAGGTGAAAGAAGCCAATCCAAAAAGTCTACACACTGTATGAGTCCAACTCTGTGACATTCTGGAAAAGGTAAAACTTCAGTTCAGTTCAGTTCAGTCACTCAGTCGTGTCCGACTCTTTGCAACCCCATGAATTGCAGTACGTCAGGCCTCTCTGTCCATCACCAACTCCAGGAGTCCACCCAAACCCATGTCCATCGAGTCGGTGATGCCATCCAACCATCTCATCCTCTGTCATCCCCTTTTCCTCCCGCCCCCAATCCTTCCCAGCATTAGAGTCTTTTTCAGTGAGTCAACTCTTCGCATGAGGTGGCCAAAGTATTGGAGTTTCAGCTTCAACATCAGTCCTTCCAATGAACACCCAGGATTGATCTCTTTTAGGATGGATTGATTGGATCTCCTTGCAGTCCAAGGGACTCTCAAGAGTCTTCTCCAACACCACAGTTCAAAACCATCAATTCTACAGCGCTCAGCTTTCTTCACCGTCCACCTCTCACATCCATACATGACCACTGGAAAAACCATAGCCTTGACTAGATGGACTTTTGTTGGCAAAGTAATGTCTCTGCTTTTAAATATGCTACCTAGGTTGGCCATAACCTTCCTTCCAAGGAGTAAGCGTCTTTTAATTTCATGGCTGCAATCACCACCAGCAGTGATTTTGGAGCCCAAAGAAATAAAGTCAGCCACTGTTTCCACTGTTTCCCCATCTATTTCCCATGCAGTGATGGGACCAGATGCCATGATCTTAGTTTTCTGAACGTTGAGCTTTAAGCCAACTTTTTCACTCTTCTCTTTCACCTTCATCAAGAGGCTCTTTAGTTCTTCTTCACTTTCTGCCATAAGGGTGGTGTCATCCGCATATCTGAGGTTATTGATATTTCTCCTGGCAATCTTGATTCCAGCTTGTGTTTCTTCCAGCCCAGCATTTCTCATGATGTACTCTGCATATAAGTTAAATAAGCATGGTGACAATATACAGTCTTGACGTACTCCTTTTCCTATTTGGAACCAGTCTGTTGTTCCATTTCCAGTTCTAACTGTTGCTTCCTGACCTGCATACAGGTTTCTCAAGAAAAAAACTTTGGAGACAATAAAAAGATGACTCATTGTGAGGGTCAGGGGAGCAAGGAAGAGAGATGAATAGGTGGAGAATAAAGGATTTTTAGTGCAAATAAACTTCTCTGTATGACATTCTAATGGTGGATCTATGTCATTGGACATTTGTCCAAACCCATAGAATCTGCAGCACCAAGAGTGAGTTCAGATGTCAACTGGAAATGTGGGTGATGATTACAAGTCAGTGCAGGGTCATCAGTGACAACAAATGTCCCATCTGGAGAGGATGGTGATGGGGGAGGCTGTGCACATTTGGGGAGGGGCTATTTGAGACCATGTCTTATTTTCCATTCAATTTTGCCGTGAAACTAAAACTTCTATAAAGTAAAATATGTTAAAAATAAATATTAACCATCAATTTATTGATTGGTCCCCCTAAGAATCCAGTCATTAAAATACTTGCTTCTTTATTGTAAATTTCATAATTCAGAGAAGATGGTTCCAGGTAAAGCAGACTGGGTTGAGGTACTTCTTAGGATTTCATTTTCATGTCTTATTCTCTCTGATCATAGGCACTAAGTCTCCAGATAAATGTTTCCTTTTACTTCTGTCTTAGTTAAAGCATTAATTCGGGGCCTAAATGACATTTTCTGAAGTTAATTGTTAATTTTTCTTATGGAAATAGATAACACATACACTTCTCCTAATGAGACCCAGTCTCTTGCCTACAACAGTTACCCTTACATTAAGGATTTTTGAACCACAGTGACAAAAATTGTAGTCAAGTGCTCCATGAATAACTGTCCAAAATCTGAACCAAGAACCTGAGAGTCATGGCTTTCAAGGCAATTTATGTCCTGGTTTTTCAGTTTGAAAGAGCTTGTCAGATTTCTTGACATTCAGAGAAGACTCTTACTGTTTCTCCTGTGAGTAAATTTTTGTTATTCTTACTTGGCCTTCAGTATGAGCGCCTTGCCAGGGCCCGCCTGTTTCTCGGAAGCTCCCGTTTAAGATTCGTTAGGTTCCTGGTTGTGCTCACTATAAGAAAATAGGTTAGAAAGATTAAGGTGGTGGGCTAGAAGCATTCAAAAATATTTGCATTGTGTCAAATCACCAGTCTTTGAACAAGCTACCAATTTATTTTCTCCTCATAACAGTGAATGCTACAAATTTTGTGACTAACACTGTAATTTTGTTTAAAAGGCATTATAGCCTGCAATCTTAGTTCATTTGGTGCCAGTCTGGTAAATGGCAATCTTTCATATCAAACATTTCAATGTAAGTACTGACTGGCGGGCTAATATTACAGAAAGTGCACCCTAGGGGTACATAAAGAGATGGTTGGTTTTTAGGACCTGGTAAAATAGTTCTCTACTCCAAAATGGGAACAGTTTAATCACCAAAATGACTTGCAGTAAATATGCCCCTTCTTACTGTTTCTATTTATTTCAGTGATACTTCTCCCAAATCTTACAGCTTTTTCATCATGTATTTGGCTTGTTTCAGATGTTAACTTGAAAAGCTATATTAATTTTCTAGAAACATAATTTGACATATACCGCCTGTCCCACAAATGAATAAAATAAAGCAAATCTAAATATTTTTGCAGTTATTTAGAAACTATATCATCATTTCCCTGGAGTTCACCATGGGGAAGGTTACAGCTGATTTATGGTAGACTATGGTGGTCTTCTGTGCACTAACCCTGCCCTTCTGTGTAGGTTGTGACAGCTCCTATGATGTAATTTTGGTAAGGCAGAAAACTTTTGCGTTAGACATCTGTGTGTTATTTCTCCTGTACACAGCCTTTCCTCACATGGCCGTCTTTCTAAGGACCAAAGAGAGACAGTGCTGAAGCCAGGGAGTGTGTCTGTGCCAGCTCCGTGCCCTGCGTCCTAGATCGGCTGGGTGGTCACCCTCACAACAGCCCGGGGAGGCATTATTATCCTCAATGTTCAGTCAGGTGAACTTGGGCTCAAAAGACTAAGCCATTTGCTGAGGGCTCTTAGGAGAGGCAGTGAGGCCAGCTCCACCTGGATTCACGTTCCATCAGACCGCCCTCCTGTGCCTGCCTTCCAAGCCCTACCAGGATGCTTCTAAAGCTTGAACGTGAGGCTGGTATGGTAGACGGAGGAATGCAGAACAGCACAGTAAAAACAAAGTCTTCTTTGCAACAAGATCTCTGAGCGTAATGGGTGAACCATCCATTGCAGAGTTAATGAAACATTACTTTTGGCAGCTCTTTTGAAATATTCCATTTGTAATATTCTTGTCTATTTAATTAACGCTGAAGATCTTCTGGGTCAATACATCCAATAACACATAGATTTGCGATTGCTCTTAATAATAAGAATAATACAAAGTAGGATGAAAATGAAAACTGAAATCTTTCATCTGAGGTTAGAAATGAGTCTCAGAGAAGCTGAGCAACTCTCCCAAGATCACACAGTTCTTTGCAAATCAAAGAGCGGAAGAAGCCTGAAAGTCCTGCTCTAATATGAGTGGTTCTACCCACTTCTCTAGACTGCCAAGCTCACTCTTGCAGTTTCTGACACACCTCTTACAAATGCACTTTGGGACTGAAAAAATGAAATGGAATCATGTGTCTGATTCATGCTGGAATGAAAATATAGAAAAAAGCATCGTGTCCTACGTGAGACTCTGATGTTCTGTTGAACAACACTTCTCCTCAACTGCAAATATGATTTAAGAGAGAAGAGGAGAAAATTTCAGAGAACTCATTGGGCTGAGGGCCTTTTTGATTAAGACTTTGTTAAAGTCTTCTTTAACAAATTTTCTATTTGAAAAATAGTTTTCTAAGTTGTGTGAGCCCTATTAAAACCAGAGCATCTATGTGACCGAATGAGATATTCTTTGTGAAAGAATGCTCAGTATATGCTCATAACTTGTACTATTTTCTTACAAATTTCTGCAAAAGTCCTTACCATCATTAACTCTTCCAGTGAGGCTGATCCATGCTATTGGAAATACTGTTCCAGTCTGTCTTAAGCCATTCGGTGCAAAATGTTCCCAGTCATGGAGGCCAGATGGGAAAGGCACCTTGGTTAGTGTTTTAAAGCCATCCAGCAGTATTTCAGGTTATTTCCCTATATTAACCCTGGAGACAGGAAAACACATCCTCGATTATCCGTGTGTAAATTAACTCTTCAGAAGAGATGTGTGTAAATTAACTCTCCAAAAGAGATCAAACAAAAGGGATGGGCACAAAGGCTGGTTGAATCTGTGGTCCATTCTTCCAGAAACATTCTCCTCCTGTGGCCGCTGTTTGCCCTCACAGGCTGTTTTCAATGCCTGTGGACTGGGTGGAGGATAGTGGGTAATTCCATGTCCTGGGGCTGCACTCAGGCATCAGGCTCCCCCCAGGCCCACCTCCTTCTGCCTGAATACTCGATTGCCTTCCTTTATTCCGTGGGCTGGGCCTAGCCAGAATATTTCCCTTTCTTGCTCATTTGCAGCCAAGAGCCCCTCAGGAGGAAAGCCTTTCCCTGGAATGAAATATTGGCAGGCTGGAGGAGCGTGTGCACATTATTACCAAATTAAGTGTCTGTCTCTGCGACGCAGGGACAAGCCTCGTGCCATGCTGCATATTAAATCCCAGGGAAGCTCGAGAAGAAAGAAAAGTTCATGGAACAAATTGATTTCCCATCACCAGGCCAAGACGCTCTCAACAGTGCTGGTAGTCTTCTTATTCTCCTCCCCTCCACCTCCTCTCCTGCAGCAACCTCTAAGGCATGTTTAAACATGTCCATATAAACACACGATACCCCACGCATGCACAGACACACATACGTGCCTCCAGAGAAGTCCAGGTTAGCATTTCAACTGCATGTTTGGTCTAATCAATCAACCTTTGATGCCGGGGTCTCCATATTCTGTCTTAGTCAATTTCAGCTGCCATCACAGAATACCATGGGCGGGGCCGCTTATAAAGGCCAGACGGTCATTTCTCCCAGCCCTGGAGGCTGGACATTCTAGGTCAAGGTGCTGGTACCATGTCAGTGAGGCATGACTGTACCACAGTATATGGTAAGGCTGGGATTCAAGCACAAGTTTCCTTTTCTGAATGTGAAGGAGCTGAAGCAAGCTAGAGAAACAGTGCTGTGACCTGTAGCAGGAACCACGGGAACCACCATCCCACCAGGAACTCCAGGTTCTGAGACAGATCGGCAGCACCAATACACAAAAGTCACCTTTAGAATAGAGCTGCCCTTGGCAAAACCCAACTGATCATCTTCTGATTAAGAGGATTAGCATATGAAAAGAAGGAAGGACGCATCAATAAGAATTAATGGATATTAACTGTGTGCATTCAAGTCGCCTGGGCTCCGCCTTTCAAGGAAACCTCGGGTCTCATCTCACCTCCAGGTGGAGGACAGGCAGCCCAGCAGAGCCTCAGGCAGTCACCCTTCCAGCCGCACAGTTAACCCTTCAGTGTGACATCTGCTGCAGGTGAAACCTTCCAGGGATTTGATGTCACATGTCCGTGTTACCCCATGGCTCTTAGAGCATTACGTTGCACACTGTAAACCAGCAACTCACCCCGTGGCTTCTCTCACAACTGAGCACACACACCTAATCTGAGTCAAGACATGTGCCATTTTAAGAGATTTAGGAAAATGATGAGAACTTGGAACTGTGTACTTACAGAGATCATGTTATATAATTTTATAAATTGGAAAGGAATTTTTAAAACAGTTTTTGGCTTTATTTTTTCATAACTTAGATTGAAGTCAGTAACTTGACTTGCTTATTGGTGTCTCCAGGAGTACTGGGGACCTTGGGAGACCTGGGCTTCACACACGTCAATGAGGTCTTCTGGAAAATCCCACACAGGCTCAGCTGCTCCCCAGAGACACCCTCCCCGTGCAGCCTGCTGCCCTCCCTCAGAATTACTGAAGCTCTCCCCGCCACCCCCCACCCCCCACGCTCCACCAGGCCAGCAAACACAGTCTCCTCCTGAACTGGGGAGGGTTACGAGCAGCACAGTGCAGTCTTCCTCCCTCTCAGACAGACCACATCTGTCTCTCCTCTGTCCGGGGTCCTGGCTCTCCATCACTGGAGGAAATTAAATGGACTTGTCCTCCTTTGTCCCCCACAGAGCTCAGCTCACTGTCCTCCACCACCTGGTCTCTTCCAGAGGACTGCAAATTTTTATTTGACAGTTTGTCTCAATTCCTTCCCAATTGCTGAAATATTCAGCTGACCAATTCACCATGATGAAGATAAAACTTTCCTTTAATTTAAAAAATGAGCAGTCCCGTCAGTCCTTCCTGTGACTCCAGGGACTTAAGTAATTGCCAACTCTATCGCGAGCATCTACTGATGAACCGAAAGTGGCTGTCAGGACCCTCTGGCCCAGCTCCGGTCCCCTGTTACTCCAGGGGATCTTCCCGACCCAGGGATCGAACCTGTGTGTCCTGAGTGTCCTGCATCTCCTGCATTGGCAGGATTCTTCATCACTGAGCCACCTGGGAAGTCCTGACTACATCTGTTGAGATTCAAATTGCCAAATAACTATTCACAGGCTATAAGAAAAAGGCTGGCTGGTTTTATATATTCTATGGTGAGGAGTTGTGGTTTGAGTTGTGTGATGACTAAACAAGTGGGTTTCAAAGTATTTGGCCAAATATTCTCAATAAGAAAGCTCCTTTAGGATATTTAATTGGGAACACATCCATCTTTCCAGTCTGTGCCATCCGGTGGCAGCAACAATAACAATCTGCTAAATGACGCACTTGTGTCCTGAGAGAAGTGAAGCACAGCACACTTCACTAACCTTCCCAGGACAGGATGGGGACTGACGACATACTCCAGACCAACAAAACGCCAAGCTATTGACCTGGTTCCCAAAGCAGTACATCACTGTGAGACCAAATGACCTTCAGGATCTCCTGTCCCAGCAAAGATGGACAATCTTGCCTGACTGGGCTCAGGGGAAAATGACGGTATCAGCTCTGACTGATGAACAGGACGGTCATCGAGGCCAGTGGACTTTACCAGGGCAGTCCACTTCCGGGCTATTAGGAAGAGATGCCAGAGACCTGGCTCCCTCTCCATCTCTGCCGTGTTGAATGTGATGAGATGCCAGCTCTTTCCTGTCAGCCCAGAAGCAGCCTCTCACCAGAACCAGATTATGTTGGCACCTGACCTTGTACTGCCAGCATCCAGACCATGAGAGACTGTTTTCCTCTGTTTATAAGCCTCCCTGTCTATGATATTTCTTTAGAGCAGCTGGAACTAAGACAAGTGTAAACAGGCAAGCAATTAAATGAACTGACAAAAACACAGAGTGAGAAGTATTATGAAGACAAACAAAAATTAACTAACTAACTAAATACACAAAAAGACGCACACAGAACAAGAGGGATGGAGCTAAACAGGTGCTGTGGTCAGAGACACTTCTTTGAAGGATGTCATATTTAAAGCTAAGTAACAGTCAAATGTATGAACCGTAAGAGTGCTGAGTCGTAGAAATGAAGATGTAACTGGAAAAGAAACCTGTGGACTGGTCCTTTCAGCTGTGCTGTTTTGCCTTCCTACCAGCTCCCTTCCCTTCCACACCCGTGGCGGCATTTGCACTCAGTGCTGTCACACTTGTTCTACTTTGTATGTCATCTTTCCAGGTATGCAGTGGCATCACTTTGTGGTTTTACTTGCATCTTGACAACAACAAGCAAAGATGAGCACCAGCCTTTCAAGTGCTCGTGTTCTGCCTGCTCCTCTTCTTTGCTGTCTGTTCAAATTATTTGCCCCCTTTTTTATTGGGTCATCCATTTCCTTTTGATTGTGTTTTGAGAGACTTTTGTGTTTTCTCTACATGAGTCCTTCCTCAGATGCGCATTGTGCAAACATTCTCTCCCAGTTTGTAACTCTTCATATGTTAAATGCATGTCTTCCTATGGTTAAATTTTCATATGATTATCTGTACTTTAAAAGAAGAAAAGCTTTTCATTTTAATGAAACCTTTTTTTCATGGCTAGAACACTGCCAGGTGTATAGGAAACACTCAACAAACATCTATAAAAAAATAAACAGGCCACTATTTCAAATTAACTCCTAACATTGATTTCCTCTGTTAATTTACTAATGTTTTCAGGTATAGGTCATGTCCTCTGTCATATCATAGAAATATTTGCCAAACTCTAGGTCACAAAGATGTTGTCTTAATTTTATTTTCAAAGTTTGAATAGTTATTTATTAGTATTTTATGATTGTCTTATGTCATGGAAGTTATGTTTCAAAAGTTTGGGGTCTTTTTGCATGTGGTGGCTCAGTTCTCCCACATTGTTTTTTGAAAAGAATGCTCTTTCTTCATTAAATTGCTAATGTATCTTTGTTGTAAATCCATTGTGTGTATAAACACACACAGAAATCATTTTTTAAAAAATTGATTTTTGTTTCTCTGCTGCTGTCAATACTCACTCTCTTGAGGACTGGCTTAAAACAGCAGCTCTTGAAATAAGGCACCACACATTCTACTTATTTGTTTTTGTGTTTTAAAAATTCCTGTGACTATCCTAATTCCTTTGTTTTTTGTCATATGCATTTTAGCATCAGCTTCTTAACATCTACTCAACAATCCTGCTGAGATTTTAACTGGTATTAGTTTGAGCCAATAAATCAATACAGGGAGAATTAACATCTTAACAATGTTTAGTCTTCCAATCCATAGACATGGCCCATCTCTCCCTGGATTCAGTCAATTCTCAACACAGAGGCCATGTGCATAGTCTGTGGAATGATTGTCCAAGTCTCAGGGGCTTTGGTGCTGTCATAACGACAGTGAAATACAGGGGAGCCTGGCGCTGCAGTCTATGGGGTGGTAAAGAGTCGGACATGACTCAGCAACTAAATAATAACAACAGTAATATAAATGACATTGCTTTTATTTTTTTTCTAATCATCTATTGATCACATACAGAAAAGATACGGGTTTCTGTGTATGTTGACCTTGTATCCTAAAACTTGATAAAATTACTTGTTAGTTTTGTAAGAGAGTGTAGATCCTTTGGTAAGTACTGTGTGGTTAATTACATTGCTTGAAAATAGAAACAGTTTTGTTACTTTCTCTCCAAGCTGTTTGAATTTTATATTTTTTTCTTGCCTTGTTGCCCTGACTAGGACCTCAAGCACAATATGGATTAGGAGTGAAGAGAGAAGACATCCTAGACATTTTTTTGAGGTGTGTGTATGTGTGTGTTTGTTTATCCAATGCAAAATATCGATTTTTTTTAATTTCCTTTATCTTTTCCTTTTTGACTCATGAGTTATTTAAAGTTATATTTTTAAATTTTCAAATATTTATAGGCTGTTCAGATACCTTCTGTTTCATTTCTTCTTCTTCTTTTTTTTTGCCAGAGAAATTACATTGAATTATTTCAATTATTTTAAATTTTCCATGGCTGTTTATGAGAATATGGCCTAACTTGGTGAATAACCCATGTGTGTTCTGCTGTTTAGGGGCTGGCTGTTTTACAAATGTCACTTAGGTCAAGTATGCAGATCCTGTTGCTCAGGTATACTAAGTCCTGGATGATTTTTCATCTACAATTACTTTGATTCCTGAGAGAGGAATGTTGAGCCATTCAAGTAAAATGGTGAATTTCATTTCTCCTTTCAGTTGTGATAAATATTTTTCTTCCTTTTAAAAATAATTTGGAAATACTAATTTGTTCTCTTTCTTCAGTTACTACACAGGAGCATTTGTACTGGTGGGGAAGCTGGCACATATCCAGAATTCCTTCTATGAAACCCTGGGAGTCAGATGACTTCCAAAGCTTAGAATTGGGGGGTTAGAATGATGATACACTGCCTGAGACTGATAACATGTAAGGCCTCAGGAAGGTCTGAGTGTGCAGTGTAGAATCAAGCACATTCATATCTCCACAGGGAAACACGCAGATATTGGCACTCAGTGGGTGAGTAGAGACTTTCATAAATAGCCTCATTTAATTCAGCTCATTAATGTCCCCAGTGAATTACAAAAAACTTCCAGTTGTCAAATACAGTTGGGTTTGGGAATTAGAGATAAGGGAGTGTGGGCCTGTAGCAGCTCATATTTATAGCTATTAATACTATAAATTACAATTAGGTTACCATTTAAATTTACTAAGAGCACAGAAGAAAACACTAATAAAGATGAATATTAAAATGACTATATAAAAGTAGCTAATGAGAAACACTCATGAACTTGTCCCATACCCACATACTTATGCCCAGTCAAGAAATAAATATGTGTGTTTACACACATGTGTTTATCATCTTTGCATTTTTTTTAAGTACTAATAATACTTATTCCTCAGCATCTTTCTCATTTGATAAATATATTCTTTTATTATGAAAGGGCTATACTTTATTTAACCAAATTCCTATTACTAGTCTTTTAGATTGTACTCAAATCTTTGGTGTGATTAACTATTAATATTGTAGACTAAGTTGTGGACCTACTCTCTTTTTTTTGTATTTTTGGTACCAATTCTTTAAACGATTATTGGAATTCATCAGCTGTCTGGTCTTGAGCATCTCTTTCTTGGGATATTTTTGATTTCTGACTTAATCTCCTTACTCACTACAGATCTGCTCAGATTTTCTATTTCTTCATGATCACCCTTTTCATCCATGAATTAGAATATTAATACTTCTCTCTCTACTTTCAGATTTGTTGTTTTATCTTGGAAGATGCCTTAGCTTGAAAAGTTCTATAAACTGTATCTCAGAACCTCCTGGAATCACAGATGGACTCTGTTCCAGTCCTGTAACAAGGCTCTGTCTGTTCTGGGTTCTGTAATAAGGCTTCTCTGCTCTGCCTGGCACAGTGATGAGGCAGGTGGTTGATCTTTCAGGATGGAATGATCCAGAGCACAGCTGTCTCTTTTTTGTTTCTATAGTGATGTTGTTGGTAGCATAAGAAAAAGAGAGGAAAAAAAATCAAGAGTGAGAGGGAGGGAGGGAGGAATAGGAGAATGTTGGAGGGAAGAGGGAGGAATTGAGGGAAGAAGGAAGAAAGAGAGGGAGGGAGGGAGGGAAGGAAGGAAGAGAAGAAGGACGGAGGCGAGAGACAGAGGTAAATCTGGTCCACAACTGGTGTTGATTCCAAGATGCTGACAAGGATAGGAGTCCCCAGGGAGCTATGAGGTAAGTAAATTTAAAAAGGAGACTCCTACAGATAAAATCTGACTAATAAAATTAGCTCAGAGCAAAATGCTTCTTTAGAGAAACCAAAACAGATGCATAATTAGAGATGGAAAAGTAGGGAAAGGCAAGAAGAGAAAATCAACTTAGAATAGCATTATCTTTAATGGGTTGTGTTGATATTTAAAAATTGGATGCAAGCTATTTTTTCTTTTAAAGCACATACACGCATTTTTTGTCTGAGAGTATCTAAGTGCCCTAAGGAACTGAGCGCACAAATGGGAACTGCTAACGTACGAAATACCAAACGCTACGCCAGTTATTTCTCATTTATAACAAGCATGTTTTAAACAGATTGTTCAACAGCTTATAAATTTGGCACATCTAACTAATTGTGTGTTGTGTGAAGTTAGTTACAGAGAGCATTTTACAATTTATGGGATAATTGTTTGGTTCAAGTCACTTAACCACTCTCTCCTTTTTCAGTTTGTTAAATCATGGGGGAAAACTCCAGTCTTACATGTCACGGGATTTTATTACCTCCTATAATTGCTAATCTCATTTATTTCCTCTCATCTGCCTTTTCCACAATTCTTTCTGGTCAGTGTTACTATGTATATTTGGAGGAATCTTCCCAAAACATTGATTATGAAAGTTTAATTAAGAATTTGAGGATAAAGTCAACTGCCTTCTTCTGTTATTCAGGAACCTCAGACCATGATTCCCCTTTACTTATCCAAATTATTTCCTTATTTGAACAAGACTTCCTGTTTACTTCTTCAGTGCCACGATTACTGCAAATGACACGTGCTTGTTCATTGCAACCTCTCTGGAATAACTGATGTCTAATCTGCCAGGCACAGCCTTCTTCACAAAACCTCGCTAGAGCATTTAAGCCCTTACTGGTTTCTGCACAGGTGTTAGAAAGATGAAGAGACCATAAAAGGAGAGGCCACCTTCCATAAGTGTAGAATCTATTTTGGCAGCTAGAATATATACATGTAAAAGTAAAGTGAACAGTAAGGAATGAATGATGAAAATATTTAAGAGCTATGGAATTTCAGACATAAGCACAGTGTGCACACACACTTCCTAAACATATTTTAAAGTTGTCATCCAAATAATGTACCATATTTTACTAAGTAAAAGTAAATACTGGAAGAATTTGTAACCCATTGATCCAAAAGGTGTCTTACTTGTTAGGATCCCAGACGTATACCCTTATCAATGAAGCTCACACTTTGGAATGACAGTGTGCGTTGGTTGCTCAGTCATGTCTGACCTTTTGTGACCCCATGGACTATAGTCCATCAGGCTCCACTGTCCATGGGATTCTCCAGGTAAGAATATTGGAGTAGGTTGCCATTCCCATCTCTAGGGGATCTTGATCCAGGAATCGAACCCAGGTCTCCCTCATTGCAGGTGGATTCTTTGCCATCTGAGCCACCAGGGAAGACCTGGAATGATGGTAATCATACTGTTATAAATCCACGTGGACACTGGTGTTTCTAGCTAAGAAGACTCCACACAGAAAATGTCAATTATGATCGCTTATTTCCGTGAAGTGGGAATCAGATAAAAGAAACGATGGATGGGTGATTGAAGGCTTTCACACTTTCTTTTACTTCTTTTTCATTTCAACTCAAACCTTTTCCTTTCCCCCATAACGGTGAAAAAAGAGCAAGTGATGAGGTCGCAGACACTGTTATCAGTTTAGCATAAGTCCATCACGCTTGCTCTGAGTAGCAGTATTCCTCCATGGAGAATGTCAGAAACTGCTGACGCTTCTGTTTAATTAAATTTAAGGAATTTTAGCAGCTTATTTCTTTAGCTTACAGTACAGAGAAGACAACTGTATATTTACTTTCTTGATGACAACAGGAAAACTGTAAATGGAATCTTTACAAATTCAAATACGTACTCTGGAAAATGAAACTAGTACAGCCTCTGTGATGAGTAAGGCTCTTTGAGGGTTAGGGACTGCTAATAGCACACATCCGGAGGAAAGGACTGCTTTCAGCACCTACACACACACACACACACACACACACACACACACACACACGCACACGTGTTTTTAGAAGACTGAAAAGACAGTACAGAAACTTCTAAGCAAATATCCAAAAAGTTACACCTAATACTCCTCCACACATCATCCATTGTTTTATTTTCCCTCATCACTCCCCAGGCTCTGACTGCCGGACTCTATTTCATCACTGAGCTGCACAGCACAAAATGCCCTGTGATTTCTGGGGGCTGGTTTTCACCAGAGGGGCTGAGGAACAAAGTGTGTCCTCCCCACACTGGCTCGTTCACTGAAACCTGGTTTACGGCTGTGATGATCTACTCTGCTTTCCTCACCTGGTTCGCTCAGACTAGCATATTTTCAATTGCATTTCTTGCAAAGACATTTGTGGACTTGTGTGCGGGAGGCACACCAGGTGCTTTGGGGCAGGCACCTGTTTCTTCCAGGCAGTGGCTAATGTAGTCAGACGCACTGCTATCCATGGGTATTTACTGTCTTCTCGTTAGCTGGTTAACACTTGTGGGGTGGTGGGGAATTCACTGCAGGGGGCTTAAGTGTGTTGGTCGCTCAGTTTTGTCCAACTCTTTGCAACCCCATGGACTATAGCCCACCAGGCTCCTCTGTCCATGGGATTTCCCAGGCAAGAAGACTGGAGTGGGTTGCCGTTCCCTTCTCCAAGGGATCTTCCTAACCCAGGGATCCAACCCCAGTTTACCACATCTCAGGCAGCTTCTTCTGTCTGAGCCACCAGGGAAGCTTAAAAACCAGATAAACTGACCGAAAGTTGGACAACTTTTTATTACCACGAATTGTCAGCAATTCTCAACAAGACCAGTGATAGAGACCTCCTCCTACTGGCAGTGTGGGTGCCCCCACCTCTGATAGGCCAGATTTGTCCCTGGAATCAGAGCAGGATGAGAGTCCAAATTCCAAGTCCTCATGTCTGTGTGGTCTGACCGCAGGGAAGGAAGTGCCCGACATGCACTGCTGGGCCAACGTACATGCAGTTTTGAGTAGATATTGCTAGAATTTCCACAGGCATGGATTCAAATTTTCTACTATCAAGGCCCTGAAGCACACATTTCCAATGATAGAAATTGTTGAGCTTTAAAGTTTGGGCCAAATGGGCAAAAAGTTACACTGCAATTTTTAAAGCATGTAACTACCCACCACTCAATTTGAATATGCTTTCATATATTTCATGGCCACTTGAACTTGATTCTTGTTGTTTTGTTGTTGTTGTTGTTGTTATTAGATGTCATTAAATTTACTTTTAAATTTTTTATTAGGTTAGTGATTAACAGCTTTATTGACATGTAAGAAAGTGAAGTGAAAGTGTTAGTCACTCAGTCGTGTCCAACTCTTTATAACCCCATGGACTGTAGCCCTCTAGGCTCCTCTGTCCAAGATATTTTCCAAGCAAAATTACTGGCAAGAATACTGGAGTGCTGCACATTTTTAATGTATACAATCTGATGAGTTAGGACATATGTATTAATACATCTGTAAAAGCATGAGCTCAATCAAGGTAATTAACACTCCCATCACTCCAGAAATTTTCCTCCATCCCTCAGGTGGTGTGTGTGTGTGTGTGTGTGTGTGTGTGTGCGTGCATGCGCATAGTAAGAACTCAATATGAATTTTACCCTCTTAACAGAAATTTTAACTGCACAATACAATGCTGCTAACTTTAGGCACCAGTTCAATTCATAACAATTTCAAACGACAGTTTTTCTTGTGGGATGAAGGTGCTCTCTCGATACTTGGACCTGTACATACTACGGACTGGTCTGCACTACAAGCTGAGGGACTCAGCCAGGGTTCGTCTCAGCACTTTTCTCTCCCCAGCCTGCTCCCCTCACTGAAGCATCACCGTTGCATCACACACATTATCAAGATTTAGGAAAACTGTCCACTCTCAGTCTATGATGAAAACCACTTCACTCGTGCATCTGAGAAGGCCTGCAAGTCTGACCAATGCACTTCGAATTCTCTGAGAAGCCAGACAAAAGCATTTGCTGTGTATTATTTAATGAAAAAATAGTGACCCTTCCCAACACTTCTGGTTCCTACAAAAATTGAGATTTTATTTTCTCAGTTCAGTAATAAGGACTTACAATCTATGTAATGAAATCTTCTAATAGAGTGTGTGTTGTACCCAGTTTTTTTCCTTAAGCGAACAAGCAGGTTAATTAGTTTTCTGATCAACAAAATTATGCCAAATGAGGTCTTTGCAGACACTAATGTATTATTTCGAATGGGGTATGTTTTTCCCCTATGACAATTTGTGCAAATATTGCCAAAATATTCGTTAAAACACCCTCCAGATCAAATTAAATTTGAAAATATATCTCAGGGGTTTCCCTGGTGGTCCAGTGGATCAAAATTAAATTTGAAAATATATCTCAGGGGTTTCCCTGGTGGTCCAGTGGCTAAAAGACTCCATGCTCCCAATGCAGAGGGCCCAGGTTTGATCTCTGATCAGGGAACTAGATCCCAAATGGTGCAACTAGGAGTTTGTATGCTGCAACTAAAAAAAATTAAAGATCCTGCATGCCCCAAGGAAGACTGAAGATCCTCTGAGCCACAACTAAGACTTGACACAGCCAAATAAATAAAAATAAATATTTTAAAAATAAAATAGAGTTAAAGAATACATTTCATAATTTTTCATGAGTAATTTATCCATATGTACATGTTAATACGAATATGTGTGCTAAGTTGCTAAGTCCTGTCCAACTGTTTGCAACCCTACCAGGCTCCTCTGTCCGTGGAATTTTCCAGGCAAGAACACTGGAGTGGGTTCCCATTTCCTTCTGCAGGAAATCTTCCCAACCCAGGGACTGAACCTGCATCTCCAGCAGGTGGGTTCTTTCCCACTGCATAACCTGAGAAGCCAAAATATATATAAAAATACTCAATCCATCTAATTTTTTCTTGTCTTTTATTCCACAAAAAACTGAAGTGATATCACTTGTGTCAGGCACTGTTCAAAGAACTGCAAATAGTGCTGATGAGATAAGCTGCCCCACTGTCATGTAAATTTAAGCAACACACTGTCATCCTAATTATTCTACTGGTTGTCATTTTTTTTTTTTCTCTTTGGAAGAAAAGCTATGATAAACCTAGACAGTGTATTAAAAAGCAAAGATATCACTTTGCCAACAAAGCTCCATCTAGTCAAAGCTATGGTTTTTCCAGTAGTCATGTATGGATATGAGAACCGGACCATAAAGAAAACCGAGCACTGAAGAAGTGATGCTTTTGAACTGTGGTGTTGGAGAAGACTCTTGAGAGTCCCTTGAACTGCAAGGAAATCAAACCAGTCAATCGTAAATGAAATCAGTCCTGAATATTCATTGGAAGAACTGATGCTAAAGCTGAAACTCCAATACTTCGGCCACCTGATGCAAAGAGCCTGACTCATTGGAAAAGACCCTGATGCTGGGACAGACTGAAGGTGAGAGGAGAAGGGGACAACAGAGGATGAAATGGTTGGATGGCATCACTGACTCAAGGGACATGAATCAAAGCAAACTCTGGGAGATGGTGAAAGACAGGGAGGCCTGGCATGCTGCAGTCCATGGGGTTGCAGAGTCAGACATGACATGACTTAGAGACTGAACAACAACAACATCATGTTTTTATGTCATTTAAGGAAACATGGCGGTTCTACTTCTGTGGTCTGATAGACAGATGTAGCCATGTGACATCTGTCATCCAGGAAAATATGAGCAGAGCTGGGAAACTTGAGAACCATCCCTCTGCCCTCTTGGTTCCAAGTCACAGATGTGAAAAGTAAGTGAGAAATACAGACGTGGAAAGTAAGTAAAATACATTGAGGCTGAATTTAGGTTTCACCTAAATCCAGCATTGGACTGCAACCCCAAACCCCTTAGATGTGAGTGCTGTGTATACAAGCTGGTAGTAAATGCGTCAGACTCTCTGTTCTTCACGAGGTCACAGTGCATTGGTGTGGACCACCTATGGAGACCTGAACAGCACCCTTCATGAGGAACCGTTGATGGGAAGTGAGCATGTTTTATGATCTTTTGCAGACTCTTAGTTGAAAGAAAATCTGTGGGTTTTTTTTTTTTTTTTGGCTTTCTAATTGCTTTGAGCCCAACTTGACATATTCCACTTCCAAATGTTTTCCTTACATTTTTACTAACACACAATTTACAAGTATTGTTTCAATTCAAAATAGTAAGAGATAATAATGTTAACACATTGTGCTGTCTAACCCCACGCCTATGGCATGGTACCATGCAATTTATTATGGTTTCACAAATCAGTATTTACCTTCTGTTATATTTGCAGATACATATTTGGTAGTAAATGCTAATTGAAAATGTCAGGATTTTTCAATCTAATTAGTATAATTGCTGAGACAAGAGAAGCAGAAGTATTTATTTTTTAATATAAATTTATTTTCTACAATTGCCCAAAAAGGCTAGTGATGACTATGTTTCCTTGGTTACCAGGAGAGAAGTGGTCATCAAGTCTCTAGGTGTCTTGACATAGGAAAGCACCTGTGAATAGGAAACCCCGAGAATAATGCCAGGTTCTTGTCAAAGACCCTTTGTTTTCCTTCTTATCATTTGCTCCAAGAAATTTTGTAAAGTTGGAATTAGATTTTTCTGCTCTAATTATTAATCCAGTTATTCTTTGGTCAATTCCTGTTTAAACTATTTTAACTCTGGTAGGTTTTCAGTTTGACTCTCAGAAAGAAACAGCTCAGGGTCCATCGACCTCCACCAAATGCAGGTAGGAAAACTGGGTATCACCTGTATGCTTTATTTCAAGGGAGATGCAGAAAACTCAAGTGCAAAGCTCGACAGTATAAAAGCCAAGATATCTTTTGAGAATGTCATTTCAGAATTGCTAATAACCTGAATGAAATTCACTAGGAAAATTTTTCTGCAAATCATGTAGGTTTAGAAACAAATTTCAAGAACAATGTTCAACTGCATGTTTTCTTATGATGGCTGTGGCCTGGAACTGTAGATGGACAAAAAGTGCATAGTAAATATTAGCCTCTTCGAACCTTATTTTATTGATCTAACCAAGGAAGGCATCAGTTAAAAGTAAATCGGAAGACGGGTGTCCGATGTATCTCAGGCTGGAGGGGGTTGGTTGGTGTGACCGTTGCTACCAACCCGTCCCTTGAGAGGACCCCACACCCCAGCACGTCCTCACCTCCTGGAGGCAGACAGTCCCTCCCCACCTGGCAGTGTGACTCGTGAATCCTCTGGAAGCTGGTGGTGTGACTACTGTGAGCCGGCTCTCGTTTGCCATTCCTGAGCAGGAAGGAACTCAAAACACAATCATCTGGTTTGTCTTGACCTTTGTTTCTGCTCTTGGCTGTGAGAACACTGCATTCTGGAAGAAGAGTGCTTCCCCTGGGTCTTGAATGAGATGGTCTGGCACAGAGGGGCAGCCTGGGAGGGCCACAGAGTCACCGTCCACGTGAGCCCAGAGGCTGGGGGTGGGCAGAGCCCCTAGGACCTGGGGCGTCTGTGGACTTGGACAGAGCAGACTGACTGCCTGAGGCCTGTGGGGCTCCTCCCCACCCCACGGGGCTCCTCCTTACCCCGCCCCCCTTCGGCAGGGCTCCTACCCCCCGGCAGGGCTCCTCCTCCCCCTCCTCCCCCTGCGGGCCTCCCCCTCCCCTCACGGGGGTCCTCCTTCCCCCCTCCCCGCTCAGTGGGGCTCCTCCCTTGGTGGGGCTCTGCCCCCCTCGGCAGTGATCCTCCTCCCTTGGCTGCTGCAGGACCTGCAAACCAGGCTCCATCTCCCCTTGCTCTCAGCACTTGCTTTCGGTTTTGAATGGTTATAATCTTCCACTTCGAACCCTTCCCAGGATGAAATCTTAGCTCAGATCTCATTTCTCTAAGCCAGTTTTCTGCTGTTTATGGGTAAGAAGAACTTGGTTAAGATCAGAGCCCTGGATGAGGGTGCAGGTCTGCAGTCCTGTGACCACCTCAGTAGCCTCAAGGTCCTCATCTGCAAACTGCAAGAGTAGCCTGGACCCCCTTGGGAGTTCTCCAACCCTTAAGAATCCCTTTCCTCCGGCTAGTTCACTGGGCCTCACATTTAACACCCGCACCTTCCACTCAATAGACATGAGTTTGAGCAAACTCCAGGAGACAGTGAAGGACAGGGAAGCCTGGTGTGCTGTAGTCCATGGAGTCACAAACAGTTGGACAGGACTGAGCAACTGAAGGAGAAGACAACAATCAGAGAAATGCAAACTTTAATGAGAAAATTCTGCTATCATTTCCACTGCACTAGGCTGTTCATCCAGGAGAGAAGTAAATTCCTTAACCATGGAATATTTCCCTAATTATTTCCCTCCCTCTGCAATTACACCACACCTACTGGGTGTGCCATTGTTGCTGGATTAATTGATTGATGAGAAGGGTGAACTTAAGTACTCTATGAAGGCATTACCTAGGACAGGCTTCTCTGATTACTTGTCTACCACTCCCGGCTACGTGGCTGTTCTCAAAAACTGTAAGTTTTTTCTGGAGGCAGAGTGGGGACAAACGCTGCCCACAGGCTGGAGGCACCTCCTAGCTGCAGACACCCCACTGAATGTGTGAAAGGAGAGAAGAAATTGAAGAATCTAGTGTTGGGTAAGAGTTGGCCACGGTTTCATTAACCTGTCCTTAACCACAGTTACACAACTGGTCAACTTATCTGAAGGGGCTTAAGTCTAGCAATGTTTTAAAACCTTTCAACTTGGCTTCCAGAAATGTTTATAACACCACTTCCTGACAAGGAGCTCAAATAATGGGATGTTCAACACAGAGCATGTTAATCGAGTGATCATTTTACCTGAAGTTTCTGCAACCTTGAAAATCAAGTTAATGATGAGACTGAAGCAGACTTTAAGTGGTTAATATTCTGGGGTCTGTGAAGTGCCTGGGTGCTTCCAGAATCAAGGCTATAAATAGTGTCCTAGGAAAGGGAAGATGGAGTAAAAGGGAGGGAAGGAATGTGTGCTTTTAGAAAGCGAGTAGGTAACCACCAAAGGCGTTTTTGGTGACAGAGCAAGGTTTTGTTCTCTGCCCAGAAATCTACACACAAGACAGATTTCTGATGAAGTAGGTGTCTTGAAGGCTAAGTGTGAAATGCCAGCTTTATACTAATTGTCACCACAAGTCACGGCACCTTCTAGACACACAATTGACAAATGTGCTTGACAGGAAAGACCTTTGACTGAGAGCTATGTGTTGGTCTACAAATTAGCATTTATTTTCTTCCAAAGAAGTAGGGAGACATGTTTGACAGGAAAAAAATAACTGGGTGAATGCACTGGAAAAACACCCCTCTTCTAAAACATAGAGATTTTTTGGTGACTTTCTAAGACCATGAGAATGAATTTGTAAGATAGTCTCACCTCAATTATTGATTTACACAATTATATTTGTATTTTTAAATACAATTACCTTTAAACATAAAGGGAGAAAGTCATCCTGGAAAAAATAACAGTTTGGCCATGCTCTGGGTAGAGTTCAGCGCGTCCAAGCATGAGAACACACTCTGTCTTCCTTGCATTTCTGCAGAACTACACAATGGCCTCTGACTGTTGAAAGATCCGTTCTGGAAGTGTTTCTCTACCTTCCTTTTTAAAGAGTGTTTTGGCAGCTTCAGTTTCCGGCTGAGTGGTTCTGCTACCGTGGTTCCCATTCAGGATTTGTTATCGAGTTCTGCTGTCTTGCTCATCAGAACCAGGATATTTTATGAGACTTGTATTTGTCACTTTATGTTTTAGAAGTTCAGAAATGGTAGCAGGTGAATAAATCTTTTCTAAAAAGAAAGGAATATTAGATATTTTTTTGTCTCACCAACTGATAAGACAAACTACCTCCATGCTTCAAAAAAAAAGGAGTTGAAGATCATTCCTCCTGTCATTTACCTGAAATACCATATAGAGTTACATGATAACAAGTGTCTATCAAAATTCGATGCATATGTAAATATAAGGAAATTTGGGTTGAGAAGTATCTGCTTTGCATTTCCTCAAAATTTCTGGCCTTGTGCTAAGCATACAGCTTAACCTGTGCTTCCTGATTTTATTCGAGCCCTGTCCAAGTCACAGCTCCTCACACCACTGAAAAATAAAATTCCATTTCATGTTTCAGTGTCCATCATTCCATCAAGTAAAGCAAATACCATGGCCTTTGTAAGAACTTAATGCACAGACTTTTATGAACCTGGGTCACCTCGTGTTTCCTGCAGTTGCTGTCAGTGACCTGCTGTCTGGTGATTAGGTTATAATATGTATTTAATCCTGCTCCCAGGCTGCACAGGCAAGAGAAACCCCACAGGATTTTAGCTTTCTCAGGAAGAACACAAAAATTCAAATAACAAGTGAGCAGTTATTATTTAAAAAAAATTTGGGTGGCTTTAAAACTCCTCATTACAGAATTGTAGTATTATTAAAAAGTAAGAAACGCTCAAGTCTAAGTATAAAGCTATAGTCATCGAGGCAGTAAGGAGTTGGCAGAGAATAGACCGAGATCCCAGAGATAGACCCATGTAAATACAATCAACAGATTTCTGACAAAGGACAAAAGCATTGCCAAGGGGAACTCAGTCTCCTCCAAAAACAGTGCTGGAAAAACTGGACCAAGCAAAGAAAATGAATCTAGATACAGACCTCACACCCATCACAAAAATTGATTCAAAATGGACCATAAACATAAAGGTAAAAGACGAAACTGTAAAATTCCTAGAAGGTAACACAGGAGAAAACCTCGATGACTTTGGGCTTGGCGATGACATTTTAGATACAACATCAAAGACACAATCCATATGGACCGATGATCCACATAAGTGATACCTTGTACTTCATTAAAATTAAAATCCTGAAATACACTATCTAGAGAATTAGAAGGCAAGCCATAGACTCTGAGAAAACATTTTCAAAAGACACATCTGATAAACGGCAGTTATCCAAAATCTTCAAAGAACTCTTGGAACTGTGAAGTGATGACAGCATACCAAATGATAGAGTCATTAAGTATTTTTTGTTAAGGTATGGCTGGTATATTTCATGATACATCTGTCCAAACCATAGACTTATGACACAGAGTGACCCTAATGTCAGCTGTGGACTTTGAGTGACAATGATGTGTCAGTGGAGGTTCCTCAGTGGTAACAAATGAACCGTCTGGAGGGGATGTTGATGGGGGAGGCTGTGCATGAGTGGGAACCCAGGATACATGGAAATCTCTGCTCCTTCCCCTCACTTTGGCTGTAACCCTTGAACTGCTCTAAAACTAGCTTCCTTTTAAAGGCATAAACATTGGGTTTATTTTCTACTTGCTTATTACCTACAGCTTTGTCTAGACTTTCATTGGAAGGTGCATCTCCATGCCATGTGGGTGGGGTTAACTCTCTAGAGATCATGGTTTTAACCTTCAGGTGATTCTGATGTGATGAGTAAGATTTTGGAACCGTCCTGAATGTAACAAATGATGGAAGAAAAAAAAAGCAAAACAGAGAAACCCATTCTCCTGGTAGAACTTGTCCTGATCACTGCTGCTAGTTGGAGGTGCCCAGAACCTTTCTTTCTTTCTCTAAACTCTCAGAAGCATCTTTGTCTGAGGTTAGAGGCTGGACAGATGAAAGCATGGGGGTGTAGTTGATTAGGAGCTACATTCTCAAACTTCTATCAGCTAACACACAAAATGCTAAGATGCAAGGTTTATCACCTTGGATACAGTACGTGTTGTTTTACTACCAAAAATAGCAGGAGGACATATTTTTCTAACTTTATAATCATTTTCAGCAATGACATTGAGGACAGCACAGCAGGTGAAGGTTAAGCAAGTGTGTCTGCCTCTTCACAATTTAGGATAGTAAAGATTTTTACAGAAGCTGTGAACACAATAAAGGTCAGAGTTTATAAGTGTATTTGTCAGAAAAATCAGGGATTGAAACACAGAATATGTCAAGATTTATGGGTGATTTTAGTATTTATTATTATTCTTTTATATGTAGTGTTTCATATAAAACTCTTTATATATTTATGCTTTGTATATTTCCTAAAATGACATGCTTTTTGAAAATCAGAAAAGATAATAATCTGTTATATTTATATATTAATATTATTTAGTAATTAATGTTTATATATTAGTGATCTTTGTATTTACAATTATATATATAAAATATTTTATACATAACATCTTTATATAAAGATCTTATATGTATATATATATATATATAAACTCTTGAAAGAAAAAATATTCTTTTATTTTGGTAAAATGTCCAAATAAACATTTTATAAATAACATATAGGTATGAACATCAACAAATATACTGATAGAAAAGTATATAAATAAAAATGTATATATGTACTTTTATTCTTCTACATATAAGTATAGAAATTGTTGGTGTAAGTAGAACCTCAAGTGCTACTAGTATACATCATTTATAAATATAATCATGCTAAAATGTACGTAATTCAAAGATAATTTAGATTGTTAGAATTTTAATATATTATATTAATAAATTCTTTGTCAAAATATTCTTTATACAAGGCTCATTTCTTATACATGCCTTTCTTTAGACTCTATATTAATTTTTTGTTGTAGATACTTTCTAAAGTATTTCTTGTATCAGGCTGGTTTTTTCATTTTGGGACTCTGGGTATAAAATTGTGAACTGGGATTATAAGCTTGGATATACTCATTATATTACTTATTATTACTTGCCTGCATTTATTATTGAAATCTGACATCTACTGATAAAAATAAGCCTCTATAAATCAAAGATATTTGTTGGAAAGGTCATAATTGGATAAGATAAACATAACTGTTTTACATGTAGTATTCAGCTAAGTGGAGCTCGGTATACGACCTTCAAGATTTCAGATTTGTAAAAAATAAATGACACAAAAGTTAGTAGGAGCACAAACCATAGCTCATAGCTCATAGCTCATAGCTCATAGGGGTGAGGTCTGTGAGTGAAGCTTGAACCCCCAGGTTAGCATGGGCTGCTACGGACGTGTCTCCTCTGAGGCTGGAGAGAAATCACATTCATCCTATGATTCAGGAAAGTTCAGGGAAGACATAAAGATATCAGTGTAATTAATTCATTAGGAAATAGGTGACCTCACATAACGTTTATGACCCACGCCACCTTAACTCCTAATGATTGTCGATAAACTTGGAACATGGAAGGAATGACCAGCTGTCCATCTGAGGAGCACGGCTCAGAGTGGGTGCCAGGGGCTGCTTTTCAGCCCCTCAGGGAGGTGCGGTCATGTGACCAGGGGTTTGTTCGCAGGTGATGGACAGGGGGACACAGCCCTGGACTGCCCACCCTGTGGGCTGAGTGTGATGGAGCACAGAGGGCATCAGAACCATGAAGCAAGCACCTTCCCTCCAAAACCACCACCACAACTCCAGTAATAAGTCACATTTCAGGGCATATTTGCTAGAGCAGCTAGAATCATCTTGGTGGTGGTGGTTTAATCACTAAGTCGTGTCTGACTCTTGCGACCCCATGGACTGTAGCCTGCCAGGATCCTCGTCCGTGAGATTTTCCAGGCAAAAATACTGGAGTGGATTGCCATTTCCTTCTCCAGGGGATCTTCCCAACACAGGAATCGAACCCAGGTCTCCGGCATTGGACGCAGATTCTTTACCAACGGTGCTATAAGGGAAGCCCTAAGTCATATAAACATCGGAACTTGAAGCAGGGGCTGCCATCAAAGAGCCCTAAGAAACACGGAGTTGGTTTAAGCTGAGGTCAAGGCATAGTTTCGGGCTCATGCTGCCCGGTGGCATGAGGGTTTGGTGAACCTGCACACTAGAGCCAGCCAGCCCCAGGCTCCCAGGAAAGGACTGGGAGAACAGAACTGTATTTTCCAGTGCTAGCTGGTATCAGAAAGAAGATAATAATTTGGACGAGTAAGCTGCTTTCGATCAAAAGGGAAAGAAACAGGGAGACTGGAAATGGAGGGCCTTGGGGTTTAGGGAGCCTGATGCCTTTGAGACCTGGCAGAGCAGAAATGGCGCTGAGAAGGGGCTAAGCGAGCCCTTACCAGTCTGGCCAGACCACAGGGATCAGAAGGAAGAGGCTACCGCTTGCTTACAGGACTTCAGCTCCCAGATCCTGGGCAATGAGGGGGGCCCTGCTCATGAGAAGGGCACAGCTGACCCCAGTACCTCCATGCCTGGGCCATCAGGTGTCCACACCCCCTCACCACACCTCCCCACAACCCCACTGACAGAACACCCACACCCAGTGTGGCTGGAGGGGCAGCGGTTGAACCTGGAGCCTCTGGACTGAACTGCACCCCTGAATGTGTGTGTGGAGCAGAGACCAGCCCTCAGCCATCAACTGGACTTCTATTCACGTGAAGTTCACTCTGATTATCTCAAGCCACTAAATTAACTGACAGTAACATCAGTAGAAAGACCGCCTGGAGTAACAGGCAAATTTGCCCTTATAGTACAGAATGAAGCAGGGCAAAGGCAAATAAAGTTCTGCCAAGAGAACACACTGGTCATAGCAAATACCCTCTTCCAACAACACAAGAGAAGACTCTACACATGGACATCACCCGATGGTGAACACCAAAATCAGATTGATTATATTCTTTGCAGTCAAAGATGGAGAAGCTCTATACAGTCAGCAAAAACAAGACCGGCGCTGACTGTGGCTCAGATCATGAACTCCTTATTGCCAAATTTAGACTTGAATTGAAGAAAGTGGGGAAAACCACTAGACCATTCAGGTATGACCTAAATCAAATCCCTTATGATTATACAGTGGAAGTGAGAAATAGATTTAAGGGACTAGATCTGATAGACAGATCGCCTGATGAACTATGGACAGAGGTTCCTGACATTGTACAAGACAAAGGAATCAAGACCATCCCCAAGAAAAAGAAATGCAAAAAAGCAAAATGGCTGTCTGAGGAGCCCTTACAAATAGCTGTGAAAAGAAGAGAAGAAAAAAGCAAAGGAGAAAAGGAAAGATATATCCATTTGAATGCAGAGTCCCAAAGAATAACAAGGAGAGATAAGAAAGCCTTCCTCAGTGATCAATGTAAAGAAATAGAGGAAAACAATAGAATGGGAAAGACAAGAGATCTCTTCAAGAAAATTAGAGATACCAAGGGAACATTTCATGCAAAGATGGGCTCAATAAAGGACAGAAATGGTAGGGACCTGAAAGAAGCAGAAGATATTAAGAAGAGGTGGCAAGAATACACAGAAGAACTGTACAAAAAAGATTTTCATGACCCAGATAATCATGATGGTGTGATCACTCACCTAGAGCCAGACATCCTGGAATGTGAAGTCGAGTGGGCCTTAGGAAGCATCACTATGAACAAAGCTAGTGGAGGTGGTGGAATTCCAGTTGAGCTATTTCAAATTCTGAAAGATGATGCTGTGAAAGTGCTGCACTCGATATGCCAGCAAATTTGGAAAACTCAGCAGTGGCCACAGGACTGGAAAAGGTCAGTTTTCATTCCAATCCCAAAGAAAGGCAATGGCAAAGAATGCTCAAACTACTGCACAATTGTACTCATCTCACACACTAGTAAAGTAATGCTCAAAATTCTCCAAGACAGGCTTCTGCAATACGTGAACCGTGAACTTCTAGATGTTCAAGCTGGTTTTAGAAAAGGCAGAGGAACCATAGATCAAATTGCCAACATCCGCTGGATCATCAAAAAAGCGACAGAGTTCCAGAAAAACATCTATTTCTGCTTTATTGACTACGCCAAAGCCTTTGACTGTGTGGATCACAATAAACTGTGGAAAATTCTTCAAGAGATGTGAATACCAGACCACCAGACCTGCCTCTTGAGAAACCTGTATGCAGGTCAGGAAGCAACAGTTAGAACTGGACATGGAACAACAGACTGGTTCCAAATAGGGAAAGGAGCACGTCAAGTCTGTATATTGTCATCCTGCTTATTTAACTTATATGCACAGTACATCATGAGAAACACTGGGCTTGAGGAAGCACAGGCTGGAATCAAGATTGCCGGGAGAAATATCAGTAACCTCAGATATGCAGATGATACCACCCTTATGGCAAAAAGTGAAGAAGAACTAAAGAGCCTCTTGATGAAAGTGAAAGAGGAGAGGGAAAAAGTTGGCTTAAAGCTCAACATTCAGAAAACTAAGATCATGGCAGCCAGTCCCATCACTTCATGGGAAATAAATGGGGAAACAGTAGAAACAGTGGCTGACTTTATTTCTTTGGGGGCTCCAAAATCACTGCAGATGGTGACTGCAGCCATGAAATTAAAAGACACTTACTCCTTGGAAGGAAAGTTATGACCAACCTAGACAGCATATTAAAAAGCAGAGACATCACTTTGTCAACAAAAGTCTGTCTAGTCAAGGCTATGGTTTTACCAGTGGTCATGTATGGATGTGAGAGTTGGACTATAAGGAAAGCTGAGCACCGAAGACTTGATGCTTTTGAACTGTGGTGTTGGAGAAGACTCTTGAGAGTGCCTTGGACTGCAAGGAGATCCAACCAGTCCATCCTAAAGGAGATCAGTCCTGGGTGTTCATTGGAAGGACTGATGTTGAAGCTGACTTATTTGAAAGGACCCTGATGCTGGGAAAGATTGAGGGCAGGAGGAGAAGGGGACGACAGAAGATAAGATGGTTGGATGGCATTACCAACTCAATGGACATGGGTTTGGGTGGACTCCAGGAGTTGGTGATGTACAGGGAGGCCTGGTGTGCTGTGGTTCATGGGGTCGCAAAAAGTAGGACATGACTGAGCGACTGAACTGAACTGAACTGTACATCAATAGTGCGCATAGATTTGTAAAAGACTTGTTTAACAACACTGAGTTTTTTAAACAAATATTTTAAATTATAAAAATGGGTTCAAATATATAACACAGTTAACGCATATGTTATTCAAATATACAATATGTCCAGAGGATTGCTGAAAGCTACATGCCAGCACGCTAATGTAATTTATTTGGAATTGTTGGGACTAATGGTTTTCATTTTCTTCTCTGTGCTCTTCCAAATGTTCTACATTTTTGTTAATAAACAGTTGCAGAATAATTTGCACAATGACAGCTTGGACTCAGTAAAGAAAGTACAATATGTTATTTAAAAAAAAAAATCTTCCTGGAATAAAATAAAATCCCATACGTATATACCTCTTATACTTCTTTCTTCTGCCTTTTGATTAAATATTGCTTCAACTAAAGTAATATTCTGCAAATACACACATACACACATGCACAAGAAGTGTGAGACCCATAGATAATCAGAACTTTTCCTGTAATCCATCAAGAATGGACCTAAGCACACAACACACATGAACATGAGGTGTGAGACCCTACAGATAATCAGAACTTGGATGACAGCTGTCCAACACCAAGTCTTCAGGGGGGTGCCTGGAGGGGCCAACCTGGGCTTTCAACCCAACCTCAGGCTCCTCCCAGTTTTCACCAGGAGGTTCTTTGTTGGATTTAATGTCTCCAGAGGAGAAACTGATTTTTAAGAACATGGAAATCAGTTCTAACACCAGATTCTCCTCCTCTCATCTTTCATGGGTCAGTTAACACGATGATTCCTTCAGACCCTAGGGTGGGTTCTCGACCCTCAGTGGTCATCTGTGGGCATGGCCATGGGCAAGAAGAAGAGTCAGTGGAGGAGAGAGCGGGGTCATACTGTGTAGACAGCTTCCGAAGAGAAGGAACAAGGGCTGTTGTGAATTCATCAATCGCAGCTGTTGGTGAAGATGCTTGGTCCTGCTGAGGACAGTGGGTAAACCCAAGCCCCTGCATTTCACGCTCCAGGGTGGTGGCACCTTCTGGTGGCCAATGTACATTTTTTAAAATGTATGTTTTAAATGTACATTTTTGGATTCTATCTGGCTTTGGGAATGTGGGGTAGGGGCTGCAGACTTGGCCCCTGGGGATGAGGCATCTGTTTCATGGGGTTCAGGGAGCCCCCCTCTGACTGTGAGAACACAGCCTCTTTGGTGAAACTGTCACATTCTGACAGGTTCTGCACCCCTATTCCTTCCACAGATGGTGTTGGGTCATCACAGTTTCCTTCGCTGCTCCTTTGAGCCGACCAGAAGCACTGCAAAGAGCAGGGCACGGAGCATGAGAAATGTCTGCGGGTGGGAAACAAAGAAAAGAGTAGAGTCGGTTTTCTGAAGTCATGATCCACAATTAGCCTGGGAGGCAGGAGAGTTAGACATAGACGTGGCCAAAGTCATGTCCTGGACACAATCTCAGGGCCAGGGTTTCTCTGTGTGCTTCACACCCCATGCCCTCCTGCTCACAGATCACAGGGCAATCTGCATCTCTGGCCCCTTGCTGACAGCATCACCCTTCTTGACACTCTGTCCCGTCTGTCATCTCTGCTGTGCTCTATCTCAGCGAACGGCAACCCCAGCCATTTGACTCTGTGGTCCAGATGTTTTGAGAAGTCCAGCTATTTTCTTTTTTGTTTCCATGTGCAGACCTGAAATACCAGCAAACAGAGTGATATTCAGTCACTTCAGTTGTGTCCGACTCTTTGCAACCCCATGGACTGTAGCCTGCCAGGCTCCTCTGTCCATAGGATTCTCCAGGCAAGAATACTAGAGTTGGTTGCCATCTCCTTCTCCAGAGTGGATATCTCCTTTAAAACAGACGATGCCCTGAACAGTTTTAAACCTGATATGAGTTCAAGCCACCATCACGTCTGTTCTTCATCATGGTCCATAAGCACTATACGGTATAGACACCCACCACCTCTTCCCTCTCATCTGCCATTTCTCACTCCGTTTTAGCCCAAACCTGGCCTCATCTTTGTACCTTAACTAACAGCCCTCACAATGGTTGCCTGCTCCTTCCGTCTCTCAGATACCGTGAGCCCCACCCACCTTTAAGGCTGTGCCGTATGTATCATCAGAAAAACTGCTGGACGTGTAAGTTAAGGTCACCACCCAATTCCCACCTTTCAGTGTGGTCCATATTGTGCTTTATTTCCCTGACACATGATGTACAGAGTGTCTATGTGTTGATTAACCACCAAACTCAACCAAAACTACACTCCTATGAGTGCATTTATTTTTTTAACTACTGTATTCTGTATTACAATATGTCTGGCAAATGGTTAAGAGTTAATAATCATTAGTCAAAAATTATAAAGTGACTATTGAGAACTTCTAATGATGTAGATACAACCGTGAATATTTTATAAAGGATTTAATTTGCTTATCTGGCCAGCCGAAAGATAAGTGGCTCTGGTGAATCACAGTATCAGGTGAACAATTTATACTGCATCCTTTAAGGAAAACTAGGCTGTAAGCTGTCTAGGAAGATGGACCTTTCTGGAGTTTACTCAGTCCTCTCTTGGCAGCGAAGTCCTTTGCTCCGTGGGGGAGAAAACGCCCGGGGCTGTGGCTAAGGGTTGAGGGTCCCTGCTTCTGGAACAGGCTCTGTCATCCAGCTGTTCACCAAGACTCAAAGCACTCTTTAACTGGGGACTTAATGAAAATCCCAACCAGTGGGGAAATGTCCCAGACTTGGAAAAGGCACACAACCTCATAAGGTTGCAGGATGGAAAGGAGACTGTGCTAACAACCAAAATACTTGAACGTGTAATAGTGATAAAAGCAATCACTATTCAGTGCTTTTTGATGGGGTTCTGAGTGACTAAGATAGATAGATAGATAATGGGTAAAGTAGATGAATGGATGGAAGGGTGGATCTAGAAATGACAGATGCATGGGGTGACTAATCAATGAATAGACAATAGATGGGTGGATAGATAAGATAGATGCATGGATGGAAATTCTTTAACCTGGGATATTTCCTCAGTCTTTCTGTGTTTTCCTCAATGCAGACGTTTTTAGGTATAATACGCACACAGTGAAATGCACAGATCTTCAGTATACAATTAAATGAGTTTTGGAAAATGCACACACCCTGTCGGTCTGTCACAGAGATTCCCTGACACCAGTTCATCTGAGCTCCTTTCTCTGATCCCCACTCCCTGTCACAGGCAATCTGGATTTCCATCATCACAGATTTGTTTTTTCTGTTCCTGAGCTTCATGGAAGAGGAATCAGACATCCATGTACTCCTGTATCTGACTTCTTTGACTCGGCAAAGGTTATTTTGGAATCCATCTGTGTGGTTGTGCTTGTTGGCACCTCCTTCAGGTATCCTGCTGAGAAGCATCTCTTTTTATGAATAAACTACGGTTGGTTTATCCATGCTCCCTCTCCATAGACATTTGTTTTTATTATCTTGAAAAAAGTTATTATAAACTTTTGAAGTTGTGTGTATTTGTATATACTCATGTTTTTATTTCTCTGAGATAAATATCCAGGGATTAAACTGTCAGCTCATACAGCAGGTCAATATTAAACCTCTTAAGAAACTAAATTTGCAGTAGTCATGTATGGATGTGAGAGCTGGACTATAAAGAAAGCTGACCGCCGAAGAATTGATACTTTTGAACTGTGGTGTTGGAGAAGACTCTTGAGAGTCCCTTGGACTGCAAGGAGATCCAACCAGTCCATCCTAAAGAAAATCAGTCCTGAACATTCATTGGAAGGACTGG